>JAROOI010000042.1:0-1200000 GCA_030578255.1 Tiaroga cobitis | reverse complement strand
CCTCTACTCTGCTCTACTGTGCTCTACCTCTACTGTACTCCACTGTACTCTACCTCTACTCTGCTCTACTGTACTCTATCTCTACTGTGCTCCACTGTACTCTACCTCTACTGTACTCCACTGCAGTCTACCTCAACTATACTCCACTGTACTCTACCTCTACTGTGCTCCACTGTACTCTACCTCTACTGTACTCCACTGTACTCTATCTCTACTGTACTCCACTGTAATCTATCTCTACTGTGCTCCACTGTACTATACCTCTACTGTGCTCCACTGTACTCCACTGTACTCTATCTCTACTGTGATCCACTGTACTCTACCTCTGCTGTGCTCCACTGTACTCTATCTCTACTCTACTCCACTGTACTCTACCTCGACTGTACTCCACTGTACTCTACCTCTACTGTACTCCACTCTACGCTACCTCTACTGTGCTCCACTGTACTCTACCTCTAATGTACTCCACTGTACTCTACCTCTACTGTACTCTTCTCTACTCCACCTCTAATGTGCTCCACTCTACTCTACCTCTACTGTACTCCACTGTACTCTACCTCTACCGTACTCCACTGTACTCTACCTCTATTATACTCCACTGCACTTATCTCTACTGTGTTCGACTGTACTCTATCTCTGCTGTACTACACTGTACTCTTCCTCTACTGTGCTCCACTGTACTCTATCTCTACTGTGCTCTACTGTACTCTATCTTTACTGTGCTCTACTGTACTCTACCTCTACTATACTCCACTGTACTCTACCTCTACTGTGCTCCACTGTACTCTACCTCTACTGTGCTCCACTGTACACTACCGCTACTCTAGTCCACTGTACTCTACCTCTACTGTGCTCCACTCTACTCTACCTCTACTGTGCTCCACTGTACTCTACCTCTACTGTGCTCCACTGTACACTAGTGTTAATTTCGTTAACGAAAACTAAACGAAAATATTTTCGTCAACGCACATTTTTCACCGAACGAAAACTAGATGAGACGAGACTAAAATCCCCACTAATAAACAATAACTGGGAGTAAATCAGAAATAATTTTCGTACACTAATAAAGACGAGACGAAAATGCCGTTCGGTAAATAAAAGACTGGGCTAAAATCTATGGACATTTTAGTTCACGAACAAAGACGAGACGAAAATTGCATATTATTATATGATATGGTTTTGTCAAATCCTGTCTCCTCCTCCGCCTCCTCCTCGTCAGCTCTTCCGCCACACACCCACTTTCAAACCTGGAGCGGGCGGGCCGGGCACAGAGTAGCCTACTACACAACACATGGAGCAGACAGGAGCTGGATTCACGGCGAGGCGGCGACAGGTTAAAAGTAAAACATGCTTTGCACGGGGCTCGGGAGAAAGAGGATGAGAGAAAATGTTGAAATGTGAAATAATTTTAGGAAATGTTAAATATTATCTGCTGACAAAAAAGTAAAAGGTTAAAATGATGTCCTGACTAAAACTAGACTAAAATGTTGACAGTTTTTGTTGACTAAAACTAAACGAATAAAATGATGTTTTCTTGGACTAAAATAAAGACTAAAATGCTCGACTTATAGTCGACTAAAACTAGACTAAATAAAAATGGGATGATGTCGACTAAATGTGATAAAAACTAACAAGCGATGCTGAAACTGGACTAAAACTGAAACTAAATTTAAAAATGGCTGGTAAAATTAACACTACTGTACACTACCTCTACTGTACTCCACTGTACTCTACCTCTACTGTGCTCCACTGTACTCTACCTCTACTGTGCTCCACTGTACTCTACCTCTACTGTGCTCCACTGTACTCTATCTCTACTGTACTCCACTGTACTCTACCTCTACAGTGCTCCACTGTGCTCTACCTCTACTGTACTCCACTGTACTCTACCTCTACTCTAATCTACTGTTCTCTACCTCTACTGTACTCCACTGTACTCTACCTCTACTCTGCTCTACTGTACTCTATCTCTACTGTGCTCCACTGTACTCTACCTCTACTGCACTCCACTGTAGTCTACCTCAACTATACTCCACTGTACTCTACCTCTACTGTGCTCCACTGTAATCTACCCCTACTCTACTCCACTGTACTCTACCTCTACTATACTCCACTGTACTCTACCTCTACTGTGCTCTACTGTACTCTATCTCTACTATGCTCACCTGTACTCTACCTCTACTGTACTTCACTGTACTCCACCTCTACAGTGCTCCACTGTACTCTACCTCTACTGTACTCCACTGTACTCTACCTCTACTCTGCTCTATTGTACCCTATCTCTACTGTGCTCCACTGTACTCTACCTCTACTGTACTCCACTGTACTCCACCTCTACAGTGTTCTACTGTACTCTACCTCTACTGTACTCCACTGTACTCTACCTCAACTATACTCCACTGTACTCTACCTCTACTGTGCTCCACTGTACTCTACCTAAACTTTACTCCACTGTACTCTATCTCTACTCTAATCCACTGTACTCTATCTCTACTCTACTCCACTCTACTCTATCTCTACTGTACTCCACTGTACTCTACCTCTACTCTACTCTACTGTATTCCACCTCTACTGTGCTCCACTGTACTCCACTGTACTCTAGCTCTACTGTGCTCCACTGTACTCTACCTCTACTGTGCTCTACTGTACTCTATCTCTACTGTGCTCCACTGTATTCTACCTCTACTGTACTCCACTGTACTCCACCTCTACAGTGCTCCATTGTACTATACCTCTACTGTACTCCACTGTACTCTACCTCTACTCTGCTCTACTGTACTCTATCTCTACTGTGCTCTACTGTACTCTACCTCTATTATACTCCACTGTACTCTACTTCTACTGTGCTACACTGTAATCTACCTCTACTGTGCTCCACTGTACACTACCTCTACTGTAGTCCACTGTACTCTACCTCTACTCTACTCTACTGTACTCCACCTCTACTGTGCTCCACTGTACTCCACTGTACTCCAGCTCTACTGTGCTCCACTGTACTCTACCTCTACTGTACTCCACTGTACTCTACATCTACTGTGCTCCACTGTACTCTACCTCTACTGTAATCCACTGTACTCTACCTCTACTGTGCTCTACTGTACTCCACCTCTACTGTACTCCACTGTACTCTACCTCTACTGTACTGTACTGTTCTCTACCTCTACTGTACTCTACTGTACTCCACCTCTACTGTGCTCCACTGTAATCTACTGTACTCTAGCTCTACTGTGCTCCACTGTACTCTACCTCTACTGTGCTCTACTGTACTCTATCTCTACTGTGCTCCACTGTACTCTACCTCTACTGTACTCCACTGTACTCCACCTCTACAGTGCTCCACTGTACTCTACCTCTACTGTATTCCACTGTACTCTACCTCTACTCTGCTCTACTGTACTCTATCTCCACTGTGCTCTACTGTACTCTACCTCTATTATACTCCACTTTACTCTACCTCTACTGTGCTCCACTGTACTCTACCTCTACTGTGCTCCACTGTACACTACCTCTACTGTAGTCCAATGTACTCCACCTCTACTGTGCTCCACTCTACTCTACCTCTAGTGTGCTCAGCTGTACTCTACCTCTACTGTGCTCCACTGTACTCTACCTCTACTATACTCCACTGCACTTATCTCTACTGTGTTCGACTGTACTCTATCTCTACTGTAATCCACTGTACTCTATTTCTACTGTACTACACTGTACTCTTCCTCTACTGTGCTCCACTGTACTCTACCTCTACTGTGCTCTACTGTACTCTATCTCTACTCTGCTCCACTGTACTCTACCTCTACTGTACTCCACTGTACTCCACCTCTACAGTGCTCCACTGTACTCTACCTCTACTGTAATCCACTGTACTCTACCTCTACTCTGCTCTACTGTACTTTATCTCTACTGTGCTCCAGTGTACTCTACCTCTACTGTACTCCACTGTAGTCTACCTAAACTATACTCCACTGTACTCTACCTCCACTCTGCTCCACTGTACTCTACCTCAACTATACTCCACTGTACTCTATCTCTACTCTAATCCACTGTACTTTATCTCTACTCTACTCCACTCTACACTATCTCTACTGTAATCCACTGTACTCTACCTCTACTCTACTCTAAAGTACTCCACCTCTACTGTGCTCCACTGTACTCCATTGTACTCCAGCTCTACTGTGCTCCACTGTACTCTACCTCTACTGTACTCCACTTTACTCTACATCTACTGTGCTCCACTGTACTCTACCTCTACTGTGCTCTACTGTACTCTACCTCTACTGTGCTCTACTGTACTCTACTCTACTGTACTCCACTGTACTCTACCTCTACTCTACTCTACTGTACTCCACCTCTACTGTGCTCCACTGTACTCCACTGTACTCTAGCTCTACTGTGCTCCACTGTACTCTACCTCTACTGTGCTCTACTGTACTCTATCTCTACTGTGCTCCACTGTACTCTACCTCTACTGTACTCCACTGTACTCCACCTCTAGAGTGCTCCATTGTACTCTACCTCTACTGTACTCCACTGTACTCTACCTCTACTCTGCTCTACTGTACTCTATCTCTACTGTGCTCTACTGTACTCTACCTCTATTATACTCCACTGTACTCTACTTCTACTGTGCTACACTGTAATCTACCTCTACTGTGCTCCACTGTACACTACCTCTACTGTAGTCCACTGTACTCTACCTCTACTCTACTCTACTGTACTCCACCTCTACTGTGCTCCACTGTACTCCACTGTACTCCAGCTCTACTGTGCTCCACTGTACTCTACCTCTACTGTACTCCACTGTACTCTACATCTACTGTGCTCCACTGTACTCTACCTCTACTGTAATCCACTGTACTCTACCTCTACTGTGCTCTACTGTACTCCACCTCTACTGTACTCCACTGTACTCTACCTCTACTGTACTGTACTGTTCTCTACCTCTACTGTACTCTACTGTACTCCACCTCTATTGTGCTCCACTGTACTCCACTGTACTCTAGCTCTACTGTGCTCCACTGTACTCTACCTCTACTGTGCTCTACTGTACTCTATCTCTACTGTGCTCCACTGTACTCTACCTCTACTGTAATCCACTGTACTCCACCTCTACAGTGCTCCACTGTACTCTACCTCTACTGTATTCCACTGTACTCTACCTCTACTCTGCTCTACTGTACTCTATCTCTACTGTGCTCTACTGTACTCTACCTCTATTATACTCCACTGTACTCTACCTCTACTGTGCTCCACTGTACTCTACCTCTACTGTGCTCCACTGTACACTACCTCTACTGTAGTCCACTGTACTCCACCTCTACTGTGCTCCACTCTACTCTACCTCTACTGTGCTCAGCTGTACTCTACCTCTACTGTGCTCCACTGTACTCTACCTCTACTATACTCCACTGCACTTATCTCTACTCTGTTCGACTGTACTCTATCTCTACTGTACTCCACTGTACTCTATTTCTACTGTACTACACTGTACTCTTCCTCTACTGTGCTCCACTGTACTCTACCTCTACTGTGCTCTACTGTACTCTATCTCTACTCTGCTCCACTGTACTCTACCTCTACTGTACTCCACTGTACTCCACCTCTACAGTGCTCCACTGTACTCTACCTCAACTGTAATCCACTGTACTCTACCTCTACTCTGCTCTACTGTACTCTATCTCTACTGTGCTCCAGTGTACTCTACCTCTACTGTACTCCACTGTAGTCTACCTAAACTATACTCCACTGTACTCTACCTCCACTGTGCTCCACTGTACTCTACCTCAACTATACTCCACTGTACTCTATCTCTACTCATACCACTGTACTTTATCTCTACTCTACTCCACTCTACACTATCTCTACTGTAATCCACTGTACTCTACCTCTACTCTACTCTACTGTACTCCACCTCTACTGTGCTCCACTGTACTCCATTGTACTCCAGCTCTACTGTGCTCCACTGTACTCTACCTCTACTGTACTCCACTTTACTCTACATCTACTGTGCTCCACTGTACTCTACCTCTACTGTGCTCTACTGTACTCTACCTCTACTGTGCTCTACTGTACTCTACTCTATTGTGCTCCACTGTACTCTATTTCTACTGTACCCCACTGTACTCTACCTCTACTGTGCTCCACTGTACTCTACCTCTACTGTGCTCCACTGTACTCTACCTCTACTGTGCTCCACTGTACTCTACCTCTACTGTGCTCCACTGTGCTCTACCTCTACTGTACTCCACTCTACTCTACCTCTACTCTGCTCTACTGTGCTCTACCTCTACTGTACTCCACTGTACTCTACCTCTACTCTGCTCTACTGTACTCTATCTCTACTGTGCTCCACTGTACTCTACCTCTACTGTACTCCACTGTAGTCTACCTCAACTATACTCCACTGTACTCTACCTCTACTGTGCTCCACTGTACTCTACCTCTAAGTGTACTCCACTGTACTCTGTCTCTACTGTACTCCACTGTAATCTATCTCTACTGTGCTCCACTGTACTATACCTCTACTGTGCTCCACTGTACTCCACTGTACTCTATCTCTACCGTGATCCACTGTACTCTACCTCTGCTGTGCTCCACTGTACTCTATCTCTACTCTACTCCACTGTACTCTACCTCTACTTTACTCCACTGTACTCTACCTCTACTGTACTCCACTCTACGCTACCTCTACTGTGCTCCACTGTACTCTACCTCTAATGTACTCCACTGTACTCTACCTCTACTGTACTCTTCTCTACTCCACCTCTAATGTGCTCCACTCTACTTAACCTCTACTGTACTCCACTGTACTCTACCTCTACCGTACTCCACTGTACTCTACCTCTACTATACTCCACTGAACTTATCTCTACTGTGTTCGACTGTACTCTATCTCTACTGTACTCCACTGTACACTATCTCTACTGTACTACACTGTACTCTTCCTCTACTGTGCTCCACTGTACTCTATCTCTACTTTGCTCTACCGTACTCTATCTTTACTGTGCTCTACTGTACTCTACTTCTACTATACTCCACTGTACTCTACCTCTACTGTGCTCCACTGTACTCTACCTCTACTGTGCTCCACTGTACACTACCGCTACTCTAGTCCACTGTACTCTACCTCTACTGTGCTCCACTCTACTCTACCTCTACTGTGCTCAGCTGTACTCTACCTCTACTGTGCTCCACTGTACTCTATCTCTACTGTACTCCACTGTACTCTACCTCTACAGTGCTCCACTCTGCTCTACCTCTACTCTACTCCACTGTACTCTACCTCTACTCTGCTCTACTGTACTCTACCTCTACTGTACTCCACTGTACTCTACCTCTACTGTGCTCTACTGTACTCTATCTCTACTGTGCTCCACTGTACTCTACCTCTACTGTACTCCACTGTAGTCTACCTCAACTATACTCCACTGTACTCTACCTCTACTGTGCTCCACTGTACTCTACCTCTACTGTGCTCTACTGTACTCTATCTCTACTGTGCTCCACTGTACTCTACCTCTACTGTACTCCACTGTACTCCACCTCTACAGTGCTCCACTGTACTCTACCTCTACTGTACTCCACTGTACTCTACCTCTACTCTGCTCTACTGTACTCTATCTCTACTGTGCTTCACTGTACTCTACCTCTACTGTACTCCACTGTAGTCTACCTAAATTATACTCCACTGTACTCTACCTCCACTGTGCTCCACTGTACTCTACCTCAACTATACTCCACTGTACTCCACCTCTACTGTGCTCCACTGTACTCAACTGTAATCCAGCTCTACTGTGCTCCACTGTACTCTACCTCTACTGTACTCCACTGTACTCTACATCTACTGTGCTCCACTGTACTCTACCTCTACTGTACTCCACTGTACTCTACCTCTACTGTACTCCAATGTACTCTACCTCTACTGTACTCCACTGTATTCTACCTCTACTGTGCTCTACTGTACTCTATCTCTACTGTACTCCACTGTACTCTACCTCTACTGTACTGTACTGTTCTCTAAGTCTACTGTACTCTACTGTACTCCACCTCTACTGTGCTCCACTGTACTCCACTGTACTCTACCTCTACTGTGCTCCACTGTACTCTACCTCTACTGTACTCCACTGTACTCTATCTCTACTGTGCTCCACTGTACTCTACCTCTACTGTACTCCACTGTACTCTATCTCTACTGTTCTCCACTGTACTCTACCTCTACTGTGCACCACTGTACTCCACTCTACTCTATCTCTACTGTGATCCACTGTACTCTACCTCTGCTGTGCTCCACTGTACTCTATCTCTACTCTACTCCACTGTACTCTATCTCTATTTTACTCCACTGTACTCTACCTCTACTCTACTCTACTGTACTCCACCTCTACTGTGCTCCACTGTACTCCACTGTACTCTTCCTCTACTGTACTCCACTGTACTCTATCTCTACTGTGCTCCACTGTACTCTACATCTACTGTGCTCTACTGTACTCTTCTCTACTGTGCTCCACTGTACTCTATTTCTACTGTACCCCACTGTACTCTACCTCTACTGTGCTCCACTGTACTCTACCTCTACTGTGCTCCACTGTACACTACCTCTACTGTACTCCACTGTACTCTACCTCTACTGTGCTCCACTGTACTCTACATCTACTGTGCTCCACTGTACTCTACCTCTACTCTGCTCCACTGTACTTTATATCTACTGTACTCCACTGTACTCTACCTCCACAGTGCTCCACTGTGCTCTACCTCTACTGTACTCCACTGTACTGTACCTCTACTCTGCTCTACTGTGCTCTACTGTGCTCTACCTCTACTGTACTCCACTGTACTCTATCTCTACTGTACTCCACTGTAATCTATCTCTACTGTGATCCACTGTACTCTACCTCTGCTGTGCTCCTCTGTACTCTGCCTCTACTGTACTCCACTGTACTCTACCTCTACTGTACTCCACTGTACTCTACCTCTACTGTACTCCACTGTATTCTACCTCTACTGTGCTCTACTGTACTCTACCTCTACTGTACTCCACTGTACTCTACCTCTACTGTACTGTACTGTTCTCTACCTCTACTGTACTCTACTGTACTCCACCTCTACTGTGCTCCACTGTACTCCACTGTACTCTAGCTCTACTGTGCTCCACTGTACTCTACCTCTACTGTACTCCACTGTGCTCCACCTCTACAGTGCTCCACTGTACTCTACCTCTACTGTATTCCACTGTACTCTACCTCTACTCTGCTCTCCTGTACTCTATCTCTACTGTGCTCTACTGTACTCTACCTGTATTATACTCCACTGTACTCTACCTCTACTGTGCTCCACTGTACTCTACCTCTACTGTGCTCCACTGTACACTACCTCTACTGTAGTCCACTGTACTCTACCTCTACTGTGCTCCACTCTACTCTACCTCTACTGTGCTCAGCTGTACTCTACCTCTACTGTGCTCCACTGTACTCTACCTCTACTATACTCCACTGCACTCTATCTCTACTGTACTACACTGTATTCTTCCTCTACTGTGCTCCACTGTACTCTACCTCTACTGTGCTCTACTGTACTCTATCTCTACTCTAATCCACTGTACTTTATCTCTACTCTACTCCACTCTACACTATCTCTACTGTACTCTATCTCTACTCTAATCCACTGTACTTTATCTCTACTCTACTCCACTCTACACTATCTCTACTGTAATCCACTGTACTCTATCTCTACTCTACTCTACTGTACTCCACCTCTACTGTGCTCCACTGTACTCCATTGTACTCCAGCTCTACTGTACTCCACTTTACTCTACATCTACTGTGCTCCACTGTACTCTACCTCTACTGTGCTCTACTGTACTCTACCTCTACTGTGCTCTACTGTACTCTACTCTATTGTGCTCCACTGTACTCTATTTCTACTGTACCCCACTGTACTCTACCTCTACTGTGCTCTACTGTACTCTATCTCTACTCTAATCCACTGTACTTTATCTCTACTCTACTCCACTCTACACTATCTCTACTGTACTCTATCTCTACTCTAATCCACTGTACTTTATCTCTACTCTACTCCACTCTACACTATCTCTACTGTAATCCACTGTACTCTATCTCTACTCTACTCTACTGTACTCCACCTCTACTGTGCTCCACTGTACTCCATTGTACTCCAGCTCTACTGTACTCCACTTTACTCTACATCTACTGTGCTCCACTGTACTCTACCTCTACTGTGCTCTACTGTACTCTACCTCTACTGTGCTCTACTGTACTCTACTCTATTGTGCTCCACTGTACTCTATTTCTACTGTACTCCACTGTACTCTATCTCTACTCTAATCCACTGTACTTTATCTCTACTCTACTCCACTCTACACTATCTCTACTGTAATCCACTGTACTCTACCTCTACTCTACTCTACTGTACTCCACCTCTACTGTGCTCCACTGTACTCCATTGTACTCCAGCTCTACTGTACTCCACTTTACTCTACATCTACTGTGCTCCACTGTACTCTACCTCTACTGTGCTCTACTGTACTCTACCTCTACTGTGCTCTACTGTACTCTACTCTATTGTGCTCCACTGTACTCTATTTCTACTGTACCCCACTGTACTCTACCTCTACTGTGCTCCACTGTACTCTACCTCTACTGTGCTCCACTGTACACTACCTCTACTGTACTCCACTGTACTCTACCTCTACTGTGCTCCACTGTACTCTACCTCTAATGTGCTCCACTGTACTCTACCTCTACTGTGCTCCACTGTACTCTATCTCTACTGTGCTCTACTGTACTCTACCTCTACTATACTCCACTGTACTCTACCTCTACTGTGCTCCAGTGTACTCTACCTCTACTGTGCTCCACTGTACACTACCTCTACTGTACTCCACTGTACTCTACCTCTACTGTGCTCCACTCTACTCTACCTCTACTGTGCTCCACTGTACTCTACCTTTACTGTGCTCTACTGTACTCTATCTCTACTGTGCTCCACTGTACTCTACCTCTACTGTACTCTACTCTACTCCACCTCTAATGTGCTCCACTCTACTCTACCTCTACTGTACTCCACTGTACTCTACCTCTACTCTGCTCTACTGTACTCTATCTCTACTGTGCTCCACTGTACTCTACCTCTACTGTACTCTACTGTAGTCTACCTCAACTATACTCGACTGTACTCTACCTCTACTGTGCTCCACTGTACTCTACCTCTACTGTGCTCTACTGTACTCTATCTCTACTGTGCTCCACTGTACTCTACCTCTACTGTACTCCACTGTACTCCACCTCTACAATGCTCCACTGTACTCTACCTCTACTGTACTCCACTGTACTCTACCTCTACTGTGCTCCACTGTACTCTACCTCTACTGTGTTCCACTGTACACTACCTCTACTGTACTCCACTGTACTCTACCTCTACTGTGCTCCACTGTACTCTACCTCTACTGTGCTCCACTGTACTCTACCTCTACTGTGCTCCACTGTACTTTATCTCTACTGTACTCCACTGTACTCTTCCTCTACTGTACTCCACTGTACTCTATCTCTACTGTGCTCCACTGTACTCTACCTCTACTGTACTCCACTGTAGTCTACCTAAACTATACTCCACTCTACTCTATCTCCAGCGTGCTCCACTGTACTCTACCTCAACTATACTCCACTGTACTCTATCTCTACTCTAATCCACTGTACTCTATCTCTACTCTACTCCACTCTACTCTATCTCTACTGTACTCCACTGTACTCTACCTCTACTCTACTCTACTGTACTCCACCTCTACTGTGCTCCACCGTACTCCACTGTACTCCAGCTCTACTGTGCTCCACTGTACTCTACCTCTACTGTACTCCACTGTACTCTACATCTACAGTGCTCCACTGTACTCTACCTCTACAGTACTCCACTCTACTCTACCTCTACTGTACTCCACTGTACTCTACCTCTACTGTACTCCACTGTATTCTACCTCTACTGTGCTCTACTGTACTCCACCTCTAATGTACTCCACTGTACTCTACCTCTACTGTACTCTTCTCTACTCCACCTCTAATGTGCTCCACTCTACTCTACCTCTACTGTACTCCACTGTACTCTACCTCTACTGTACTCCACTGTACTCTACCTCTACTATACTCCACTGCACTTATCTCTACAGTGTTCTACTGTACTCTACCTCTACTGTACTCCACTGTACTCTACCTCTACTCTGCTCTACTGTACTCTATCTCTACTGTGCTCCACTGTACTCTACCTCTACTGTGCTCCACTGTACTCTATCTCTACTACAGTGCTCCACTGTGCTCTACCTCTACTGTACTCCACTGTACTCTATCTCTACTGTACTCCACTGTAGTCTACCTCAACTATACTCCCCTGTACTCTACCTCTACTGTGCTCCACTGTACTCTACATCTACTGTGCTCCACTGTACTCTACCTCTACTGTACTGTACTGTTCTCTACCTCTACTGTACTCTACTGTACTCCACCTCTACTGTGCTCCACTGTACTCCACTGTACTCTAGCTCTACTGTGCTCCACTGTACTCTATCTCTACTGTGCTCCACTGTACTCTACCTCTACTGTACTCCACTGTACTCCACCTCTACAGTGCTCCACTGTACTCTACCTCTACTGTATTCCACTGTACTCTACCTCTACTCTGCTCTACTGTACTCTATCTCTACTGTGCTCTACTGTACTCTACCTCTATTATACTCCACTGTACTCTACCTCTACTGTGCTCCACTTTACTCTACCTCTACTGTGCCCCACTGTACACTACCTCTACTGTAGTCCACTGTACTCTACCTCTACTGTGCTCCACTCTACTCTACCTCTACTGTGCTCAGCTCTACTCTACCTCTACTGTGCTCCACTGTACTCTACCTCCACTATACTCCACTGCACTTATCTCTACTGTGTTCGACTGTACTCTATCTCTACTGTACTCCACTGTACTCTATTTCTACTGTACTACACTGTACTCTTCCTCTACTGTGCTCCACTGTACTCTACCTCTACTGTGCTCTACTGTACTCTATCTCTACTCTGCTCCACTGTACTCTACCTCTACTGTACTCCACTGTACTCCACCTCTACAGTGCTCCACTGTACTCTACCTCTACTGTAATCCACTGTACTCTACCTCTACTCTGCTCTACTGTACTCTATCTCTACTGTGCTCCACTGTACTCTACCTCTACTGTACTCCACTGTAGTCTACCTAAACTATACTCCACTGTACTCTACCTCCACTGTGCTCCACTGTACTCTACCTCAACTATACTCCACTGTACTCTATCTCTACTCTAATCCACTGTACTCTATCTCTACTCTACTCCACTCTACTCTATCTCTACTGTACTCCACTGTACTCTACCTCTACTCTACTCTACTGTACTCCACCTCTACTGTGCTCCACTGTACTCCACTGTACTCCAGCTCTACTGTGCTCCACTGTACTCTACCTCTACTGTGCCCCACTGTACTCTACCTCTACTGTACTCCACTGTACTCTACCTCTACTGTACTCCACTGTACTCTACGTCTACTGTACTCCACTGTATTCTACCTCTACTGTGCTCTACTGTACTCTACCTCTACTGTGCTCTACTGTACTCTACTCTATTGTGCTCCACTGTACTCTATTTCTACTGTACCCCACTGTACTCTACCTCTACTGTAATCCACTGTACTCTACCTCTACTGTGCTCCACTGTACACTACCTCTACTCTACTCCACTGTACTCTACCTCTACTGTGCTCCACTGTACTCTACCTCTACTGTGCCCCACTGTACTCTACCTCTACTGTGCTCCACTGTACTCTATCTCTAATGTACTCCACTGTACTCTACCTCTACAGTGCTCCACTGTGCTCTACCTCTACTGTACTCCACTGTACTCTACCTCTACTCTGCTCTACTGTGCTCTACCTCTACTGTACTCCACTGTACTCTACCTCTACTCTGCTCTACTGTACTCTATCTCTACTGTGCTCCACTGTACTCTACCTCTACTGTACTCCACTGCAGTCTACCTCAACTATACTCCACTGTACTCTACCTCTACTGTGCTCCACTGTACTCTACCTCTACTGTACTCCACTGTACTCTATCTCTACTGTACTCCACTGTAATCTATCTCTACTGTGCTCCACTGTACTATACCTCTACTGTGCTCCACTGTACTCCACTGTACTCTATCTCTACTGTGATCCACTGTACTCTACCTCTGCTGTGCTCCACTGTACTCTATCTCTACTCTACTCCACTGTACTCTACCTCGACTGTACTCCACTGTACTCTACCTCTACTGTACTCCACTCTACGCTACCTCTACTGTGCTCCACTGTACTCTACCTCTAATGTACTCCACTGTACTCTACCTCTACTGTACTCTTCTCTACTCCACCTCTAATGTGCTCCACTCTACTCTACCTCTACTGTACTCCACTGTACTCTACCTCTACCGTACTCCACTGTACTCTACCTCTATTATACTCCACTGCACTTATCTCTACTGTGTTCGACTGTACTCTATCTCTGCTGTACTACACTGTACTCTTCCTCTACTGTGCTCCACTGTACTCTATCTCTACTGTGCTCTACTGTACTCTATCTTTACTGTGCTCTACTGTACTCTACCTCTACTATACTCCACTGTACTCTACCTCTACTGTGCTCCACTGTACTCTACCTCTACTGTGCTCCACTGTACACTACCGCTACTCTAGTCCACTGTACTCTACCTCTACTGTGCTCCACTCTACTCTACCTCTACTGTGCTCCACTGTACTCTACCTCTACTGTGCTCCACTGTACACTAGTGTTAATTTCGTTAACGAAAACTAAACGAAAATATTTTCGTCAACGCACATTTTTCACCGAACGAAAACTAGATGAGACGAGACTAAAATCCCCACTAATAAACAATAACTGGGAGTAAATCAGAAATAATTTTCGTACACTAATAAAGACGAGACGAAAATGCCGTTCGGTAAATAAAAGACTGGGCTAAAATCTATGGACATTTTAGTTCACGAACAAAGACGAGACGAAAATTGCATATTATTATATGATATGGTTTTGTCAAATCCTGTCTCCTCCTCCGCCTCCTCCTCGTCAGCTCTTCCGCCACACACCCACTTTCAAACCTGGAGCGGGCGGGCCGGGCACAGAGTAGCCTACTACACAACACATGGAGCAGACAGGAGCTGGATTCACGGCGAGGCGGCGACAGGTTAAAAGTAAAACATGCTTTGCACGGGGCTCGGGAGAAAGAGGATGAGAGAAAATGTTGAAATGTGAAATAATTTTAGGAAATGTTAAATATTATCTGCTGACAAAAAAGTAAAAGGTTAAAATGATGTCCTGACTAAAACTAGACTAAAATGTTGACAGTTTTTGTTGACTAAAACTAAACGAATAAAATGATGTTTTCTTGGACTAAAATAAAGACTAAAATGCTCGACTTATAGTCGACTAAAACTAGACTAAATAAAAATGGGATGATGTCGACTAAATGTGATAAAAACTAACAAGCGATGCTGAAACTGGACTAAAACTGAAACTAAATTTAAAAATGGCTGGTAAAATTAACACTACTGTACACTACCTCTACTGTACTCCACTGTACTCTACCTCTACTGTGCTCCACTGTACTCTACCTCTACTGTGCTCCACTGTACTCTACCTCTACTGTGCTCCACTGTACTCTATCTCTACTGTACTCCACTGTACTCTACCTCTACAGTGCTCCACTGTGCTCTACCTCTACTGTACTCCACTGTACTCTACCTCTACTCTAATCTACTGTTCTCTACCTCTACTGTACTCCACTGTACTCTACCTCTACTCTGCTCTACTGTACTCTATCTCTACTGTGCTCCACTGTACTCTACCTCTACTGCACTCCACTGTAGTCTACCTCAACTATACTCCACTGTACTCTACCTCTACTGTGCTCCACTGTAATCTACCCCTACTCTACTCCACTGTACTCTACCTCTACTATACTCCACTGTACTCTACCTCTACTGTGCTCTACTGTACTCTATCTCTACTATGCTCACCTGTACTCTACCTCTACTGTACTTCACTGTACTCCACCTCTACAGTGCTCCACTGTACTCTACCTCTACTGTACTCCACTGTACTCTACCTCTACTCTGCTCTATTGTACCCTATCTCTACTGTGCTCCACTGTACTCTACCTCTACTGTACTCCACTGTACTCCACCTCTACAGTGTTCTACTGTACTCTACCTCTACTGTACTCCACTGTACTCTACCTCAACTATACTCCACTGTACTCTACCTCTACTGTGCTCCACTGTACTCTACCTAAACTTTACTCCACTGTACTCTATCTCTACTCTAATCCACTGTACTCTATCTCTACTCTACTCCACTCTACTCTATCTCTACTGTACTCCACTGTACTCTACCTCTACTCTACTCTACTGTATTCCACCTCTACTGTGCTCCACTGTACTCCACTGTACTCTAGCTCTACTGTGCTCCACTGTACTCTACCTCTACTGTGCTCTACTGTACTCTATCTCTACTGTGCTCCACTGTATTCTACCTCTACTGTACTCCACTGTACTCCACCTCTACAGTGCTCCATTGTACTATACCTCTACTGTACTCCACTGTACTCTACCTCTACTCTGCTCTACTGTACTCTATCTCTACTGTGCTCTACTGTACTCTACCTCTATTATACTCCACTGTACTCTACTTCTACTGTGCTACACTGTAATCTACCTCTACTGTGCTCCACTGTACACTACCTCTACTGTAGTCCACTGTACTCTACCTCTACTCTACTCTACTGTACTCCACCTCTACTGTGCTCCACTGTACTCCACTGTACTCCAGCTCTACTGTGCTCCACTGTACTCTACCTCTACTGTACTCCACTGTACTCTACATCTACTGTGCTCCACTGTACTCTACCTCTACTGTAATCCACTGTACTCTACCTCTACTGTGCTCTACTGTACTCCACCTCTACTGTACTCCACTGTACTCTACCTCTACTGTACTGTACTGTTCTCTACCTCTACTGTACTCTACTGTACTCCACCTCTACTGTGCTCCACTGTAATCTACTGTACTCTAGCTCTACTGTGCTCCACTGTACTCTACCTCTACTGTGCTCTACTGTACTCTATCTCTACTGTGCTCCACTGTACTCTACCTCTACTGTACTCCACTGTACTCCACCTCTACAGTGCTCCACTGTACTCTACCTCTACTGTATTCCACTGTACTCTACCTCTACTCTGCTCTACTGTACTCTATCTCCACTGTGCTCTACTGTACTCTACCTCTAATATACTCCACTTTACTCTACCTCTACTGTGCTCCACTGTACTCTACCTCTACTGTGCTCCACTGTACACTACCTCTACTGTAGTCCAATGTACTCCACCTCTACTGTGCTCCACTCTACTCTACCTCTAGTGTGCTCAGCTGTACTCTACCTCTACTGTGCTCCACTGTACTCTACCTCTACTATACTCCACTGCACTTATCTCTACTGTGTTCGACTGTACTCTATCTCTACTGTAATCCACTGTACTCTATTTCTACTGTACTACACTGTACTCTTCCTCTACTGTGCTCCACTGTACTCTACCTCTACTGTGCTCTACTGTACTCTATCTCTACTCTGCTCCACTGTACTCTACCTCTACTGTACTCCACTGTACTCCACCTCTACAGTGCTCCACTGTACTCTACCTCTACTGTAATCCACTGTACTCTACCTCTACTCTGCTCTACTGTACTCTATCTCTACTGTGCTCCAGTGTACTCTACCTCTACTGTACTCCACTGTAGTCTACCTAAACTATACTCCACTGTACTCTACCTCCACTCTGCTCCACTGTACTCTACCTCAACTATACTCCACTGTACTCTATCTCTACTCTAATCCACTGTACTTTATCTCTACTCTACTCCACTCTACACTATCTCTACTGTAATCCACTGTACTCTACCTCTACTCTACTCTAAAGTACTCCACCTCTACTGTGCTCCACTGTACTCCATTGTACTCCAGCTCTACTGTGCTCCACTGTACTCTACCTCTACTGTACTCCACTTTACTCTACATCTACTGTGCTCCACTGTACTCTACCTCTACTGTGCTCTACTGTACTCTACCTCTACTGTGCTCTACTGTACTCTACTCTACTGTACTCCACTGTACTCTACCTCTACTCTACTCTACTGTACTCCACCTCTACTGTGCTCCACTGTACTCCACTGTACTCTAGCTCTACTGTGCTCCACTGTACTCTACCTCTACTGTGCTCTACTGTACTCTATCTCTACTGTGCTCCACTGTACTCTACCTCTACTGTACTCCACTGTACTCCACCTCTAGAGTGCTCCATTGTACTCTACCTCTACTGTACTCCACTGTACTCTACCTCTACTCTGCTCTACTGTACTCTATCTCTACTGTGCTCTACTGTACTCTACCTCTATTATACTCCACTGTACTCTACTTCTACTGTGCTACACTGTAATCTACCTCTGCTGTGCTCCACTGTACACTACCTCTACTGTAGTCCACTGTACTCTACCTCTACTCTACTCTACTGTACTCCACCTCTACTGTGCTCCACTGTACTCCACTGTACTCCAGCTCTACTGTGCTCCACTGTACTCTACCTCTACTGTACTCCACTCTACGCTACCTCTACTGTGCTCCACTGTACTCTACCTCTAATGTACTCCACTGTACTCTACCTCTACTGTACTCTTCTCTACTCCACCTCTAATGTGCTCCACTCTACTCTACCTCTACTGTACTCCACTGTACTCTACCTCTACCGTACTCCACTGTACTCTACCTCTATTATACTCCACTGCACTTATCTCTACTGTGTTCGACTGTACTCTATCTCTGCTGTACTACACTGTACTCTTCCTCTACTGTGCTCCACTGTACTCTATCTCTACTGTGCTCTACTGTACTCTATCTTTACTGTGCTCTACTGTACTCTACCTCTACTATACTCCACTGTACTCTACCTCTACTGTGCTCCACTGTACTCTACCTCTACTGTGCTCCACTGTACACTACCGCTACTCTAGTCCACTGTACTCTACCTCTACTGTGCTCCACTCTACTCTACCTCTACTGTGCTCCACTGTACTCTACCTCTACTGTGCTCCACTGTACACTAGTGTTAATTTCGTTAACGAAAACTAAACGAAAATATTTTCGTCAACGCACATTTTTCACCGAACGAAAACTAGATGAGACGAGACTAAAATCCCCACTAATAAACAATAACTGGGAGTAAATCAGAAATAATTTTCGTACACTAATAAAGACGAGACGAAAATGCCGTTCGGTAAATAAAAGACTGGGCTAAAATCTATGGACATTTTAGTTCACGAACAAAGACGAGACGAAAATTGCATATTATTATATGATATGGTTTTGTCAAATCCTGTCTCCTCCTCCGCCTCCTCCTCGTCAGCTCTTCCGCCACACACCCACTTTCAAACCTGGAGCGGGCGGGCCGGGCACAGAGTAGCCTACTACACAACACATGGAGCAGACAGGAGCTGGATTCACGGCGAGGCGGCGACAGGTTAAAAGTAAAACATGCTTTGCACGGGGCTCGGGAGAAAGAGGATGAGAGAAAATGTTGAAATGTGAAATAATTTTAGGAAATGTTAAATATTATCTGCTGACAAAAAAGTAAAAGGTTAAAATGATGTCCTGACTAAAACTAGACTAAAATGTTGACAGTTTTTGTTGACTAAAACTAAACGAATAAAATGATGTTTTCTTGGACTAAAATAAAGACTAAAATGCTCGACTTATAGTCGACTAAAACTAGACTAAATAAAAATGGGATGATGTCGACTAAATGTGATAAAAACTAACAAGCGATGCTGAAACTGGACTAAAACTGAAACTAAATTTAAAAATGGCTGGTAAAATTAACACTACTGTACACTACCTCTACTGTACTCCACTGTACTCTACCTCTACTGTGCTCCACTGTACTCTACCTCTACTGTGCTCCACTGTACTCTACCTCTACTGTGCTCCACTGTACTCTATCTCTACTGTACTCCACTGTACTCTACCTCTACAGTGCTCCACTGTGCTCTACCTCTACTGTACTCCACTGTACTCTACCTCTACTCTAATCTACTGTTCTCTACCTCTACTGTACTCCACTGTACTCTACCTCTACTCTGCTCTACTGTACTCTATCTCTACTGTGCTCCACTGTACTCTACCTCTACTGCACTCCACTGTAGTCTACCTCAACTATACTCCACTGTACTCTACCTCTACTGTGCTCCACTGTAATCTACCCCTACTCTACTCCACTGTACTCTACCTCTACTATACTCCACTGTACTCTACCTCTACTGTGCTCTACTGTACTCTATCTCTACTATGCTCACCTGTACTCTACCTCTACTGTACTTCACTGTACTCCACCTCTACAGTGCTCCACTGTACTCTACCTCTACTGTACTCCACTGTACTCTACCTCTACTCTGCTCTATTGTACCCTATCTCTACTGTGCTCCACTGTACTCTACCTCTACTGTACTCCACTGTACTCCACCTCTACAGTGTTCTACTGTACTCTACCTCTACTGTACTCCACTGTACTCTACCTCAACTATACTCCACTGTACTCTACCTCTACTGTGCTCCACTGTACTCTACCTAAACTTTACTCCACTGTACTCTATCTCTACTCTAATCCACTGTACTCTATCTCTACTCTACTCCACTCTACTCTATCTCTACTGTACTCCACTGTACTCTACCTCTACTCTACTCTACTGTATTCCACCTCTACTGTGCTCCACTGTACTCCACTGTACTCTAGCTCTACTGTGCTCCACTGTACTCTACCTCTACTGTGCTCTACTGTACTCTATCTCTACTGTGCTCCACTGTATTCTACCTCTACTGTACTCCACTGTACTCCACCTCTACAGTGCTCCATTGTACTATACCTCTACTGTACTCCACTGTACTCTACCTCTACTCTGCTCTACTGTACTCTATCTCTACTGTGCTCTACTGTACTCTACCTCTATTATACTCCACTGTACTCTACTTCTACTGTGCTACACTGTAATCTACCTCTACTGTGCTCCACTGTACACTACCTCTACTGTAGTCCACTGTACTCTACCTCTACTCTACTCTACTGTACTCCACCTCTACTGTGCTCCACTGTACTCCACTGTACTCCAGCTCTACTGTGCTCCACTGTACTCTACCTCTACTGTACTCCACTGTACTCTACATCTACTGTGCTCCACTGTACTCTACCTCTACTGTAATCCACTGTACTCTACCTCTACTGTGCTCTACTGTACTCCACCTCTACTGTACTCCACTGTACTCTACCTCTACTGTACTGTACTGTTCTCTACCTCTACTGTACTCTACTGTACTCCACCTCTACTGTGCTCCACTGTAATCTACTGTACTCTAGCTCTACTGTGCTCCACTGTACTCTACCTCTACTGTGCTCTACTGTACTCTATCTCTACTGTGCTCCACTGTACTCTACCTCTACTGTACTCCACTGTACTCCACCTCTACAGTGCTCCACTGTACTCTACCTCTACTGTATTCCACTGTACTCTAACTCTACTCTGCTCTACTGTACTCTATCTCCACTGTGCTCTACTGTACTCTACCTCTAATATACTCCACTTTACTCTACCTCTACTGTGCTCCACTGTACTCTACCTCTACTGTGCTCCACTGTACACTACCTCTACTGTAGTCCAATGTACTCCACCTCTACTGTGCTCCACTCTACTCTACCTCTAGTGTGCTCAGCTGTACTCTACCTCTACTGTGCTCCACTGTACTCTACCTCTACTATACTCCACTGCACTTATCTCTACTGTGTTCGACTGTACTCTATCTCTACTGTAATCCACTGTACTCTATTTCTACTGTACTACACTGTACTCTTCCTCTACTGTGCTCCACTGTACTCTACCTCTACTGTGCTCTACTGTACTCTATCTCTACTCTGCTCCACTGTACTCTACCTCTACTGTACTCCACTGTACTCCACCTCTACAGTGCTCCACTGTACTCTACCTCTACTGTAATCCACTGTACTCTACCTCTACTCTGCTCTACTGTACTCTATCTCTACTGTGCTCCAGTGTACTCTACCTCTACTGTACTCCACTGTAGTCTACCTAAACTATACTCCACTGTACTCTACCTCCACTCTGCTCCACTGTACTCTACCTCAACTATACTCCACTGTACTCTATCTCTACTCTAATCCACTGTACTTTATCTCTACTCTACTCCACTCTACACTATCTCTACTGTAATCCACTGTACTCTACCTCTACTCTACTCTAAAGTACTCCACCTCTACTGTGCTCCACTGTACTCCATTGTACTCCAGCTCTACTGTGCTCCACTGTACTCTACCTCTACTGTACTCCACTTTACTCTACATCTACTGTGCTCCACTGTACTCTACCTCTACTGTGCTCTACTGTACTCTACCTCTACTGTGCTCTACTGTACTCTACTCTACTGTACTCCACTGTACTCTACCTCTACTCTACTCTACTGTACTCCACCTCTACTGTGCTCCACTGTACTCCACTGTACTCTAGCTCTACTGTGCTCCACTGTACTCTACCTCTACTGTGCTCTACTGTACTCTATCTCTACTGTGCTCCACTGTACTCTACCTCTACTGTACTCCACTGTACTCCACCTCTAGAGTGCTCCATTGTACTCTACCTCTACTGTACTCCACTGTACTCTACCTCTACTCTGCTCTACTGTACTCTATCTCTACTGTGCTCTACTGTACTCTACCTCTATTATACTCCACTGTACTCTACTTCTACTGTGCTACACTGTAATCTACCTCTGCTGTGCTCCACTGTACACTACCTCTACTGTAGTCCACTGTACTCTACCTCTACTCTACTCTACTGTACTCCACCTCTACTGTGCTCCACTGTACTCCACTGTACTCCAGCTCTACTGTGCTCCACTGTACTCTACCTCTACTGTACTCCACTGTACTCTACATCTACTGTGCTCCAC
Source organism: Tiaroga cobitis (assembly GCA_030578255.1). Taxonomy (NCBI): domain Eukaryota; kingdom Metazoa; phylum Chordata; class Actinopteri; order Cypriniformes; family Leuciscidae; genus Tiaroga; species Tiaroga cobitis. The sequence continues at coordinate 1,176,869 of JAROOI010000042.1, read as the reverse complement.
TGTACTCTACCTCTACTGTAATCCACTGTACTCTACCTCTACTGTGCTCTACTGTACTCCACCTCTACTGTACTCCACTGTACTCTACCTCTACTGTACTGTACTGTTCTCTACCTCTACTGTACTCTACTGTACTCCACCTCTATTGTGCTCCACTGTACTCCACTGTACTCTAGCTCTACTGTGCTCCACTGTACTCTACCTCTACTGTGCTCTACTGTACTCTATCTCTACTGTGCTCCACTGTACTCTACCTCTACTGTACTCCACTGTACTCCACCTCTACAGTGCTCCACTGTACTCTACCTCTACTGTATTCCACTGTACTCTACCTCTACTCTGCTCTACTGTACTCTATCTCTACTGTGCTCTACTGTACTCTACCTCTATTATACTCCACTGTACTCTACCTCTACTGTGCTCCACTGTACTCTACCTCTACTGTGCTCCACTGTACACTACCTCTACTGTAGTCCACTGTACTCCACCTCTACTGTGCTCCACTCTACTCTACCTCTACTGTGCTCAGCTGTACTCTACCTCTACTGTGCTCCACTGTACTCTACCTCTACTATACTCCACTGCACTTATCTCTACTCTGTTCGACTGTACTCTATCTCTACTGTACTCCACTGTACTCTATTTCTACTGTACTACACTGTACTCTTCCTCTACTGTGCTCCACTGTACTCTACCTCTACTGTGCTCTACTGTACTCTATCTCTACTCTGCTCCACTGTACTCTACCTCTACTGTACTCCACTGTACTCCACCTCTACAGTGCTCCACTGTACTCTACCTCAACTGTAATCCACTGTACTCTACCTCTACTCTGCTCTACTGTACTCTATCTCTACTGTGCTCCAGTGTACTCTACCTCTACTGTACTCCACTGTAGTCTACCTAAACTATACTCCACTGTACTCTACCTCCACTGTGCTCCACTGTACTCTACCTCAACTATACTCCACTGTACTCTATCTCTACTCATACCACTGTACTTTATCTCTACTCTACTCCACTCTACACTATCTCTACTGTAATCCACTGTACTCTACCTCTACTCTACTCTACTGTACTCCACCTCTACTGTGCTCCACTGTACTCCATTGTACTCCAGCTCTACTGTGCTCCACTGTACTCTACCTCTACTGTACTCCACTTTACTCTACATCTACTGTGCTCCACTGTACTCTACCTCTACTGTGCTCTACTGTACTCTACCTCTACTGTGCTCTACTGTACTCTACTCTATTGTGCTCCACTGTACTCTATTTCTACTGTACCCCACTGTACTCTACCTCTACTGTGCTCCACTGTACTCTACCTCTACTGTGCTCCACTGTACTCTACCTCTACTGTGCTCCACTGTACTCTACCTCTACTGTGCTCCACTGTGCTCTACCTCTACTGTACTCCACTCTACTCTACCTCTACTCTGCTCTACTGTGCTCTACCTCTACTGTACTCCACTGTACTCTACCTCTACTCTGCTCTACTGTACTCTATCTCTACTGTGCTCCACTGTACTCTACCTCTACTGTACTCCACTGTAGTCTACCTCAACTATACTCCACTGTACTCTACCTCTACTGTGCTCCACTGTACTCTACCTCTAAGTGTACTCCACTGTACTCTGTCTCTACTGTACTCCACTGTAATCTATCTCTACTGTGCTCCACTGTACTATACCTCTACTGTGCTCCACTGTACTCCACTGTACTCTATCTCTACCGTGATCCACTGTACTCTACCTCTGCTGTGCTCCACTGTACTCTATCTCTACTCTACTCCACTGTACTCTACCTCTACTTTACTCCACTGTACTCTACCTCTACTGTACTCCACTCTACGCTACCTCTACTGTGCTCCACTGTACTCTACCTCTAATGTACTCCACTGTACTCTACCTCTACTGTACTCTTCTCTACTCCACCTCTAATGTGCTCCACTCTACTTAACCTCTACTGTACTCCACTGTACTCTACCTCTACCGTACTCCACTGTACTCTACCTCTACTATACTCCACTGAACTTATCTCTACTGTGTTCGACTGTACTCTATCTCTACTGTATTCCACTGTACTCTACCTCTACTCTGCTCTACTGTACTCTATCTCCACTGTGCTCCACTGTACACTACCGCTACTCTAGTCCACTGTACTCTACCTCTACTGTGCTCCACTCTACTCTACCTCTACTGTGCTCAGCTGTACTCTACCTCTACTGTGCTCCACTGTACTCTATCTCTACTGTACTCCACTGTACTCTACCTCTACAGTGCTCCACTCTGCTCTACCTCTACTCTACTCCACTGTACTCTACCTCTACTCTGCTCTACTGTACTCTACCTCTACTGTACTCCACTGTACTCTACCTCTACTGTGCTCTACTGTACTCTATCTCTACTGTGCTCCACTGTACTCTACCTCTACTGTACTCCACTGTAGTCTACCTCAACTATACTCCACTGTACTCTACCTCTACTGTGCTCCACTGTACTCTACCTCTACTGTGCTCTACTGTACTCTATCTCTACTGTGCTCCACTGTACTCTACCTCTACTGTACTCCACTGTACTCCACCTCTACAGTGCTCCACTGTACTCTACCTCTACTGTACTCCACTGTACTCTACCTCTACTCTGCTCTACTGTACTCTATCTCTACTGTGCTTCACTGTACTCTACCTCTACTGTACTCCACTGTAGTCTACCTAAATTATACTCCACTGTACTCTACCTCCACTGTGCTCCACTGTACTCTACCTCAACTATACTCCACTGTACTCTATCTCTACTCTAATCCACTGTACTCTATCTCTACTCTACTCCACTCTACTCTATCTCTACTGTACTCCACTGTACTCTACCTCAACTCTACTCTACTGTACTCCACCTCTACTGTGCTCCACTGTACTCAACTGTAATCCAGCTCTACTGTGCTCCACTGTACTCTACCTCTACTGTACTCCACTGTACTCTACATCTACTGTGCTCCACTGTACTCTACCTCTACTGTACTCCACTGTACTCTACCTCTACTGTACTCCAATGTACTCTACCTCTACTGTACTCCACTGTATTCTACCTCTACTGTGCTCTACTGTACTCTATCTCTACTGTACTCCACTGTACTCTACCTCTACTGTACTGTACTGTTCTCTAAGTCTACTGTACTCTACTGTACTCCACCTCTACTGTGCTCCACTGTACTCCACTGTACTCTACCTCTACTGTGCTCCACTGTACTCTACCTCTACTGTACTCCACTGTACTCTATCTCTACTGTGCTCCACTGTACTCTACCTCTACTGTACTCCACTGTACTCTATCTCTACTGTTCTCCACTGTACTCTACCTCTACTGTGCACCACTGTACTCCACTCTACTCTATCTCTACTGTGATCCACTGTACTCTACCTCTGCTGTGCTCCACTGTACTCTATCTCTACTCTACTCCACTGTACTCTATCTCTATTTTACTCCACTGTACTCTACCTCTACTCTACTCTACTGTACTCCACCTCTACTGTGCTCCACTGTACTCCACTGTACTCTTCCTCTACTGTACTCCACTGTACTCTATCTCTACTGTGCTCCACTGTACTCTACCTCTACTGTGCTCTACTGTACTCTTCTCTACTGTGCTCCACTGTACTCTATTTCTACTGTACCCCACTGTACTCTACCTCTACTGTGCTCCACTGTACTCTACCTCTACTGTGCTCCACTGTACACTACCTCTACTGTACTCCACTGTACTCTACCTCTACTGTGCTCCACTGTACTCTACATCTACTGTGCTCCACTGTACTCTACCTCTACTCTGCTCCACTGTACTTTATATCTACTGTACTCCACTGTACTCTACCTCCACAGTGCTCCACTGTGCTCTACCTCTACTGTACTCCACTGTACTGTACCTCTACTCTGCTCTACTGTGCTCTACTGTGCTCTACCTCTACTGTACTCCACTGTACTCTATCTCTACTGTACTCCACTGTAATCTATCTCTACTGTGATCCACTGTACTCTACCTCTGCTGTGCTCCTCTGTACTCTGCCTCTACTGTACTCCACTGTACTCTACCTCTACTGTACTCCACTGTACTCTACCTCTACTGTACTCCACTGTATTCTACCTCTACTGTGCTCTACTGTACTCTACCTCTACTGTACTCCACTGTACTCTACCTCTACTGTACTGTACTGTTCTCTACCTCTACTGTACTCTACTGTACTCCACCTCTACTGTGCTCCACTGTACTCCACTGTACTCTAGCTCTACTGTGCTCCACTGTACTCTACCTCTACTGTACTCCACTGTGCTCCACCTCTACAGTGCTCCACTGTACTCTACCTCTACTGTATTCCACTGTACTCTACCTCTACTCTGCTCTCCTGTACTCTATCTCTACTGTGCTCTACTGTACTCTACCTGTATTATACTCCACTGTACTCTACCTCTACTGTGCTCCACTGTACTCTACCTCTACTGTGCTCCACTGTACACTACCTCTACTGTAGTCCACTGTACTCTACCTCTACTGTGCTCCACTCTACTCTACCTCTACTGTGCTCAGCTGTACTCTACCTCTACTGTGCTCCACTGTACTCTACCTCTACTATACTCCACTGCACTCTATCTCTACTGTACTACACTGTATTCTTCCTCTACTGTGCTCCACTGTACTCTACCTCTACTGTGCTCTACTGTACTCTATCTCTACTCTGCTCCACTGTACTCTACCTCTACTGTACTCCACTGTACTCCACCTCTACAGTGCTCCACTGTACTCTACCTCTACTGTACTCCACTGTACTCTACCTCTACTCTGCTCTACTGTACTCTATCTCTACTGTGCTCCTCTGTACTCCACCTCTACTGTACTCCACTGTAGTCTACCTAAACTATACTCCACTGTACTCTACCTCCACTGTGCTCCACTGTACTCTACCTCAACTATACTCCACTGTACTCTATCTCTACTCTAATCCACTGTACTCTATCTCTGCTCTACTCCACTCTACTCTATCTCTACTGTACTCCACTGTACTCTACCTCTACTCTACTCTACTGTACTCCACCTCTAGTGTGCTCCACTGTACTCCACTGTACTCCAGCTCTACTGTGCTCCACTGTACTCTACCTCTACTGTACTCCACTGTACTCTACATCTACTGTGCTCCACTGTACTCTACCTCTACTGTACTCCACTGTACTCTACCTCTACTGTACTCCACTGTATTCTACTCTACTGTGCTCTACTGTACTCTACTCTATTGTGCTCCACTGTACTCTATTTCTACTGTACCCCACTGTACTCTACCTCTACTGTGCTCAACTGTACTCTACCTCTACTGTGCTCCACTGTACACTACCTCTACTGTACTCCACTGTACTCTACCTCTACTGTGCTCCACTGTACTCTACCTCTACTGTGCTCCACTGTACTCTACCTCTACTGTGCTCCACTGTACTCTATCTCTAATGTACTCCACTGTACTCTACCTCTACAGTGCTCCACTGTGCTCTACTGTACCTCTACTGTACTCCACTGTAGTCTGCCTCAACTATACTCCACTGTACTCTACCTCTACTGTACTCCACTTTACTCTACCTCTACTGTACTCCACTGTACTCTACCTCTACTGTCCTCCACTGTAATCTACCTCTACTGTGCTCTACTGTACTCTACCTCTACTGTACTCCACTGTACTCTACCTCTACTGTACTGTACTGTTATCTACCTCTACTGTACTCTACTGTACTCCACCTCTACGGTTCTCCACTGTACTCCACTGTACTCTATCTCTACTGTGCTCCACTGTACTCTACCTCAACTGTACTCCACTGTACTCTATCTCTACTGTTCTCCACTGTATTCTACCTCTACTGTGATCCACTGTACTCCACTGTACTCTATCTCTACTGTGATCCACTTTACTCTACCTCTGCTGTGCTCCACTGTACTCTATCTTTACTCTATTCCACTGTACTCTATCTCTATTCTACTCCACTGTACTCTACCTCTTGTTGTGGCAAAAATTCTCAAACAAACATCACTGCGTAAGAGACACTCAGAGTCAAATTATATAAAATAGAAGTATTTATTCTTGCAAGAATAGGAGCAGTCTAATACACAGTTGTTACCCTGTGCAGAAGAGTGACACACCCCCAGACAGACTGAACTAGCTTTTATCTTAGTTTCAAGGCCTTCTTCCCCCCAGAGCCGTCCTCCCAGTAGTTTTCCATAGACGTCACTAGTTGGCCCACTAAGCTTCCCTGCACAATGGCCTTCTGACATCTAGGTCAGAGGTCCTTGTTCGTCTGTTCTCTGGAGTGTCTCCCTCTTCTGCCTCCCCAGGTACATAAACAGAATCCTTTCTCACTACAAGTGAGAGACACACATGTGACATTCTTTGAATCATCTATATTTAACTAAAGATCAATGAATATCATTAAAATTGCCACCACAACTCCTCACTTTTTATCATTCTGATTACCCATAATCACAATAATAAACAATAAGACAAATTTTAAGTCATATCATCACACTTATACTTTTCATCTCTGATTTTTTTGCATAAATGATCACTCTCCTTGAACTTGTGAAGAAAAGTTTAGAATGAAGAAGCATAAGGCTGTTTTTGTGGGGGAAAGGCCCCGTAATATTTTAGCAAGCAAGTAAACATTTCACTGCGCCGGGCTAAGCGAGAAATCACTGTTCCTGCGCTCCTGTAAACAGACCCTCAGTCACGACAGTAAGGAAAAGGTAGTTATAACATAGCAAGGAAACAACCAGATAAAAGTAAAATAAAAAATCCCTCAGTTTCAAACCCTATCTTTGTACGCCATCTCGTAACACGGATGACTGCTGCTTTTAACCCCCTTTAAATCTTTTGCCCTTAATCTTTCTCAGAAAATAAACAAAATAGAAGAAAAACAAACAGAACATACATTTAACACATATCTCACTGTAGCTCCCACTCCCTGTATCGTCACATAATTTTGTTCATCCTTGGGATAGACTGTCATTTTCACCAATTGAACAGACAGCATGTTTCACCTGTCACTGTAATCATATTCACCCATGAATAACAAAATTATTAGAATAACAATCCTAACTCCTATCATTAAGCCTTTTCCATTAATCTACTCCCATCTCCATATTTCATTCACTTCTAATTCAATTTAGTAGGCTCTATTGAACGCACCGTTTAACAAATCTAACCAGAGAAGTCTTATAATTTTTCCCATTCCTCTAACCAAATTAGTTGTTCAAAATTAACTCTAATATCTCCATTACGGTCCGTCTTTTTGCTTGTTACACATAAATTAATAGATTTTCTACATTTGCACCAATCAAATCAATACTTTTAATTCAAACATGCTGTGGTTCTACTTAATAAGCTTCAACAATTATCCATATAATTTACATTAATTAATAGATCTTCTCTTCCCAAAAACATTTTCCTTAAATATTTCCTAATGAATAAGTAACCAATCAAATCTTTTGATCTACTGTATATCAATACTAAGCCCTATTTTGATTTAATCAAATCAAATCCTCAAAATAATCACAAAACCCCATTCTTAAACCATTAGCTGGTTCACATCCTCCTCCAGGCGTGTTGATAATCTCGTTCGCCCCATGGACTATGGGATGGTTGTGGCCTGTTGGTGTTGTCTAAGGTGAGAGGCTTGGACCCAGGTGTCACACTCCAACCATTTTCTGATCCTTATAAGGTTTTCCCTTATATCACGACCGCACCCCCACTGGAGTGAACTGTCACCTGTGAATGGAGACCTTAAGTATTTTGTTAGTGGCCGCTTGTCTAGCAGCTCGTCCCCTTTTGGTGTGACCTGTGGAATCAACCTGAAACATTATCACCGGATAATTTCTCGCTCACTTAATAGCACTCAGGATCCTTTTCCCCTGAAAAACAATATTTATACATTTGGAACAGAATCAGTTCTGTTTTCTGCAACCCATCCTGACATTCTGTAAAAGGAAAATTTAAGTTATGCGCTGCGCAGGTGTGGCCTTGTTTCTTTCTGCTACAAAAACAATCCAGGCCAGGATAGTTAGTCAAATTCATCCATAGCCATCATTTTATAGGGGACATTCTCCCCTGTATCCAAAAGTCTGCATGCTCTGTAAAGAAAAACAAATGTCGAGGTTATTTTCAGATAGTAAAATACGTAGTTTCTTTTGTCTGCTGTGCTGCCATGGCCTTCGCTGCTGCATCTGCCCTGGCGTTCCCTGTTGAAACAGTCCTGCAAATACATGTACAGACAGCAAATTTTGTTTGGGACCCAAGTAAACCATATTTGGCAATTGTTATACCATCTCCCTCTTGATGCACGACACAACTCGAGCATCAATTTAACATAACATTTAACATAGTGTTTTTTTATAAAGTTTGCCATCAACACTAACCCAAACGTTGTCCTTCAGACAAATTTCTCTGCCTCTGAAACAAAAATATTACATTCTTCACTTAAAGCCCAATCTCATCTTCTTATCGAAGTATTTGAAGGGCAACGTCCCTGAGTCTCACAGCGAATCTTGCTTTTCAGGCCTGTTGTTTGGTCTCTCAAGTCAGTCATCTACAAACATTTCTAAAGTCATCAATTTTCAGGTCAGGTCGTGCTGTACAGACTTGGTCAATGTCAGTCAATCATTTCTCCCCCTTTGTTCACAATTATCATAAATGTTAAGGGCTCTCTTGATACTTCGAAATTGACTTAGCCAATATGTCATTTTGTTGTTTCCATCAAATCTACAACATTTTCATTTATCTCAGCCCATGCCAGATGGTGATCTACAACTACACAATTCCAATTTACACAAATACTTACACTGATCCAGAACATAATTCAAATCGACATCCTGCATGACAAAAGTATTACTACCAGACAGAGCTTGATGTCCAATCAACTTAAAGCTCGTCCCATGTTCTGTATTGTCTTTTCAACCGTTCCACTCAGAATTATCGGCTTCTTTAAAATTGGTCATTTGCCTTAACCCATCTGTAATGATAAAACTGTTCTGTTCTAATTTCAATACTGTTCTAATATTAGTACCCCAAACTAATACATACAAGACATAAAGTGCTGTCACCATCACACACACACACTCACACTAGACACACATATGTTAACTGCTCATTCTCAATGTTTGCCCTTTCCTTATATCATCGTTAAAAGGATTTAAATTTTAAATAAGATTTTAAACTTCACATTTCCCTGTAGCTTCTATCCCTAATTTTACATGGTCTCTTAACCACTTTCAAAGCATGTCTTGTTCATTATTCATTTAATTTTTTCAGCTTGCTCTAGCAGGCCGATAACGGAAAGACAGACACAGTTACCATTCCTTCCTCCGCTCAAGCAGTCTCTCTCACTATAAATACATTTCTTATACAAAATGTAATATTAAATTCATTACAATAACCTTTGACCATCCACCTTTGTTATCCAGACTTAAATCTACAAAAGCTGTATTCATCTTTAGTCACCACCATGTCTAACGACCTTCAGGAGTTAAAACTATGTTATAAACTTCTATACATTTTCCTTGCCCATAAGGCAACCGACATCAAAAAGTTTTATTACTGTCTCCACAACAATTAATAATGGCAATCCCCTCACGGTCTCAGCTGGCTCTTGAAAGCCCATTGCCATTAGCTCTTTGTCTATAATTTTCTTCTCCTCAGGGTGTTGTCCCCCCTGTTATAGTTGCAGACACTTGTCACAATGAAAAACAAGCCATACAACTAATGCGGTTTCTTCTGGTGAGTGGTATAGAGGAGCTTTGCATTATGGGGAGACATGCCGTAACTCGTCACCGCGTCATCTCCCTTTAACGGCATAAGGACGCTGCTGGCCTCACAGCTCCTGCTCAACTCTCATACCTGTCTCACATAAAACATCTCCATTCAGGAAATGCCCAGTGACTTTACGTGAATCCACTCTGGCTTAGGTTGCCCCCTGTCTGGCCAAAGAAGGTCTTACCCGTCATAGAGATGGTCACTCGTGCCCACTGGTGACCGCCTTTTTTCCATCACAGAATCTTTGACCGTTTTCTTCAACAAAATCTGTTGTTCTCTGGAGCTTAGGAAAAGCACGTTCAAGAGTCACCAGAGCCATTCCCATTGCCTAATAGTGTTCACACAGGGAGACAGGTCAATAACAACAGTATTTAATCACTTAAATCCATTAACCATCTTAAAAGCAGAAAACCTAGCTGCTTAGACTATACTCAGCGAATTTGGATCATCCGTACGTTCAGTGAACTTTACCTGTAGACGGAGCCATCGGTCCTGAATGGTGGAGACTAAATGAGACAAAGAAGTTACTGGTCCTAAAATAAAATAAAATGTCTTCAAGTTCTGCATTATTATTTTAAAGACTTCTTTAAAGTCATTCAGTTTTACATTTACAAATACAAATTGCCCTTTATGGCAATTGTTTCTTTAAACATCTCTGTGTCTATGATTCTTCTGAAACTGTGCTTTACTACAAATAGCTTATCACAGATAACAGCTTTGAGCTGACATTGAATGAGAGAGACTCTGAGACATTCAGGACTGGCACACTGCACTCTCATAAACTTCTAACATCAAACTTTTATCTACCATCCTATAGCTCTATCCCAGCTTAAGGCATATTTGCCAGAAATTACATGTGTTTCCAAATAAACATAATTTTTATAGTTGTCTTTATTTAGACATTACAAATTTCCACTCAGATTGAGTCTCTGTTGCACTGGCAGTTTCAGCCACAGCACACATCAGATTTAGATAAGCAAACTGTTTCATTACAGCCAATAATAAACTTATCTTTGAAAGCAAAACATCAGCTTCTAGTTCTTTCATGGTCAACCTTTCAAGCTGTTTGTTTAATCAGCATTCAGCAACTGTTAATCCAGTATTGCTTCTGCTTATTTGATCTTCAATAAAAATAATTATTCGTTTCACATTTCATCTCAATTACGTTAACTTTGACAAGGCTAGCACTTCTCTGCTTGATACATCTTTTGCAATTATTATAAATCATTCGTGAGATTAGTCTCTCTCCTTAATCTAAACCCTTTCTAAAATGTTTAATTAAAACACAATCATCCTGTTAGTTACTTTGATATATTTTGCAGCTCACATTTGTTGGAGTCATTAATTTTACATCAACCTGTATTCATCAATTCACTTTTAAAAATTACTATTATAGATCTTTTCTTTCTTATAGGATTCACTTTAAGACTTCAATCTTTTGACCTTGTTTTCTATCTCTTATTTCTCAGACAAAATGTCAAATGTCGTCGTTTAAACACTGATCTACTTTCAAACCCCACATTATTATCAGAAATGTGTCACTATCACATTTTCAAACACCTTCTCTGCTTGATACATCTTAGTTACGTGTTAAATGGTCCTGATGACCACCATTAAAAACACTCTTTGTCATCTGGTGGGTTCATGTGTCAGCCTCAATTACAGCATCAGACACCTTGCAGTTTGATCACTGTGAGCTTGCAAACGGCTCCAACTTACTGCACACTCTTGAAGCAGTGTGTGTCCCATTTCAGGAATGTAAACAGAGCCACTGATAAGCAGTCCTCTGTATTCTTTTACAGTCCACCAGTCGCGGATTTAATCACAATAGCCAAATCATAATCTTCATCATTTTATTGGCGGAACATAATTTCATGAGCAGCACAGAAAATGCTCAAAATATTCGAATTTGTTTTCTGTCTTTACACATTTCTCCCAGCTTATCTTTTACAAAACATCATCTGCAAATCTCTTCAAAGTGAGATCTTCTGAGCAGAGCTGTTTACAGCATTTGCTCTCTTCTGTCTCACTATTTATTTATTTATTTATTTTCCCGGACTGTTCCGTTACTCTTCATAAAGTGTAACAATTTGTACATCATTATTTTCATTACAACTGGTTTGAAGCCTTTTCCCTTCCATCACATGGTTAGTCTGCAGATTCAACTTAATATTATCATTATTGTCTCAGTCTTATCTCTACTGTTTCTCCAAAACAGATTATATTACTCAGTCCGTAAATTACACAGACAACCATTACAGCTACTTGCTTCAATACCCTTATTTTCTTAAACATTAATAAAATAAAGCAGATATATCATCATTTCATCCTTATTTTATCAAAATCTAGAATTGTTCCCCATTCTGCTTAAAACATTCTTCATATCATGTTAATCCCTGTCAATCATACAATGCCTTATTTTATTCTAAAACTTTTCATATCATTTAAACAGTTAATTTGACTTCCATAAATTCTGTCAGACCATGTCTATTTTCATCACATATAGTTTTCTACTATATTTCCTTTCTTTTCCCTACATGCCAGTTCCCTCATTATCCTCTCCTTTCTTTTCTCAAACATGCCAGTTCCTTCATTATCTAACCAGTACACGCATGTCTCACACACCAACCTTTTTGTTTTTTCACTTCCCTCTTCCACCAAGTCTCACTTACAGTTCCCTCTATTTCACACAGACAACCTTATTGCTTCTTGCTACTTCAATCCTTGTCATATAAATTTAAGTTCTATAGACATCTAATGTCATGCATCCATTTACTGGATGAAGAAGTAAAAAAAACATTATTTCTCCTGGCAGTTCGACATTTTATCTTCAAGCCAACAATCCATTATCTGTTCACATTTTTTACACACATGTTGAACGCAGACACAACTTTTGTTTCTCACTGCTCTGTTCAACTGATTCCCGCACCATCTTTAATGTTGTGGCGCTCAATACCTCATTTGACAAAACACCGGTGTACCAAATTTCGCAAGCTTGCTTTTGAGACATCCCCATACCGGCTGTTTTCTGTTCTCTGTGGATTTTCTCTTCAACGCGCGTTTTCTTTAATCTGTTAGGCGTCCCTAACAAATCCGACTCTTTTCTTTTAACCCAAATCGGTCGGGTTGCACTTGTTAGTGCCCTCCTAATTAAGGTTTACCAAAAAAAAATCTTTTCTGGCTCCCCCTAATTAGCCTCAGCACCCAAAAACAATTTGCTCCGTGGTGGAACAACTGATTTTCAGGTTACCTATCTGTTTGAAACCTCTTGATCCGTTACAGATCTCAGTTAATCTCAGATAATTTTCGTATCTGTTTGAAACCTCTTGATCTATATATAGATCTCAATTAATCTCAGATTACGTACCACAGAAACAGCCCTCAGCCAATATGGTTCAATTTCACTCTTCCCCCCAATTAAACCGAATTTAAATGACCCTTACCAGAGACGTTGTTTCGTGCCACTTGCGGGTTCTTTAGATTCCAGTGGTCGATTCTCCCGGCCCTGATATCGGTCGGCCCCTCTCTCTCAAGTTTACGAGGTAGAGCTGGAACTTACTTAGTCCAGGTGGCCAAACACCGTCCGATCTCAGGTCCAGGAGGCATGTCCAAGGAATCCCACTTCTGACACCAAAACTGTTGTGGCAAAAATTCTCAAACAAGCATCACTGCGTAAGAGACACTCAGAGTCAAATTATATAAAATAGAAGTATTTATTCTTGCAAGAATAGGAGCAGTCTAATACACAGTTGTTACCCTGTGCAGAAGAGTGACACACCCCCAGACAGACTGAGCTAGCTTTTATCTTAGTTTCAAGGCCTTCTTCCCCCCAGAGCCTTCCTCCCAGTAGTTTTCCATAGACGTCACTAGTTGGCCCACTAAGCTCCCCTGCACAATGGCCTTCTGACATCTAGGTCAGAGGTCCTTGTTCGTCTGTTCTCTGGAGTGTCTCCCTCTTCTGCCTCCCCAGGTACATAAACAGAATCCTTTCTCACTACAAGTGAGAGACACACATGTGACATTCTTTGAATCATCTATATTTAACTAAAGATCAATGAATATCATTAAAATTGCCACCACACTCTACTGTACTCTACTGTACTCCACCTCTACTGTGCTCCACTGTACTCCACTGTACTCTTCCTCTACTGTACTCCACTGTACTCTATCTCTACTGTGCTCCACTGTACTCTACCTCTACTGTGCTCTACTGTACTCTACTCTACTGTGCTCCACTGTACTCTATTTCTACTGTACCCCACTGTACTCTACCTCTACTGTACTCCACTGTAGTCTACCTCAACTATACTCCACTGTACTCTACCTCTACTGTGCTCCACTGTACTCTACCTCTACTGTACTCCACTGTACTCTATCTCTACTGTACTCCACTGTAATATATCTCTACTGTGCTCCACTGTACTATACCTCTACTGTGCTCCACTGTACTCCACTGTACTCTATCTCTACTGTGATCCACTGTACTCTACCTCTGCTGTGCTCCACTGTACTCTATCTCTACTCTACTCCACTGTACTCTACCTCTACTGTACTCCACTGTACTCTATATCTACTGTACTCCACTCTACGCTACCTCTACTGTGCTCCACTGTACTCTACCTCTACTGTGCTCCACTGTACTCTTCTCTACTGTGCTCCACTGTACTCTATTTCTACTGTACCCCACTGTACTCTACCTCTACTGTATTCCACTGTACTCTACCTCTACTGTGCTCCACTGTACACTACCTCTACTGTACTCCACTGTACTCTACCTCTACTGTGCTCCACTGTACTCTACCTCTACTGTGCTCCTCTGTACTCTACCTCTACTCTGCTCCACTGTACTTTACCTCTACTCTGCTCTACTGTACTCTATCTCTACTGTACTCCACTGTACTCTACCTCTACTGTACTCTACTATACTCTACCTCTACTGTACTCTACTCTACTCCACCTCTAATGTGCTCCACTTTACTCTACCTCTACTGTACTCCACTGTACTCTACCTGTACTGTACTCTACTCTACTCCACCTCTAATGTGCTCCACTCTACTCTACCTCTACTGTACTCCACTGTACTCTACCTCTACTCTGCTCTACTGTACTCTATCTCTACTGTGCCCACTGTACTCTACCTCTACTGTACTCCACTGTAGTCTACCTCAACTATATTCAACTGTACTCTACCTCTACTGTGCTCCACTGTACTCTACCTCTACTGTGCTCTACTGTACTCTATCTCTACTGTGCTCCACTGTACTCTACCTCTACTGTACTCCACTGTACTCCACCTCTACAGTGCTCCACTGTACTCTACCTCGACTATACTCCACTGTACTCTACCTCTACTCTGCTCTACTGTACTCTATCTCTACTGTGATCCACTGTACTCTACCTCTACTGTACTCCACTGTAGTCTGCCTCAACTATACTCCACTGTACTCTACCTCTACTGTACTCCACTTTACTCTACCTCTACTGTACTCCACTGTACTCTACCTCTACTGTCCTCCACTGTAATCTACCTCTACTGTGCTCTACTGTACTCTACCTCTACTGTACTCCACTGTACTCTACCTCTACTGTACTGTACTGTTATCTACCTCTACTGTACTCTACTGTACTCCACCTCTACGGTTCTCCACTGTACTCCACTGTACTCTACCTCTACTGTGCTCCACTGTACTCTACCTCTACTGTACTCCACTGTACTCTATCTCTACTGTGCTCCACTGTACTCTACCTCAACTGTACTCCACTGTACTCTATCTCTACTGTTCTCCACTGTATTCTACCTCTACTGTGATCCACTGTACTCTACCTCAACTGTACTCCACTGTACTCTATCTCTACTGTTCTCCACTGTACTCTATCTCTACTGTGATCCACTGTACTCTACCTCTGCTGTGCTCCACTGTACTCTATCTTTACTCTATTCCACTGTACTCTATCTCTATTGTACTCCACTGTACTCTACCTCTTGTTGTGGCAAAAATTCTCAAACAAACATCACTGCGTAAGAGACACTCAGAGTCAAATTATATAAAATAGAAGTATTTATTCTTGCAAGAATAGGAGCAGTCTAATACACAGTTGTTACCCTGTGCAGAAGAGTGACACACCCCCAGACAGACTGAACTAGCTTTTATCTTAGTTTCAAGGCCTTCTTCCCCCCAGAGCCGTCCTCCCAGTAGTTTTCCATAGACGTCACTAGTTGGCCCACTAAGCTCCCCTGCACAATGGCCTTCTGACATATAGGTCAGAGGTCCTTGTTCGTCTGTTCTCTGGAGTGTCTCCCTCTTCTGCCTCCCCAGGTACATAAACAGAATCCTTTCTCACTACAAGTGAGAGACACACATGTGACATTCTTTGAATCATCTATATTTAACTAAAGATCAATGAATATCATTAAAATTGCCACCACAACTCCTCACTTTTTATCATTCTGATTACCCATAATCACAATAATAAACAATAAGACAAATTTTAAGTCATATCATCACACTTATACTTTTCATCTCTGATTTTTTTGCATAAATGATCACTCTCCTTGAACTTGTGAAGAAAAGTTTAGAATGAAGAAGCATAAGGCTGTTTTTGTGGGGGAAAGGCCCCGTAATATTTTAGCAAGCAAGTAAACATTTCACTGCGCCGGGCTAAGCGAGAAATCACTGTTCCTGCGCTCCTGTAAACAGACCCTCAGTCACGACAGTAAGGAAAAGGTAGTTATAACATAGCAAGGAAACAACCAGATAAAAGTAAAATAAAAAATCCCTCAGTTTCAAACCCTATCTTTGTACGCCATCTCGTAACACGGATGACTGCTGCTTTTAACCCCCTTTAAATCTTTTGCCCTTAATCTTTCTCAGAAAATAAACAAAATAGAAGAAAAACAAACAGAACATACATTTAACACATATCTCACTGTAGCTCCCACTCCCTGTATCGTCACATAATTTTGTTCATCCTTGGGATAGACTGTCATTTTCACCAATTGAACAGACAGCATGTTTCACCTGTCACTGTAATCATATTCACCCATGAATAACAAAATTATTAGAATAACAATCCTAACTCCTATCATTAAGCCTTTTCCATTAATCTACTCCCATCTCCATATTTCATTCACTTCTAATTCAATTTAGTAGGCTCTATTGAACGCACCGTTTAACAAATCTAACCAGAGAAGTCTTATAATTTTTCCCATTCCTCTAACCAAATTAGTTGTTCAAAATTAACTCTAATATCTCCATTACGGTCCGTCTTTTTGCTTGTTACACATAAATTAATAGATTTTCTACATTTGCACCAATCAAATCAATACTTTTAATTCAAACATGCTGTGGTTCTACTTAATAAGCTTCAACAATTATCCATATAATTTACATTAATTAATAGATCTTCTCTTCCCAAAAACATTTTCCTTAAATATTTCCTAATGAATAAGTAACCAATCAAATCTTTTGATCTACTGTATATCAATACTAAGCCCTATTTTGATTTAATCAAATCAAATCCTCAAAATAATCACAAAACCCCATTCTTAAACCATTAGCTGGTTCACATCCTCCTCCAGGCGTGTTGATAATCTCGTTCGCCCCATGGACTATGGGATGGTTGTGGCCTGTTGGTGTTGTCTAAGGTGAGAGGCTTGGACCCAGGTGTCACACTCCAACCATTTTCTGATCCTTATAAGGTTTTCCCTTATATCACGACCGCACCCCCACTGGAGTGAACTGTCACCTGTGAATGGAGACCTTAAGTATTTTGTTAGTGGCCGCTTGTCTAGCAGCTCGTCCCCTTTTGGTGTGACCTGTGGAATCAACCTGAAACATTATCACCGGATAATTTCTCGCTCACTTAATAGCACTCAGGATCCTTTTCCCCTGAAAAACAATATTTATACATTTGGAACAGAATCAGTTCTGTTTTCTGCAACCCATCCTGACAATCTGTAAAAGGAAAATTTAAGTTATGCGCTGCGCAGGTGTGGCCTTGTTTCTTTCTGCTACAAAAACAATCCAGGCCAGGATAGTTAGTCAAATTCATCCATAGCCATCATTTTATAGGGGACATTCTCCCCTGTATCCAAAAGTCTGCATGCTCTGTAAAGAAAAACAAATGTCGAGGTTATTTTCAGATAGTAAAATACGTAGTTTCTTTTGTCTGCTGTGCTGCCATGGCCTTCGCTGCTGCATCTGCCCTGGCGTTCCCTGTTGAAACAGTCCTGCAAATACATGTACAGACAGCAAATTTTGTTTGGGACCCAAGTAAACCATATTTGGCAATTGTTATACCATCTCCCTCTTGATGCACGACACAACTCGAGCATCAATTTAACATAACATTTAACATAGTGTTTTTTTATAAAGTTTGCCATCAACACTAACCCAAACGTTGTCCTTCAGACAAATTTCTCTGCCTCTGAAACAAAAATATTACATTCTTCACTTAAAGCCCAATCTCATCTTCTTATCGAAGTATTTGAAGGGCAACGTCCCTGAGTCTCACAGCGAATCTTGCTTTTCAGGCCTGTTGTTTGGTCTCTCAAGTCAGTCATCTACAAACATTTCTAAAGTCATCAATTTTCAGGTCAGGTCGTGCTGTACAGACTTGGTCAATGTCAGTCAATCATTTCTCCCCCTTTGTTCACAATTATCATAAATGTTAAGGGCTCTCTTGATACTTCGAAATTGACTTAGCCAATATGTCATTTTGTTGTTTCCATCAAATCTACAACATTTTCATTTATCTCAGCCCATGCCAGATGGTGATCTACAACTACACAATTCCAATTTACACAAATACTTACACTGATCCAGAACATAATTCAAATCGACATCCTGCATGACAAAAGTATTACTACCAGACAGAGCTTGATGTCCAATCAACTTAAAGCTCGTCCCATGTTCTGTATTGTCTTTTCAACCGTTCCACTCAGAATTATCGGCTTCTTTAAAATTGGTCATTTGCCTTAACCCATCTGTAATGATAAAACTGTTCTGTTCTAATTTCAATACTGTTCTAATATTAGTACCCCAAACTAATACATACAAGACATAAAGTGCTGTCACCATCACACACACACACTCACACTAGACACACATATGTTAACTGCTCATTCTCAATGTTTGCCCTTTCCTTATATCATCGTTAAAAGGATTTAAATTTTAAATAAGATTTTAAACTTCACATTTCCCTGTAGCTTCTATCCCTAATTTTACATGGTCTCTTAACCACTTTCAAAGCATGTCTTGTTCATTATTCATTTAATTTTTTCAGCTTGCTCTAGCAGGCCGATAACGGAAAGACAGACACAGTTACCATTCCTTCCTCCGCTCAAGCAGTCTCTCTCACTATAAATACATTTCTTATACAAAATGTAATATTAAATTCATTACAATAACCTTTGACCATCCACCTTTGTTATCCAGACTTAAATCTACAAAAGCTGTATTCATCTTTAGTCACCACCATGTCTAACGACCTTCAGGAGTTAAAACTATGTTATAAACTTCTATACATTTTCCTTGCCCATAAGGCAACCGACATCAAAAAGTTTTATTACTGTCTCCACAACAATTAATAATGGCAATCCCCTCACGGTCTCAGCTGGCTCTTGAAAGCCCATTGCCATTAGCTCTTTGTCTATAATTTTCTTCTCCTCAGGGTGTTGTCCCTCCTGTTATAGTTGCAGACACTTGGGTATCACTTTATAATAACTACACGCTAATAATCATTAGTTAAGCATGAGTAAACAGTTAATTCATCATTCATAAAGCATTAATAGACATTAATAAGCAGTTTATAAATACAGCTATAAATGCTTTCTTCTTGATTTACAAGCATATCTATAATTTATTTAATACTTGTATTTTCATCCTTAATTAATGATCAATTTATTATTTCTAAATGAATAATTGCATTTTTTATAAACCAGTTATTTAAGAGTTTTCAGTGGTTCATAAGATTACTTAGAACGTGTAAGTAAATGATTAATAAACTATTTAAATGTACATTCATACATCTTATTATTCAGACATATAGTGATGGTTACTTAGTGTGTTAATAAATGCTTTATTAACATGTATTTATGCTGTAATTCAGGGTTAATTCGGGTAGTTATAAAGCATTTAGTAGTGGTCAGTTAACTATTTTGTGAGCTAATCTAAAGTGAGGACTATTCATGCCTTGTAAAGCATTTATAAAGGAGATTTAAAGGCTGTTAAATATTTCTATGTTCTGTATCACTGTGTTGTGTTTGTTACATTTTACTGTTTAGAAGATTGATGCGCCTTCAAATCTCCTTTATAAATGCTTTACAAGGCATGAATAGTCCTCACTTTAGATTAGCTCACAAAATAGTTAACTGACCACTACTAAATGCTTTATAACTACCTGTATTTACTACATTTACTTACACTTTCTAAGTGATCTTATGAATGACTGACAACTCTTGTTTGTAAATAATGCTATACTTCATTTAGAAATTATTAATTGATCCTTAACAAGGTATGAAAATACAATTATTAAACGCATTATAGATATGCTTATAAATCAAGAAAAAAGCGTTTATAGCTGTATTTATAAACTGCTTATTAATGTCTATTAATGCTTTATAAATGATGAATTAACTGTTTACTCATGCTTAACAAATGATTAATAGCATGCAGTTATTATAAAGTGTTACCGACACTTGTCACAATGAAAAACAAGCCATACAACTAATGCGGTTTCTTCTGGTGAGTGGTATAGAGGAGCTTTGCATTATGGGGAGACATGCCGTAACTCGTCACCGCGTCATCTCCCTTTAACGGCATAAGGACGCTGCTGGCCTCACAGCTCCTGCTCAACTCTCATACCTGTCTCACATAAAACATCTCCATTCAGGAAATGCCCAGTGACTTTACGTGAATCCACTCTGGCTTAGGTTGCCCCCTGTCTGGCCAAAGAAGGTCTTACCCGTCATAGAGATGGTCACTCGTGCCCACTGGTGACCGCCTTTTTTCCATCACAGAATCTTTGACCGTTTTCTTCAACAAAATTTGTTGTTCTCTGGAGCTTAGGAAAAGCACGTTCAAGAGTCACCAGAGCCATTCCCATTGCCTAATAGTGTTCACACAGGGAGACAGGTCAATAACAACAGTATTTAATCACTTAAATCCATTAACCATCTTAAAAGCAGAAAACCTAGCTGCTTAGACTATACTCAGCGAATTTGGATCATCCGTACGTTCAGTGAACTTTACCTGTAGACGGAGCCATCAGTCCTGAATGGTGGAGACTAAATGAGACAAAGAAGTTACTGGTCCTAAAATAAAATAAAATGTCTTCAAGTTCTGCATTATTATTTTAAAGACTTCTTTAAAGTCATTCAGTTTTACATTTACAAATACAAATTGCCCTTTATGGCAATTGTTTCTTTAAACATCTCTGTGTCTATGATTCTTCTGAAACTGTGCTTTACTACAAATAGCTTATCACAGATAACAGCTTTGAGCTGACATTGAATGAGAGAGACTCTGAGACATTCAGGACTGGCACACTGCACTCTCATAAACTTCTAACATCAAACTTTTATCTACCATCCTATAGCTCTATCCCAGCTTAAGGCATATTTGCCAGAAATTACATGTGTTTCCAAATAAACATAATTTTTATAGTTGTCTTTATTTAGACATTACAAATTTCCACTCAGATTGAGTCTCTGTTGCACTGGCAGTTTCAGCCACAGCACACATCAGATTTAGATAAGCAAACTGTTTCATTACAGCCAATAATAAACTTATCTTTGAAAGCAAAACATCAGCTTCTAGTTCTTTCATGGTCAACCTTTCAAGCTGTTTGTTTAATCAGCATTCAGCAACTGTTAATCCAGTATTGCTTCTGCTTATTTGATCTTCAATAAAAATAATTATTCGTTTCACATTTCATCTCAATTACGTTAACTTTGACAAGGCTAGCACTTCTCTGCTTGATACATCTTTTGCAATTATTATAAATCATTCGTGAGATTAGTCTCTCTCCTTAATCTAAACCCTTTCTAAAATGTTTAATTAAAACACAATCATCCTGTTAGTTACTTTGATATATTTTGCAGCTCACATTTGTTGGAGTCATTAATTTTACATCAACCTGTATTCATCAATTCACTTTTAAAAATTACTATTATAGATCTTTTCTTTCTTATAGGATTCACTTTAAGACTTCAATCTTTTGACCTTGTTTTCTATCTCTTATTTCTCAGACAAAATGTCAAATGTCGTCGTTTAAACACTGATCTACTTTCAAACCCCACATTATTATCAGAAATGTGTCACTATCACATTTTCAAACACCTTCTCTGCTTGATACATCTTAGTTACGTGTTAAATGGTCCTGATGACCACCATTAAAAACACTCTTTGTCATCTGGTGGGTTCATGTGTCAGCCTCAATTACAGCATCAGACACCTTGCAGTTTGATCACTGTGAGCTTGCAAACGGCTCCAACTTACTGCACACTCTTGAAGCAGTGTGTGTCCCATTTCAGGAATGTAAACAGAGCCACTGATAAGCAGTCCTCTGTATTCTTTTACAGTCCACCAGTCGCGGATTTAATCACAATAGCCAAATCATAATCTTCATCATTTTATTGGCGGAACATAATTTCATGAGCAGCACAGAAAATGCTCAAAATATTCGAATTTGTTTTCTGTCTTTACACATTTCTCCCAGCTTATCTTTTACAAAACATCATCTGCAAATCTCTTCAAAGTGAGATCTTCTGAGCAGAGCTGTTTACAGCATTTGCTCTCTTCTGTCTCACTATTTATTTATTTATTTATTTTCCCGGACTGTTCCGTTACTCTTCATAAAGTGTAACAATTTGTACATCATTATTTTCATTACAACTGGTTTGAAGCCTTTTCCCTTCCATCACATGGTTAGTCTGCAGATTCAACTTAATATTATCATTATTGTCTCAGTCTTATCTCTACTGTTTCTCCAAAACAGATTATATTACTCAGTCCGTAAATTACACAGACAACCATTACAGCTACTTGCTTCAATACCCTTATTTTCTTAAACATTAATAAAACAAAGCAGATATATCATCATTTCATCCTTATTTTATCAAAATCTAGAATTGTTCCCCATTCTGCTTAAAACATTCTTCATATCATGTTAATCCCTGTCAATCATACAATGCCTTATTTTATTCTAAAACTTTTCATATCATTTAAACAGTTAATTTGACTTCCATAAATTCTGTCAGACCATGTCTATTTTCATCACATATAGTTTTCTACTATATTTCCTTTCTTTTCCCTACATGCCAGTTCCCTCATTATCCTCTCCTTTCTTTTCTCAAACATGCCAGTTCCTTCATTATCTAACCAGTACACGCATGTCTCACACACCAACCTTTTTGTTTTTTCACTTCCCTCTTCCACCAAGTCTCACTTACAGTTCCCTCTATTTCACACAGACAACCTTATTGCTTCTTGCTACTTCAATCCTTGTCATATAAATTTAAGTTCTATAGACATCTAATGTCATGCATCCATTTACTGGATGAAGAAGTAAAAAAAACATTATTTCTCCTGGCAGTTCGACATTTTATCTTCAAGCCAACAATCCATTATCTGTTCACATTTTTTACACACATGTTGAACGCAGACACAACTTTTGTTTCTCACTGCTCTGTTCAACTGATTCCCGCACCATCTTTAATGTTGTGGCGCTCAATACCTCATTTGACAAAACACCGGTGTACCAAATTTTGCAAGCTTGCTTTTGAGACATCCCCATACCGGCTGTTTTCTGTTCTCTGTGGATTTTCTCTTCAACGCGCGTTTTCTTTAATCTGTTAGGCGTCCCTAACAAATCCGACTCTTTTCTTTTAACCCAAATCGGTCGGGTTGCACTTGTTAGTGCCCTCCTAATTAAGGTTTACCAAAAAAAATCTTTTCTGGCTCCCCCTAATTAGCCTCAGCACCCAAAAACAATTTGCTCCGTGGTGGAACAACTGATTTTCAGGTTACCTATCTGTTTGAAACCTCTTGATCCGTTACAGATCTCAGTTAATCTCAGATAATTTTCGTATCTGTTTGAAACCTCTTGATCTATATATAGATCTCAATTAATCTCAGATTACGTACCACAGAAACAGCCCTCAGCCAATATGGTTCAATTTCACTCTTCCCCCCAATTAAACCGAATTTAAATGACCCTTACCAGAGACGTTGTTTCGTGCCACTTGCGGGTTCTTTAGATTCCAGTGGTCGATTCTCCCGGCCCTGATATCGGTCGGCCCCTCTCTCTCAAGTTTACGAGGTAGAGCTGGAACTTACTTAGTCCAGGTGGCCAAACACCGTCCGATCTCAGGTCCAGGAGGCATGTCCAAGGAATCCCACTTCTGACACCAAAACTGTTGTGGCAAAAATTCTCAAACAAGCATCACTGCGTAAGAGACACTCAGAGTCAAATTATATAAAATAGAAGTATTTATTCTTGCAAGAATAGGAGCAGTCTAATACACAGTTGTTACCCTGTGCAGAAGAGTGACACACCCCCAGACAGACTGAACTAGCTTTTATCTTAGTTTCAAGGCCTTCTTCCCCCCAGAGCCTTCCTCCCAGTAGTTTTCCATAGACGTCACTAGTTGGCCCACTAAGCTCCCCTGCACAATGGCCTTCTGACATCTAGGTCAGAGGTCCTTGTTCGTCTGTTCTCTGGAGTGTCTCCCTCTTCTGCCTCCCCAGGTACATAAACAGAATCCTTTCTCACTACAAGTGAGAGACACACATGTGACATTCTTTGAATCATCTATATTTAACTAAAGATCAATGAATATCATTAAAATTGCCACCACACTCTACTGTACTCTACTGTACTCCACCTCTACTGTGCTCCACTGTACTCCACTGTACTCTTCCTCTACTGTACTCCACTGTACTCTATCTCTACTGTGCTCCACTGTACTCTACCTCTACTGTGCTCTACTGTACTCTACTCTACTGTGCTCCACTGTACTCTATTTCTACTGTACCCCACTGTACTCTACCTCTACTGTACTCCACTGTACTCTACCTCTACTGTGCTCCACTGTACACTACCTCTACTGTACTCCACTGTACTCTACCTCTACTGTGCTCCACTGTACTCTACCTCTACTGTGCTCCACTGTACTCTACCTCTACTGTACTCTTCTCTACTCCACCTCTAATGTGCTCCACTCTACTCTACCTCTACTGTACTCCACTGTACTCTACCTCTACCGTACTCCACTGTACTCTACCTCTACTATACTCCACTGCACTTATCTCTACTGTGTTCGACTGTACTCTATCTCTACTGTACTCCACTGTACTCTATCTCTACTGTACTACACTGTACTCTTCCTCTACTGTGCTCCACTGTACTCTATCTCTACTGTGCTTTACTGTACTCTATCTTTACTGTGCTCTACTGTACTCTACCTCTACTATACTCCACTGTACTCTACCTCTACTGTGCTCCACTGTACTCTACCTCTACTGTGCTCCACTGTACACTACCGCTACTCTAGTCCACTGTACTCTACCTCTACTCTGCTCCACTCTACTCTACCTCTACTGTGCTCAGCTGTACTCTACCTATACTGTGCTCCACTGTACTCTATCTCTACTGTACTCCACTGTACTCTCCCTCTACAGTGCTCCACTCTGCTCTACCTCTACTCTACTCCACTGTACTCTACCTCTACTCTGCTCTACTGTACTCTACCTCTACTGTACTCCACTGTACTCTACCTCTACTATACTCCACTGTACTCTACCTCTACTGTGCTCTACTGTACTCTATCTCTACTGTGCTCCACTGTACTCTACCTCTACTGTACTCTACTCTACTCCACCTCTAATGTGCTCCACTCTACTCTACCTCTACTGTACTCCACTGTACTCTACCTCTACTCTGCTCTACTGTACTCTATCTCTACTGTGCTCCACTGTACTCTACCTCTACTGTACTCCACTGTAGTCTACCTCAACTATACTCCACTGTACTCTACCTCTACTGTGCTCCACTGTACTCTACCTCTACTGTGCTCTACTGTACTCTATCTCTACTGTGCTCCACTGTACTCTACCTCTACTGTACTCCACTGTACTCCACCTCTACAGTGCTCCACTGTACTCTACCTCTACTGTACTCCACTGTACTCTACCTCTACTCTGCTCTACTGTACTCTATCTCTACTGTGCTTCACTGTACTCTACCTCTACTGTACTCCACTGTAGTCTACCTAAATTATACTCCACTGTACTCTACCTCCACTGTGCTCCACTGTACTCTACCTCAACTATACTCCACTGTACTCTATCTCTACTCTAATCCACTGTACTCTATCTCTACTCTACTCCACTCTACTCTATCTCTACTGTACTCCACTGTACTCTACCTCTACTCTACTCTACTGTACTCCACCTCTACTGTGCTCCACTGTACTCCACTGTACTCCAGTTCTACTGTGCTACACTGTACTCTACCTCTACTGTACTCCACTGTACTCTACATCTACTGTGCTCCACTGTACTCTACCTCTACTGTACTCCACTGTACTCTACCTCTACTGTACTCCAATGTACTCTACCTCTACTGTACTCCACTGTATTCTACCTCTACTGTGCTCTACTGTACTCTATCTCTACTCTACTCCACTGTACTCTACCTCTACTGTACTGTACTGTTCTCTAAGTCTACTGTACTCTACTGTAAACCACCTCTACTGTGCTCCACTGTACTCCACTGTACTCTACCTCTACTGTGCTCCACTGTACTCTACCTCTACTGTACTCCACTGTACTCTATCTCTACTGTGCTCGACTGTACTCTACCTCAACTGTACTCCACTGTACTCTATCTCTACTGTTCTCCACTGTATTCTACCTCTACTGTGATCCACTGTACTCCACTGTACTCTATCTCTACTGTGATCCACTGTACTCTACCTCTGCTGTGCTCCACTGTACTCTATCTTTACTCTATTCCACTGTACTCTATCTCTATTGTACTCCACTGTACTCTACCTCTACTGTACTCTACTGTACTCCACCTCTACTGTGCTCCACTGTACTCCACTGTACTCTTCCTCTACTGTACTCCACTGTACTCTATCTCTACTGTGCTCCACTGTACTCTACCTCTACTGTGCTCTACTGTACTCTACTCTACTGTGCTCCACTGTACTCTATTTCTACTGTACCCCACTGTACTCTACCTCTACTGTGCTCCACTGTACTCTACCTCTACTGTGCTCCACTGTACTCTACCTCTACTGTGCTCCACTGTACACTACCTCTACTGTACTCCACTGTACTCTACCTCTACTGTGCTCCACTGTACTCTACCTCTACTGTACTCTTCTCTACTCCACCTCTAATGTGCTCCACTCTACTCTACCTCTACTGTACTCCACTGTACTCTACCTCTACCGTACTCCACTGTACTCTACCTCTACTATACTCCACTGCACTTATCTCTACTGTGTTCGACTGTACTCTATTTCTACTGTACTCCACTGTACTCTATCTCTACTGTACTACACTGTACTCTTCTTCTACTGTGCTCCACTGTACTCTATCTCTACTGTGCTTTACTGTACTCTATCTTTACTGTGCTCTACTGTACTCTACCTCTACTATACTCCACTGTACTCTACCTCTACTGTGCTCCACTGTACTCTACCTCTACTGTGCTCCACTGTACACTACCGCTACTCTAGTCCACTGTACTCTACCTCTACTGTGCTCCACTCTACTCTACCTCTACTCTGCTCAGCTGTACTCTACCTCTACTGTGCTCCACTGTACTCTATCTCTACTGTACTCCACTGTACTCTACCTCTACAGTGCTCCACTCTGCTCTACCTCTACTCTACTCCACTGTACTCTACCTCTACTCTGCTCTACTGTACTCCACTGTACTCTACCTCTACTATACTCCACTCTACTCTACCTCTACTGTGCTCTACTGTACTCTATCTCTACTGTGCTCCACTGTACTCTACCTCTACTGTACTCTACTCTACTCCACCTCTAATGTGCTCCACTCTACTCTACCTCTACTGTACTCCACTGTACTCTACCTCTACTCTGCTCTACTGTACTCTATCTCTACTGTGCTCCACTGTACTCTACCTCTACTGTACTCCACTGTAGTCTACCTCAACTATACTCCACTGTACTCTACCTCTACTGTGCTCTACTGTACTATATCTCTACTCTGCTCCACTGTACTCTACCTCTACTGTACTCCACTGTACTCCACCTCTACAGTGCTCCACTGTACTCTACCTCTACTGTACTCCACTGTACTCTACCTCTACTCTGCTCTACTGTACTCTATCTCTACTGTGCTTCACTTTACTCTACCTCTACTGTACTCCACTGTAGTCTACCTAAATTATACTCCACTGTACTCTACCTCCACTGTGCTCCACTGTACTCTACCTCAACTATACTCCACTGTACTCTATCTCTACTCTAATCCACTGTACTCTATCTCTACTCTACTCCACTCTACTCTATCTCTACTGTACTCCACTGTACTCTACCTCTACTCTACTCTACTGTACTCCACCTCTACTGTGCTCCACTGTACTCCACTGTACTCCAGTTCTACTGTGCTCCACTGTACTCTACCTCTACTGTACTCCACTGTCCTCTACATCTACTGTGCTCCACTGTACTCTACCTCTACTGTACTCCACTGTACTCTACCTCTACTGTACTCCAATGTACTCTACCTCTACTGTACTCCACTGTATTCTACCTCTACTGTGCTCTACTGTACTCTATCTCTACTGTACTCCACTGTACTCTACCTCTACTGTACTGTACTGTTCTCTAAGTCTACTGTACTCTACTGTACTCCACCTCTACTGTGCTCCACTGTACTCCACTGTACTCTACCTCTACTGTGCTCCACTGTACTCTACCTCTACTGTACTCCACTGTACTCTATCTCTACTGTGCTCCATTGTACTCTACCTCTACTGTACTCCACTGCACTCTATCTCTACTGTTCTCCACTGTACTCTACCTCTACTGTGCACCACTGTACTCCACTGTACTCTATCTCTACTGTGATCCACTGTACTCTACCTCTGCTGTGCTCCACTGTACTCTATCTCTACTGTACTCCACTGTACTCTACCTCTACAGTGCTCCACTCTGCTCTACCTCTACTCTACTCCACTGTACTCTACCTCTACTCTGCTCTACTGTACTCTACCTCTACTGTACTCCACTGTACTCTACCTCTACTATACTCCACTCTACTCTACCTCTACTGTGCTCTACTGTACTCTATCTCTACTGTGCTCCACTGTACTCTACCTCTACTGTACTCTACTCTACTCCACCTCTAATGTGCTCCACTCTACTCTACCTCTACTGTACTCCACTGTACTCTACCTCTACTCTGCTCTACTGTACTCTATCTCTACTGTGCTCCACTGTACTCTACCTCTACTGTACTCCACTGTAGTCTACCTCAACTATACTCCACTGTACTCTACCTCTACTGTGCTCTACTGTACTCTATCTCTACTCTGCTCCACTGTACTCTACCTCTACTGTACTCCACTGTACTCCACCTCTACAGTGCTCCACTGTACTCTACCTCTACTGTACTCCACTGTACTCTACCTCTACTCTGCTCTACTGTACTCTATCTCTACTGTGCTTCACTTTACTCTACCTCTACTGTACTCCACTGTAGTCTACCTAAATTATACTCCACTGTACTCTACCTCCACTGTGCTCCACTGTACTCTACCTCAACTATACTCCACTGTACTCTATCTCTACTCTAATCCACTGTACTCTATCTCTACTCTACTCCACTCTACTCTATCTCTACTGTACTCCACTGTACTCTACCTCTACTCTACTCTACTGTACTCCACCTCTACTGTGCTCCACTGTACTCCACTGTACTCCAGTTCTACTGTACTCCACTGTACTCTACCTCTACTCTGCTCTACTGTACTCTATCTCTACTGTGCTTCACTTTACTCTACCTCTACTGTACTCCACTGTAGTCTACCTAAATTATACTCCACTGTACTCTACCTCCACTGTGCTCCACTGTACTCTACCTCAACTATACTCCACTGTACTCTATCTCTACTCTAATCCACTGTACTCTATCTCTACTCTACTCCACTCTACTCTATCTCTACTGTACTCCACTGTACTCTACCTCTACTCTACTCTACTGTACTCCACCTCTACTGTGCTCCACTGTACTCCACTGTACTCCAGTTCTACTGTGCTCCACTGTACTCTACCTCTACTGTACTCCACTGTCCTCTACATCTACTGTGCTCCACTGTACTCTACCTCTACTGTACTCCACTGTACTCTACCTCTACTGTACTCTAATGTACTCTACCTCTACTGTACTCCACTGTTTTCTACCTCTACTGTGCTCTACTGTACTCTATCTCTACTGTACTCCACTGTACTCTACCTCTACTGTACTGTACTGTTCTCTAAGTCTACTGTACTCTACTGTACTCCACCTCTACTGTGCTCCACTGTACTCCACTGTACTCTACCTCTACTGTGCTCCACTGTACTCTACCTCTACTGTACTCCACTGTACTCTATCTCTACTGTGCTCCATTGTACTCTACCTCTACTGTACTCCACTGTACTCTATCTCTACTGTTCTCCACTGTACTCTACCTCTGCTGTGCACCACTGTACTCCACTGTACTCTATCTCTACTGTGATCCACTGTACTCTACCTCTGCTGTGCTCCACTGTACTCTATCTCTACTCCACTGTACTCTATCTCTATTTTACTCCACTGTACTCTACCTCTACTGTACTCTACTGTACTCCACCTCTACTGTGCTCCACTGTACTCCACTGTACTCTTCCTCTACTGTACTCCACTGTACTCTATCTCTACTGTGCTCCACTGTACTCTACCTCTACTGTGCTGTACTGTACTCTTCTCTACTGTGCTCCACTGTACTCTATTTCTACTGTACCCCACTGTACTCTACCTCTACTGTATTCCACTGTACTCTACCTCTACTGTGCTCCACTGTACATTACCTCTACTGTACTCCACTGTACTCTACCTCTACTGTGCTCCACTGTACTCTACCTCTACTGTGCTCCACTGTACTCTACCTCTACTCTGCTCCACTGTACTTTATCTCTACTGTACTCCACTGTACTCTACCTCCACAGTGCTCCACTGTGCTCTACCTCTACTGTACTCCACTGTACTCTACCTCTACTCTGCTCTACTGTGCTCTACCTCTACTGTACTCCACTGTACTCTATCTCTACTGTACTCCACTGTAATCTATCTCTACTGTGCTCCACTGTACTATTCCTCTACTGTGCTCCACTGTACTCCACTGTACTCTATCTCTACTGTGATCCACTGTACTCTACCTCTGCTGTGCTCCACTGTACTCTATCTCTACTCTACTCCACTGTACTCTACCTCTACTGTTCTCCACTTTACTCTACCTCTGCTCTACTCCAGTCTACTCTACCTCTACTGTGCTCCACTGTACTCTACCTCTAATGTACTCCACTGTACTCTACCTCTACTGTACTCCACTGTACTCTACCTCTACTGTACTCCACTCTACTCTACCTCTACTATACTCCACTGCACTTATCTCTACAGTGTTCTACTGTACTCTACCTCTACTGTACTCCACTGTACTCTACCTCTACTCTGCTCTACTGTACTCTATCTCTACTGTGCTCCACTGTACTCTACCTCTACTGTGCTCCACTGTACTCTATCTCTACTGTACTCCACTGTACTCTACCTCTACAGTGCTCCACTCTGCTCTACCTCTACTGTACTCCGCTGTACTCTACCTCTACTGTACTCCACTCTACTCTACCTCTACTATACTCCACTGCACTTATCTCTACAGTGTTCTACTGTACTCTACCTCTACTGTACTCCACTGTACTCTACCTCTACTCTGCTCTACTGTACTCTATCTCTACTGTGCTCCACTGTACTCTACCTCTACTGTGCTCCACTGTACTCTATCTCTACTGTACTCCACTGTACTCTACCTCTACAGTGCTCCACTCTGCTCTACCTCTACTGTACTCCGCTGTACTCTACCTCTACTCTGCTCTACTCTACTCTATCTCTACTGTACTCCACTGTACTCTATCTCTACTGTACTCCACTGTAGTCTACCTCAACTATACTCCCCTGTACTCTACCTCTACTGTGCTCCACTGTACTCTACATCTACTGCGCTCCACTGTACTCTACCTCTACTCTACTCCACTGTACTCTACCTCTACTATACTCCACTGTACTCTACCTCTACTGTGCTCTACTGTACTCTACCTCTACTGTGCTCCACTGTACAATACCTCTATTGTAGTCCACTGTACTCTACCTCTACTGTGCTCCACTCTACTCTACCTATACTGTGCTACACTGTACTCTACCTCTACTGTACTCCACTGTACTCTATCTCTACTGTACTCCACTGTACTCTACCTCTACAGTGCTCCACTGTGCTCTACCTCTACTCTACTCCACTGTACTCTACCTCTACTCTGCTCTACTGTACTCTATCTCTACTGTGCTCCACTGTACTCTACCTCTACTGTACTCCACTGTAGTCTACCTAAACTATACTCCACTGTACTCTACCTCCACTGTGCTCCACTGTACTCTACCTCAACTATACTCCACTGTACTCTATCTCTACTCTAATCCACGGTACTCTATCTCTACTCTACTCCACTGTACTCTACCTCTACTGTACTCTACTGTACTCCACCTCTACTGTGCTCCACTGTACTCCACTGTACTCTTCCTCTACTGTACTCCACTGTACTCTATCTCTACTGTGCTCCACTGTACTCTACCTCTACTGTGCTGTACTGTACTCTTCTCTACTGTGCTCCACTGTACTCTATTTCTACTGTACCCCACTGTACTCTACCTCTAATGTATTCCACTGTACTCTACCTCTACTGTGCTCCACTGTACACTACCTCTACTGTACTCCACTGTACTCTACCTCTACTGTGCTCCACTGTACTCTACCTCTACTGTGCTCCACTGTACTCTACCTCTACTCTGCTACACTGTACTTTATCTCTACTGTACTCCACTGTACTCTACCTCCACAGTGCTCCACTGTGCTCTACCTCTACTGTACTCCACTGTACTCTACCTCTACTCTGCTCTACTGTGCTCTGCCTCTACTGTACTCCACTGTACTATATCTCTACTGTACTCCACTGTAATCTATCTCTACTGTGCTCCACTGTACTATTCCTCTACTGTGCTCCACTGTACTCCACTGTACTCTATCTCTACTGTGATCCACTGTACTCTACCTCTGCTGTGCTCCACTGTACTCTATCTCTACTCTACTCCACTGTACTCTACCTCTACTGTTCTCCAATTTACTCTACCTTTACTCTACTCCAGTCTACTCTACCTCTACTGTGCTCCACTGTACTCTACTTCTAATGTACTCCACTGTACTCTACCTCTACTGTACTCTTCTCTACTCCACCTCTAATGTGCTCCACTCTACTCTACCTCTACTGGACTCCACTGTACTCTACCTCTACTGTACTCCACTGTACTCTACCTCTACTATACTCCACTGCACTTATCTCTACAGTGTTCTACTGTACTCTACCTCTACTGTACTCCACTGTACTCTACCTCTACTCTGCTCTACTGTACTCTATCTCTACTGTGCTCCACTGTACTCTACCTCTACTGTGCTCCACTGTACTCTATCTCTACTGTACTCCACTGTACTCTACCTCTACAGTGCTCCACTCTGCTCTACCTCTACTGTACTCCGCTGTACTCTACCTCTACTCTGCTCTACTCTACTCTATCTCTACTGTACTCCACTGTACTCTATCTCTACTGTACTCCACTGTAGTCTACCTCAACTATACTCCCCTGTACTCTACTTCTACTGCGCTCCACTGTACTCTACCTCTACTCTACTCCACTGTACTCTACCTCTACTATACTCCACTGTACTCTACCTCTACTGTGCTCTACTGTACTCTACCTCTACTGTGCTCCACTGTACAATACCTCTATTGTAGTCCACTGTACTCTACCTCTACTGTGCTCCACTCTACTCTACCTCTACTGTGCTACACTGTACTCTACCTCTACTGTGCTCCACTGTACTCTATCTCTACTGTACTCCACTGTACTCTACCTCTACAGTGCTCCACTGTGCTCTACCTCTACTCTACTCCACTGTACTCTACCTCTACTCTGCTCTACTGTACTCTATCTCTACTGTGCTCCACTGTACTCTACCTCTACTGTACTCCACTGTAGTCTACCTAAACTATACTCCACTGTACTCTACCTCCACTGTGCTCCACTGTACTCTACCTCAACTATACTCCACTGTACTCTATCTCTACTCTAATCCACTGTACTCTATCTCTACTCTACTCCACTCTACTCTATCTCTACTGTACTCCACTGTACTCTACCTCTACTCTACTCTACTGTACTCCACCTCTACTGTGCTCCACTGTACTCCACTGTACTCCAGCTCTACTGTGCTCCACTGTACTCTACCTCTACTGTACTCCACTGTACTCTACATCTACTGTGCTCCACTGTACTCTGCCTCTACTGTACTCCACTGTACTCTACCTCTACTGTACTCCACTGTACTCTACCTCTACTGTACTCCACTGTATTCTACCTCTACTGTGCTCTACTGTACTCTACCTCTACTGTACTGTACTGTTCTCTACCTCTACTGTACTCTACTGTACTCCACCTCTACTGTGCAACACTGTACTCCACTGTACTCTAGCTCTAATGTGCTCCACTGTACTCTACCTCTACTGTGCTCTACTGTACTCTATCTCTACTGTGCTCCACTGTACTCTACCTCTACTGTACTCCACTGTACTCCACCTCTACAGTGCTCCACTGTACTCTACCTCTACTGTATTCCACTGTACTCTACCTCTACTCTGCTCTACTGTACTCTATCTCTACTGTGCTCTACTGTACTCTACCTCTATTATACTCCACTGTACTCTACCTCTACTGTGCTCCACTGTACTCTACCTCTACTGTGCTCCACTCTACTCTACCTCTACTGTGCTCAGCTGTACTCTACCT
Source organism: Tiaroga cobitis (assembly GCA_030578255.1). Lineage (NCBI taxonomy): Eukaryota > Metazoa > Chordata > Actinopteri > Cypriniformes > Leuciscidae > Tiaroga > Tiaroga cobitis. The sequence goes on along the minus strand of JAROOI010000042.1, from coordinate 1,141,853 downwards.
CTACTGTGCTCCACTGTACTCTACCTCTACTATACTCCACTGCACTTATCTCTACTGTGTTCGACTGTACTCTATCTCTACTGTACTCCACTGTACTCTATCTCTACTGTACTACACTGTACTCTTCCTCTACTGTGCTCCACTGTACTCTACCTCTACTGTACTCCACTGTACTCCACCTCTACAGTGCTCCACTGTACTCTACCTCTACTGTACTCCACTGTACTCTACCTCTACTCTGCTCTACTGTACTCTATCTCTACTGTGCTCCACTGTACTCTACCTCTACTGTACTCCACTGTAGTCTACCTAAACTATACTCCACTGTACTCTACCTCCACTGTGCTCCACTGTACTCTACCTCAACTATACTCCACTGTACTCTATCTCTACTCTAATCCACTGTACTCTATCTCTACTCTACTCCACTCTACTCTATCTCTACTGTACTCCACTGTACTTCTCCTCTACTCTACTCTACTGTACTCCACCTCTACTGTGCTCCACTGTACTCCACTGTACTCCAGCTCTACTGTGCTCCACTGTACTCTAACTCTACTGTACTCCACTGTACTCTACATCTACTGTGCTCCACTGTACTCTACCTCTACTGTACTCCACTGTACTCTACCTCTACTGTACTCCACTGTACTCTACCTCTACTGTACTCCACTGTATTCTACCTCTACTGTGCTCTACTGTACTCTACCTCTACTGTGCTCTACTGTACTCTACTCTATTGTGCTCCACTGTACTCTATTTCTACTGTACCCCACTGTGCTCTACCTCTACTGTGCTCAACTGTACTCCACCTCTACTGTGCTCCACTGTACACTACCTCTACTGTACTCCACTGTACTCTACCTCTACTGTGCTCCACTGTACTCTACCTCTACTGTGCTCCACTGTAGTCTACCTCTACTGTGCTCCACAGTACTCTATCTCTAATGTACTCCACTGTACTCTACCTCTACAGTGCTCCACTGTGCTCTACCTCTACTGTACTCCACTGTACTCTACCTCTACTCTGCTCTACTGTACTCTATCTCTACTGTGCTCCACTGTACTCTACCTCTACTGTACTCCACTGTAGTCTACCTCAACTATACTCCACTGTACTCTACCTCTACTGTGCTCCACTGTACTCTACCTCTACTGTACTCCACTGTACTCTATCTCTACTGTACTCCACTGTAATCTATCTCTACTGTGCTCCACTGTACTATACCTCTACTGTGCTCCACTGTACTCCACTGTACTCTATCTCTACTGTGATCCACTGTACTCTACCTCTGGTGTGCTCCACTGTACTCTATCTCTACTCTACTCCACTGTACTCTACCTCTACTGTACTGTACTGTTCTCTAAGTCTACTGTACTCTACTGTACTCCACCTCTACTGTGCTCCACTGTACTCCACTGTACTCTACCTCTACTGTACTCCACTGTACTCTATCTCTACTGTGCTCCATTGTACTCTACCTCTACTGTACTCCACTGTACTCTATCTCTACTGTTCTCCACTGTACTCTACCTCTACTGTGCACCACTGTACTCCACTGTACTCTATCTCTACTGTGATCCACTGTACTCTACCTCTGCTGTGCTCCACTGTACTCTATCTCTACTCCACTGTACTCTATCTCTATTTTACTCCACTGTACTCTACCTCTACTGTACTCTACTGTACTCCACCTCTACTGTGCTCCACTGTACTCCACTGTACTCTTCCTCTACTGTACTCCACTGTACTCTATCTCTACTGTGCTCCACTGTACTCTACCTCTACTGTGCTGTACTGTACTCTTCTCTACTGTGCTCCACTGTACTCTATTTCTACTGTACCCCACTGTACTCTACCTCTACTGTATTCCACTGTACTCTACCTCTACTGTGCTCCACTGTATATTACCTCTACTGTACTCCACTGTACTCTACCTCTACTGTGCTCCACTGTACTCTACCTCTACTGTGCTCCACTGTACTCTACCTCTACTCTGCTCCACTGTACTTTATCTCTACTGTACTCCACTGTACTCTACCTCCACAGTGCTCCACTGTGCTCTACCTCTACTGTACTCCACTGTACTCTACCTCTACTCTGCTCTACTGTGCTCTACCTCTACTGTACTCCACTGTACTCTATCTCTACTGTACTCCACTGTAATCTATCTCTACTGTGCTCCACTGTACTATTCCTCTACTGTGCTCCACTGTACTCCACTGTACTCTATCTCTACTGTGATCCACTGTACTCTACCTCTGCTGTGCTCCACTGTACTCTATCTCTACTCTACTCCACTGTACTCTACCTCTACTGTTCTCCACTTTACTCTACCTCTACTCTACTCCAGTCTACTCTACCTCTACTGTGCTCCACTGTACTCTACCTCTAATGTACTCCACTGTACTCTACCTCTACTGTACTCCACTGTACTCTACCTCTACTGTACTCCACTCTACTCTACCTCTACTATACTCCACTGCACTTATCTCTACAGTGTTCTACTGTACAGTACCTCTACTGTACTCCACTGTACTCTACCTCTACTCTGCTCTACTGTACTCTATCTCTACTGTGCTCCACTGTACTCTACCTCTACTGTGCTCCACTGTACTCTATCTCTACTGTACTCCACTGTACTCTACCTCTACAGTGCTCCACTCTGCTCTACCTCTACTGTACTCCGCTGTACTCTACCTCTACTGTACTCCACTCTACTCTACCTCTACTATACTCCACTGCACTTATCTCTACAGTGTTCTACTGTACTCTACCTCTACTGTACTCCACTGTACTCTACCTCTACTCTGCTCTACTGTACTCTATCTCTACTGTGCTCCACTGTACTCTACCTCTACTGTGCTCCACTGTACTCTATCTCTACTGTACTCCACTGTACTCTACCTCTACAGTGCTCCACTCTGCTCTACCTCTACTGTACTCCGCTGTACTCTACCTCTACTCTGCTCTACTCTACTCTATCTCTACTGTACTCCACTGTACTCTATCTCTACTGTACTCCACTGTAGTCTACCTCAACTATACTCCCCTGTACTCTACCTCTACTGTGCTCCACTGTACTCTACATCTACTGCGCTCCACTGTACTCTACCTCTACTCTACTCCACTGTACTCTACCTCTACTATACTCCACTGTACTCTACCTCTACTGTGCTCTACTGTACTCTACCTCTACTGTGCTCCACTGTACAATACCTCTATTGTAGTCCACTGTACTCTACCTCTACTGTGCTCCACTCTACTCTACCTCTACTGTGCTACACTGTACTCTACCTCTACTGTACTCCACTGTACTCTATCTCTACTGTACTCCACTGTACTCTACCTCTACAGTGCTCCACTGTGCTCTACCTCTACTCTACTCCACTGTACTCTACCTCTACTCTGCTCTACTGTACTCTATCTCTACTGTGCTCCACTGTACTCTACCTCTACTGTACTCCACTGTAGTCTACCTAAACTATACTCCACTGTACTCTACCTCCACTGTGCTCCACTGTACTCTACCTCAACTATACTCCACTGTACTCTATCTCTACTCTAATCCACGGTAATCTATCTCTACTCTACTCCACTGTACTCTACCTCTACTGTACTCTACTGTACTCCACCTCTACTGTGCTCCACTGTACTCCACTGTACTCTTCCTCTACTGTACTCCACTGTACTCTATCTCTACTGTGCTCCACTGTACTCTACCTCTACTGTGCTGTACTGTACTCTTCTCTACTGTGCTCCACTGTACTCTATTTCTACTGTACCCCACTGTACTCTACCTCTAATGTATTCCACTGTACTCTACCTCTACTGTGCTCCACTGTACACTACCTCTACTGTACTCCACTGTACTCTACCTCTACTGTGCTCCACTGTACTCTACCTCTACTGTGCTCCACTGTACTCTACCTCTACTCTGCTACACTGTACTTTATCTCTACTGTACTCCACTGTACTCTACCTCCACAGTGCTCCACTGTGCTCTACCTCTACTGTACTCCACTGTACTCTACCTCTACTCTGCTCTACTGTGCTCTGCCTCTACTGTACTCCACTGTACTATATCTCTACTGTACTCCACTGTAATCTATCTCTACTGTGCTCCACTGTACTATTCCTCTACTGTGCTCCACTGTACTCCACTGTACTCTATCTCTACTGTGATCCACTGTACTCTACCTCTGATGTGCTCCACTGTACTCTATCTCTACTCTACTCCACTGTACTCTACCTCTACTGTTCTCCACTTTACTCTACCTTTACTCTACTCCAGTCTACTCTACCTCTACTGTGCTCCACTGTACTCTACCTCTAATGTACTCCACTGTACTCTACCTCTACTGTACTCTTCTCTACTCCACCTCTAATTTGCTCCACTCTACTCTACCTCTACTGGACTCCACTGTACTCTACCTCTACTGTACTCCACTGTACTCTACCTCTACTATACTCCACTGCACTTATCTCTACAGTGTTCTACTGTACTCTACCTCTACTGTACTCCACTGTACTCTACCTCTACTCTGCTCTACTGTACTCTATCTCTACTGTGCTCCACTGTACTCTACCTCTACTGTGCTCCACTGTACTCTATCTCTACTGTACTCCACTGTACTCTACCTCTACAGTGCTCCACTCTGCTCTACCTCTACTGTACTCCGCTGTACTCTACCTCTACTCTGCTCTACTCTACTCTATCTCTACTGTACTCCACTGTACTCTATCTCTACTGTACTCCACTGTAGTCTACCTCAACTATACTCCCCTGTACTCTACTTCTACTGTGCTCCACTGTACTCTACATCTACTGCGCTCCACTGTACTCTACCTCTACTCTTGTCCACTGTACTCTACCTCTACTATACTCCACTGTACTCTACCTCTACTGTGCTCTACTGTACTCTACCTCTACTGGGCTCCACTGTACAATACCTCTATTGTAGTCCACTGTACTCTACCTCTACTGTGCTCCACTCTACTCTACCTCTACTGTGCTACACTGTACTCTACCTCTACTGTGCTCCACTGTACTCTATCTCTACTGTACTCCACTGTACTCTACCTCTACAGTGCTCCACTGTGCTCTACCTCTACTCTACTCCACTGTACTCTACCTCTACTCTGCTCTACTGTACTCTATCTCTACTGTGCTCCACTGTACTCTACCTCTACTGTACTCCACTGTAGTCTACCTAAACTATACTCCACTGTACTCTACCTCCACTGTGCTCCACTGTACTCTACCTCAACTATACTCCACTGTACTCTATCTCTACTCTAATCCACTGTACTCTATCTCTACTCTACTCCACTCTACTCTATCTCTACTGTACTCCACTGTACTCTACCTCTACTCTACTCTACTGTACTCCACCTCTACTGTGCTCCACTGTACTCCACTGTACTCCAGCTCTACTGTGCTCCACTGTACTCTACCTCTACTGTACTCCACTGTACTCTACATCTACTGTGCTCCACTGTACTCTGCCTCTACTGTACTCAACTGTACTCTACCTCTACTGTACTCCACTGTACTCTACCTCTACTGTACTCCACTGTATTCTACCTCTACTGTGCTCTACTGTACTCTACCTCTACTGTACTGTACTGTTCTCTACCTCTACTGTACTCTACTGTACTCCACCTCTACTGTGCAACACTGTACTCCACTGTACTCTAGCTCTAATGTGCTCCACTGTACTCTACCTCTACTGTGCTCTACTGTACTCTATCTCTACTGTGCTCCACTGTACTCTACCTCTACTGTACTCCACTGTACTCCACCTCTACAGTGCTCCACTGTAGTCTACCTAAACTATACTCCACTGTACTCTACCTCCACTGTGCTCCACTGTACTCTACCTCAACTATACTCCACTGTACTCTATCTCTACTCTAATCCACTGTACTCTATCTCTACTCTACTCCACTCTACTCTATCTCTACTGTACTCCACTGTACTCTACCTCTACTCTACTCTACTGTACTCCACCTCTACTGTGCTCCACTGTACTCCACTGTACTCCAGCTCTACTGTGCTCCACTGTACTCTACCTCTACTGTACTCCACTGTACTCTACATCTACTGTGCTCCACTGTACTCTGCCTCTACTGTACTCAACTGTACTCTACCTCTACTGTACTCCACTGTACTCTACCTCTACTGTACTCCACTGTATTCTACCTCTACTGTGCTCTACTGTACTCTACCTCTACTGTACTGTACTGTTCTCTACCTCTACTGTACTCTACTGTACTCCACCTCTACTGTGCAACACTGTACTCCACTGTACTCTAGCTCTAATGTGCTCCACTGTACTCTACCTCTACTGTGCTCTACTGTACTCTATCTCTACTGTGCTCCACTGTACTCTACCTCTACTGTACTCCACTGTACTCCACCTCTACAGTGCTCCACTGTACTCTACCTCTACTGTATTCCACTGTACTCTACCTCTACTCTGCTCTACTGTACTCTATCTCTACTGTGCTCTACTGTACTCTACCTCTATTATACTCCACTGTACTCTACCTCTACTGTGCTCCACTGTACTCTACCACTACTGTGCTCCACTGTACACTACCTCTACTGTAGTCCACTGTACTCTACCTCTACTGTGCTCCACTCTACTCTACCTCTACTGTGCTCAGCTGTACTCTACCTCTACTGTGCTCCACTGTACTCTACCTCTACTATACTCCACTGCACTTATCTCTACTGTGTTCGACTGTACTCTATCTCTACTGTACTCCACTGTACTCTATCTCTACTGTACTACACTGTACTCTTCCTCTACTGTGCTCCACTGTACTCTACCTCTACTGTACTCCACTGTACTCCACCTCTACAGTGCTCCACTGTACTCTACCTCTACTGTACTCCACTGTACTCTACCTCTACTCTGCTCTACTGTACTCTATCTCTACTGTGCTCCACTGTACTCTACCTCTACTGTACTCCACTGTAGTCTACCTAAACTATACTCCACTGTACTCTACCTCCACTGTGCTCCACTGTACTCTACCTCAACTATACTCCACTGTACTCTATCTCTACTCTAATCCACTGTACTCTATCTCTACTCTACTCCACTCTACTCTATCTCTACTGTACTCCACTGTACTTCTCCTCTACTCTACTCTACTGTACTCCACCTCTACTGTGCTCCACTGTACTCCACTGTACTCCAGCTCTACTGTGCTCCACTGTACTCTACCTCTACTGTACTCCACTGTTCTCTACATCTACTGTGCTCCACTGTACTCTACCTCTACTGTACTCCACTGTACTCTACCTCTACTGTACTCCACTGTACTCTACCTCTACTGTACTCCACTGTATTCTACCTCTACTGTGCTCTACTGTACTCTACCTCTACTGTGCTCTACTGTACTCTACTCTATTGTGCTCCACTGTACTCTATTTCTACTGTACCCCACTGTGCTCTACCTCTACTGTGCTCAACTGTACTCCACCTCTACTGTGCTCCACTGTACACTACCTCTACTGTACTCCACTGTACTCTACCTCTACTGTGCTCCACTGTACTCTACCTCTACTGTGCTCCACTGTAGTCTACCTCTACTGTGCTCCACAGTACTCTATCTCTAATGTACTCCACTGTACTCTACCTCTACAGTGCTCCACTGTGCTCTACCTCTACTGTACTCCACTGTACTCTACCTCTACTCTGCTCTACTGTACTCTATCTCTACTGTGCTCCACTGTACTCTACCTCTACTGTACTCCACTGTAGTCTACCTCAACTATACTCCACTGTACTCTACCTCTACTGTGCTCCACTGTACTCTACCTCTACTGTACTCCACTGTACTCTATCTCTACTGTACTCCACTGTAATCTATCTCTACTGTGCTCCACTGTACTATACCTCTACTGTGCTCCACTGTACTCCACTGTACTCTATCTCTACTGTGATCCACTGTACTCTACCTCTGGTGTGCTCCACTGTACTCTATCTCTACTCTACTCCACTGTACTCTACCTCTACTGTACTCCACTGTACTCTACCTCTACTGTACTCCACTCTACGCTACCTCTACTGTGCTCCACTGTACTTTACCTCTACTGTGCTCCACTGTACTCTACCTCTACTGTGCTCCACTGTACTTCTCCTCTACTCTACTCTACTGTACTCCACCTCTACTGTGCTCCACTGTACTCCACTGTACTCCAGCTCTACTGTGCTCCACTGTACTCTACCTCTACTGTACTCCACTGTACTCTACATCTACTGTGCTCCACTGTACTCTACCTCTACTGTACTCCACTGTACTCTACCTCTACTGTACTCCACTGTACTCTACCTCTACTGTACTCCACTGTATTCTACCTCTACTGTGCTCTACTGTACTCTACCTCTACTGTGCTCTACTGTACTCTACTCTATTGTGCTCTACTGTACTCTACCTCTACTGTACTCCACTGTACTCTACCTCTACTCTGCTCTACTGTACTCTATCTCTACTGTGCTCCACTGTACTCTACCTCTACTGTACTCCACTGTAGTCTACCTCAACTATACTCAACTGTACTCTACCTCTACTGTGCTCCACTGTACTCTACCTCTACTGTGCTCTACTGTACTCTATCTCTACTGTGCTCCACTGTACTCTACCTCTACTGTACTCCACTGTACTCCACCTCTACAGTGCTCCACTGTACTCTACCTCGACTATAATCCACTGTACTCTACCTCTACTCTGCTCTACTGTACTCTATCTCTACTGTGATCCACTGTACTCTACCTCTACTGTACTCCACTGTAGTCTGCCTCTACTCTACCTCTACTGTACTCTACCTCTGCTGTACTCCACTGTAATCTACCTCTACTGTGCTCTACTGTACTCTACCTCTACTGTACTCCACTGTACTCTACCTCTACTGTACTGTACTGTTATCTACCTCTACTGTACTCTACTGTACACCACCTCTACTGTTCTCCACTGTACTCCACTGTACTCTACCTCTACTGTGCTCCACTGTACTCTACCTCTACTATACTCCACTGTACTCTATCTCTACTGTGCTCCACTGTACTCTACCTCAACTGTACTCCACTGTACTCTATCTCTACTGTTCTCCACTGTATTCTACCTCTACTGTGATCCACTGTACTCCACTGTACTCTATCTCTACAGTGATCCACTGTACTCTACCTCTGCTGTGCTCCACTGTACTCTATCTCTACTCTACTCTACTGTACTCCACCTCTACTGTGCTCCACTGTACTCCACTGTACTCTTCCTCTACTGTACTCCACTGTACTCTATCTCTACTGTGCTCCACTATACTCTACCTCTACTGTGCTCTACTGTACTCTACTCTACTGTGCTCCACTGTACTCTACCTCTACTGTACTCCACTGTAGTCTACCTAAACTATACTCCACTCTACTCTACCTCCACTGTGCTCCACTGTACTCTACCTCAACTATACTCCACTGTACTCTATCTCTACTCTAATCCACTGTACTCTATCTCTACTCTACTCCACTCTACTCTATCTCTACTGTACTCCACTGTACTCTACCTCTACTCTACTCTACTGTACTCCACCTCTACTGTGCTCCACTGTACTCCACTGTACTCCAGCTCTACTGTGCTCCACTGTACTCTACATCGACTGTGCTCCACTGTACTCTACCTCTACTGTACTCCACTGTACTCTACCTCTACTGTACTCCACTGTACTCTACCTCTACTGTACTCCACTGTATTCTACCTCTACTGTGCTCTACTGTACTCTATCTCTACTGTATTCCACTGTACTCTACCTCTACTGTACTGTACTGTTCTCTAAGTCTACTGTACTCTACTGTACTCCACCTCTACTGTGCTCCACTGTACTCCACTGTACTCTACCTCTACTGTGCTCCACTGTACTCTACCTCTACTGTACTCCACTGTACTCTATCTCTACTGTGCTCCACTGTACTCTACCTCCACTGTACTCCACTGTACTCTATCTCTACTGTTCTCCACTGTACTCTACCTCTACTGTGCACCACTGTACTCCACTGTACTCTATCTCTACTGTGATCCACTGTACTCTACCTCTGCTGTGCTCCACTGTACTCTATCTCTACTCTACTCCACTGTACTCTATCTCTATTTTACTCCACTGTACTCTACCTCTACTGTACTCTACTGTACTCCACCTCTACTGTGCTCCACTGTACTCCACTGTACTCTTCCTCTACTGTACTCCACTGTACTCTATCTCTACTGTGCTCCACTGTACTCTACCTCTACTGTGCTCTACTGTACTCTTCTCTACTGTGCTCCACTGTACTCTATTTCTACTGTACCCCACTGTACTCTACCTCTACTGTGCTCCACTGTACTCTACCTCTACTGTGCTCCACTGTACACTACCTCTACTGTACTCCACTGTACTCTACCTCTACTGTGCTCCACTGTACTCTACCTCTACTGTGCTCCACTGTACTCTACCTCTACTCTGCTCCACTGTACTTTATCTCTACTGTACTCCACTGTACTCTACCTCCACAGTGCTCCACTGTGCTCTACCTCTACTGTACTCCACTGTACTCTACCTCTACTCTGCTCTACTGTGCTCTACCTCTACTGTACTCCACTGTACTCTATCTCTACTGTGCTCCACTGTACTCCACTGTACTCTATCTCTACTGTGAGCCACTGTACTCTACCTCTGCTGTGCTCCACTGTACTCTATCTCTACTCTACCCCAATGTACTCTACCTCTACTGTTCTCCACTGTACTCTACCTCTACTGTACTCCACTCTACTCTACCTCTACTGTGCTCCACTGTACTCTACCTCTAATGTACTCCACTGTACTCTACCTCTACTGTACTCTTCTCTACTCCACCTCTAATGTGCTCCACTCTACTCTACCTCTACTGTACTCCACTGTACTATACCTCTACTGTACTCCACTGTACTCTACCTCTACTATACTCCACTGTACTCTACCTCTACTCTGCTCTACTGTACTCTATCTCTACTGTGCTCCACTGTACTCTACCTCTACTGTACTCCACTGTACTCTACCTCTACTCTGCTCTACTGTACTTTATCTCTACTGTGCTCCACTGTACTCTACCTCTACTGTGCTCCACTGTACTCTATCTCTACTGTACTCCACTGTACTTTACCTCTACAGTGCTCCACTCTGCTCTACCTCTACTGTACTCCGCTGTACTCTACCTCTACTCTGCTCTACTCTACTCTATCTCTAATGTACTCCACTGTACTCTATCTCCACTGTACTCCACTGTAGTCTACCTCAACTATACTCCCCTGTACTCTACCTCTACTGTGCTCCACTGTACTCTACATCTACTGTGCTCCACTGTACTCTACCTCTACTCTACTCCACTGTACTCTACCTCTACAGTGCTCCACTGTAATCTACCTCTACTCTACTCTACTGTACTCTACCTCTACTCTGCTCTACTGTACTCTATCTCTACTGTGCTCCACTGTACTCTACCTCTACTGTACTCCACTGTAGTCTACCTAAACTATACTCCACTGTACTCTACCTCCACTGTGCTCCACTGTACTCTACCTCAACTATACTCCACTGTACTCTATCTCTACTCTAATCCACTGTACTCTATCTCTACTCTACTCCACTCTACTCTATCTCTACTGTACTCCACTGTACTCTACCTCTACTCTACTCTACTGTACTCCACCTCTACTGTGCTCCACTGTACTCCACTGTACTCCAGCTCTACTGTGCTCCACTGTACTCTACCTCTACTGTGCTCCACTGTACTCTGCCTCTACTGTACTCCACTGTACTCTACCTCTACTGTACTCCACTGTACTCTACCTCTACTGTACTCCACTGTATTCTACCTCTACTGTGCTACACTGTACTCTACCTCTACTGTACTCCACTGTATTCTACCTCTACTGTGCTCTACTGTACTCTACCTCTACTGTACTCCATTGTACTCTACCTCTACTGTACTGTACTGTTCTCTACCTCTACTGTACTCTACTGTACTCCACCTCTACTGTGCTCCACTGTACTCCACTGTACTCTAGCTCTAATGTGCTCCACTGTACTCTACCTCTACTGTGCTCTACTGTACTCTATCTCTACTGTGCTCCACTCTACTCTACCTCTACTGTACTCCACTGTACCCCACCTCTACAGTGCTCCACTGTAATCTACCTCTACTGTATTCCACTGTACTCTACCTCTACTCTGCTCTACTGTACTCTATCTCTACTGTGCTCTACTGTACTCTACCTCTATTATACTCCACTGTACTCTACCTCTACTGTGCTCCACTGTACTCTACCACTACTGTGCTCCACTGTACACTACCTCTACTGTAGTCCACTGTACTCTACCTCTACTGTGCTCCACTCTACTCTACCTCTACTGTGCTCAGCTGTACTCTACCTCTACTGTGCTCCACTGTACTCTACCTCTACTATACTCCACTGCACTTATCTCTACTGTGTTCGACTATACTCTATCTCTACTGTACTACACTGTACTCTTCCTCTACTGTGCTCCACTGTACTCTACCTCTACTGTGCTCTACTGTACTCTATCTCTACTCTGCTCCACTGTACTCTACCTCTACTGTACTCCACTGTACTCCACCTCTACAGTGCTCCACTGTACTCTACCTCTACTGTACTCCACTGTACTCTATCTCTACTCTGCTCTACTGTACTCTATCTCTACTGTGCTCCACTGTACTCCACCTCTACTGTACTCCACTGTACTCTACCTCCACTGTGCTCCACTGTACTCTACCTCAACTATACTCCACTGTACTCTATCTCTACTCTAATCCACTGTACTCTATCTCTACTCTACTCCACTCTACTCTATCTCTACTGTACTCCACTGTACTTCTCCTCTACTCTACTCTACTGTACTCCACCTCTACTGTGCTCCACTGTACTCCACTGTACTCCAGCTCTACTGTGCTCCACTGTACTCTACCTCTACTGTACTCCACTGTACTCTACATCTACTGTGCTCCACTGTACTCTACCTCTACTGTACTCCACTGTACTCTACCTCTACTGTACTCCACTGTACTCTACCTCTACTGTACTCCACTGTATTCTACCTCTTCTGTGCTCTACTGCACTCTACCTCTACTGTGCTCTACTGTACTCTACTCTATTGTGCTCCACTGTACTCTGTTTCTACTGTACCCCACTGTGCTCCACCTCTACTGTGCTCAACTGTACTCTACCTCTACTGTGCTCCACTGTACACTACCTCTACTGTACTCCACTGTACTCTACCTCTACTGTGCTCCACTGTACTCTACCTCTACTGTGCTCCACTGTACTCTACCTCTACTGTGCTCCACTGTACTCTATCTCTAATGTACTCCACTGTACTCTACCTCTACAGTGCTCCACTGTGCTCTACCTCTACTGTACTCCACTGTACTCTACCTCTACTCTGCTCTACTGTACTCTATCTCTACTGTGCTCCACTGTACTCTACCTCTACTGTACTCCACTGTAGTCTACCTCAACTATACTCCACTGTACTCTACCTCTACTGTGCTCCACTGTACTCTACCTCTACTGTACTCCACTGTACTCTATCTCTACTGTACTCCACTGTAATCTATCTCTACTGTGCTCCACTGTACTATACCTCTACTGTGCTCCACTGTACTCCACTGTACTCTATCTCTACTGTGATCCACTGTACTCTACCTCTGCTGTGCTCCACTGTACTCTATCTCTACTCTACTCCACTGTACTCTACCTCTACTGTACTCCACTGTACTCTACATCTACTGTACTCCACTCTACGCTACCTCTACTGTGCTCCACTGTACTCTACCTCTACTGTGCTCCACTGTACTCTACCTCTACTGTGCTCCACTGTACACTACCTCTACTGTATTCCACTGTACTCTACCTCTACTGTGCTCCACTCTACTCTACCTCTACTGTGCTCCACTGTACTCTCCCTCTACTGTGCTCCACTGTACTCTATCTCTACTGTACTCCACTGTACTCTACCTCTACAGTGCTCCACTGTGCTCTACCTCTACTGTACTCCAGTGTACTCTACTTCTACTCTGCTCTACTGTACTCTATCTCTACAGTACTCCACTGTACTCTACCTCTACTGTACTCCACTGTACTCTACCTCTACTGTACTCTACTCTACTCCACCTCTAATGTGCTCCACTCTACTCTACCTCTACTGTACTCCACTGTACTCTACCTCTACTGTACTCTACTCTACTCCACCTCTAATGTGCTCCACTCTACTCTACCTCTACTGTACTCCACTGTACTCTACCTCTACTCTGCTCTACTGTACTCTATCTCTACTGTGCTCCACTGTACTCTACCTCTACTGTACTCCACTGTAGTCTACCTCAACTATACTCAACTGTACTCTACCTCTACTGTGCTCCACTGTACACTACCTCTACTGTACTCCACTGTACTCTACCTCTACTGTGCTCCACTGTACTCTACCTCTACTGTGCTCCACTGTACTCTACCTTTACTGTGCTCCACTGTACTCTATCTCTAATGTACTCCACTGTACTCTACCTCTACAGTGCTCCACTGTGCTCTACCTCTAATGTACTCCACTGTAGTCTACCTCAACTATACTCAACTGTACTCTACCTCTACTGTGCTCTACTGTACTCTATCTCTACTGTGCTCCACTGTACTCTAACTCTACTGTACTCCACTGTACTCCACCTCTACAGTGCTCCACTGTACTCTACCTCGACAATACTCCACTGTACTCTACCTCTACTCTGCTCTACTGTACTCTATCTCTACTGTGATCCACTGTACTCTACCTCTACTGTACTCCACTGTAGTCTGCCTCAACTATACTCCATTGTACTCTACCTCTACTGTACTCCACTGTACTCTACCTCTACTCTACCTCTACTGTACTCTACCTCTACTGTACTCCACTGTAATCTACCTCTACTGTGCTCTACTTTACTCTACCTCTGCTGTACTCCACTGTACTCTACCTCTACTCTACTGTACTGTTATCTACCTCTACTGTACTCTACTGTACTCCACCTCTACTGTTCTCCACTGTACTCCACTGTACTCTACCTCTACTGTGCTCCACTGTACTCTACCTCTACTATACTCCACTGTACTCTATCTCTACTGTGCTCCACTCTACTCTACCTCAACTGTACTCCACTGTACTCTATCTCTACTGTTCTCCACTGTATTCTACCTCTACTGTGATCCACTGTACTCCACTGTACTCTATCTCTACTGTGATCCACTGTACACTACCTCTGCTGTGCTCCACTGTACTATATCTCTACTCTACTCTACTGTACTCCACCTCTACTGTGCTCCACTGTACTCCACTGTACTCTTCCTCTACTGTACTCCACTGTACTCTATCTCTACTGTGCTCTACTATACTCTACCTCTACTGTGCTCTACTGTACTCTACTCTACTGTGCTCCACTGTACTCTATTTCTACTGTACCCCACTGTACTCTACCTCTACTGTGCTCCACTGTACTCTACCTCTACTGTGCTCCACTGTACACTACCTCTACTGTACTCCACTGTACTCTACCTCTACTGTGCTCCACTGTACTCTACCTCTACTGTGCTCCACTGTACTCTACCTCTACTGTGCTCCACTGTACTCTATCTCTACTCTACTCCACTGTACTCTACCTCTACAGTGCTCCACTGTGCTCTACCTCTACTGTACTCCACTGTACTCTACCTCTACTCTAATCTACTGTTCTCTACCTCTACTGTACTCCACTGTACTCTACCTCTACTCTGCTCTACTGTACTCTATCTCTACTGTGCTCCACTGTACTCTACCTCTACTGCACTCCACTGTAGTCTACCTCAACTATACTCCACTGTACTCTACCTCTACTGTGCTCCACTGTAATCTACCTCTACTGTACTCCTCTGTACTCTACCTCTACTATACTCCACTGTACTCTACCTCTACTATACTCCACTGTACTCTACCTCTACTGTGCTCTACTGTACTCTATCTGTAATATGCTCACTGTACTCTACGTCTACTGTACTCCACTGTACTCCACCTCTACAGTGCTCCACTGTACTCTACCTCTACTTTACTCCACTGTACTCTACCTCTACTCTGCTCTATTGTACCCTATCTCTACTGTGCTCCACTGTACTCTACCTCTACTGTACTCCACTGTACTCCACCTCTACAGTGTTCTACTGTACTCTACCTCTACTGTACTCCACTGTACTCTACCTCTACTCTGCTCTACTGTACTCTATCTCTACTGTGCTCCACTGTACTCTACCTCTACTGTACTCCACTGTAGTCTACCTCAACTATACTCCACTGTACTCTACCTCTACTGTGCTCCACTGTACTCTACCTCAACTATACTCCACTTTACTCAATCTCTACTTTAATCCACTGTACTCTATCTCTACTCTACTCCACTCTACTCTATCTCTACTGTACTCCACTGTACTCTACCTCTACTCTACTCTACTGTACTCCACCTCTACTGTGCTCCACTGTACTCCACTGTACTCTACCTCTACTGTACTCCAATGTACTCTACCTCTACTCTGCTCTACTGTACTCTATCTCTACTCTGCTCTACTGTACTCTACCTCTATTATACTCCACTGTACTCTACCTCTACTGTGCTCCACTGTACTCTACCTCTACTGTGCTCCACTGTACACTACCTCTACTGTAGTCCACTGTACTCTACCTCTACTGTGCTCCACTCTACTCTACCTCTACTGTGCTCAGCTGTACTCTACCTCTACTGTACTCCACTGTACTCTATCTCTTCTGTACTACACTGTACTCTTCCTCTACTGTGCTCCACTGTACTCTACCTCTACTGTGCTCTACTGTACTCTATCTCTACTGTGCTCTACTGTACTCTACCTCTACTATACTCCACTGTACTCTACCTCTACTGTGCTCCACTGTACTCTACCTCTACTGTGCTCCACTGTACACTACCTCTACTGTACTCCACTGTACTCTACCTCTACTGTGCTCCACTCTACTCTACCTCTACTGTGCTCCACTGTACTCTACCTCTAATGTACTCCACTGTACTCTACCTCTACTGTACTCTTCTCTACTCCACCTCTAATGTGCTCCACTCTACTCTACCTCTACTGTACTCCACTGTACTCTACCTCTACTGTACTCCACTGTACTCTACCTCTACTATACTCCACTGTACTCTACCTCTACTCTGCTCTACTGTACTCTATCTCTACTGTGCTCCACTGTACTCTACCTCTACTGTACTCCACTGTACTCTACCTCTACTCTGCTCTACTGTACTCTATCTCTACTGTGCTCCACTGTACTCTACCTCTACTGTGCTCCACTGTACTCTATCTCTACTGTACTCCACTGTACTTTACCTCTACAGTGCTCCACTCTGCTCTACCTCTACTGTACTCCGCTGTACTCTACCTCTACTCTGCTCTACTCTACTCTATCTCTAATGTACTCCACTGTACTCTATCTCTACTGTACTCCACTGTACTCTACCTCTACTATACTCCACTGTACTCTACCTCTACTGTGCTCTACTGTACTCTACCTCTACTGTGCTCCACTGTACAATACCTCTATTGTAGTCCACTGTACTCTACCTCTACTGTGCTCCACTCTACTCTACCTCTACTGTGCTCCACTGTACTCTACCTCTACTCTGCTCCACTGTACTCTATCTCTACTGCACTCCACTGTACTCTACCTCTACATTGCTCCACTGTGCTCTACCTCTACTCTACTCCACTGTACTCTACCTCTACTCTGCTCTACTGTACTCTATCTCTATTGTGCTCCACTGTACTCTACCTCTACTGTACTCCACTGTAGTCTACCTAAACTATACTCCACTGTACTCTACCTCCACTGTGCTCCACTGTACTCTACCTCAACTATACTCCACTGTACTCTATCTCTACTCTAATCCACTGTACTCTATCTCTACTCTACTCCACTCTACTCTATCTCTACTTTACTCCACTGTACTCTACCTCTACTCTACTCTACTGTACTCCACCTCTACTGTGCTCCACTGTACTCCACTGTACTCCAGCTCTACTGTGCTCCACTGTACTCTACCTCTACTGTACTCCACTGTACTCTACATCTACTGTGCTCCACTGTACTCTACCTCTACTGTAGTCCACTGTACTCTACCTCTACTGTACTCCAATGTACTCTACCTCTACTGTACTCCACTGTATTCTACCTCTACTGTGCTCTACTGTACTCTATCTCTACTCTACTCCACTGTACTCTACCTCTACTGTACTGTACTGTTCTCTAAGTCTACTGTACTCTACTGTAAACCACCTCTACTGTGCTCCACTGTACTCCACTGTACTCTACCTCTACTGTTCTCCACTGTACTCTACCTCTACTGTACTCCAATGTACTCTATCTCTACTGTGCTCCACTGTACTCTACCTCAACTGTACTCCACTGTACTCTATCTCTACTGTTCTCCACTGTATTCTACCTCTACTGTGATCCACTGTACTCCACTGTACTCTATCTCTACTGTGATCCACTGTATTCTACCTCTGCTGTGCTCCACTGTACTCTATCTTTACTCTATTCCACTGTACTCTATCTCTATTGTACTCCACTGTACTCTACCTCTACTGTACTCTACTGTACTCCACCTCTACTGTGCTCCACTGTACTCCACTGTACTCTTCCTCTACTGTACTCCACTGTACTCTATCTCTACTGTGCTCCACTGTACTCTACCTCTACTGTGCTCTACTGTACTCTACTCTACTGTGCTCCACTGTACTCTATTTCTACTGTACCCCACTGTACTCTACCTCTACTGTGCTCCACTGTACTCTACCTCTACTGTGCTCCACTGTACACTACCTCTACTGTACTCCACTGTACTCTACCTCTACTGTGCTCCACTGTACTCTACCTCTACTGTGCTCCACTGTACTCTACCTCTACTGTACTCTTCTCTACTCCACCTCTAATGTGCTCCACTCTACTCTACCTCTACTGTACTCCACTGTACTCTACCTCTACCGTACTCCACTGTACTCTACCTCTACTATACTCCACTGCACTTATCTCTACTGTGTTCGACTGTACTCTATTTCTACTGTACTCCACTGTACTCTATCTCTACTGTGCTTTACTGTACTCTATCTTTACTGTGATCTACTGTACTCTACCTCTACTATACTCCACTGTACTCTACCTCTACTGTGCTCCACTGTACTCTACCTCTACTGTGCTCCACTGTACACTACCGATACTCTAGTCCACTGTACTCTACCTCTACTGTGCTCCACTCTACTCTACCTCTACTGTGCTCAGCTGTACTCTACCTCTACTGTGCTCCACTGTACTCTATCTCTACTGTACTCCACTGTACTCTACCTCTACAGTGCTCCACTCTGCTCTACCTCTACTCTACTCCACTGTACTCTACCTCTACTCTGCTCTACTGTACTCTACCTCTACTGTACTCCACTGTACTCTACCTCTACTATACTCCACTCTACTCTACCTCTACTGTGCTCTACTGTACTCTATCTCTACTGTGCTCCACTGTACTCTACCTCTACTGTACTCTACTCTACTCCACCTCTAATGTGCTCCACTTTACTCTACCTCTACTCTGCTCTACTGTACCTTATCTCTACTGTGCTCCACTGTACTCTACCTCTACTGTACTCCACTGTAGTCTACCTCAACTATACTCCACTGTACTCTACCTCTACTGTGCTCTACTGTACTCTATCTCTACTCTGCTCCACTGTACTCTACCTCTACTGTACTCCACTGTACTCCACCTCTACAGTGCTCCACTGTACTCTACCTCTACTGTACTCCACTGTACTCTACCTCTACTCTGCTCTACTGTACTCTATCTCTACTGTGCTTCACTTTACTCTACCTCTACTGTACTCCACTGTAGTCTACCTAAATTATACTCCACTGTACTCTACCTCCACTGTGCTCCACTGTACTCTACCTCAACTATACTCCACTGTACTCTATCTCTACTCTAATCCACTGTACTCTATCTCTACTCTACTCCACTCTACTCTATCTCTACTGTACTCCACTGTACTCTACCTCTACTGTACTCCACTGTACTCTACATCTACTGTGCTCCACTGTACTCTACCTCTACTGTACTCCACTGTACTCTACCTCTACTGTACTCCAATGTACTCTACCTCTACTGTACTCCACTGTATTCTACCTCTACTGTGCTCTACTGTACTCTATCTCTACTGTACTCCACTGTACACTACCTCTACTGTACTGTACTGTTCTCTAAGTCTACTGTACTCTACTGTACTCCACCTCTACTGTGCTCCACTGTACTCCACTGTACTCTACCTCTACTGTGCTCCACTGTACTCTACCTCTACTGTACTCCACTGTACTCTATCTCTACTGTGCTCCATTGTACTCTACCTCTACTGTACTCCACTGTACTCTATCTCTACTGTTCTCCACTGTACTCTACCTCTACTGTGCACCACTGTACTCCACTGTACTCTATCTCTACTGTGATCCACTGTACTCTACCTCTGCTGTGCTCCACTGTACTCTATCTCTACTCCACTGTACTCTATCTCTATTTTACTCCACTGTACTCTACCTCTACTGTACTCTACTGTACTCCACCTCTACTGTGCTCCACTGTACTCCACTGTACTCTTCCTCTACTGTACTCCACTGTACTCTATCTCTACTGTGCTCCACTGTACTCTACCTCTACTGTGCTGTACTGTACTCTTCTCTACTGTGCTCCACTGTACTCTATTTCTACTGTACCCCACTGTACTCTACCTCTACTGTATTCCACTGTACTCTACCTCTACTGTGCTCCACTGTACACTACCTCTACTGTACTCCACTGTACTCTACCTCTACTGTGCTCCACTGTACACTACCTCTACTGTACTCCACTGTACTCTACCTCTACTGTGCTCCACTGTACTATACCTCTACTGTGCTCCACTGTACTCCACTGTACTCTATCTCTACTGTGATCCACTGTACTCTACCTCTGGTGTGCTCCACTGTACTCTATCTCTACTCTACTCCACTGTACTCTACCTCTACTGTACTCCACTGTACTCTACCTCTACTGTACTCCACTCTACGCTACCTCTACTGTGCTCCACTGTACTCTACCTCTACTGTGCTCCACTGTACTCTACCTCTACTGTGCTCCACTGTACACTACCTCTACTGTATTCAACTGTACTCTACCTCTACTGTGCTCTACTCTACTCTACCTCTACTGTGCTCCACTGTACTCTCCCTCTACTGTGCTCCACTGTACTCTATCTCTACTGTACTCCACTGTACTCTACCTCTACAGTGCTCCACAGTGCTCTACCTCTACTGTACTCCAGTGTACTCTACTTCTACTCTGCTCTACTGTACTCTATCTCTACAGTACTCCACTGTACTCTACCTCTACTGTACTCCACTGTACTCTACCTCTACTGTACTCTACTCTACTCCACCTCTAATGTGCTCCACTCTACTCTACCTCTACTGTACTCCACTGTACTCTACCTCTACTGTACTCTACTCTACTCCACCTCTAATGTGCTCCACTCTACTCTACCTCTACTGTACTCCACTGTACTCTACCTCTACTCTGCTCTACTGTACTCTATCTCTACTCTGCTCCACTGTACTCTACCTCTACTGTACTCCACTGTAGTCTACCTCAACTATACTCAACTGTACTCTACCTCTACTGTGCTCTACTGTACTCTATCTCTACTGTGCTCCACTGTACTCTAACTCTACTGTACTCCACTGTACTCCACCTCTACAGTGCTCCACTGTACTCTACCTCGACAATATTCCACTGTACTCTACCTCTACTCTGCTCTACTGTACTCTATCTCTACTGTGATCCACTGTACTCTACCTCTACTGTACTCCACTGTAGTCTGCCTCAACTATACTCCATTGTACTCTACCTCTACTGTACTCCACTGTACTCTACCTCTACTCTACCTCTACTGTACTCTACCTCTACTGTACTCCACTGTAATCTACCTCTACTGTGCTCTACTTTACTCTACCTCTGCTGTACTCCACTGTACTCTACCTCTACTCTACTGTACTGTTATCTACCTCTACTGTACTCTACTGTACTCCACCTCTACTGTTCTCCACTGTACTCCACTGTACTCTACCTCTACTGTGCTCCACTGTACTCTACCTCTACTATACTCCACTGTACTCTATCTCTACTGTGCTCCACTCTACTCTACCTCAACTGTACTCCACTGTACTCTATCTCTACTGTTCTCCACTGTATTCTACCTCTACTGTGATCCACTGTACTCCACTGTACTCTATCTCTACTGTGATCCACTGTACTCTACCTCTGCTGTGCTCCACTGTACTCTATCTCTACTCTACTCTACTGTACTCCACCTCTACTGTGCTCCACTGTACTCCACTGTACTCTTCCTCTACTGTACTCCAGTGTAATCTATCTCTACTGTGCTCTACTATACTCTACCTCTACTGTGCTCTACTGTACTCTACTCTACTGTGCTCCACTGTACTCTATTTCTACTGTACCCCACTGTACTCTACCTCTACTGTGCTCCACTGTACTCTACCTCTACTGTGCTCCACTGTACACTACCTCTACTGTACTCCACTGTACTCTACCTCTACTGTGCTCCACTGTACTCTACCTCTACTGTGCTCCACTGTACTCTACCTCTACTGTGCTCCACTGTACTCTATCTCTACTCTACTCCACTGTACTCTACCTCTACAGTGCTCCACTGTGCTCTACCTCTACTGTACTCCACTGTACTCTACCTCTACTCTAATCTACTGTTCTCTACCTCTACTGTACTCCACTGTACTCTACCTCTACTCTGCTCTACTGTACTCTATCTCTACTGTGCTCCACTGTACTCTACCTCTACTGCACTCCACTGTAGTCTACCTCAACTATACTCCACTGTACTCTACCTCTACTGTGCTCCACTGTAATCTACCTCTACTGTACTCCTCTGTACTCTACCTCTACTATACTCCACTGTACTCTACCTCTACTATACTCCACTGTACTCTACCTCTACTGTGCTCTACTGTACTCTATCTGTACTATGCTCACCTGTACTCTACGTCTACTGTACTCCACTGTACTCCACCTCTACAGTGCTCCACTGTACTCTACCTCTACTTTACTCCACTGTACTCTACCTCTAATCTGCTCTATTGTACCCTATCTCTACTGTGCTCCACTGTACTCTACCTCTACTGTACTCCACTGTACTCCACCTCTACAGTGTTCTACTGTACTCTACCTCTACTGTACTCCACTGTACTCTACCTCTACTCTGCTCTACTGTACTCTATCTCTACTGTGCTCCACTGTACTCTACCTCTACTGTACTCCACTGTAGTCTACCTCAACTATACTCCACTGTACTCTACCTCTACTGTGCTCCACTGTACTCTACCTCAACTATACTCCACTTTACTCAATCTCTACTTTAATCCACTGTACTCTATCTCTACTCTACTCCACTCTACTCTATCTCTACTGTACTCCACTGTACTCTACCTCTACTCTACTCTACTGTACTCCACCTCTACTGTGCTCCACTGTACTCCACTGTACTCTACCTCTACTGTACTCCAATGTACTCTACCTCTACTCTGCTCTACTGTACTCTATCTCTACTCTTCTCTACTGTACTCTACCTCTATTATACTCCACTGTACTCTACCTCTACTGTGCTCCACTGTACTCTACCTCTACTGTGCTCCACTGTACACTACCTCTACTGTAGTCCACTGTACTCTACCTCTACTGTGCTCCACTCTACTCTACCTCTACTGTGCTCAGCTGTACTCTACCTCTACTGTACTCCACTGTACTCTATCTCTTCTGTACTACACTGTACTCTTCCTCTACTGTGCTCCACTGTACTCTACCTCTACTGTGCTCTACTGTACTCTATCTCTACTGTGCTCTACTGTACTCTACCTCTACTATACTCCACTGTACTCTACCTCTACTGTGCTCCACTGTACTCTACCTCTACTGTGCTCCACTGTACACTACCTCTACTGTACTCCACTGTACTCTACCTCTACTGTGCTCCACTCTACTCTACCTCTACTGTGCTCTACCTCTACTGTACTCCACTGTACTCTACCTCTACTCTGCTCTACTGTACTCTATCTCTACTGTGCTCCACTGTACTCTACCTCTACTGTACTCCACTGTAGTCTACCTAAACTATACTCCACTCTACTCTACCTCCACTGTGCTCCACTGTACTCTACCTCAACTATACTCCACTGTACTCTATCTCTACTCTAATCCACTGTACTCTATCTCTACTCTACTCCACTCTACTCTATCTCTACTGTACTCCACTGTACTCTACCTCTACTCTACTCTACTGTACTCCACCTCTACTGTGCTCCACTGTACTCCACTGTACTCCAGCTCTACTGTGCTCCACTGTACTCTACATCTACTGTGCTCCACTGTACTCTACCTCTACTGTATTCCACTGTACTCTACCTCTACTCTACTCCACTGTACTCTACATCTAATGTGCTCCACTGTACTCTGCCTCTACTGTACTCCACTGTACTCTACCTCTACTGTACTCCACTGTACTCTACCTCTACTGTACTCCACTGTATTCTACCTCTACTGTGCTCTACTGTACTCTTTCTCTACTGTACTCCACTGTACTCTACCTCTACTGTACTGTACTGTTCTCTAAGTCTACTGTACTCTACTGTACTCCACCTCTACTGTGCTCCACTGTACTCCACTGTACTCTACCTCTACTGTGCTCCACTGTACTCTACCTCTACTGTACTCCACTGTACTCTATCTCTACTGTGCTCCACTGTACTCTACCTCCACTGTACTCCACTGTACTCTATCTCTACTGTGATCCACTGTACTCTACCTCTACTGTGCACCACTGTACTCCACTGTACTCTATCTCTACTGTGATCCACTGTACTCTACCTCTGCTGTGCTACCTCTGCTGTGCTCCACTGTACTCTATCTCTACTCTACTCCACTGTACTCTATCTCTATTTTACTCCACTGTACTCTACCTCTACTGTACTCTACTGTACTCCACCTCTACTGTGCTCCACTGTACTCCACAGTACTCTTCCTCTACTGTGCTCCACTGTACTCTACCTCTACTGTGCTCTACTGTACTCTTCTCTACTGTGCTCCACTGTACTCTATTTCTACTGTACCCCACTGTACTCTACCTCTACTGTGCTCCACTGTACTCTACCTCTACTGTGCTCCACTGTACACTACCTCTACTGTACTCCACTGTACTCTACCTCTACTGTGCTCCACTGTACTCTACCTCTAATGTGCTCCACTGTACTCTACCTCTACTCTGCTCCACTGTACTTTATCTCTACTGTACTCCACTGTACTCTACCTCCACAGTGCTCCACTGTGCTCTACCTCTACTGTACTCCACTGTACTCTACCTCTACTCTGCTCTACTGTGCTCTACCTCTACTGTACTCCACTGTACTCTATCTCTACTGTACTCCACTGTAATCTATCTCTACTGTGCTCCACTGTACTCCACTGTACTCTATCTCTACTGTGATCCACTGTACTCTACCTCTGCTGTGCTCCACTGTACTCTATCTCTACTCTACTCCACTGTACTCTACCTCTACTCTTCTCCACTGTACTCTACCTCTACTGTACTCCACTCTACTCTACCTCTACTGTGCTCCACTGTACTCTACCTCTAATGTACTCCACTGTACACTACCTCTACTGTACTCCACTGTACTCTACCTCTACTGTGCTCCACTGTACTCTACCTCTACTGTGCTCCACTGTAGTCTACCTCTACTGTGCTCCACAGTACTCTATCTCTAATGTACTCCACTGTACTCTACCTCTACAGTGCTCCACTGTGCTCTACCTCTACTGTACTCCACTGTACTCTACCTCTACTCTGCTCTACTGTACTCTATCTCTACTGTGCTCCACTGTACTCTACCTCTACTGTACTCCACTGTAGTCTACCTCAACTATACTCCACTGTACTCTACCTCTACTGTGCTCCACTGTACTCTACCTCTACTGTACTCCACTGTACTCTATCTCTACTGTACTCCACTGTAATCTATCTCTACTGTGCTCCACTGTACTATACCTCTACTGTGCTCCACTGTACTCCACTGTACTCTATCTCTACTGTGATCCACTGTACTCTACCTCTGGTGTGCTCCACTGTACTCTATCTCTACTCTACTCCACTGTACACTACCTCTACTGTACTCCACTGTACTCTACCTCTACTGTACTCCACTCTACGCTACCTCTACTGTGCTCCACTGTACTTTACCTCTACTGTGCTCCACTGTACTCTACCTCTACTGTGCTCCACTGTACTTCTCCTCTACTCTACTCTACTGTACTCCACCTCTACTGTGCTCCACTGTACTCCACTGTACTCCAGCTCTACTGTGCTCCACTGTACTCTACCTCTACTGTACTCCACTGTACTCTACATCTACTGTGCTCCACTGTACTCTACCTCTACTGTACTCCACTGTACTCTACCTCTACTGTACTCCACTGTACTCTACCTCTACTGTACTCCACTGTATTCTACCTCTACTGTGCTCTACTGTACTCTACCTCTACTGTGCTCTACTGTACTCTACTCTATTGTGCTCTACTGTACTCTACCTCTACTGTACTCCACTGTACTCTACCTCTACTCTGCTCTACTGTACTCTATCTCTACTGTGCTCCACTGTACTCTACCTCTACTGTACTCCACTGTAGTCTACCTCAACTATACTCAACTGTACTCTACCTCTACTGTGCTCCACTGTACTCTACCTCTACTGTGCTCTAATGTACTCTATCTCTACTGTGCTCCACTGTACTCTACCTCTACTGTACTCCACTGTACTCCACCTCTACAGTGCTCCACTGTACTCTACCTCGACTATAATCCACTGTACTCTACCTCTACTCTGCTCTACTGTACTCTATCTCTACTGTGATCCACTGTACTCTACCTCTACTGTACTCCACTGTAGTCTGCCTCTACTCTACCTCTACTGTACTCTACCTCTGCTGTACTCCACTGTAATCTACCTCTACTGTGCTCTACTGTACTCTACCTCTACTGTACTCCACTGTACTCTACCTCTACTGTACTGTACTGTTATCTACCTCTACTGTACTCTACTGTACACCACCTCTACTGTTCTCCACTGTACTCCACTGTACTCTACCTCTACTGTGCTCCACTGTACTCTACCTCTACTATACTCCACTGTACTCTATCTCTACTGTGCTCCACTGTACTCTACCTCAACTGTACTCCACTGTACTCTATCTCTACTGTTCTCCACTGTATTCTACCTCTACTGTGATCCACTGTACTCCACTGTACTCTATCTCTACAGTGATCCACTGTACTCTACCTCTGCTGTGCTCCACTGTACTCTATCTCTACTCTACTCTACTGTACTCCACCTCTACTGTGCTCCACTGTACTCCACTGTACTCTTCCTCTACTGTACTCCACTGTACTCTATCTCTACTGTGCTCCACTATACTCTACCTCTACTGTGCTCTACTGTACTCTACTCTACTGTGCTCCACTGTACTCTACCTCTACTGTACTCCACTGTAGTCTACCTAAACTATACTCCACTCTACTCTACCTCCACTGTGCTCCACTGTACTCTACCTCAACTATACTCCACTGTACTCTATCTCTACTCTAATCCACTGTACTCTATCTCTACTCTACTCCACTCTACTCTATCTCTACTGTACTCCACTGTACTCTACCTCTACTCTACTCTACTGTACTCCACCTCTACTGTGCTCCACTGTACTCCACTGTACTCCAGCTCTACTGTGCTCCACTGTACTCTACATCGACTGTGCTCCACTGTACTCTACCTCTACTGTACTCCACTGTACTCTACCTCTACTGTACTCCACTGTACTCTACCTCTACTGTACTCCACTGTATTCTACCTCTACTGTGCTCTACTGTACTCTATCTCTACTGTATTCCACTGTACTCTACCTCTACTGTACTGTACTGTTCTCTAAGTCTACTGTACTCTACTGTACTCCACCTCTACTGTGCTCCACTGTACTCCACTGTACTCTACCTCTACTGTGCTCCACTGTACTCTACCTCTACTGTACTCCACTGTACTCTATCTCTACTGTGCTCCACTGTACTCTACCTCCACTGTACTCCACTGTACTCTATCTCTACTGTTCTCCACTGTACTCTACCTCTACTGTGCACCACTGTACTCCACTGTACTCTATCTCTACTGTGATCCACTGTACTCTACCTCTGCTGTGCTCCACTGTACTCTATCTCTACTCTACTCCACTGTACTCTATCTCTATTTTACTCCACTGTACTCTACCTCTACTGTACTCTACTGTACTCCACCTCTACTGTGCTCCACTGTACTCCACTGTACTCTTCCTCTACTGTACTCCACTGTACTCTATCTCTACTGTGCTCCACTGTACTCTACCTCTACTGTGCTCTACTGTACTCTTCTCTACTGTGCTCCACTGTACTCTATTTCTACTGTACCCCACTGTACTCTACCTCTACTGTGCTCCACTGTACTCTACCTCTACTGTGCTCCACTGTACACTACCTCTACTGTACTCCACTGTACTCTACCTCTACTGTGCTCCACTGTACTCTACCTCTACTGTGCTCCACTGTACTCTACCTCTACTCTGCTCCACTGTACTTTATCTCTACTGTACTCCACTGTACTCTACCTCCACAGTGCTCCACTGTGCTCTACCTCTACTGTACTCCACTGTACTCTACCTCTACTCTGCTCTACTGTGCTCTACCTCTACTGTACTCCACTGTACTCTATCTCTACTGTGCTCCACTGTACTCCACTGTACTCTATCTCTACTGTGAGCCACTGTACTCTACCTCTGCTGTGCTCCACTGTACTCTATCTCTACTCTACCCCACTGTACTCTACCTCTACTGTTCTCCACTGTACTCTACCTCTACTGTACTCCACTCTACTCTACCTCTACTGTGCTCCACTGTACTCTACCTCTAATGTACTCCACTGTACTCTACTTCTACTGTACTCTTCTCTACTCCACCTCTAATGTGCTCCACTCTACTCTACCTCTACTGTACTCCACTGTACTCTACCTCTACTGTACTCCACTGTACTCTACCTCTACTATACTCCACTGTACTCTACCTCTACTCTGCTCTACTGTACTCTATCTCTACTGTGCTCCACTGTACTCTACCTCTACTGTACTCCACTGTACTCTACCTCTACTCTGCTCTACTGTACTTTATCTCTACTGTGCTCCACTGTACTCTACCTCTACTGTGCTCCACTGTACTCTATCTCTACTGTACTCCACTGTACTTTACCTCTACAGTGCTCCACTCTGCTCTACCTCTACTGTACTCCGCTGTACTCTACCTCTACTCTGCTCTACTCTACTCTATCTCTAATGTACTCCACTGTACTCTATCTCCACTGTACTCCACTGTAGTCTACCTCAACTATACTCCCCTGTACTCTACCTCTACTGTGCTCCACTGTACTCTACATCTACTGTGCTCCACTGTACTCTACCTCTACTCTACTCCACTGTACTCTACCTCTACAGTGCTCCACTGTAATCTACCTCTACTCTACTCTACTGTACTCTACCTCTACTCTGCTCTACTGTACTCTATCTCTACTGTGCTCCACTGTACTCTACCTCTACTGTACTCCACTGTAGTCTACCTAAACTATACTCCACTGTACTCTACCTCCACTGTGCTCCACTGTACTCTACCTCAACTATACTCCACTGTACTCTATCTCTACTCTAATCCACTGTACTCTACCTCTACTCTACTCTACTGTACTCCACCTCTACTGTGCTCCACTGTACTCCACTGTACTCCAGCTCTACTGTGCTCCACTGTACTCTACCTCTACTGTGCTCCACTGTACTCTGCCTCTACTGTACTCCACTGTACTCTACCTCTACTGTACTCCACTGTACTCTACCTCTACTGTACTCCACTGTATTCTACCTCTACTGTGCTCCACTGTACTCTACCTCTACTGTACTCCACTGTATTCTACCTCTACTGTGCTCTACTGTACTCTACCTCTACTGTACTCCATTGTACTCTACCTCTACTCTACTGTACTGTTCTCTACCTCTACTGTACTCTACTGTACTCCACCTCTACTGTGCTCCACTGTACTCCACTGTACTCTAGCTCTAATGTGCTCCACTGTACTCTACCTTTACTGTGCTCTACTGTACTCTATCTCTACTGTGCTCCACTCTACTCTACCTCTACTGTACTCCACTGTACCCCACCTCTACAGTGCTCCACTGTAATCTACCTCTACTGTATTCCACTGTACTCTACCTCTACTCTGCTCTACTGTACTCTATCTCTACTGTGCTCTACTGTACTCTACCTCTATTATACTCCACTGTACTCTACCTCTACTGTGCTCCACTGTACTCTACCACTACTGTGCTCCACTGTACACTACCTCTACTGTAGTCCACTGTACTCTACCTCTACTGTGCTCCACTCTACTCTACCTCTACTGTGCTCAGCTGTACTCTACCTCTACTGTGCTCCACTGTACTCTACCTCTACTATACTCCACTGCACTTATCTCTACTGTGTTCGACTATACTCTATCTCTACTGTACTACACTGTACTCTTCCTCTACTGTGCTCCACTGTACTCTACCTCTACTGTGCTCTACTGTACTCTATCTCTACTCTGCTCCACTGTACTCTACCTCTACTGTACTCCACTGTACTCCACCTCTACAGTGCTCCACTGTACTCTACCTCTACTGTACTCCACTGTACTCTACCTCTACTCTGCTCTACTGTACTCTATCTCTACTGTGCTCCACTGTACTCCACCTCTACTGTACTCCACTGTAGTCTACCTAAACTATACTCCACTGTACTCTACCTCCACTGTGCTCCACTGTACTCTACCTCAACTATACTCCACTGTACTCTATCTCTACTCTAATCCACTGTACTCTATCTCTACTCTACTCCACTCTACTCTATCTCTACTGTACTCCACTGTACTTCTCCTCTACTCTACTCTACTGTACTCCACCTCTACTGTGCTCCACTGTACTCCACTGTACTCCAGCTCTACTGTGCTCCACTGTACTCTACCTCTACTGTACTCCACTGTACTCTACATCTACTGTGCTCCACTGTACTCTACCTCTACTGTACTCCACTGTACTCTACCTCTACTGTACTCCACTGTACTCTACCTCTACTGTACTCCACTGTATTCTACCTCTTCTGTGCTCTACTGCACTCTACCTCTACTGTGCTCTACTGTACTCTACTCTATTGTGCTCCACTGTACTCTGTTTCTACTGTACCCCACTGTGCTCCACCTCTACTGTGCTCAACTGTACTCTACCTCTACTGTGCTCCACTGTACACTACCTCTACTGTACTCCACTGTACTCTACCTCTACTGTGCTCCACTGTACTCTACCTCTACTGTGCTCCACTGTACTCTACCTCTACTGTGCTCCACTGTACTCTATCTCTAATGTACTCCACTGTACTCTACCTCTACAGTGCTCCACTGTGCTCTACCTCTACTGTACTCCACTGTACTCTACCTCTACTCTGCTCTACTGTACTCTATCTCTACTGTGCTCCACTGTACTCTACCTCTACTGTACTCCACTGTAGTCTACCTCAACTATACTCCACTGTACTCTACCTCTACTGTGCTCCACTGTACTCTACCTCTACTGTACTCCACTGTACTCTATCTCTACTGTACTCCACTGTAATCTATCTCTACTGTGCTCCACTGTACTATACCTCTACTGTGCTCCACTGTACTCCACTGTACTCTATCTCTACTGTGATCCACTGTACTCTACCTCTGCTGTGCTCCACTGTACTCTATCTCTACTCTACTCCACTGTACTCTACCTCTACTGTACTCCACTGTACTCTACATCTACTGTACTCCACTCTACGCTACCTCTACTGTGCTCCACTGTACTCTACCTCTACTGTGCTCCACTGTACTCTACCTCTACTGTGCTCCACTGTACACTACCTCTACTGTATTCCACTGTACTCTACCTCTACTGTGCTCCACTCTACTCTACCTCTACTGTGCTCCACTGTACTCTCCCTCTACTGTGCTCCACTGTACTCTATCTCTACTGTACTCCACTGTACTCTACCTCTACAGTGCTCCACTGTGCTCTACCTCTACTGTACTCCAGTGTACTCTACTTCTACTCTGCTCTACTGTACTCTATCTCTACAGTACTCCACTGTACTCTACCTCTACTGTACTCCACTGTACTCTACCTCTACTGTACTCTACTCTACTCCACCTCTAATGTGCTCCACTCTACTCTACCTCTACTGTACTCCACTTTACTCTACCTCTACTGTACTCTACTCTACTCCACCTCTAATGTGCTCCACTCTACTCTACCTCTACTGTACTCCACTGTACTCTACCTCTACTCTGCTCTACTGTACTCTATCTCTACTGTGCTCCACTGTACTCTACCTCTACTGTACTCCACTGTAGTCTACCTCAACTATACTCAACTGTACTCTACCTCTACTGTGCTCCACTGTACACTACCTCTACTGTACTCCACTGTACTCTACCTCTACTGTGCTCCACTGTACTCTACCTCTACTGTGCTCCACTGTACTCTACCTTTACTGTGCTCCACTGTACTCTATCTCTAATGTACTCCACTGTACTCTACCTCTACAGTGCTCCACTGTGCTCTACCTCTACTGTACTCCACTGTACTCTACCTCTACTCTGCTCTACTGTACTCTATCTCTACTGTGCTCCACTGTACTCTACCTCTACTGTACTCCACTGTAGTCTACCTCAACTATACTCCACTGTACTCTACCTCTACTGTGCTCCACTGTACTCTACCTCTACTGTACTCCACTGTACTCTATCTCTACTGTACTCCACTGTAATCTATCTCTACTGTGCTCCACTGTACTATACCTCTACTGTGCTCCACTGTACTCCACTGTACTCTATCTCTACTGTGATCCACTGTACTCTACCTCTGGTGTGCTCCACTGTACTCTATCTCTACTCTACTCCACTGTACTCTACCTCTACTGTACTCCACTGTAATCTACCTCTACTGTACTCCACTCTACGCTACCTCTACTGTGCTCCACTGTACTCTACCTCTACTGTGCTCCACTGTACTCTACCTCTACTGTGCTCCACTGTACACTACCTCTACTGTATTCAACTGTACTCTACCTCTACTGTGCTCTACTCTACTCTACCTCTACTGTGCTCCACTGTACTCTCCCTCTACTGTGCTCCACTGTACTCTATCTCTACTGTACTCCACTGTACTCTACCTCTACAGTGCTCCACAGTGCTCTACCTCTACTGTACTCCAGTGTACTCTACTTCTACTCTGCTCTACTGTACTCTATCTCTACAGTACTCCACTGTACTCTACCTCTACTGTACTCCACTGTACTCTACCTCTACTGTACTCTACTCTACTCCACCTCTAATGTGCTCCACTCTACTCTACCTCTACTGTACTCCACTGTACTCTACCTCTACTGTACTCTACTCTACTCCACCTCTAATGTGCTCCACTCTACTCTACCTCTACTGTACTCCACTGTACTCTACCTCTACTCTGCTCTACTGTACTCTATCTCTACTCTGCTCCACTGTACTCTACCTCTACTGTACTCCACTGTAGTCTACCTCAACTATACTCAACTGTACTCTACCTCTACTGTGCTCTACTGTACTCTATCTCTACTGTGCTCCACTGTACTCTAACTCTACTGTACTCCACTGTACTCCACCTCTACAGTGCTCCACTGTACTCTACCTCGACAATACTCCACTGTACTCTACCTCTACTCTGCTCTACTGTACTCTATCTCTACTGTGATCCACTGTACTCTACCTCTACTGTACTCCACTGTAGTCTGCCTCAACTATACTCCATTGTACTCTACCTCTACTGTACTCCACTGTACTCTACCTCTACTCTACCTCTACTGTACTCTACCTCTACTGTACTCCACTGTAATCTACCTCTACTGTGCTCTACTTTACTCTACCTCTGCTGTACTCCACTGTACTCTACCTCTACTCTACTGTACTGTTATCTACCTCTACTGTACTCTACTGTACTCCACCTCTACTGTTCTCCACTGTACTCCACTGTACTATACCTCTACTGTGCTCCACTGTACTCTACCTCTACTATACTCCACTGTACTCTATCTCTACTGTGCTCCACTCTACTCTACCTCAACTGTACTCCACTGTACTCTATCTCTACTGTTCTCCACTGTATTCTACCTCTACTGTGATCCACTGTACTCCACTGTACTCTATCTCTACTGTGATCCACTGTACTCTACCTCTGCTGTGCTCCACTGTACTCTATCTCTACTCTACTCTACTGTACTCCACCTCTACTGTGCTCCACTGTACTCCACTGTACTCTTCCTCTACTGTACTCCACTGTACTCTATCTCTACTGTGCTCTACTATACTCTACCTCTACTGTGCTCTACTGTACTCTACTCTACTGTGCTCCACTGTACTCTATTTCTACTGTACCCCACTGTACTCTACCTCTACTGTGCTCCACTGTACTCTACCTCTACTGTGCTCCACTGTACACTACCTCTACTGTACTCCACTGTACTCTACCTCTACTGTGCTCCACTGTACTCTACCTCTACTGTGCTCCACTGTACTCTACCTCTACTGTGCTCCACTGTACTCTATCTCTACTCTACTCCACTGTACTCTACCTCTACAGTGCTCCACTGTGCTCTACCTCTACTGTACTCCACTGTACTCTACCTCTACTCTAATCTACTGTTCTCTACCTCTACTGTACTCCACTGTACTCTACCTCTACTCTGCTCTACTGTACTCTATCTCTACTGTGCTCCACTGTACTCTACCTCTACTGCACTCCACTGTAGTCTACCTCAACTATACTCCACTGTACTCGACCTCTACTGTGCTCCACTGTAATCTACCTCTACTGTACTCCTCTGTACTCTACCTCTACTATACTCCACTGTACTCTACCTCTACTATACTCCACTGTACTCTACCTCTACTGTGCTCTACTGTACTCTATCTCTACTGTGCTCCACTGTACTCTAACTCTACTGTACTCCACTGTACTCCACCTCTACAGTGCTCCACTGTACTCTACCTCGACAATACTCCACTGTACTCTACCTCTACTCTGCTCTACTGTACTCTATCTCTACTGTGATCCACTGTACTCTACCTCTACTGTACTCCACTGTAGTCTGCCTCAACTATACTCCATTGTACTCTACCTCTACTGTACTCCACTGTACTCTACCTCTACTCTACCTCTACTGTACTCTACCTCTACTGTACTCCACTGTAATCTACCTCTACTGTGCTCTACTTTACTCTACCTCTGCTGTACTCCACTGTACTCTACCTCTACTCTACTGTACTGTTATCTACCTCTACTGTACTCTACTGTACTCCACCTCTACTGTTCTCCACTGTACTCCACTGTACTATACCTCTACTGTGCTCCACTGTACTCTACCTCTACTATACTCCACTGTACTCTATCTCTACTGTGCTCCACTCTACTCTACCTCAACTGTACTCCACTGTACTCTATCTCTACTGTTCTCCACTGTATTCTACCTCTACTGTGATCCACTGTACTCCACTGTACTCTATCTCTACTGTGATCCACTGTACTCTACCTCTGCTGTGCTCCACTGTACTCTATCTCTACTCTACTCTACTGTACTCCACCTCTACTGTGCTCCACTGTACTCCACTGTACTCTTCCTCTACTGTACTCCACTGTACTCTATCTCTACTGTGCTCTACTATACTCTACCTCTACTGTGCTCTACTGTACTCTACTCTACTGTGCTCCACTGTACTCTATTTCTACTGTACCCCACTGTACTCTACCTCTACTGTGCTCCACTGTACTCTACCTCTACTGTGCTCCACTGTACACTACCTCTACTGTACTCCACTGTACTCTACCTCTACTGTGCTCCACTGTACTCTACCTCTACTGTGCTCCACTGTACTCTACCTCTACTCTGCTCTACTGTACTCTATCTCTACTGTGCTCCACTGTACTCTACCTCTACTGCACTCCACTGTAGTCTACCTCAACTATACTCCACTGTACTCGACCTCTACTGTGCTCCACTGTAATCTACCTCTACTGTACTCCTCTGTACTCTACCTCTACTATACTCCACTGTACTCTACCTCTACTATACTCCACTGTACTCTACCTCTACTGTGCTCTACTGTACTCTATCTGTACTATGCTCACCTGTACTCTACGTCTACTGTACTCCACTGTACTCCACCTCTACAGTGCTCCACTGTACTCTACCTCTACTTTACTCCACTGTACTCTACCTCTACTCTGCTCTATTGTACCCTATCTCTACTGTGCTCCACTGTACTCTACCTCTACTGTACTCCACTGTACTCCACCTCTACAGTGTTCTACTGTACTCTACCTCTACTGTACTCCACTGTACTCTACCTCTACTCTGCTCTACTGTACTCTATCTCTACTGTGCTCCACTGTACTCTACCTCTACTCTACTCCACTGTAGTCTACCTCAACTATACTCCACTGTACTCTACCTCTACTGTGCTCCACTGTACTCTACCTCAACTATACTCCACTTTACTCAATCTCTACTTTAATCCAATGTACTCTATCTCTACTCTACTCCACTCTACTCTATCTCTACTGTACTCCACTGTACTCTACCTCTACTCTACTCTACTGTACTCCACCTCTACTGTGCTCCACTGTACTCCACTGTACTCTACCTCTACTGTACTCCAATGTACTCTACCTCTACTCTGCTCTACTGTACTCTATCTCTACTCTGCTCTACTGTACTCTACCTCTATTATACTCCACTGTACTCTACCTCTACTGTGCTCCACTGTACTCTACCTCTACTGTGCTCCACTGTACACTACCTCTACTGTAGTCCACTGTACTCTACCTCTACTGTGCTCCACTCTACTCTACCTCTACTGTGCTCAGCTGTACTCTACCTCTACTGTACTCCACTGTACTCTATCTCTTCTGTACTACACTGTACTCTTCCTCTACTGTGCTCCACTGTACTCTACCTCTACTGTGCTCTACTGTACTCTATCTCTACTGTGCTCTACTGTACTCTACCTCTACTATACTCCACTGTACTCTACCTCTACTGTGCTCCACTGTACTCTACCTCTACTGTGCTCCACTGTACACTACCTCTACTGTACTCCACTGTACTCTACCTCTACTGTGCTCCAATCTACTCTACCTCTACTGTGCTCCACTGTACTCTACCTCTAATGTACTCCACTGTACTCTACCTCTACTGTACTCTTCTCTACTCCACCTCTAATGTGCTCCACTCTACTCTACCTCTACTGTACTCCACTGTACTCTACCTCTACTGTACTCCACTGTACTCTACCTCTACTATACTCCACTGTACTCTACCTCTACTCTGCTCTACTGTACTCTATCTCTACTGTGCTCCACTGTACTCTACCTCTACTGTACTCCACTGTACTCTACCTCTACTCTGCTCTACTGTACTCTATCTCTACTGTGCTCCACTGTACTCTACCTCTACTGTGCTCCACTGTACTCTATCTCTACTGTACTCCACTGTACTTTACCTCTACAGTGCTCCACTCTGCTCTACCTCTACTGTACTCCGCTGTACTCTACCTCTACTCTGCTCTACTCTACTCTATCTCTAATGTACTCCACTGTACTCTATCTCTACTGTACTCCACTGTAGTCTACCTCAACTATACTCCCCTGTACTCTACCTCTACTGTGCTCCACTGTACTCTACATCTACTGTGCTCCACTGTACTCTACCTCTACTCTACTCCACTGTACTCTACCTCTACTATACTCCACTGTACTCTACCTCTACTGTGCTCTACTGTACTCTACCTCTACTGTGCTCCACTGTACAATACCTCTATTGTAGTCCACTGTACTCTACCTCTACTGTGCTCCACTCTACTCTACCTCTACTGTGCTCCACTGTACTCTACCTCTACTCTGCTCCACTGTACTCTATCTCTACTGCACTCCACTGTACTCTACCTCTACATTGCTCCACTGTGCTCTACCTCTACTCTACTCCACTGTACTCTACCTCTACTCTGCTCTACTGTACTCTATCTCTATTGTGCTCCACTGTACTCTACCTCTACTGTACTCCACTGTAGTCTACCTAAACTATACTCCACTGTACTCTACCTCCACTGTGCTCCACTGTACTCTACCTCAACTATACTCCACTGTACTCTATCTCTACTCTAATCCACTGTACTCTATCTCTACTCTACTCCACTCTACTCTATCTCTACTTTACTCCACTGTACTCTACCTCTACTCTACTCTACTGTACTCCACCTCTACTGTGCTCCACTGTACTCCACTGTACTCCAGCTCTACTGTGCTCCACTGTACTCTACCTCTACTGTACTCCACTGTACTCTACATCTACTGTGCTCCACTGTACTCTACCTCTACTGTAGTCCACTGTACTCTACCTCTACTGTACTCCAATGTACTCTACCTCTACTGTACTCCACTGTATTCTACCTCTACTGTGCTCTACTGTACTCTATCTCTACTCTACTCCACTGTACTCTACCTCTACTGTACTGTACTGTTCTCTAAGTCTACTGTACTCTACTGTAAACCACCTCTACTGTGCTCCACTGTACTCCACTGTACTCTACCTCTACTGTTCTCCACTGTACTCTACCTCTACTGTACTCCAATGTACTCTATCTCTACTGTGCTCCACTGTACTCTACCTCAACTGTACTCCACTGTACTCTATCTCTACTGTTCTCCACTGTATTCTACCTCTACTGTGATCCACTGTACTCCACTGTACTCTATCTCTACTGTGATCCACTGTATTCTACCTCTGCTGTGCTCCACTGTACTCTATCTTTACTCTATTCCACTGTACTCTATCTCTATTGTACTCCACTGTACTCTACCTCTACTGTACTCTACTGTACTCCACCTCTACTGTGCTCCACTGTACTCCACTGTACTCTTCCTCTACTGTACTCCACTGTACTCTATCTCTACTGTGCTCCACTGTACTCTACCTCTACTGTGCTCTACTGTACTCTACTCTACTGTGCTCCACTGTACTCTATTTCTACTGTACCCCACTGTACTCTACCTCTACTGTGCTCCACTGTACTCTACCTCTACTGTGCTCCACTGTACACTACCTCTACTGTACTCCACTGTACTCTACCTCTACTGTGCTCCACTGTACTCTACCTCTACTGTGCTCCACTGTACTCTACCTCTACTGTACTCTTCTCTACTCCACCTCTAATGTGCTCCACTCTACTCTACCTCTACTGTACTCCACTGTACTCTACCTCTACCGTACTCCACTGTACTCTACCTCTACTATACTCCACTGCACTTATCTCTACTGTGTTCGACTGTACTCTATTTCTACTGTACTCCACTGTACTCTATCTCTACTGTGCTTTACTGTACTCTATCTTTACTGTGATCTACTGTACTCTACCTCTACTATACTCCACTGTACTCTACCTCTACTGTGCTCCACTGTACTCTACCTCTACTGTGCTCCACTGTACACTACCGATACTCTAGTCCACTGTACTCTACCTCTACTGTGCTCCACTCTACTCTACCTCTACTGTGCTCAGCTGTACTCTACCTCTACTGTGCTCCACTGTACTCTATCTCTACTGTACTCCACTGTACTCTACCTCTACAGTGCTCCACTCTGCTCTACCTCTACTCTACTCCACTGTACTCTACCTCTACTCTGCTCTACTGTACTCTACCTCTACTGTACTCCACTGTACTCTACCTCTACTATACTCCACTCTACTCTACCTCTACTGTGCTCTACTGTACTCTATCTCTACTGTGCTCCACTGTACTCTACCTCTACTGTACTCTACTCTACTCCACCTCTAATGTGCTCCACTTTACTCTACCTCTACTCTGCTCTACTGTACCTTATCTCTACTGTGCTCCACTGTACTCTACCTCTACTGTACTCCACTGTAGTCTACCTCAACTATACTCCACTGTACTCTACCTCTACTGTGCTCTACTGTACTCTATCTCTACTCTGCTCCACTGTACTCTACCTCTACTGTACTCCACTGTACTCCACCTCTACAGTGCTCCACTGTACTCTACCTCTACTGTACTCCACTGTACTCTACCTCTACTCTGCTCTACTGTACTCTATCTCTACTGTGCTTCACTTTACTCTACCTCTACCGTATTCCACTGTAGTCTACCTAAATTATACTCCACTGTACTCTACCTCCACTGTGCTCCACTGTACTCTACCTCAACTATACTCCACTGTACTCTATCTCTACTCTAATCCACTGTACTCTATCTCTACTCTACTCCACTCTACTCTATCTCTACTGTACTCCACTGTACTCTACCTCTACTCTACTCTACTGTACTCCACCTCTACTGTGCTCCACTGTACTCCACTGTACTCCAGTTCTACTGTGCTCCACTGTACTCTACCTCTACTGTACTCAACTGTACTCTACATCTACTGTGCTCCACTGTACTCTACCTCTACTGTACTCCACTGTACTCTACCTCTACTGTACTCCAATGTACTCTACCTCTACTGTACTCCACTGTATTCTACCTCTACTGTGCTCTACTGTACTCTATCTCTACTGTACTCCACTGTACTCTACCTGTACTGTACTGTACTGTTCTCTAAGTCTACTGTACTCTACTGTACTCCACCTCTACTGTGCTCCACTGTACTCCACTGTACTCTACCTCTACTGTGCTCCACTGTACTCTACCTCTACTGTACTCCACTGTACTCTATCTCTACTGTGCTCCATTGTACTCTACCTCTACTGTACTCCACTGTACTCTATCTCTACTGTTCTCCACTGTACTCTACCTCTACTGTGCACCACTGTACTCCACTGTACTCTATCTCTACTGTGATCCACTGTACTCTACCTCTGCTGTGCTCCACTGTACTCTATCTCTACTCCACTGTACTCTATCTCTATTTTACTCCACTGTACTCTACCTCTACTGTACTCTACTGTACTCCACCTCTACTGTGCTCCACTGTACTCCACTGTACTCTTCCTCTACTGTACTCCACTGTACTCTATCTCTACTGTGCTCCACTGTACTCTACCTCTACTGTGCTGTACTGTACTCTTCTCTACTGTGCTCCACTGTACTCTATTTCTACTGTACCCCACTGTACTCTACCTCTACTGTATTCCACTGTACTCTACCTCTACTGTGCTCCACTGTACACTACCTCTACTGTACTCCACTGTACTCTACCTCTACTGTGCTCCACTGTACTCTACCTCTACTGTACTCCACTGTACTCTATCTCTACTGTACTCCACTGTAATCTATCTCTACTGTGCTCCACTGTACTATACCTCTACTGTGCTCCACTGTACTCCACTGTACTCTATCTCTACTGTGATCCACTGTACTCTACCTCTGGTGTGCTCCACTGTACTCTATCTCTACTCTACTCCACTGTACTCTACCTCTACTGTACTCCACTGTACTCTACCTCTACTGTACTCCACTCTACGCTACCTCTACTGTGCTCCACTGTACTCTACCTCTACTGTGCTCCACTGTACTCTACCTCTACTGTGCTCCACTGTACACTACCTCTACTGTATTCAACTGTACTCTACCTCTACTGTGCTCTACTCTACTCTACCTCTACTGTGCTCCACTGTACTCTCCCTCTACTGTGCTCCACTGTACTCTATCTCTACTGTACTCCACTGTACTCTACCTCTACAGTGCTCCACAGTGCTCTACCTCTACTGTACTCCAGTGTACTCTACTTCTACTCTGCTCTACTGTACTCTATCTCTACAGTACTCCACTGTACTCTACCTCTACTGTACTCCACTGTACTCTACCTCTACTGTACTCTACTCTACTCCACCTCTAATGTGCTCCACTCTACTCTACCTCTACTGTACTCCACTGTACTCTACCTCTACTGTACTCTACTCTACTCCACCTCTAATGTGCTCCACTCTACTCTACCTCTACTGTACTCCACTGTACTCTACCTCTACTCTGCTCTACTGTACTCTATCTCTACTCTGCTCCACTGTACTCTACCTCTACTGTACTCCACTGTAGTCTACCTCAACTATACTCAACTGTACTCTACCTCTACTGTGCTCTACTGTACTCTATCTCTACTGTGCTCCACTGTACTCTAACTCTACTGTACTCCACTGTACTCCACCTCTACAGTGCTCCACTGTACTCTACCTCGACAATACTCCACTGTACTCTACCTCTACTCTGCTCTACTGTACTCTATCTCTACTGTGATCCACTGTACTCTACCTCTACTGTACTCCACTGTAGTCTGCCTCAACTATACTCCATTGTACTCTACCTCTACTGTACTCCACTGTACTCTACCTCTACTCTACCTCTACTGTACTCTACCTCTACTGTACTCCACTGTAATCTACCTCTACTGTGCTCTACTTTACTCTACCTCTGCTGTACTCCACTGTACTCTACCTCTACTCTACTGTACTGTTATCTACCTCTACTGTACTCTACTGTACTCCACCTCTACTGTTCTCCACTGTACTCCACTGTACTCTACCTCTACTGTGCTCCACTGTACTCTACCTCTACTATACTCCACTGTACTCTATCTCTACTGTGCTCCACTCTACTCTACCTCAACTGTACTCCACTGTACTCTATCTCTACTGTTCTCCACTGTATTCTACCTCTACTGTGATCCACTGTACTCCACTGTACTCTATCTCTACTGTGATCCACTGTACTCTACCTCTGCTGTGCTCCACTGTACTCTATCTCTACTCTACTCTACTGTACTCCACCTC
Source organism: Tiaroga cobitis (assembly GCA_030578255.1). Lineage (NCBI taxonomy): Eukaryota > Metazoa > Chordata > Actinopteri > Cypriniformes > Leuciscidae > Tiaroga > Tiaroga cobitis. The sequence continues at coordinate 1,098,645 of JAROOI010000042.1, read as the reverse complement.
TACTGTGCTCCACTGTACTCCACTGTACTCTTCCTCTACTGTACTCCACTGTACTCTATCTCTACTGTGCTCTACTATACTCTACCTCTACTGTGCTCTACTGTACTCTACTCTATTGTGCTCCACTGTACTCTATTTCTACTGTACCCCACTGTACTCTACCTCTACTGTGCTCCACTGTACTCTACCTCTACTGTGCTCCACTGTACACTACCTCTACTGTACTCCACTGTACTCTACCTCTACTGTGCTCCACTGTACTCTACCTCTACTGTGCTCCACTGTACTCTATCTCTACTCTACTCCACTGTACTCTACCTCTACAGTGCTCCACTGTGCTCTACCTCTACTGTACTCCACTGTACTCTACCTCTACTCTAATCTACTGTTCTCTACCTCTACTGTACTCCACTGTACTCTACCTCTACTCTGCTCTACTGTACTCTATCTCTACTGTGCTCCACTGTACTCTACCTCTACTGCACTCCACTGTAGTCTACCTCAACTATACTCCACTGTACTCTACCTCTACTGTGCTCCACTGTAATCTACCTCTACTGTACTCCTCTGTACTCTACCTCTACTATACTCCACTGTACTCTACCTCTACTATACTCCACTGTACTCTACCTCTACTGTGCTCTACTGTACTCTATCTGTACTATGCTCACCTGTACTCTACGTCTACTGTACTCCACTGTACTCCACCTCTACAGTGCTCCACTGTACTCTACCTCTACTTTACTCCACTGTACTCTACCTCTACTCTGCTCTATTGTACCCTATCTCTACTGTGCTCCACTGTACTCTACCTCTACTGTACTCCACTGTACTCCACCTCTACAGTGTTCTACTGTACTCTACCTCTACTGTACTCCACTGTACTCTACCTCTACTCTGCTCTACTGTACTCTATCTCTACTGTGCTCCACTGTACTCTACCTCTACTGTACTCCACTGTAGTCTACCTCAACTATACTCCACTGTACTCTACCTCTACTGTGCTCCACTGTACTCTACCTCAACTATACTCCACTTTACTCAATCTCTACTTTAATCCACTGTACTCTATCTCTACTCTACTCCACTCTACTCTATCTCTACTGTACTCCACTGTACTCTACCTCTACTCTACTCTACTGTACTCCACCTCTACTGTGCTCCACTGTACTCCACTGTACTCTACCTCTACTGTACTCCAATGTACTCTACCTCTACTCTGCTCTACTGTACTCTATCTCTACTCTGCTCTACTGTACTCTACCTCTATTATACTCCACTGTACTCTACCTCTACTGTGCTCCACTGTACTCTACCTCTACTGTGCTCCACTGTACACTACCTCTACTGTAGTCCACTGTACTCTACCTCTACTGTGCTCCACTCTACTCTACCTCTACTGTGCTCAGCTGTACTCTACCTCTACTGTACTCCACTGTACTCTATCTCTTCTGTACTACACTGTACTCTTCCTCTACTGTGCTCCACTGTACTCTACCTCTACTGTGCTCTACTGTACTCTATCTCTACTGTGCTCTACTGTACTCTACCTCTACTATACTCCACTGTACTCTACCTCTACTGTGCTCCACTGTACTCTACCTCTACTGTGCTCCACTGTACACTACCTCTACTGTACTCCACTGTACTCTACCTCTACTGTGCTCCACTCTACTCTACCTCTACTGTGCTCTACCTCTACTGTACTCCACTGTACTCTACCTCTACTCTGCTCTACTGTACTCTATCTCTACTGTGCTCCACTGTACTCTACCTCTACTGTACTCCACTGTAGTCTACCTAAACTATACTCCACTCTACTCTACCTCCACTGTGCTCCACTGTACTCTACCTCAACTATACTCCACTGTACTCTATCTCTACTCTAATCCACTGTACTCTATCTCTACTCTACTCCACTCTACTCTATCTCTACTGTACTCCACTGTACTCTACCTCTACTCTACTCTACTGTACTCAACCTCTACTGTGCTCCACTGTACTCCACTGTACTCCAGCTCTACTGTGCTCCACTGTACTCTACATCTACTGTGCTCCACTGTACTCTACCTCTACTGTATTCCACTGTACTCTACCTCTACTGTACTCCACTGTACTCTACATCTAATGTGCTCCACTGTACTCTGCCTCTACTGTACTCCACTGTACTCTACCTCTACTGTACTCCACTGTACTCTACCTCTACTGTACTCCACTGTATTCTACCTCTACTGTGCTCTACTGTACTCTTTCTCTACTGTACTCCACTGTACTCTACCTCTACTGTACTGTACTGTTCTCTAAGTCTACTGTACTCTACTGTACTCCACCTCTACTGTGCTCCACTGTACTCCACTGTACTCTACCTCTACTGTGCTCCACTGTACTCTACCTCTACTGTACTCCACTGTACTCTATCTCTACTGTGCTCCACTGTACTCTACCTCCACTGTACTCCACTGTACTCTATCTCTACTGTGATCCACTGTACTCTACCTCTACTGTGCACCACTGTACTCCACTGTACTCTATCTCTACTGTGATCCACTGTACTCTACCTCTGCTGTGCTACCTCTGCTGTGCTCCACTGTACTCTATCTCTACTCTACTCCACTGTACTCTATCTCTATTTTACTCCACTGTACTCTACCTCTACTGTACTCTACTGTACTCCACCTCTACTGTGCTCCACTGTACTCCACAGTACTCTTCCTCTACTGTGCTCCACTGTACTCTACCTCTACTGTGCTCTACTGTACTCTTCTCTACTGTGCTCCACTGTACTCTATTTCTACTGTACCCCACTGTACTCTACCTCTACTGTGCTCCACTGTACTCTACCTCTACTGTGCTCCACTGTACACTACCTCTACTGTACTCCACTGTACTCTACCTCTACTGTGCTCCACTGTACTCTACCTCTAATGTGCTCCACTGTACTCTACCTCTACTCTGCTCCACTGTACTTTATCTCTACTGTACTCCACTGTACTCTACCTCCACAGTGCTCCACTGTGCTCTACCTCTACTGTACTCCACTGTACTCTACCTCTACTCTGCTCTACTGTGCTCTACCTCTACTGTACTCCACTGTACTCTATCTCTACTGTACTCCACTGTAATCTATCTCTACTGTGCTCCACTGTACTCCACTGTACTCTATCTCTACTGTGATCCACTGTACTCTACCTCTGCTGTGCTCCACTGTACTCTATCTCTACTCTACTCCACTGTACTCTACCTCTACTCTTCTCCACTGTACTCTACCTCTACTGTACTCCACTCTACTCTACCTCTACTGTGCTCCACTGTACTCTACCTCTAATGTACTCCACTGTACTCTACCTCTACTGTACTCTTCTCTACTCCACCTCTAATGTGCTCCACTCTACTCTACCTCTACTGTACTCCACTGTACTCTACCTCTACTGTACTCCACTGTACTCTACCTCTACTATACTCCACTGTACTCTACCTCTACTCTGCTCTACTGTACTCTATCTCTACTGTGCTCCACTGTACTCTACCTCTACTGTACTCCACTGTACTCTACCTCTACTCTGCTCTACTGTACTCTATCTCTACTGTGCTCCACTGTACTCTACCTCTACTGTGCTCCACTGTACTCTAGCTCTACTGTACTCCACTGTACTTTACCTCTACAGTGCTCCACTCTGCTCTACCTCTACTGTACTCCGCTGTACTCTACCTCTACTCTGCTCTACTCTACTCTATCTCTAATGTACTCCACTGTACTCTATCTCTACTGTACTCCACTGTAGTCTACCTCAACTATACTCCCCTGTACTCTACCTCTACTGTGCTCCACTGTACTCTACATCTACTGTGCTCCACTGTACTCTACCTCTACTCTACTCCACTGTACTCTACCTCTACTATACTCCACTGTACTCTACCTCTACTGTGCTCTACTGTACTCTACCTCTACTGTGCTCCACTGTACAATACCTCTATTGTAGTCCACTGTACTCTACCTCTACTGTGCTCCACTCTACTCTACCTCTACTGTGCTCCACTGTACTCTACCTCTACTCTGCTCCACTGTACTCTATCTCTACTGCACTCCACTGTACTCTACCTCTACATTGCTCCACTGTGCTCTACCTCTACTCTACTCCACTGTACTCTACCTCTACTCTGCTCTACTGTACTCTATCTCTATTGTGCTCCACTGTACTCTACCTCTACTGTACTCCACTGTAGTCTACCTAAACTATACTCCACTGTACTCTACCTCCACTGTGCTCCACTGTACTCTACCTCAACTATACTCCACTGTACTCTATCTCTACTCTAATCCACTGTACTCTATCTCTACTCTACTCCACTCTACTCTATCTCTACTTTACTCCACTGTACTCTACCTCTACTCTACTCTACTGTACTCCACCTCTACTGTGCTCCACTGTACTCCACTGTACTCCAGCTCTACTGTGCTCCACTGTACTCTACCTCTACTGTACTCCACTGTACTCTACATCTACTGTGCTCCACTGTACTCTACCTCTACTGTAGTCCACTGTACTCTACCTCTACTGTACTCCAATGTACTCTACCTCTACTGTACTCCACTGTATTCTACCTCTACTGTGCTCTACTGTACTCTATCTCTACTCTACTCCACTGTACTCTACCTCTACTGTACTGTACTGTTCTCTAAGTCTACTGTACTCTACTGTAAACCACCTCTACTGTGCTCCACTGTACTCCACTGTACTCTACCTCTACTGTTCTCCACTGTACTCTACCTCTACTGTACTCCAATGTACTCTATCTCTACTGTGCTCCACTGTACTCTACCTCAACTGTACTCCACTGTACTCTATCTCTACTGTTCTCCACTGTATTCTACCTCTACTGTGATCCACTGTACTCCACTGTACTCTATCTCTACTGTGATCCACTGTATTCTACCTCTGCTGTGCTCCACTGTACTCTATCTTTACTCTATTCCACTGTACTCTATCTCTATTGTACTCCACTGTACTCTACCTCTACTGTACTCTACTGTACTCCACCTCTACTGTGCTCCACTGTACTCCACTGTACTCTTCCTCTACTGTACTCCACTGTACTCTATCTCTACTGTGCTCCACTGTACTCTACCTCTACTGTGCTCTACTGTACTCTACTCTACTGTGCTCCACTGTACTCTATTTCTACTGTACCCCACTGTACTCTACCTCTACTGTGCTCCACTGTACTCTACCTCTACTGTGCTCCACTGTACACTACCTCTACTGTACTCCACTGTACTCTACCTCTACTGTGCTCCACTGTACTCTACCTCTACTGTGCTCCACTGTACTCTACCTCTACTGTACTCTTCTCTACTCCACCTCTAATGTGCTCCACTCTACTCTACCTCTACTGTACTCCACTGTACTCTACCTCTACCGTACTCCACTGTACTCTACCTCTACTATACTCCACTGCACTTATCTCTACTGTGTTCGACTGTACTCTATTTCTACTGTACTCCACTGTACTCTATCTCTACTGTGCTTTACTGTACTCTATCTTTACTGTGATCTACTGTACTCTACCTCTACTATACTCCACTGTACTCTACCTCTACTGTGCTCCACTGTACTCTACCTCTACTGTGCTCCACTGTACACTACCGATACTCTAGTCCACTGTACTCTACCTCTACTGTGCTCCACTCTACTCTACCTCTACTGTGCTCAGCTGTACTCTACCTCTACTGTGCTCCACTGTACTCTATCTCTACTGTACTCCACTGTACTCTACCTCTACAGTGCTCCACTCTGCTCTACCTCTACTCTACTCCACTGTACTCTACCTCTACTCTGCTCTACTGTACTCTACCTCTACTGTACTCCACTGTACTCTACCTCTACTATACTCCACTCTACTCTACCTCTACTGTGCTCTACTGTACTCTATCTCTACTGTGCTCCACTGTACTCTACCTCTACTGTACTCTACTCTACTCCACCTCTAATGTGCTCCACTCTACTCTACCTCTACTCTGCTCTACTGTACCTTATCTCTACTGTGCTCCACTGTACTCTACCTCTACTGTACTCCACTGTAGTCTACCTCAACTATACTCCACTGTACTCTACCTCTACTGTGCTCTACTGTACTCTATCTCTACTCTGCTCCACTGTACTCTACCTCTACTGTACTCCACTGTACTCCACCTCTACAGTGCTCCACTGTACTCTACCTCTACTGTACTCCACTGTACTCTACCTCTACTCTGCTCTACTGTACTCTATCTCTACTGTGCTTCACTTTACTCTACCTCTACTGTACTCCACTGTAGTCTACCTAAATTATACTCCACTGTACTCTACCTCCACTGTGCTCCACTGTACTCTACCTCAACTATACTCCACTGTACTCTATCTCTACTCTAATCCACTGTACTCTATCTCTACTCTACTCCACTCTACTCTATCTCTACTGTACTCCACTGTACTCTACCTCTACTCTACTCTACTGTACTCCACCTCTACTGTGCTCCACTGTACTCCACTGTACTCCAGTTCTACTGTGCTCCACTGTACTCTACCTCTACTGTACTCCACTGTACTCTACATCTACTGTGCTCCACTGTACTCTACCTCTACTGTACTCCACTGTACTCTACCTCTACTGTACTCCAATGTACTCTACCTCTACTGTACTCCACTGTATTCTACCTCTACTGTGCTCTACTGTACTCTATCTCTACTGTACTCCACTGTACTCTACCTCTACTGTACTGTACTGTTCTCTAAGTCTACTGTACTCTACTGTACTCCACCTCTACTGTGCTCCACTGTACTCCACTGTACTCTACCTCTACTGTGCTCCACTGTACTCTACCTCTACTGTACTCCACTGTACTCTATCTCTACTGTGCTCCATTGTACTCTACCTCTACTGTACTCCACTGTACTCTATCTCTACTGTTCTCCACTGTACTCTACCTCTACTGTGCACCACTGTACTCCACTGTACTCTATCTCTACTGTGATCCACTGTACTCTACCTCTGCTGTGCTCCACTGTACTCTATCTCTACTCCACTGTACTCTATCTCTATTTTACTCCACTGTACTCTACCTCTACTGTACTCTACTGTACTCCACCTCTACTGTGCTCCACTGTACTCCACTGTACTCTTCCTCTACTGTACTCCACTGTACTCTATCTCTACTGTGCTCCACTGTACTCTACCTCTACTGTGCTGTACTGTACTCTTCTCTACTGTGCTCCACTGTACTCTATTTCTACTGTACCCCACTGTACTCTACCTCTACTGTATTCCACTGTACTCTACCTCTACTGTGCTCCACTGTACACTACCTCTACTGTACTCCACTGTACTCTACCTCTACTGTGCTCCACTGTACTCTACCTCTACTGTGCTCCACTGTACTCTACCTCTACTCTGCTCCACTGTACTTTATCTCTACTGTACTCCACTGTACTCTACCTCCACAGTGCTCCACTGTGCTCTACCTCTACTGTACTCCACTGTACTCTACCTCTACTCTGCTCTAATGTGCTCTACCTCTACTGTACTCCACTGTACTCTATCTCTACTGTACTCCACTGTAATCTATCTCTACTGTGCTCCACTGTACTATTCCTCTACTGTGCTCCACTGTACTCCACTGTACTCTATCTCTACTGTGATCCACTGTACTCTACCTCTGCTGTGCTCCACTGTACTCTATCTCTACTCTACTCCACTGTACTCTACCTCTACTGTTCTCCACTTTACTCTACCTCTACTCTACTCCAGTCTACTCTCCGTCTACTGTGCTCCACTGTACTCTACCTCTAATGTACTCCACTGTACTCTACCTCTACTGTACTCTTCTCTACTCCACCTCTAATGTGCTCCACTCTACTCTACCTCTACTGTACTCCACTGTACTCTACCTCTACTGTACTCCACTCTACTCTACCTCTACTATACTCCACTGCACTTATCTCTACAGTGTTCTACTGTACTCTACCTCTACTGTACTCCACTGTACTCTACCTCTACTCTGCTCTACTGTACTCTATCTCTACTGTGCTCCACTGTACTCTACCTCTACTGTGCTCCACTGTACTCTATCTCTACTGTACTCCACTGTACTCTACCTCTACAGTGCTCCACTCTGCTCTACCTCTACTGTACTCCGCTGTACTCTACCTCTACTCTGCTCTACTCTACTCTATCTCTACTGTACTCCACTGTACTCTATCTCTACTGTACTCCACTGTAGTCTACCTCAACTATACTCCCCTGTACTCTACCTCTACTGTGCTCCACTGTACTCTACATCTACTGCGCTCCACTGTACTCTACCTCTACTCTACTCCACTGTACTCTACCTCTACTATACTCCACTGTACTCTACCTCTACTGTGCTCTACTGTACTCTACCTCTACTGTGCTCCACTGTACAATACCTCTATTGTAGTCCACTGTACTCTACCTCTACTGTGCTCCACTCTACTCTACCTCTACTGTGCTACACTGTACTCTACCTCTACTGTGCTCCACTGTACTCTATCTCTACTGTACTCCACTGTACTCTACCTCTACAGTGCTCCACTGTGCTCTACCTCTACTCTACTCCACTGTACTCTACCTCTACTCTGCTCTACTGTACTCTATCTCTACTGTGCTCCACTGTACTCTACCTCTACTGTACTCCACTGTAGTCTACCTAAACTATACTCCACTGTACTCTACCTCCACTGTGCTCCACTGTACTCTACCTCAACTATTCTCCACTGTACTCTATCTCTACTCTAATCCACGGTACTCTATCTCTACTCTACTCCACTGTACTCTACCTCTACTGTACTCTACTGTACTCCACCTCTACTCTGCTCCACTGTACTCCACTGTACTCTTCCTCTACTGTACTCCACTGTACTCTATCTCGACTGTGCTCCACTGTACTCTACCTCTACTGTGCTGTACTGTACTCTTCTCTACTGTGCTCCACTGTACTCTATTTCTACTGTACCCCACTGTACTCTACCTCTACTGTATTCCACTGTACTCTACCTCTACTGTGCTCCACTGTACACTACCTCTACTGTACTCCACTGTACTCTACCTCTTCTGTGCTCCACTGTACTCTACCTCTACTGTGCTCCACTGTACTCTACCTCTACTCTGCTACACTGTACTTTATCTCTACTGTACTCCACTGTACTCTACCTCCACAGTGCTCCACTGTGCTCTACCTCTACTGTACTCCACTGTACTCTACCTCTACTCTGCTCTACTGTGCTCTACCTCTACTGTACTCCACTGTACTATATCTCTACTGTACTCCACTGTAATCTATCTCTACTGTGCTCCACTGTACTATTCCTCTACTGTGCTCCACTGTACTCCACTGTACTCTATCTCTACTGTGATCCACTGTACTCTACCTCTGCTGTGCTCCACTGTACTCTATCTCTACTCTACTCCACTGTACTCTACCTCTACTGTTCTCCACTTTACTCTACCTTTACTCTACTCCAGTCTACTCTACCTCTACTGTGCTCCACTGTACTCTACCTCTAATGTACTCCACTGTACTCTACCTCTACTGTACTCTTCTCTACTCCACCTCTAATGTGCTCCACTCTACTCTACCTCTACTGTACTCCACTGTACTCTACCTCTACTGTACTCCACTGTACTCTACCTCTACTATACTCCACTGCACTTATCTCTACAGTGTTCTACTGTACTCTACCTCTACTGTACACCACTGTACTCTACCTCTACTCTGCTCTACTGTACTCTATCTCTACTGTGCTCCACTGTACTCTACCTTTACTGTGCTCCACTGTACTCTATCTCTACTGTACTCCACTGTACTCTACCTCTACAGTGCTCCACTCTGCTCTACCTCTACTGTACTCCGCTGTACTCTACCTCTACTCTGCTCTACTCTACTCTATCTCTACTGTACTCCACTGTAGTCTACCTCAACTATACTCCCCTGTAACTTACCTCTACTGTGCTCCACTGTACTCTACATCTACTGCGCTCCACTGTACTCTACCTCTACTCTACTCCACTGTACTCTACCTCTACTATACTCCACTGTACTCTACCTCTACTGTGCTCTACTGTACTCTACCTCTACTGTGCTCCACTGTACAATACCTCTATTGTAGTCCACTGTACTCTACCTCTACTGTGCTCCACTCTACTCTACCTCTACTGTGCTACACTGTACTCTACCTCTACTGTGCTCCACTGTAATCTATCTCTACTGTACTCCACTGTACTCTACCTCTACAGTGCTCCACTGTGCTCTACCTCTACTCTACTCCACTGTACTCTACCTCTACTCTGCTCTACTGTACTCTATCTCTACTGTGCTCCACTGTACTCTACCTCTACTGTACTCCACTGTAGTCTACCTAAACTATACTCCACTGTACTCTACCTCCACTGTGCTCCACTGTACTCTACCTCAACTATACTCCACTGTACTCTATCTCTACTCTAATCCACTGTACTCTATCTCTACTCTACTCCACTCTACTCTATCTCTACTGTACTCCACTGTACTCTACCTCTACTCTACTCTACTGTACTCCACCTCTACTGTGCTCCACTGTACTCCACTGTACTCCAGCTCTACTGTGCTCCACTGTACTCTACCTCTACTGTACTCCACTGTACTCTACATCTACTGTGCTCCACTGTACTCTGCCTCTACTGTACTCCACTGTACTCTACCTCTACTGTACTCCACTGTACTCTACCTCTACTGTACTCCACTGTATTCTACCTCTACTGTGCTCTACTGTACTCTACCTCTACTGTACTCCATTGTACTCTACCTCTACTGTACTGTACTGTTCTCTACCTCTACTGTACTCTACTGTACTCCACCTCTACTGTGCAACACTGTACTCCACTGTACTCTAGCTCTAATGTGCTCCACTGTACTCTACCTCTACTGTGCTCTACTGTACTCTATCTCTACTGTGCTCCACTGTACTCTACCTCTACTGTACTCCACTGTACTCCACCTCTACAGTGCTCCACTGTACTCTACCTCTACTGTATTCCACTGTACTCTACCTCTACTCTGCTCTACTGTACTCTACCTCTACTGTGCTCCACTGTACTCTACCACTACTGTGCTCCACTGTACACTACCTCTACTGTAGTCCACTGTACTCTACCTCTACTGTGCTCCACTCTACTCTACCTCTACTGTGCTCAGCTGTACTCTACCTCTACTGTGCTCCACTGTACTCTACCTCTACTATACTCCACTGCACTTATCTCTACTGTGTTCGACTGTACTCTATCTCTACTGTACTCCACTGTACTCTATCTCTACTGTACTACACTGTACTCTTCCTCTACTGTGCTCTACTGTACTCTACCTCTACTGTGCTCTACTGTACTCTATCTCTACTCTGCTCAACTGTACTCTACCTCTACTGTACTCCACTGTACTCCACCTCTACAGTGCTCCACTGTACTCTACCTCTACTGTACTCCACTGTACTCTACCTCTACTCTGCTCTACTGTACTCTATCTCTACTGTGCTCCACTGTACTCTACCTCTACTGTACTCCACTGTAGTCTACCTAAACTATACTCCACTGTACTCTACCTCCACTGTGCTCCACTGTACTCTACCTCAACTATACTCCACTGTACTCTATCTCTACTCTAATCCACTGTACTCTATCTCTACTCTACTCCACTCTACTCTATCTCTACTGTACTCCACTGTACTTCTCCTCTACTCTACTCTACTGTACTCCACCTCTACTGTGCTCCACTGTACTCCACTGTACTCCAGCTCTACTGTGCTCCACTGTACTCTACCTCTACTGTACTCCACTGTACTCTACATCTACTGTGCTCCACTGTACTCTACCTCTACTGTACTCCACTGTACTCTACCTCTACTGTACTCCACTGTACTCTACCTCTACTGTACTCCACTGTATTCTACCTCTACTGTGCTCTACTGTACTCTACCTCTACTGTGCTCTACTGTACTCTACTCTATTGTGCTCCACTGTACTCTATTTCTACTGTACCCCAATGTGCTCTACCTCTACTGTGCTCAACTGTACTCTACCTCTACTGTGCTCCACTGTACACTACCTCTACTGTACTCCACTGTACTCTACCTCTACTGTGCTCCACTGTACTCTACCTCTACTGTGCTCCACTGTACTCTACCTCTACTGTGCTCCACTGTACTCTATCTCTAATGTACTCCACTGTACTCTACCTCTACAGTGCTCCACTGTGCTCTACCTCTACTGTACTCCACTGTACTCTACCTCTACTCTGCTCTACTGTACTCTATCTCTACTGTGCTCCACTGTACTCTACCTCTACTGTACTCCACTGTAGTCTACCTCAACTATACTCCACTGTACTCTACCTCTACTGTGCTCCACTGTACTCTACCTCTACTGTACTCCACTGTACTCTATCTCTACTGTACTCCACTGTAATCTATCTCTACTGTGCTCCACTGTACTATACCTCTACTGTGCTCCACTGTACTCCACTGTACTCTATCTCTACTGTGATCCACTGTACTCTACCTCTGGTGTGCTCCACTGTACTCTATCTCTACTCTACTCCACTGTACTCTACCTCTACTGTACTCCACTGTACTCTACCTCTACTGTACTCCACTCTACGCTACCTCTACTGTGCTCCACTGTACTCTACCTCTACTGTGCTCCACTGTACTCTACCTCTACTGTGCTCCACTGTACTTCTCCTCTACTCTACTCTACTGTACTCCACCTCTACTGTGCTCCACTGTACTCCACTGTACTCCAGCTCTACTGTGCTCCACTGTACTCTACCTCTACTGTACTCCACTGTACTCTACATCTACTGTGCTCCACTGTACTCTACCTCTACTGTACTCCACTGTACTCTACCTCTACTGTACTCCACTGTACTCTACCTCTACTGTACTCCACTGTATTCTACCTCTACTGTGCTCTACTGTACTCTACCTCTACTGTGCTCTACTGTACTCTACTCTATTGTGCTCTACTGTACTTCACCTCTACTGTACTCCACTGTACTCTACCTCTACTCTGCTCTACTGTACTCTATCTCTACTGTGCTCCACTGTACTCTACCTCTACTGTACTCCACTGTAGTCTACCTCAACTATACTCAACTGTACTCTACCTCTACTGTGCTCCACTGTACTCTACCTCTACTGTGCTCTACTGTACTCTATCTCTACTGTGCTCCACTGTACTCTACCTCTACTGTACTCCACTGTACTCCACCTCTACAGTGCTCCACTGTACTCTACCTCGACTATAATCCACTGTACTCTACCTCTACTCTGCTCTACTGTACTCTATCTCTACTGTGATCCACTGTACTCTACCTCTACTGTACTCCACTGTAGTCTGCCTCTACTCTACCTCTACTGTACTCTACCTCTGCTGTACTCCACTGTAATCTACCTCTACTGTGCTCTACTGTACTCTACCTCTACTGTACTCCACTGTACTCTACCTCTACTGTACTGTACTGTTATCTACCTCTACTGTACTCTACTGTACTCCACCTCTACTGTTCTCCACTGTACTCCACTGTACTCTACCTCTACTGTGCTCCACTGTACTCTACCTCTACTATACTCCACTGTACTCTATCTCTACTGTGCTCCACTGTACTCTACCTCAACTGTACTCCACTGTACTCTATCTCTACTGTTCTCCACTGTATTCTACCTCTACTGTGATCCACTATACTCCACTGTACTCTATCTCTACAGTGATCCACTGTACTCTACCTCTGCTGTGCTCCACTGTACTCTATCTCTACTCTACTCTACTGTACTCCACCTCTACTGTGCTCCACTGTACTCCACTGTACTCTTCCTCTACTGTACTCCACTGTACTCTATCTCTACTGTGCTCCACTATACTCTACCTCTACTGTGCTCTACTGTACTCTACTCTACTGTGCTCCACTGTACTCTACCTCTACTGTACTCCACTGTAGTCTACCTAAACTATACTCCACTCTACTCTACCTCCACTGTGCTCCACTGTACTCTATTCAACTATACTCCACTGTACTCTATCTCTACTCTAATCCACTGTACTCTATCTCTACTCTACTCCACTCTACTCTATCTCTACTGTACTCCACTGTACTCTACCTCTACTCTACTCTACTGTACTCCACCTCTACTGTGCTCCACTGTACTCCACTGTACTCCAGCTCTACTGTGCTCCACTGTACTCTACATCTACTTTGCTCCACTGTACTCTACCTCTACTGTACTCCACTGTACTCTACCTCTACTGTACTCCACTGTACTCTACCTCTACTGTACTCCACTGTATTCTACCTCTACTGTGCTCTACTGTACTCTATCTCTACTGTATTCCACTGTACTCTACCTCTACTGTACTGTACTGTTCTCTAAGTCTACTGTACTCTACTGTACTCCACCTCTACTGTGCTCCACTGTACTCCACTGTACTCTACCTCTACTGTGCTCCACTGTACTCTACCTCTACTGTACTCCACTGTACTCTATCTCTACTGTGCTCCACTGTACTCTACCTCCACTGTACTCCACTGTACTCTATCTCTACTGTTCTCCACTGTACTCTACCTCTACTGTGCACCACTGTACTCCACTGTACTCTATCTCTACTGTGATCCACTGTACTCTACCTCTGCTGTGCTCCACTGTACTCTATCTCTACTCTACTCCACTGTACTCTATCTCTATTTTACTCCACTGTACTCTACCTCTACTGTACTCTACTGTACTCCACCTCTACTGTGCTCCACTGTACTCCACTGTACTCTTCCTCTACTGTACTCCACTGTACTCTATCTCTACTGTGCTCCACTGTACTCTACCTCTACTGTGCTCTACTGTACTCTTCTCTACTGTGCTCCACTGTACTCTATTTCTACTGTACCCCACTGTACTCTACCTCTACTGTGCTCCACTGTACTCTACCTCTACTGTGCTCCACTGTACACTACCTCTACTGTACTCCACTGTACTCTACCTCTACTGTTCTCCACTGTACTCTACCTCTACTGTGCTCCACTGTACTCTACCTCTACTCTGCTCCACTATACTTTATCTCTACTCTACTCCACTGTACTCTACCTCCACAGTGCTCCACTGTGCTCTACCTCTACTGTACTCCACTGTAGTCTACCTTTACTCTGCTCTACTGTGCTCTACCTCTACTGTACTCCACTGTACTCTATCTCTACTGTACTCCACTGTAATCTATCTCTACTGTGCTCCACTGTACTCCACTGTACTCTATCTCTACTGTGATCCACTGTACTCTACCTCTGCTGTGCTCCACTGTACTCTATCTCTACTCTACTCCACTGTACTCTACCTCTACTGTTCTCCACTGTACTCTACCTCTACTGTACTCCACTCTACTCTACCTCTACTGTGCTCCACTGTACTCTACCTCTAATGTACTCCACTGTACTCTACCTCTACTGTACTCTTCTCTACTCCACCTCTAATGTGCTCCACTCTACTCTACCTCTACTGTACTCCACTGTACTCTACCTCTACTGTACTCCACTGTACTCTACCTCTACTATACTCCACTGTACTCTACCTCTACTCTGCTCTACTGTACTCTATCTCTACTGTGCTCCACTGTACTCTACCTCTACTGTACTCTACCTCTACTCTGCTCTACTGTACTTTATCTCTACTGTGCTCCACTGTACTCTACCTCTACTGTGCTCCACTGTACTCTATCTCTACTGTACTCCACTGTACTTTACCTCTACAGTGCTCCACTCTGCTCTACCTCTACTGTACTCCGCTGTACTCTACCTCTACTCTGCTCTACTCTACTCTATCTCTAATGTACTCCACTGTACTCTATCTCCACTGTACTCCACTGTAGTCTACCTCAACTATACTCCCCTGTACTCTACCTCTACTGTGCTCCACTGTACTCTACATCTACTGTGCTCCACTGTACTCTACCTCTACTCTACTCCACTGTACTCTACCTCTACAGTGCTCCACTGTGCTCTACCTCTACTCTACTCCACTGTACTCTACCTCTACTCTGCTCTACTGTACTCTATCTCTACTGTGCTCCACTGTACTCTACCTCTACTGTACTCCACTGTAGTCTACCTAAACTATACTCCACTGTACTCTACCTCCACTGTGCTCCACTGTACTCTACCTCAACTATACTCCACTGTACTCTATCTCTACTCTAATCCACTGTACTCTATCTCTACTCTACTCCACTCTACTCTATCTCTACTGTACTCCACTGTACTCTACCTCTACTCTACTCTACTGTACTCCACCTCTACTGTGCTCCACTGTACTCCACTGTACTCCAGCTCTACTGTGCTCCACTGTACTCTACCTCTACTGTGCTCCACTGTACTCTGCCTCTACTGTACTCCACTGTACTCTACCTCTACTGTACTCCACTGTACTCTACCTCTACTGTACTCCACTGTATTCTACCTCTAGTGTGCTCTACTGTACTCTACCTCTACTGTACTCCATTGTACTCTACCTCTACTGTACTGTACTGTTCTCTACCTCTACTGTACTCTACTGTACTCCACCTCTACTGTGCTCCACTGTACTCCACTGTACTCTAGCTCTAATGTGCTCCACTGTACTCTACCTCTACTGTGCTCTACTGTACTCTATCTCTACTGTGCTCCACTCTACTCTACCTCTACTGTCCTCCACTGTACCCCACCTCTACAGTGCTCCACTGTAATCTACCTCTACTGTATTCCACTGTACTCTACCTCTACTCTGCTCTACTGTACTCTATCTCTACTGTGCTCTACTGTACTCTACCTCTATTATACTCCACTGTACTCTTCCTCTACTGTGCTCCACTGTATTCTACCACTACTGTGCTCCACTGTAAACTACCTCTACTGTAGTCCACTGTACTCTACCTCTACAGTGCTCCACTGTACTCTACCTCGACTATAATCCACTGTACTCTACCTCTACTCTGCTCTACTGTACTCTATCTCTACTGTGATCCACTGTACTCTACCTCTACTGTACTCCACTGTAGTCTGCCTCTACTCTACCTCTACTGTACTCTACCTCTGCTGTACTCCACTGTAATCTACCTCTACTGTGCTCTACTGTACTCTACCTCTACTGTACTCCACTGTACTCTACCTCTACTGTACTGTACTGTTATCTACCTCTACTGTACTCTACTGTACTCCACCTCTACTGTTCTCCACTGTACTCCACTGTACTCTACCTCTACTGTGCTCCACTGTACTCTACCTCTACTATACTCCACTGTACTCTATCTCTACTGTGCTCCACTGTACTCTACCTCAACTGTACTCCACTGTACTCTATCTCTACTGTTCTCCACTGTATTCTACCTCTACTGTGATCCACTATACTCCACTGTACTCTATCTCTACAGTGATCCACTGTACTCTACCTCTGCTGTGCTCCACTGTACTCTATCTCTACTCTACTCTACTGTACTCCACCTCTACTGTGCTCCACTGTACTCCACTGTACTCTTCCTCTACTGTACTCCACTGTACTCTATCTCTACTGTGCTCCACTATACTCTACCTCTACTGTGCTCTACTGTACTCTACTCTACTGTGCTCCACTGTACTCTACCTCTACTGTACTCCACTGTAGTCTACCTAAACTATACTCCACTCTACTCTACCTCCACTGTGCTCCACTGTACTCTACCTCAACTATACTCCACTGTACTCTATCTCTACTCTAATCCACTGTACTCTATCTCTACTCTACTCCACTCTACTCTATCTCTACTGTACTCCACTGTACTCTACCTCTACTCTACTCTACTGTACTCCACCTCTACTGTGCTCCACTGTACTCCACTGTACTCCAGCTCTACTGTGCTCCACTGTACTCTACATCTACTTTGCTCCACTGTACTCTACCTCTACTGTACTCCACTGTACTCTACCTCTACTGTACTCCACTGTACTCTACCTCTACTGTACTCCACTGTATTCTACCTCTACTGTGCTCTACTGTACTCTATCTCTACTGTATTCCACTGTACTCTACCTCTACTGTACTGTACTGTTCTCTAAGTCTACTGTACTCTACTGTACTCCACCTCTATTGTGCTCCACTGTACTCCACTGTACTCTACCTCTACTGTGCTCCACTGTACTCTACCTCTACTGTACTCCACTGTACTCTATCTCTACTGTGCTCCACTGTACTCTACCTCCACTGTACTCCACTGTACTCTATCTCTACTGTTCTCCACTGTACTCTACCTCTACTGTGCACCACTGTACTCCACTGTACTCTATCTCTACTGTGATCCACTGTACTCTACCTCTGCTGTGCTCCACTGTACTCTATCTCTACTCTACTCCACTGTACTCTATCTCTATTTTACTCCACTGTACTCTACCTCTACTGTACTCTACTGTACTCCACCTCTACTGTGCTCCACTGTACTCCACTGTACTCTTCCTCTACTGTACTCCACTGTACTCTATCTCTACTGTGCTCCACTGTACTCTACCTCTACTGTGCTCTACTGTACTCTTCTCTACTGTGCTCCACTGTACTCTATTTCTACTGTACCCCACTGTACTCTACCTCTACTGTGCTCCACTGTACACTACCTCTACTGTACTCCACTGTACTCTACCTCTACTGTTCTCCACTGTACTCTACCTCTACTGTGCTCCACTGTACTCTACCTCTACTCTGCTCCACTATACTTTATCTCTACTCTACTCCACTGTACTCTACCTCCACAGTGCTCCACTGTGCTCTACCTCTACTGTACTCCACTGTACTCTACCTTTACTCTGCTCTACTGTGCTCTACCTCTACTGTACTCCACTGTACTCTATCTCTACTGTACTCCACTGTAATCTATCTCTACTGTGCTCCACTGTACTCCACTGTACTCTATCTCTACTGTGATCCACTGTACTCTACCTCTGCTGTGCTCCACTGTACTCTATCTCTACTCTACTCCACTGTACTCTACCTCTACTGTTCTCCACTGTACTCTACCTCTACTGTACTCCACTCTACTCTACCTCTACTGTGCTCCACTGTACTCTACCTCTACTGTACTCTACCTCTACTCTGCTCTACTGTACTCTACCTCTACTGTACTCTTCTCTACTCCACCTCTAATGTGCTCCACTCTACTCTACCTCTACTGTACTCCACTGTACTCTACCTCTACTGTACTCCACTGTACTCTACCTCTACTATACTCCACTGTACTCTACCTCTACTCTGCTCTACTGTACTCTATCTCTACTGTGCTCCACTGTACTCTACCTCTACTGTACTCTACCTCTACTCTGCTCTACTGTACTTTATCTCTACTGTGCTCCACTGTACTCTACCTCTACTGTGCTCCACTGTACTCTATCTCTACTGTACTCCACTGTACTTTACCTCTACAGTGCTCCACTCTGCTCTACCTCTACTGTACTCCGCTGTACTCTACCTCTACTCTGCTCTACTCTACTCTATCTCTAATGTACTCCACTGTACTCTATCTCCACTGTACTCCACTGTAGTCTACCTCAACTATACTCCCCTGTACTCTACCTCTACTGTGCTCCACTGTACTCTACATCTACTGTGCTCCACTGTACTCTACCTCTACTCTACTCCACTGTACTCTACCTCTACAGTGCTCCACTGTGCTCTACCTCTACTCTACTCCACTGTACTCTACCTCTACTCTGCTCTACTGTACTCTATCTCTACTGTGCTCCACTGTACTCTACCTCTACTGTACTCCACTGTAGTCTACCTAAACTATACTCCACTGTACTCTACCTCCACTGTGCTCCACTGTACTCTACCTCAACTATACTCCACTGTACTCTATCTCTACTCTAATCCACTGTACTCTATCTCTACTCTACTCCACTCTACTCTATCTCTACTGTACTCCACTGTACTCTACCTCTACTCTACTCTACTGTACTCCACCTCTACTGTGCTCCACTGTACTCCACTGTACTCCAGCTCTACTGTGCTCCACTGTACTCTACCTCTACTGTGCTCCACTGTACTCTGCCTCTACTGTACTCCACTGTACTCTACCTCTACTGTACTCCACTGTACTCTACCTCTACTGTACTCCACTGTATTCTACCTCTAGTGTGCTCTACTGTACTCTACCTCTACTGTACTCCATTGTACTCTACCTCTACTGTACTGTACTGTTCTCTACCTCTACTGTGCTCTACTGTACTCCACCTCTACTGTGCTCCACTGTACTCCACTGTACTCTAGCTCTAATGTGCTCCACTGTACTCTACCTCTACTGTGCTCTACTGTACTCTATCTCTACTGTGCTCCACTCTACTCTACCTCTACTGTCCTCCACTGTACCCCACCTCTACAGTGCTCCACTGTAATCTACCTCTACTGTATTCCACTGTACTCTACCTCTACTCTGCTCCACTGTACTCCACTGTACTCTTCCTCTACTGTACTCCACTGTACTCTATCTCTACTGTGCTCCACTGTACTCTACCTCTACTGTGCTCTACTGTACTCTTCTCTACTGTGCTCCACTGTACTCTATTTCTACTGTACCCCACTGTACTCTACCTCTACTGTGCTCCACTGTACACTACCTCTACTGTACTCCACTGTACTCTACCTCTACTGTTCTCCACTGTACTCTACCTCTACTGTGCTCCACTGTACTCTACCTCTACTCTGCTCCACTATACTTTATCTCTACTCTACTCCACTGTACTCTACCTCCACAGTGCTCCACTGTGCTCTACCTCTACTGTACTCCACTGTACTCTACCTTTACTCTGCTCTACTGTGCTCTACCTCTACTGTACTCCACTGTACTCTATCTCTACTGTACTCCACTGTAATCTATCTCTACTGTGCTCCACTGTACTCCACTGTACTCTATCTCTACTGTGATCCACTGTACTCTACCTCTGCTGTGCTCCACTGTACTCTATCTCTACTCTACTCCACTGTACTCTACCTCTACTGTTCTCCACTGTACTCTACCTCTACTGTACTCCACTCTACTCTACCTCTACTGTGCTCCACTGTACTCTACCTCTAATGTACTCCACTGTACTCTACCTCTACTGTACTCTTCTCTACTCCACCTCTAATGTGCTCCACTCTACTCTACCTCTACTGTACTCCACTGTACTCTACCTCTACTGTACTCCACTGTACTCTACCTCTACTATACTCCACTGTACTCTACCTCTACTCTGCTCTACTGTACTCTATCTCTACTGTGCTCCACTGTACTCTACCTCTACTGTACTCTACCTCTACTCTGCTCTACTGTACTTTATCTCTACTGTGCTCCACTGTACTCTACCTCTACTGTGCTCCACTGTACTCTATCTCTACTGTACTCCACTGTACTTTACCTCTACAGTGCTCCACTCTGCTCTACCTCTACTGTACTCCGCTGTACTCTACCTCTACTCTGCTCTACTCTACTCTATCTCTAATGTACTCCACTGTACTCTATCTCCACTGTACTCCACTGTAGTCTACCTCAACTATACTCCCCTGTACTCTACCTCTACTGTGCTCCACTGTACTCTACATCTACTGTGCTCCACTGTACTCTACCTCTACTCTACTCCACTGTACTCTACCTCTACAGTGCTCCACTGTGCTCTACCTCTACTCTACTCCACTGTACTCTACCTCTACTCTGCTCTACTGTACTCTATCTCTACTGTGCTCCACTGTACTCTACCTCTACTGTACTCCACTGTAGTCTACCTAAACTATACTCCACTGTACTCTACCTCCACTGTGCTCCACTGTACTCTACCTCAACTATACTCCACTGTACTCTATATCTACTCTAATCCACTGTACTCTATCTCTACTCTACTCCACTCTACTCTATCTCTACTGTACTCCACTGTACTCTACCTCTACTCTACTCTACTGTACTCCACCTCTACTGTGCTCCACTGTACTCCACTGTACTCCAGCTCTACTGTGCTCCACTGTACTCTACCTCTACTGTGCTCCACTGTACTCTGCCTCTACTGTACTCCACTGTACTCTACCTCTACTGTACTCCACTGTACTCTACCTCTACTGTACTCCACTGTATTCTACCTCTAGTGTGCTCTACTGTACTCTACCTCTACTGTACTCCATTGTACTCTACCTCTACTGTACTGTACTGTTCTCTACCTCTACTGTACTCTACTGTACTCCACCTCTACTGTGCTCCACTGTACTCCACTGTACTCTAGCTCTAATGTGCTCCACTGTACTCTACCTCTACTGTGCTCTACTGTACTCTATCTCTACTGTGCTCCACTCTACTCTACCTCTACTGTCCTCCACTGTACCCCACCTCTACAGTGCTCCACTGTAATCTACCTCTACTGTATTCCACTGTACTCTACCTCTACTCTGCTCTACTGTACTCTACCTCTACTGTACTCCACTGTACTCTACCTCTACTGTTCTCCACTGTACTCTACCTCTACTGTGCTCCACTGTACTCTACCTCTACTCTGCCCCACTATACTTTATCTCTACTCTACTCCACTGTACTCTACCTCCACAGTGCTCCACTGTGCTCTACCTCTACTGTACTCCACTGTACTCTACCTTTACTCTGCTCTACTGTGCTCTACCTCTACTGTACTCCACTGTACTCTATCTCTACTGTACTCCACTGTAATCTATCTCTACTGTGCTCCACTGTACTCCACTGTACTCTATCTCTACTGTGATCCACTGTACTCTACCTCTGCTGTGCTCCACTGTACTCTATCTCTACTCTACTCCACTGTACTCTACCTCTACTGTTCTCCACTGTACTCTACCTCTACTGTACTCCACTCTACTCTACCTCTACTGTGCTCCACTGTACTCTACCTCTAATGTACTCCACTGTACTCTACCTCTACTGTACTCTTCTCTACTCCACCTCTAATGTGCTCCACTCTACTCTACCTCTACTGTACTCCACTGTACTCTACCTCTACTGTACTCCACTGTACTCTACCTCTACTATACTCCACTGTACTCTACCTCTACTCTGCTCTACTGTACTCTATCTCTACTGTGCTCCACTGTACTCTACCTCTACTGTACTCTACCTCTACTCTGCTCTACTGTACTTTATCTCTACTGTGCTCCACTGTACTCTACCTCTACTGTGCTCCACTGTACTCTATCTCTACTGTACTCCACTGTACTTTACCTCTACAGTGCTCCACTCTGCTCTACCTCTACTGTACTCCGCTGTACTCTACCTCTACTCTGCTCTACTCTACTCTATCTCTAATGTACTCCACTGTACTCTATCTCCACTGTACTCCACTGTAGTCTACCTCAACTATACTCCCCTGTACTCTACCTCTACTGTGCTCCACTGTACTCTACATCTACTGTGCTCCACTGTACTCTACCTCTACTCTACTCCACTGTACTCTACCTCTACAGTGCTCCACTGTGCTCTACCTCTACTCTACTCCACTGTACTCTACCTCTTCTCTGCTCTACTGTACTCTATCTCTACTGTGCTCCACTGTACTCTACCTCTACTGTACTCCACTGTAGTCTACCTAAACTATACTCCACTGTACTCTACCTCCACTGTGCTCCACTGTACTCTACCTCAACTATACTCCACTGTACTCTATCTCTACTCTAATCCACTGTACTCTATCTCTACTCTACTCCACTCTACTCTATCTCTACTGTACTCCACTGTACTCTACCTCTACTCTACTCTACTGTACTCCACCTCTACTGTGCTCCACTGTACTCCACTGTACTCAAGCTCTACTGTGCTCCACTGTACTCTACCTCTACTGTGCTCCACTGTACTCTGCCTCTACTGTACTCCACTGTACTCTACCTCTACTGTACTCCACTGTACTCTACCTCTACTGTACTCCACTGTATTCTACCTCTAGTGTGCTCTACTGTACTCTACCTCTACTGTACTCCATTGTACTCTACCTCTACTGTACTGTACTGTTCTCTACCTCTACTGTACTCTACTGTACTCCACCTCTACTGTGCTCCACTGTACTCCACTGTACTCTAGCTCTAATGTGCTCCACTGTACTCTACCTCTACTGTGCTCTACTGTACTCTATCTCTACTGTGCTCCACTCTACTCTACCTCTACTGTCCTCCACTGTACCCCACCTCTACAGTGCTCCACTGTAATCTACCTCTACTGTATTCCACTGTACTCTACCTCTACTCTGCTCTACTGTACTCTATCTCTACTGTGCTCTACTGTACTCTACCTCTATTATACTCCACTGTACTCTTCCTCTACTGTGCTCCACTGTACTCTACCACTACTGTGCTCCACTGTACACTACCTCTACTGTAGTCCACTGTACTCTACCTCTACTGTGCTCCACTCTACTCTACCTCTACTGTGCTCAGCTGTACTCTACCTCTACTGTGCTCCACTGTACTCTACCTCTACTATACTCCACTGCACTTATCTCTACTGTGTTCGACTGTACTCTATCTCTACTGTACTACACTGTACTCTTCCTCTACTGTGCTCCACTGTACTCTACCTCTACTGTGCTCTACTGTACTCTATCTCTACTCTGCTCCACTGTACTCTACCTCTACTGTACTCCACTGTACTCCACCTCTACAGTGCTCCACTGTACTCTACCTCTACTGTACTCCACTGTACTCTACCTCTACTCTGCTCTACTGTACTCTATCTCTACTGTGCTCCACTGTACTCCACCTCTACTGTACTCCACTGTAGTCTACCTAAACTATACTCCACTGTACTCTACCTCCACTGTGCTCCACTGTACTCTACCTCAACTATACTCCACTGTACTCTATCTCTACTCTAATCCACTGTACTCTATCTCTACTCTACTCCACTCTACTCTATCTCTACTGTACTCCACTGTACTTCTCCTCTACTCTACTCTACTGTACTCCACCTCTACTGTGCTCCACTGTACTCCACTGTACTCCAGCTCTACTGTGCTCCACTGTACTCTACCTCAACTGTACTCCACTGTACTCTACATCTACTGTGCTCCACTGTACTCTACCTCTACTGTACTCCACTGTACTCTACCTCTACTGTACTCCACTGTACTCTACCTCTACTGTACTCCACTGTATTCTACCTCTACTGTGCTCTACTGCACTCTACCTCTACTGTGCTCTACTGTACTCTACTCTATTGTGCTCCACTGTACTCTGTTTCTACTGTACCCCACTGTGCTCCACCTCTACTGTGCTCAACTGTACTCTACCTCTACTGTGCTCTACTGTACTCTACCTCTACTGTACTCCATTGTACTCTACCTCTACTGTACTGTACTGTTCTCTACCTCTACTGTACTCTACTGTACTCCACCTCTACTGTGCTCCACTGTACTCCACTGTACTCTAGCTCTAATGTGCTCCACTGTACTCTACCTCTACTGTGCTCTACTGTACTCTATCTCTACTGTGCTCCACTCTACTCTACCTCTACTGTCCTCCACTGTACCCCACCTCTACAGTGCTCCACTGTAATCTACCTCTACTGTATTCCACTGTACTCTACCTCTACTCTGCTCTACTGTACTCTATCTCTACTGTGCTCTACTGTACTCTACCTCTATTATACTCCACTGTACTCTTCCTCTACTGTGCTCCACTGTACTCTACCACTACTGTGCTCCACTGTACACTACCTCTACTGTAGTCCACTGTACTCTACCTCTACTGTGCTCCACTCTAATCTACCTCTACTGTGCTCAGCTGTACTCTACCTCTACTGTGCTCCACTGTACTCTACCTCTACTATACTCCACTGCACTTATCTCTACTGTGTTCGACTGTACTCTATCTCTACTGTACTACACTGTACTCTTCCTCTACTGTGCTCCACTGTACTCTACCTCTACTGTGCTCTACTGTACTCTATCTCTACTCTGCTCCACTGTACTCTACCTCTACTGTACTCCACTGTACTCCACCTCTACAGTGCTCCACTGTACTCTACCTCTACTGTACTCCACTGTACTCTACCTCTACTCTGCTCTACTGTACTCTATCTCTACTGTGCTCCACTGTACTCCACCTCTACTGTACTCCACTGTAGTCTACCTAAACTATACTCCACTGTACTCTACCTCCACTGTGCTCCACTGTACTCTACCTCAACTATACTCCACTGTACTCTATCTCTACTCTAATCCACTGTACTCTATCTCTTCTCTACTCCACTCTACTCTATCTCTACTGTACTCCACTGTACTTCTCCTCTACTCTACTCTACTGTACTCCACCTCTACTGTGCTCCACTGTACTCCACTGTACTCCAGCTCTACTGTGCTCCACTGTACTCTACCTCTACTGTACTCCACTGTACTCTACATCTACTGTGCTCCACTGTACTCTACCTCTACTGTAATCCACTGTACTCTACCTCTACTGTACTCCACTGTACTCTACCTCTACTGTACTCCACTGTATTCTACCTCTACTGTGCTCTACTGCACTCTACCTCTACTGTGCTCTACTGTACTCTACTCTATTGTGCTCCACTGTACTCTGTTTCTAATGTACCCCACTGTGCTCCACCTCTACTGTGCTCAACTGTACTCTACCTCTACTGTGCTCCACTGTACACTACCTCTACTGTACTCCACTGTACTCTACCTCTACTGTGCTCCACTGTACTCTACCTCTACTGTACTCAACTGTACTCTACCTCTACTGTGCTCCACTGTACTCTATCTCTAATGTACTCCACTGTACTCTACCTCTACAGTGCTCCACTGTGCTCTACCTCTACTGTACTCCACTGTACTCTACCTCTACTCTGCTCTACTGTACTCTATATCTACTGTGCTCCAGTGTACTCTACCTCTACTGTAGTCCACTGTAGTCTACCTCAACTATACTCCACTGTACTCTACCTCTACTGTGCTCCACTGTACTCTACCTCTACTGTACTCCACTGTACTCTATCTCTACTGTACTCCACTGTAATCTATCTCTACTGTGCTCCACTGTACTATACCTCTACTGTGCTCCACTGTACTCCACTGTACTCTATCTCTACTGTGATCCACTGTACTCTACCTCTGCTGTGCTCCACTGTACTCTATCTCTACTCTACTCCACTGTACTCTACCTCTACTGTACTCCACTGTACTCTACATCTACCGTACTCCACTCTACGCTACCTCTACTGTGCTCCACTGTACTCTACCTCTACTGTGCTCCACTGTACTCTACCTCTACTGTGCTCCACTGTACACTACCTCTACTGTATTCCACTGTACTCTACCTCTACTGTGCTCCACTCTACTCTACCTCTACTGTGCTCCACTGTACTCTCCCTCTACTGTGCTCCACTGTACTCTATCTCTACTGTACTCCACTGTACTCTACCTCTACAGTGCTCCACTGTGCTCTACCTCTACTGTACTCCAGTGTACTCTACTTCTACTCTGCTCTACTGTACTCTATCTCTACAGTACTCCACTGTACTCTACCTCTACTGTACTCCACTCTACTCTACCTCTACTGTGCTCCACTGTACTCTACTTCTAATGTACTCCACTGTACTCTACCTCTACTGTACTCTTCTCTACTCCACCTCTAATGTGCTCCACTCTACTCTACCTCTACTGTACTCCACTGTACTCTACCTCTACTGTACTCCACTGTACTCTACCTCTACTATACTCCACTGTACTCTACCTCTACTCTGCTCTACTGTACTCTATCTCTACTGTGCTCCACTGTACTCTACCTCTACTGTACTCTACCTCTACTCTGCTCTACTGTACTTTATCTCTACTGTGCTCCACTGTACTCTACCTCTACTGTGCTCCACTGTACTCTATCTCTACTGTACTCCACTGTACTTTACCTCTACAGTGCTCCACTCTGCTCTACCTCTACTGTACTCCGCTGTACTCTACCTCTACTCTGCTCTACTCTACTCTATCTCTAATGTACTCCACTGTACTCTATCTCCACTCTACTCCACTGTAGTCTACCTAAACTATACTCCCCTGTACTCTACCTCTACTGTGCTCCACTGTACTCTACATCTACTGTGCTCCACTGTACTCTACCTCTACTCTACTCCACTGTACTCTACCTCTACAGTGCTCCACTGTGCTCTACCTCTACTCTACTCCACTGTACTCTACCTCTACTCTGCTCTACTGTACTCTATCTCTACTGTGCTCCACTGTACTCTACCTCTACTGTACTCCACTGTAGTCTACCTAAACTATACTCCACTGTACTCTACCTCCACTGTGCTCCACTGTACTCTACCTCAACTATACTCCACTGTACTCTATCTCTACTCTAATCCACTGTACTCTATGTCTACTCTACTCCACTCTACTCTATCTCTACTGTACTCCACTGTACTCTACCTCTACTCTACTCTACTGTACTCCACCTCTACTGTGCTCCACTGTACTCCACTGTACTCCAGCTCTACTGTGCTCCACTGTACTCTACCTCTACTGTGCTCCACTGTACTCTGCCTCTACTGTACTCCACTGTACTCTACCTCTACTGTACTCCACTGTACTCTACCTCTACTGTACTCCACTGTATTCTACCTCTAGTGTGCTCTACTGTACTCTACCTCTACTGTTCTCCATTGTACTCTACCTCTACTGTACTGTACTGTTCTCTACCTCTACTGTACTCTACTGTACTCCACCTCTACTGTGCTCCACTGTACTCCACTGTACTCTAGCTCTAATGTGCTCCACTGTACTCTACCTCTACTGTGCTCTACTGTA
This sequence comes from Tiaroga cobitis, assembly GCA_030578255.1. Taxonomy (NCBI): domain Eukaryota; kingdom Metazoa; phylum Chordata; class Actinopteri; order Cypriniformes; family Leuciscidae; genus Tiaroga; species Tiaroga cobitis. Next base: position 1,069,808 of record JAROOI010000042.1, on the reverse strand, counting down.
CTCTATCTCTACTGTGCTCCACTCTACTCTACCTCTACTGTCCTCCACTGTACCCCACCTCTACAGTGCTCCACTGTAATCTACCTCTACTGTATTCCACTGTACTCTACCTCTACTCTGCTCTACTGTACTCTATCTCTAATGTGCTCTACTGTACTCTACCTCTATTATACTCCACTGTACTCTTCCTCTACTGTGCTCCACTGTACTCTACCACTACTGTGCTCCACTGTACACTACCTCTACTGTAGTCCACTGTACTCTACCTCTACTGTGCTCCACTCTACTCTACCTCTACTGTGCTCAGCTTTACTCTACCTCTACTGTGCTCCACTGTACTCTACCTCTACTATACTCCACTGCACTTATCTCTACTGTGTTCGACTGTACTCTATCTCTACTGTACTACACTGTACTCTTCCTCTACTGTGCTCCACTGTACTCTACCTCTACTGTGCTCTACTGTACTCTATCTCTACTCTGCTCCACTGTACTCTACCTCTACTGTACTCCACTGTACTCCACCTCTACAGTGCTCCACTGTACTCTACCTCTACTGTACTCCACTGTACTCTACCTCTACTCTGCTCTACTGTACTCTATCTCTACTGTGCTCCACTGTACTCCACCTCTACTGTACTCCACTGTAGTCTACCTAAACTATACTCCACTGTACTCTACCTCCACTGTGCTCCACTGTACTCTACCTCAACTATACTCCACTGTACTCTATCTCTACTCTAATCCACTGTACTCTATCTCTACTCTACTCCACTCTACTCTATCTCTACTGTACTCCACTGTACTTCTCCTCTACTCTACTCTACTGTACTCCACCTCTACTGTGCTCCACTGTACTCCACTGTACTCCAGCTCTACTGTGCTCCACTGTACTCTACCTCTACTGTACTCCACTGTACTCTACATCTACTGTGCTCCACTGTACTCTACCTCTACTGTACTCCACTGTACTCTACCTCTACTGTACTCCACTGTACTCTACCTCTACTGTACTCCACTGTATTCTACCTCTACTGTGCTCTACTGCACTCTACCTCTACTGTGCTCTACTGTACTCTACTCTATTGTGCTCCACTGTACTCTGTTTCTACTGTACCCCACTGTGCTCCACCTCTACTGTGCTCAACTGTACACTACCTCTACTGTGCTCTACTGTACTCTACCTCTACTGTACTCCATTGTACTCTACCTCTACTGTACTGTACTGTTCTCTACCTCTACTGTACTCTACTGTACTCCACCTCTACTGTGCTCCACTGTACTCCACTGTACTCTAGCTCTAATGTGCTCCACTGTACTCTACCTCTACTGTGCTCTACTGTACTCTATCTCTACTGTGCTCCACTCTACTCTACCTCTACTGTCCTCCACTGTACCCCACCTCTACAGTGCTCCACTGTAATCTACCTCTACTGTATTCCACTGTACTCTACCTCTTCTCTGCTCTACTGTACTCTATCTCTACTGTGCTCTACTGTACTCTACCTCTATTATACTCCACTGTACTCTTCCTCTACTGTGCTCCACTGTACTCTACCTCTACTGTACTCCACTGTACTCTATCTCTACTGTACTCCACTGTATTCTACCTCTAGTGTGCTCTACTGTACTCTACCTCTACTGTACTCCATTGTACTCTACCTCTACTGTACTGTACTGTTCTCTACCTCTACTGTACTCTACTGTACTCCACCTCTACTGTGCTCCACTGTACTCCACTGTACTCTAGCTCTAATGTGCTCCACTGTACTCTACCTCTACTGTGCTCTACTGTACTCTATCTCTACTGTGCTCCACTCTACTCTACCTCTACTGTCCTCCACTGTACCCCACCTCTACAGTGCTCCACTGTAATCTACCTCTACTGTATTCCACTGTACTCTACCTCTACTCTGCTCTACTGTACTCTATCTCTACTGTGCTCTACTGTACTCTACCTCTATTATACTCCACTGTACTCTTCCTCTACTGTGCTCCACTGTACTCTACCACTACTGTGCTCCACTGTACACTACCTCTACTGTAGTCCACTGTACTCTACCTCTACTGTGCTCCACTCTACTCTACCTCTACTGTGCTCAGCTTTACTCTACCTCTACTGTGCTCCACTGTACTCTACCTCTACTATACTCCACTGCACTTATCTCTACTGTGTTCGACTGTACTCTATCTCTACTGTACTACACTGTACTCTTCCTCTACTGTGCTCCACTGTACTCTACCTCTACTGTGCTCTACTGTACTCTATCTCTACTCTGCTCCACTGTACTCTACCTCTACTGTACTCCACTGTACTCCACCTCTACAGTGCTCCACTGTACTCTACCTCTACTGTACTCCACTGTACTCTACCTCTACTCTGCTCTACTGTACTCTATCTCTACTGTGCTCCACTGTACTCCACCTCTACTGTACTCCACTGTAGTCTACCTAAACTATACTCCACTGTACTCTACCTCCACTGTGCTCCACTGTACTCTACCTCAACTATACTCCACTGTACTCTATCTCTACTCTAATCCACTGTACTCTATCTCTACTCTACTCCACTCTACTCTATCTCTACTGTACTCCACTGTACTTCTCCTCTACTCTACTCTACTGTACTCCACCTCTACTGTGCTCCACTGTACTCCACTGTACTCCAGCTCTACTGTGCTCCACTGTACTCTACCTCTACTGTACTCCACTGTACTCTACATCTACTGTGCTCCACTGTACTCTACCTCTACTGTACTCCACTGTACTCTACCTCTACTGTACTCCACTGTACTCTACCTCTACTGTACTCCACTGTATTCTACCTCTACTGTGCTCTACTGCACTCTACCTCTACTGTGCTCTACTGTACTCTACTCTATTGTGCTCCACTGTACTCTGTTTCTACTGTACCCCACTGTGCTCCACCTCTACTGTGCTCAACTGTACACTACCTCTACTGTGCTCTACTGTACTCTACCTCTACTGTACTCCATTGTACTCTACCTCTACTGTACTGTACTGTTCTCTACCTCTACTGTACTCTACTGTACTCCACCTCTACTGTGCTCCACTGTACTCCACTGTACTCTAGCTCTAATGTGCTCCACTGTACTCTACCTCTACTGTGCTCTACTGTACTCTATCTCTACTGTGCTCCACTGTACTCTATCTCTACTGTACTCCACTGTACTCTACCTCTACAGTGCTCCACTGTGCTCTACCTCTACTGTACTACAGTGTACTCTACTTCTACTCTGCTCTACTGTACTCTATCTCTACAGTACTCCACTGTACTCTACCTCTACTGTACTCCACTGTACTCTACCTCTACTGTACTCTACTCTACTCCACCTCTAATGTGCTCCACTCTACTCTACCTCTACTGTACTCCACTGTACTCTACCTCTACTGTACTCTACTCTACTCCACCTCTAATGTGCCCCACTCTACTCTACCTCTACTGTACTCCACTGTACTCTACCTCTACTCTGCTCTACTGTACTCTATCTCTACTGTGCTCCACTGTACTCTACCTCTACTGTACTCCACTGTAGTCTACCACAACTATACTCAACTGTGCTCTACCTCTACTGTGCTCTACTGTACTCTATCTCTACTGTGCTCCACTGTACTCTACCTCTACTGTACTCCACTGTACTCCACCTCTACAGTGCTCCACTGTACTCTACCTCGACAATACTCCACTGTACTCTACCTCTACTCTGCTCTACTGTACTCTATCTCTACTGTGATCCACTGTACTCTACCTCTACTGTACTCCACTGTAGTCTGCCTCAACTATACTCCATTGTACTCTACTTCTACTGTACTCCACTGTACTCTACCTCTACTCTACCTCTACTGTACTCTACCTCTACTGTACTCCACTGTAATCTACCTCTACTGTGCTCTACTGTACTCTACCTCTACTGTACTCCACTGTACTCTACCTCTACTCTACTGTACTGTTATCTACCTCTACTGTACTCTACTGTACTCCACCTCTACTGTTCTCCACTGTACTCCACTGTACTCTACCTCTACTGTGCTCCACTGTACTCTACCTCTACTATACTCCACTGTACTCTATCTCTACTGTGCTCCACTCTACTCTACCTCAACTGTACTCCACTGTACTCTATCTTTACTGTTCTCCACTGTATTCTACCTCTACTGTGATCCACTGTACTCCACTGTACTCTATCTCTACTGTGATCCACTGTACTCTACCTCTGCTGTGCTCCACTGTACTCTATCTCTACTCTACTCTACTGTACTCCACCTCTACTGTGCTCCACTGTACTCCACTGTACTCTTCCTCTACTGTACTCCACTGTACTCTATCTCTACTGTGCTCTACTATACTCTACCTCTACTGTGCTCTACTGTACTCTACTCTACTGTGCTCCACTGTACTCTATTTTTACTCTACCCCACTGTACTCTACCTCTACTGTGCTCCACTGTACTCTACCTCTACTGTGCTCCACTGTACACTACCTCTACTGTACTCCACTGTACTCTACCTCTACTGTGCTCCACTGTACTCTACCTCTACTGTGCTCCACTGTACTCTACCTCTACTGTGCTCCACTGTACTCTATCTCTACTCTACTCCACTGTACTCTACCTCTACAGTGCTCCACTGTGCTCTACCTCTACTGTACTCCACTGTACTCTACCTCTACTCTAATCTACTGTTATCTACCTCTACTGTACTCCACTGTACTCTACCTCTACTCTGCTCTACTGTACTCTATCTCTACTGTGCTCCACTGTACTCTACCTCTACTGCACTCCACTGTAGTCTACCTCAACTATACTCCACTGTACTCTACCTCTACTGTGCTCCACTGTAATCTACCTCTACTGTACTCCACTGTACTCTACCTCTACTATACTCCACTGTACTCTACCTCTACTGTGCTCTACTGTACTCTATCTGTACTATGCTCACCTGTACTCTACGTCTACTGTACTCCACTGTACTCCACCTCTACAGTGCTCCACTGTACTCTACCTCTACTTTACTCCACTGTACTCTACCTCTACTCTGCTCTATTGTACCCTATCTCTACTGTGCTCCACTGTACTCTACCTCTACTGTACTCCACTGTACTCCACCTCTACAGTGTTCTACTGTACTCTACCTCTACTGTACTCCACTGTACTCTACCTCTACTCTGCTCTACTGTACTCTATCTCTACTGTGCTCCACTGTACTCTACCTCTACTGTACTCCACTGTAGTCTACCTCAACTATACTCCACTGTACTCTACCTCTACTGTGCTCCACTGTACTCTACCTCAACTATACTCCACTGTACTCTATCTCTACTCTAATCCACTGTACTCTACCTCTACTGTACTCTACTCTACTCCACCTCTAATGTGCTCCACTCTACTCTACCTCTACTGTACTCCACTGTACTCTACCTCTACTCTGCTCTACTGTACTCTATCTCTACTGTGCTCCACTGTACTCTACCTCTACTGTACTCCACTGTAGTCTACCACAACTATCCTCAACTGTACTCTACCTCTACTGTGCTCTACTGTACTCTATCTCTACTGTGCTCCACTGTACTCTACCTCTACTGTACTCCACTGTACTCCACCTCTACAGTGCTCCACTGTACTCTACCTCGACAATACTCCACTGTACTCTACCTCTACTCTGCTCTACTGTACTCTATCTCTACAGTGATCCACTGTACTCTACCTCTACTGTACTCCACTGTAGTCTGCCTCAACTATACTCCATTGTACTCTACCTCTACTGTACTCCACTGTACTCTACCTCTACTCTACCTCTACTGTACTCTACCTCTACTGTATTCCACTGTAATCTACCTCTACTGTGCTCTACTGTACTCTACCTCTACTGTACTCCACTGTACTCTACCTCTACTCTACTGTACTGTTATCTACCTCTACTGTACTCTACTGTACTCCACCTCTACTGTTCTCCACTGTACTCCACTGTATTCTACCTCTACTGTGCTCCACTGTACTCTACCTCTACTATACTCCACTGTACTCTATCTCTACTGTGCTCCACTCTACTCTACCTCAACTGTACTCCACTGTACTCTATCTCTACTGTTCTCCACTGTATTCTACCTCTACTGTGATCCACTGTACTCCACTGTACTCTATCTCTACTGTGATCCACTCTACTCTACCTCTGCTGTGCTCCACTGTACTCTATCTCTACTCTACTCTACTGTACTCCACCTCTACTGTGCTCCACTGTACTCCACTGTACTCTTCCTCTACTGTACTCCACTGTACTCTATCTCTACTGTGCTCTACTATACTCTACCTCTACTGTGCTCTACTGTACTCTACTCTACTGTGCTCCACTGTACTCTATTTCTACTGTACCCCACTGTACTCTACCTCTACTGTGCTCCACTGTACTCTACCTCTACTGTGCTCCACTGTACACTACCTCTACTGTACTCCACTGTACTCTACCTCTACTGTGCTCCACTGTACTCTACCTCTACTGTGCTCCACTGTACTCTACCTCTACTGTGCTCCACTGTACTCTATCTCTACTCTACTCCACTGTACTCTACCTCTACAGTGCTCCACTGTGCTCTACCTCTACTGTACTCCACTGTACTCTACCTCTACTCTAATCTACTGTTCTCTACCTCTACTGTACTCCACTGTACTCTACCTCTACTCTGCTCTACTGTACTCTATCTCTACTGTGCTCCACTGTACTCTACCTCTACTGCACTCCACTGTAGTCTACCTCAACTATACTCCACTGTACTCTACCTCTACTGTGCTCCACTGTAATCTACCTCTACTGTACTCCACTGTACTCTACCTCTACTATACTCCACTGTACTCTACCTCTACTGTGCTCTACTGTACTCTATCTGTACTATGCTCACCTGTACTCTACGTCTACTGTACTCCACTGTACTCCACCTCTACAGTGCTCCACTGTACTCTACCTCTACTTTACTCCACTGTACTCTACCTCTACTCTGCTCTATTGTACCCTATCTCTACTCTGCTCCACTGTACTCTACCTCTACTGTACTCCACTGTACTCCACCTCTACAGTGTTCTACTGTACTCTACCTCTACTGTACTCCACTGTACTCTACCTCTACTCTGCTCTACTGTACTCTATCTCTACTGTGCTCCACTGTACTCTACCTCTACTGTACTCCACTGTAGTCTACCTCAACTATACTCCACTGTACTCTACCTCTACTGTGCTCCACTGTACTCTACCTCAACTATACTCCACTGTACTCTATCTCTACTCTAATCCACTGTACTCTATCTCTACTCTACTCCACTCTACTCTATCTCTACTGTACTCCACTGTACTCTACCTCTACTCTATTCTACTGTACTCCACCTCTACTGTGCTCCACTGTACTCCACTGTACTCTAGCTCTACTGTGCTCCACTGTACTCTACCTCTACTGTGCTCTACTGTACTCTATCTCTACTGTGCTCCACTGTACTCTACCTCTACTGTACTCCACTGTACTCTTCCTCTACAGTGCTCCACTCTGCTCTACCTCTACTGTACTCCGCTGTACTCTACCTCTACTCTGCTCTACTCTACTCTATCTCTAATGTACTCCACTGTACTCTATCTCCACTGTACTCCACTGTAGTCTACCTCAACTATACTCCCCTGTACTCTACCTCTACTGTGCTCCACTGTACTCTACATCTACTGTGCTCCACTGTACTCTACCTCTACTCTACTCCACTGTACTCTACCTCTACAGTGCTCCACTGTGCTCTACCTCTACTCTACTCCACTGTACTCTACCTCTACTCTGCTCTACTGTACTCTATCTCTACTGTGCTCCACTGTACTCTACCTCTACTGTACTCCACTGTAGTCTACCTAAACTATACTCCACTGTACTCTACCTCCACTGTGCTCCACTGTACTCTACCTCAACTATACTCCACTGTACTCTATCTCTACTCTAATCCACTGTACTCTATCTCTACTCTACTCCACTCTACTCTATCTCTACTGTACTCCACTGTACTCTACCTCTACTCTACTCTACTGTACTCCACCTCTACTGTGCTCCACTGTACTCCACTGTACTCCAGCTCTACTGTGCTCCACTGTACTCTACCTCTACTGTGCTCCACTGTACTCTGCCTCTACTGTACTCCACTGTACTCTACCTCTACTGTACTCCACTGTACTCTACCTCTACTGTACTCCACTGTATTCTACCTCTAGTGTGCTCTACTGTACTCTACCTCTACTGTACTCCATTGTACTCTACCTCTACTGTACTGTACTGTTCTCTACCTCTACTGTACTCTACTGTACTCCACCTCTACTGTGCTCCACTGTACTCCACTGTACTCTAGCTCTAATGTGCTCCACTGTACTCTACCTCTACTGTGCTCTACTGTACTCTATCTCTACTGTGCTCCACTCTACTCTACCTCTACTGTACTCCACTGTACCCCACCTCTACAGTGCTCCACTGTAATCTACCTCTACTGTATTCCACTGTACTCTACCTCTACTCTGCTCTACGATTGCTCCTGCCTGATCGCTGATCGATTGCTCCTGTCTGCCTCGCTGCCTGCTGTGTGTTTGTTTGCTTCGAGGCTGTAAGCTTCGCCTGAGCCTCGTATTTCTTTATGTTTTGAGCCATCATTTACTATCTAGTTGTTTATACTACTAAATACAGCTTACCCAACATCTCAGATTAACCTTACATCTCTAGCTTCCGTTATTCTTAACACAGCACGCTAGTAACTCGCTAACGTTAGCCTGCTAACGCGCCACCCGTGCGCTCATTTATTTATTTATTTTCTCTCGCGCGCCCGCGCCTTTGAGTTCATAAAGTCCAGGTAAGTAAGAAATCAGTCAACAAACACGGTGAGTAATGTCTTCTTGTCCTGTTATTGTCACCTGTGTCACATGTCATATGTTTAGTATAGCCTTCTCCGATGGCAATATAGGATTTATATGTGATAAATGCAAGGAGACAGTCAGGCTGACGGAGAAGATTTCAGAACTAGAGACACGCATCCAAACTTTAATTGAGGATGGTAAGAATGCTAGATCTTTAGATAGTGTTTTGGATGCGCCTAGCATAGTGAACTCTTTACATGATTCGGTTCCGGCTGAAGTAGAGCCCGTGCAGCAGGGCAGATGGGTGACCGTGAGAGATCGTTCTAGTCGTGGATCAAAGAACCACTCTTCCGTTCCGATTCCCATAACAAACCGATTTGCCCCACTCAGTGAAACACCCACTGAGAATTCTGTTGATTGTGCCCTGGTAATTGGTGATTCGATCACACGGAACGTGAAAATAGAGACACCAGCCACCATAGTCACATGTTTGCCGGGAGCCAGAGCGCCTGACATCAAAGCAAATTTAAAAGTGCTGGCTAATGCTAATCGTAAATTCTCTAAGATCATTATTCATGTCGGCACTAATGATGTTCGACTCCGCCAGTCGGAGATCACCAAAATTAATATTAAAGAGGTGTGTGAACTCGCAAGTACGATGTCAGGCACTGTAATTTACTCTGGCCCCCTTCCTGTACGCAGGAGTGATGAGATAGTTAGCCGATTGGCCTCACTGAACGGTTGGCTGTCGAAGTGGTGTCCGCAGAATAATATAAAATTCATAGACAATTGGAAAAGTTTTTGGGGCAAGCCTGATCTGTTGAAAAGAGATGGTATCCATCCCTCCTGGGCTGGTGCTGCTCTTCTCTCTAGTAATTTGGCTCATAGTCTTAGAGATAAAACATGACAATCTGGGGCTCAGGTCAGGAAGCAGACAGACTGGCTAAACCGACCGTCTGCTAGCGGCCTCACGTCACCAAGGTCAGATAAATCCCATCACATAGAGTCTCTTTCACCTAGATGTCATCATATAGAGACTGTGTCTGTTCCCCGAATTTGGAACTCCAAAAAACGTCAGGTTAAAAATTTAATTGATGTTCAACAAATAAAAAACAGATATAATACAGATGAGCAAATGATAAAGCTTGGGTTGCTGAATATTCGATCCCTTACTTCAAAATCTCTCATAGTTAATGATATGATTTCAGATTATAATCTTGATATGCTGTGTTTGACAGAAACCTGGCTAAAACCAAACGATTACATTATTTTAAATGAGTCAACCCCACAAGATTACAGTTATAAACATGAACCTCGTCTGAAAGGCAAAGGGGGAGGTGTTGCTGTAATTTATAGTAATATTTTCAAAACCACTAAGAAATCTAGCTTTAAATATACTTCTTTTGAAGTATTGGTGCTTAATGTAAAAATCTATAGTGTAAACGATAAATCACATTTGAGAATTATGCTGGCTACTGTATACAGGCCACCAGGGCACCATAAAGATTTTATCAAAGAATTTGCGGACTTCCTATCAGAATTAGTATTGGCTGCAGATAAAGTACTAATTGTTGGTGATTTTAATATACATGTAGATAATGAAAAAGATGCATTTGGATTGGCATTTAAAGACATTGTAAACTCAATTGGAGTTAGACAACACGTGTCAGGACCTACTCATCGTCGTAATCATACTCTAGATCTAATATTATCACATGGAATAGATGTTGATACCGTTGAAATTCTGCAGCAGAGCGATGACATCTCAGATCATTATCTAGTCTCATGTAAATTACATTTAGCCAAGGCTGCAAAGCCGACTCCGTGTTATAAATACGTTAGACCTATAACTTCTGCCACTAAAGATTGCTTTATCAATAATCTTCCTAATCAGTTTCATCATCTCAGCATCCCGGATAGCTTAGAAGAACTTGATATTGCAACAGAAACGTTTAACTCTCTCTTTTCCAGCACTTTAGACGCAGTTGCTCCGTTGCGCTTAAAGAAGATTAAAGAAAATAGCCCAACGCCGTGGTACAGCGAGCACACCCGGGCCCTTAAGAGAGCAGCCAGAAAAATGGAGCGCAACTGGAAGAAAACTAAACTAGAGGTATTTCGGATTTCATGGAAAGAGAGCTCGATTGCTTACAGAGAGGCTTTAAAAGCTGCTAGATCTGCTTATTTTTCAAACCTATTAGAAGAAAATAAACATAATCCAAGGTATTTATTTGAAACAGTGGCTAAACTAACGAAAAAGAAAGCTTCAAGCTCAGAAGTGTCCAAGCAACACAGCAGTGATGACTTTATGAACTTCTTCACTTATAAGATTGATAATATCAGGGACAAAATTATAACTATGCAACCGTCTACCACAGTATCGCATCAGGAAGTGCATTGTAGTCTCCCTGAGGAAAAATTTGATTCATTTGTTGCTATAGGAGAGGAAGAATTCTGCAAACTCGTTAATTCATCTAAATCGACAACTTGTATGTTAGATCCTATACCGACTAAGCTACTGAAAGAGATGTTTCCAAAGGTCATATATCCTCTTCTTAATATCATTAATTCATCTTTGTCTCTAGGATACGTACCAAAAACCTTTAAACTGGCTATGATAAAACCGCTTGTTAAAAAAACACAACTTGATCCTACAGAATTAGTCAATTACAGGCCGATCTCGAATCTGCCTTTTCTGTCAAAGATATTAGAAAAAGCAGTATCTTCACAACTGTGTTCCTTTCTAGAAAGAAATGATATCTGCGAGGATTTTCAGTCCGGATTTAGACCGTACCATAGCACTGAGACCGCTCTCATTAGAGTCACAAATGATTTGCTCTTATCATCCGATCGTGGTTGTATCTCTCTATTAGTGTTACTCGATCTTAGTGCTGCATTTGACACAATTGACCACAACATTCTTTTAAATAGACTAGAAAACTATGTGGGCATTAGTGGAATTGCACTAGCATGGTTTAAATCATACTTATCTGACCGTTATCAGTTTGTAGCAGTAAATGAAGAGATGTCTTATCGATCACAAGTTCAGTATGGCGTACCACAAGGCTCAGTACTAGGACCGCTGCTGTTCACTCTGTACATGCTACCATTAGGAGATATCATTAGGAAACATGGAGTTAGCTTTCACTGTTATGCCGATGATACTCAGCTGTATATTTCTTCAAAACCCAACGAAACTTACCAATTCACAAAATTAACGGAATGCATAGCTGATATAAAAAATTGGATGACTAGTAATTTCCTACTACTAAATTCTGAAAAGACAGAGATTCTAATTATTGGACAAAAAACTTCCACACGTAATAACCCAGAATACTGTCTAACACTTGATGGCTGCTCTGTCAAGTCTTCGTCGTCGGTTAGGAACCTGGGTGTGCTCTTTGATACCAACCTTTCTTTTGAAAGCCACGTGTCTAGTATCTGTAAAACTGCATTTTTCCATCTTAAAAATATATCTAAAATACGCCATATGCTCTCATTGGGAAATGCGGAACAATTAGTCCATGCGTTCATGACCTCAAGGCTAGATTATTGTAATGCTCTACTGGGTGGTTGCCCTGCACGCTTAATAAATAAACTACAGCTAGTTCAAAACGCCGCAGCTCGAGTTCTTACCAGAACCAGGAAATATGACCATATTAGCCCGGTTCTGTCAACACTGCATTGGCTCCCTATTAAACATCGTATAAATTTTAAAATATTGTTGATTACCTACAAAGCACTAAATGGTTTAGCTCCGCAGTACTTGAGCGAGCTCTTAACGTATTATAGTCCTTCACGTCCATTGCGATCTCAAAATTCCGGTCAGTTGATAATACCTAGAATATCTAAATCGACTGCAGGCGGTAGATCCTTTTCCTATTTAGCACCAAAACTTTGGAACAGTCTTCCTACCATTGTCCGGGAAGCAGACACACTCTGTCAGTTCAAAGCTAGACTAAAAACACATCTCTTTGACCTAGCATACACATAACGCACTATAGACTTCTATAAATTCAATGTTAGGCTGCATAGATTAGGTCAGCCGGAACTGGGAACACTTCCGTTAAATCTTGATGTACTCGCTACATCATAAGAAGAATGGCATCTACGCTAATATTAGTGTCTTTGTTTATCCCGAGGTTTTCCCGCAGCCTGCCGGATCCAGGCCGTGTCCAGATCTGACGAAGGAGATCCGCCTGGACCCGATGACAATGCAGCGCTGAAGTATCCACTATCCTCTCCCTATGGAGGATCCCTTTCCCACTCTACAGATAAAGCGTTGTGAATTCCGGCTCGCGTACCCCGAAGTGATAAAATAAAACAAAATTCTGTATCAAAATTTATAGGCAAGAAAAGTAGTTTGTTTAGGCTGGGTTGTATGAATTATAAACCTGCGCACATATTTTAAAAAGCACATAACTATAGAATCAATTCTGAATGAGCATGTGAACGCCGTCAGCGTTAATCACAGGTTCGCGTTTAAAAGTCTGATCATTTCGACGGAGGTGAATCAATCAAAGTTAACTTTAGCTGGAAATAACATTATTCAAGAACCGCTATAATGCCAAAACAATCTGTTACCTTAAATTATATGTTTATCTCTGTAAAGCTGCTTTGAAACAATCCATTGTTAAAAGCGCTATATAAATGAAGATGACTTGACTTGACTTGACTCTACTGTACTCTATCTCTACTGTGCTCTACTGTACTCTACCTCTATTATACTCCACTGTACTCTACCTCTACTGTGCTCCACTGTACTCTACCACTACTGTGCTCCACTGTACACTACCTCTACTGTAGTCCACTGTACTCTACCTCTACTGTGCTCCACTCTACTCTACCTCTACTGTGCTCAGCTGTACTCTACCTCTACTGTGCTCCACTGTACTCTACCTCTACTATACTCCACTGCACTTATCTCTACTGTGTTCGACTGTACTCTATCTCTACTGTAAACACTGTACTCTTCCTCTACTGTGCTCCACTGTACTCTACCTCTACTGTGCTCTACTGTACTCTATCTCTACTCTGCTCCACTGTACTCTACCTCTACTGTACTCCACTGTACTCCACCTCTACAGTGCTCCACTGTACTCTACCTCTACTGTACTCCACTGTACTCTACCTCTACTCTGCTCTACTGTACTCTATCTCTACTGTGCTCCACTGTACTCCACCTCTACTGTACTCCACTGTAGTCTACCTAAACTATACTCCACTGTACTCTACCTCCACTGTGCTCCACTGTACTCTACCTCAACTATACTCCACTGTACTCTATCTCTACTCTACTCCACTGTACTCTACCTCTACTCTGCTCTACTGTACTCTATCTCTACTGTGCTCCACTGTACTCTACCTCTACTGTACTCCACTGTAGTCTACCTAAACTATACTCCACTGTACTCTACCTCCACTGTGCTCCACTGTACTCTACCTCAACTATACTCCACTGTACTCTATCTCTACTCTAATCCACTGTACTCTATCTCTACTCTACTCCACTCTACTCTATCTCTACTGTACTCCACTGTACTCTACCTCTACTCTACTCTACTGTACTCCACCTCTACTGTGCTCCACTGTACTCCACTGTACTCCAGCTCTACTGTGCTCCACTGTACTCTTCCTCTACTGTGCTCCACTGTACTCTGCCTCTACTGTACTCCACTGTACTCTACCTCTACTGTACTCCACTGTACTCTACCTCTACTGTACTCCACTGTATTCTACCTCTAATGTGCTCTACTGTACTCTACCTCTACTGTACTCCATTGTACTCTACCTGTACTGTACTGTTCTCTACCTCTACTGTACTCTACTGTACTCCACCTCTACTGTGCTCCACTGTACTCCACTGTACTCTAGCTCTAATGTGCTCCACTGTACTCTACCTCTACTGTGCTCTACTGTACTCTATCTCTACTGTGCTCCACTCTACTCTACCTCTACTGTACTCCACTGTACCCCACCTCTACAGTGCTCCACTGTAATCTACCTCTACTGTATTCCACTGTACTCTACCTCTACTCTGCTCTACTGTACTCTATCTCTACTGTGCTCTACTGTACTCTACCTCTATTATACTCCACTGTACTCTACCTCTACTGTGCTCCACTGTACTCTACCACTACTGTGCTCCACTGTACACTACCTCTACTGTAGTCCACTGTACTCTACCTCTACTGTGCTCCACTCTACTCTACCTCTACTGTGCTCAGCTGTACTCTACCTCTACTGTGCTCCACTGTACTCTACCTCTACTATACTCCACTGCACTTATCTCTACTGTGTTCGACTGTACTCTATCTCTACTGTACTACACTGTACTCTTCCTCTACTGTGCTCCACTGTACTCTACCTCTACTGTGCTCTACTGTACTCTATCTCTACTCTGCTCCACTGTACTCTACCTCTACTGTACTCCACTGTACTCCACCTCTACAGTGCTCCACTGTACTCTACCTCTACTGTACTCCACTGTACTCTACCTCTACTCTGCTCTACTGTACTCTATCTCTACTGTGCTCCACTGTACTCCACCTCTACTGTACTCCACTGTAGTCTACCTAAACTATACTCCACTGTACTCTACCTCCACTGTGCTCCACTGTACTCTACCTCAACTATACTCCACTGTACTCTATCTCTACTCTAATCCACTGTACTCTATCTCTACTCTACTCCACTCTACTCTATCTCTACTGTACTCCACTGTACTTCTCCTCTACTCTACTCTACTGTACTCCACCTCTACTGTGCTCCACTGTACTCCACTGTACTCCAGCTCTACTGTGCTCCACTGTACTCTACCTCTACTGTACTCCACTGTACTCTACATCTACTGTGCTCCACTGTACTCTACCTCTACTGTACTCCACTGTACTCTACCTCTACTGTACTCCACTGTACTCTACCTCTACTGTACTCCACTGTATTCTACCTCTACTGTGCTCTACTGCACTCTACCTCTACTGTGCTCTACTGTACTCTACTCTATTGTGCTCCACTGTACTCTGTTTCTACTGTACCCCACTGTGCTCCACCTCTACTGTGCTCAACTGTACTCTACCTCTACTGTGCTCCACTGTACACTACCTCTACTGTACTCCACTGTACTCTACCTCTACTGTGCTCCACTGTACTCTACCTCTACTGTGCTCCACTGTACTCTACCTCTACTGTGCTCCACTGTACTCTATCTCTAATGTACTCCACTGTACTCTACCTCTACAGTGCTCCACTGTGCTCTACCTCTACTGTACTCCACTGTACTCTACCTCTACTCTGCTCTACTGTACTCTATCTCTACTGTGCTCCACTGTACTCTACCTCTACTGTAGTCCACTGTAGTCTACCTCAACTATACTCCACTGTACTCTACCTCTACTGTGCTCCACTGTACTCTACCTCTACTGTACTCCACTGTACTCTATCTCTACTGTACTCCACTGTAATCTATCTCTACTGTGCTCCACTGTACTATACCTCTACTGTGCTCCACTGTACTCCACTGTACTCTATCTCTACTGTGATCCACTGTACTCTACCTCTGCTGTGCTCCACTGTACTCTATCTCTACTCTACTCCACTGTACTCTACCTCTACTGTACTCCACTGTACTCTACATCTACTGTACTCCACTCTACGCTACCTCTACTGTGCTCCACTGTACTCTACCTCTACTGTGCTCCACTGTACTCTACCTCTACTGTGCTCCACTGTACACTACCTCTACTGTATTCCACTGTACTCTACCTCTACTGTGCTCCACTCTACTCTACCTCTACTGTGCTCCACTGTACTCTCCCTCTACTGTGCTCCACTGTACTCTATCTCTACTGTACTCCACTGTACTCTACCTCTACAGTGCTCCACTGTGCTCTACCTCTACTGTACTCCAGTGTACTCTACTTCTACTCTGCTCTACTGTACTCTATCTCTACAGTACTCCACTGTACTCTACCTCTACTGTACTCCACTGTACTCTACCTCTACTGTACTCTACTCTACTCCACCTCTAATGAGCTCCACTCTACTCTACCTCTACTGTACTCCACTGTACTCTACCTCTACTGTACTCTACTCTACTCCACCTCTAATGTGCTCCACTCTACTCTACCTCTACTGTACTCCACTGTACTCTACCTCTACTCTGCTCTACTGTACTCTATCTCTACTGTGCTCCACTGTACTCTACCTCTACTGTACTCCACTGTAGTCTACCTCAACTATACTCAACTGTACTCTACCTCTACTGTGCTCCACTGTACACTACCTCTACTGTACTCCACTGTACTCTACCTCTACTGTGCTCCACTGTACTCTACCTCTACTGTGCTCCACTGTACTCTACCTTTACTGTGCTCCACTGTACTCTATCTCTAATGTACTCCACTGTACTCTACCTCTACAGTGCTCCACTGTGCTCTACCTCTACTGTACTCCACTGTACTCTACCTCTACTCTGCTCTACTGTACTCTATCTCTACTGTGCTCCACTGTACTCTACCTCTACTGTACTCCACTGTAGTCTACCTCAACTATACTCCACTGTACTCTACCTCTACTGTGCTCCACTGTACTCTACCTCTACTGTACTCCACTGTACTCTATCTCTACTGTACTCCACTGTAATCTATCTCTACTGTGCTCCACTGTACTATACCTCTACTGTGCTCCACTGTACTCCACTGTACTCTATCTCTACTGTGATCCACTGTACTCTACCTCTGGTGTGCTCCACTGTACTCTATCTCTACTCTACTCCACTGTACTCTACCTCTACTGTACTCCACTGTACTCTACCTCTACTGTACTCCACTCTACGCTACCTCTACTGTGCTCCACTGTACTCTACCTCTACTGTGGTCCACTGTACTCTACCTCTACTGTGCTCCACTGTACACTACCTCTACTGTATTCAACTGTACTCTACCTCTACTGTGCTCTACTCTACTCTACCTCTACTGTGCTTCACTGTACTCTCCCTCTACTGTGCTCCACTGTACTCTATCTCTACTGTACTCCACTGTACTCTACCTCTACAGTGCTCCACTGTGCTCTACCTCTACTGTACTCCAGTGTACTCTACTTCTACTCTGCTCTACTGTACTCTATCTCTACAGTACTCCACTGTACTCTACCTCTACTGTACTCCACTGTACTCTACCTCTACTGTACTCTACTCTACTCCACCTCTAATGTGCTCCACTCTACTCTACCTCTACTGTACTCCACTGTACTCTACCTCTACTGTACTCTACTCTACTCCACCTCTAATGTGCTCCACTCTACTCTACCTCTACTGTACTCCACTGTACTCTACCTCTACTCTGCTCTACTGTACTCTATCTCTACTGTGCTCCACTGTACTCTACCTCTACTGTACTCCACTGTAGTCTACCACAACTATACTCAACTGTACTCTACCTCTACTGTGCTCTACTGTACTCTATCTCTACTGTGCTCCACTGTACTCTACCTCTACTGTACTCCACTGTACTCCACCTCTACAGTGCTCCACTGTACTCTACCTCGACAATACTCCACTGTACTCTACCTCTACTCTGCTATACTGTACTCTATCTCTACTGTGATCCACTGTACTCTACCTCTACTGTACTCCACTGTAGTCTGCCTCAACTATACTCCATTGTACTCTACCTCTACTGTACTCCACTGTACTCTACCTCTACTCTACCTCTACTGTACTCTACCTCTACTGTACTCCACTGTAATCTACCTCTACTGTGCTCTACTGTACTCTACCTCTACTGTACTCCACTGTACTCTACCTCTACTCTACTGTACTGTTATCTACCTCTACTGTACTCTACTGTACTCCACCTCTACTGTTCTCCACTGTACTCCACTGTACTCTACCTCTACTGTGCTCCACTGTACTCTACCTCTACTATACTCCACTGTACTCTATCTCTACTGTGCTCCACTCTACTCTACCTCAACTGTACTCCACTGTACTCTATCTCTACTGTTCTCCACTGTATTCTACCTCTACTGTGATCCACTGTACTCCACTGTACTCTATCTCTACTGTGATCCACTGTACTCTACCTCTGCTGTGCTCCACTGTACTCTATCTCTACTCTACTCTACTGTACTCCACCTCTACTGTGCTCCACTGTACTCCACTGTACTCTTCCTCTACTGTACTCCACTGTACTCTATCTCTACTGTGCTCTACTATACTCTACCTCTACTGTGCTCTACTGTACTCTACTCTACTGTGCTCCACTGTACTCTATTTCTACTGTACCCCACTGTACTCTACCTCTACTGTGCTCCACTTTACTCTACCTCTACTGTGCTCCACTGTACACTACCTCTACTGTACTCCACTGTACTCTACCTCTACTGTGCTCCACTGTACTCTACCTCTACTGTGCTCCACTGTACTCTACCTCTACTGTGCTCCACTGTACTCTATCTCTACTCTACTCCACTGTACTCTACCTCTACAGTGCTCCACTGTGCTCTACCTCTACTGTACTCCACTGTACTCTACCTCTACTCTAATCTACTGTTCTCTACCTCTACTGTACTCCACTGTACTCTACCTCTACTCTGCTCTACTGTACTCTATCTCTACTGTGCTCCACTGTACTCTACCTCTACTGCACTCCACTGTAGTCTACCTCAACTATACTCCACTGTACTCTACCTCTACTGTGCTCCACTGTAATCTACCTCTACTGTACTCCACTGTACTCTACCTCTACTATACTCCACTGTACTCTACCTCTACTGTGCTCTACTGTACTCTATCTGAAGAGGTCTTTTCCAAAACGCTATAAATCCATTTCAATAGTTTTCAGGAAAATTACATTTTTTACCTAGACCCACACATTTTGTGAATATTCAATTTATCCTGTTAAAATGTTTTATTGGCTCAGTCTGAACATGTTGAACAATGATTATTAAATCAAACAACAATATTGTTTATGATAAATTAAAAGTTAATTTATTTTTTTTCCAAAACGCTATAAATCCATCATTTTTTTCCAAAACTGTATGGTTTGTCTTAAAAAAAATAAAACGAGAGCATGTAACATATAATCAGGGGCTCATACTATAAATTAAATTTAGTAACACATTTAGGCTAAAAGTCATTTGGTGCAGAACCTGAAAATAGTAATGATATCAATAGCTATTCAATAAGTTATTTAGTAATACATTCAGAGTCATTTTTAGTAAAGTGTCAAACCTGTAACAAGTAGGACCAATTTGTCCACTACATATGCGTAAAAAAAACAAATTATTAAAAATATTTAATAATGATAACGATATTCAAAAGTAGTGATGGGCACCCCTCCACCACACACACACACACATGCTTGTATATGCTACACAGCATGTGAACAAAGCGGAGCGGCGTGACGCTTACATATAGGCTAAGTTAAAAAAAAAACTTAAACATACGTTTCATATTTATGTTTAATAATATAGGCTAATGTTATTTATTTTTTTTCATCTATGTTGATTATATGAAAAGGGAACCGCATGAGATGAGTATGATAGGATCATAAGATGACCAATATATCGGAAAACATTTGGAATGGGTCAGACATGATTTTGACCACTTATTAAGTTTTGTTTAGTAGAAAGCCTTGCTTTAAAGTGAATTTCGTTTTGTATAAATTGTATCTTCATTTTAATCAATGTTTCATCAACAAATTGACTGGATTAATAATAAATAAATAAGCAAATATAAGCAGACATATAATCAGGACACGGAAGCGCCCGCGCGTGATCTGGAGAGCATCACATAAATGAACCGAAACACAGCGATACTTGCCTCACAATCCTGAGAAGTATATCTATAAAAAGCTTGAAATGTCTACATTTAAACAAAACAATAAAAAACGAAAAGAAATTGGCTACTCTCTGCGTATGTAGGCTAATTCAAAGTTTGCATTTCTCTCTATAGGCGCGTTCACTACTGCGAAGATGGCGAGTCAGCATAGTCAACTTTATCTTTTCAGCTATATCTGACAGAAAACACTAATTAAAAAATAAACAATTCAAAAGTTTCATGCATAGGCCTAATCATTACTTTTGTCGGTTCTTTGTGGCAAGCTTTATGCGTGAGATGCGGAATAGGCAATTAAAAAAATGGTCATTATGGTTTCTCTCCCATATTTAAATAATTAAATCAATAGAAATATGTGATTAAACTTAAATGAACTACTACTAGTCGACTAGAAAACTCACTCATTTTGAGGAATAAATGAACATAAACAAACCTCTGTTCAGAGCGCCACCCTGTTGGATTGCGTAGAACGTTCACCGAATTCTGATTAGTTGAGAGGATTTATCGCGTTTAGGCTAAAAATAGGTTTGGCGCTTATCGCGTTTTGGAAAGAAACTGCATCTTGTAGTACATTTTAAACAAGGAAATGTAGCGATTTGGCATGAAATGTTGATGGAGCAGTGAATAGGTTCAGTGCACAGCAAAATGACATGACAAACTCATTTTTTTTAAAAATGGCGTTTATCGCGTTTTGGAAAAGACCTCTTCATCTGTACTATGCTCACCTGTACTCTACGTCTACTGTACTCCACTGTACTCCACCTCTACAGTGCTCCACTGTACTCTACCTCTACTTTACTCCACTGTACTCTACCTCTACTCTGCTCTATTGTACCCTATCTCTACTCTGCTCCACTGTACTCTACCTCTACTGTACTCCACTGTACTCCACCTCTACAGTGTTCTACTGTACTCTACCTCTACTGTACTCCACTGTACTCTACCTCTACTCTGCTCTACTGTACTCTATCTCTACTGTGCTCCACTGTACTCTACCTCTACTGTACTCCACTGTAGTCTACCTCAACTATACTCCACTGTACTCTACCTCTACTGTGCTCCACTGTACTCTACCTCAACTATACTCCACTGTACTCTATCTCTACTCTAATCCACTGTACTCTATCTCTACTCTACTCCACTCTACTCTATCTCTACTGTACTCCACTGTACTCTACCTCTACTCTATTCTACTGTACTCCACCTCTACTGTGCTCCACTGTACTCCACTGTACTCTAGCTCTACTGTGCTCCACTGTACTCTACCTCTACTGTGCTCTACTGTACTCTATCTCTACTGTGCTCCACTGTACTCTACCTCTACTGTACTCCACTGTACTCTTCCTCTACAGTGCTCCACTCTGCTCTACCTCTACTGTACTCCGCTGTACTCTACCTCTACTCTGCTCTACTCTACTCTATCTCTAATGTACTCCACTGTACTCTATCTCCACTGTACTCCACTGTAGTCTACCTCAACTATACTCCCCTGTACTCTACCTCTACTGTGCTCCACTGTACTCTACATCTACTGTGCTCCACTGTACTCTACCTCTACTCTACTCCACTGTACTCTACCTCTACAGTGCTCCACTGTGCTCTACCTCTACTCTACTCCACTGTACTCTACCTCTACTCTGCTCTACTGTACTCTATCTCTACTGTGCTCCACTGTACTCTACCTCTACTGTACTCCACTGTAGTCTACCTAAACTATACTCCACTGTACTCTACCTCCACTGTGCTCCACTGTACTCTACCTCAACTATACTCCACTGTACTCTATCTCTACTCTAATCCACTGTACTCTATCTCTACTCTACTCCACTCTACTCTACCTCTACTGTACTCCACTGTACTCTACCTCTACTCTACTCTACTGTACTCCACCTCTACTGTGCTCCACTGTACTCCACTGTACTCCAGCTCTACTGTGCTCCACTGTACTCTACCTCTACTGTGCTCCACTGTACTCTGCCTCTACTGTACTCCACTGTACTCTACCTCTACTGTACTCCACTGTACTCTACCTCTACTGTACTCCACTGTATTCTACCTCTAGTGTGCTCTACTGTACTCTACCTCTACTGTACTCCATTGTACTCTACCTCTACTGTACTGTACTGTTCTCTACCTCTACTGTACTCTACTGTACTCCACCTCTACTGTGCTCCACTGTACTCCACTGTACTCTAGCTCTAATGTGCTCCACTGTACTCTACCTCTACTGTGCTCTACTGTACTCTATCTCTACTGTGCTCCACTCTACTCTACCTCTACTGTACTCCACTGTACCCCACCTCTACAGTGCTCCACTGTAATCTACCTCTACTGTATTCCACTGTACTCTACCTCTACTCTGCTCTACTGTACTCTATCTCTACTGTGCTCTTCCTTTACTCTACCTCTATTATACTCCACTGTACTCTACCTCTACTGTGCTCCACTGTACTCTACCACTACTGTGCTCCACTGTACACTACCTCTACTGTAGTCCACTGTACTCTACCTCTACTGTGCTCCACTCTACTCTACCTCTACTGTGCTCAGCTGTACTCTACCTCTACTGTGCTCCACTGTACTCTACCTCTACTATACTCCACTGCACTTATCTCTACTGTGTTCGACTGTACTCTATCTCTACTGTAAACACTGTACTCTTCCTCTACTGTGCTCCACTGTACTCTACCTCTACTGTGCTCTACTGTACTCTATCTCTACTCTGCTCCACTGTACTCTACCTCTACTGTACTCCACTGTACTCCACCTCTACAGTGCTCCACTGTACTCTACCTCTACTGTACTCCACTGTACTCTACCTCTACTCTGCTCTACTGTACTCTATCTCTACTGTGCTCCACTGTACTCCACCTCTACTGTACTCCACTGTAGTCTACCTAAACTATACTCCACTGTACTCTACCTCCACTGTGCTCCACTGTACTCTACCTCAACTATACTCCACTGTACTCTATCTCTACTCTAATCCACTGTACTCTATCTCTACTCTACTCCACTCTACTCTATCTCTACTGTACTCCACTGTACTTCTCCTCTACTCTACTCTACTGTACTCCACCTCTACTGTGCTCCACTGTACTCCACTGTACTCCAGCTCTACTGTGCTCCACTGTACTCTACCTCTACTGTACTCCACTGTACTCTACATCTACTGTGCTCCACTGTACTCTACCTCTACTGTACTCCACTGTACTCTACCTCTACTGTACTCCACTGTACTCTACCTCTACTGTACTCCACTGTATTCTACCTCTACTGTGCTCTACTGCACTCTACCTCTACTGTGCTCTACTGTACTCTACTCTATTGTGCTCCACTGTACTCTGTTTCTACTGTACCCCACTGTGCTCCACCTCTACTGTGCTCAACTGTACTCTACCTCTACTGTGCTCCACTGTACACTACCTCTACTGTACTCCACTGTACTCTACCTCTACTGTGCTCCACTGTGCTCTACCTCTACTGTGCTCCACTGTACTCTACCTCTACTGTGCTCCACTGTACTCTATCTCTAATGTACTCCACTGTACTCTACCTCTACAGTGCTCCACTGTGCTCTACCTCTACTGTACTCCACTGTACTCTACCTCTACTCTGCTCTACTGTACTCTATCTCTACTGTGCTCCACTGTACTCTACCTCTACTGTAGTCCACTGTACTCTACCTCTACTGTACTCCACTGTACTCTATCTCTACTGTACTCCACTGTAATCTATCTCTACTGTGCTCCACTGTACTATACCTCTACTGTGCTCCACTGTACTCCACTGTACTCTATCTCTACTGTGATCCACTGTACTCTACCTCTGCTGTGCTCCACTGTACTCTATCTCTACTCTACTCCACTGTACTCTACCTCTACTGTACTCCACTGTACTCTACATCTACTGTACTCCACTCTACGCTACCTCTACTGTGCTCCACTGTACTCTACCTCTACTGTGCTCCACTGTACTCTACCTCTACTGTGCTCCACTGTACACTACCTCTACTGTATTCCACTGTATTCTACCTCTACTGTGCTCCACTCTACTCTACCTCTACTGTGCTCCACTGTACTCTCCCTCTACTGTGCTCCACTGTACTCTATCTCTACTGTACTCCACTGTACTCTACCTCTACCGTGCTCCACTGTGCTCTACCTCTACTGTACTCCAGTGTACTCTACTTCTACTCTGCTCTACTGTACTCTATCTCTACAGTACTCCACTGTACTCTACCTCTACTGTACTCCACTGTACTCTACCTCTACTGTACTCTACTCTACTCCACCTCTAATGAGCTCCACTCTACTCTACCTCTACTGTACTCCACTGTACTCTACCTCTACTGTACTCTACTCTACTCCACCTCTAATGTGCTCCACTCTACTCTACCTCTACTGTACTCCACTGTACTCTACCTCTACTCTGCTCTACTGTACTCTATCTCTACTGTGCTCCACTGTACTCTACCTCTACTGTACTCCACTGTAGTCTACCTCAACTATACTCAACTGTACTCTACCTCTACTGTGCTCCACTGTACACTACCTCTACTGTACTCCACTGTACTCTACCTCTACTGTGCTCCACTGTACTCTACCTCTACTGTGCTCCACTCTACTCTACCTTTACTGTGCTCCACTGTACTCTATCTCTAATGTACTCCACTGTACTCTACCTCTACAGTGCTCCACTGTGCTCTACCTCTACTGTACTCCACTGTACTCTACCTCTACTCTGCTCTACTGTACTCTATCTCTACTGTGCTCCACTGTACTCTACCTCTACTGTACTCCACTGTAGTCTACCTCAACTATACTCCACTGTACTCTACCTCTACTGTGCTCCACTGTACTCTACCTCTACTGTACTCCACTGTACTCTATCTCTACTGTACTCCACTGTAATCTATCTCTACTGTGCTCCACTGTACTATACCTCTACTGTGCTCCACTGTACTCCACTGTACTCTATCTCTACTGTGATCCACTGTACTCTACCTCTGGTGTGCTCCACTGTACTCTATCTCTACTCTACTCCACTGTACTCTACCTCTACTGTACTCCACTGTACTCTACCTCTACTGTACTCCACTCTACGCTACCTCTACTGTGCTCCACTGTACTCTACCTCTACTGTGGTCCACTGTACTCTACCTCTACTGTGCTCCACTGTACACTACCTCTACTGTATTCAACTGTACTCTACCTCTACTGTGCTCTACTCTACTCTACCTCTACTGTGCTCCACTGTACTCTCCATCTACTGTGCTCCACTGTACTCTATCTCTACTGTACTCCACTGTACTCTACCTCTACAGTGCTCCACTGTGCTCTACCTCTACTGTACTCCAGTGTACTCTACTTCTACTCTGCTCTACTGTACTCTATCTCTACAGTACTCCACTGTACTCTACCTCTACTGTACTCCACTGTAATCTACCTCTACTGTACTCTACTCTACTCCACCTCTAATGTGCTCCACTCTACTCTACCTCTACTGTACTCCACTGTACTCTACCTCTACTGTACTCTACTCTACTCCACCTCTAATGTGCTCCACTCTACTCTACCTCTACTGTACTCCACTGTACTCTACCTCTACTCTGCTCTACTGTACTCTATCTCTACTGTGCTCCACTGTATTCTACCTCTACTGTACTCCACTGTAGTCTACCACAACTATACTCAACTGTACTCTACCTCTACTGTGCTCTACTGTACTCTATCTCTACTGTGCTCCACTGTACTCTACCTCTACTGTACTCCACTGTACTCCACCTCTACAGTGCTCCACTGTACTCTACCTCGACAATACTCCACTGTACTCTACCTCTACTCTGCTCTACTGTACTCTATCTCTACTGTGATCCACTGTACTCTACCTCTACTGTACTCCACTGTAGTCTGCCTCAACTATACTCCATTGTACTCTACCTCTACTGTACTCCACTGTACTCTACCTCTACTCTACCTCTACTGTACTCTACCTCTACTGTACTCCACTGTAATCTACCTCTACTGTGCTCTACTGTACTCTACCTCTACTGTACTCCACTGTACTCTACCTCTACTCTACTGTACTGTTATCTACCTCTACTGTACTCTACTGTACTCCACCTCTACTGTTCTCCACTGTACTCCACTGTACTCTACCTCTACTGTGCTCCACTGTACTCTACCTCTACTATACTCCACTGTACTCTATCTCTACTGTGCTCCACTCTACTCTACCTCAACTGTACTCCACTGTACTCTATCTCTACTGTTCTCCACTGTATTCTACCTCTACTGTGATCCACTGTACTCCACTGTACTCTATCTCTACTGTGATCCACTGTACTCTACCTCTGCTGTGCTCCACTGTACTCTATCTCTACTCTACTCTACTGTACTCCACCTCTACTGTGCTCCACTGTACTCCACTGTACTCTTCCTCTACTGTACTCCACTGTACTCTATCTCTACTGTGCTCTACTATACTCTACCTCTACTGTGCTCTACTGTACTCTACTCTACTGTGCTCCACTGTACTCTATTTCTACTGTACCCCACTGTACTCTACCTCTACTGTGCTCCACTGTACTCTACCTCTACTGTGCTCCACTGTACACTACCTCTACTGTACTCCACTGTACTCTACCTCTACTGTGCTCCACTGTACTCTACCTCTACTGTGCTCCACTGTACTCTACCTCTACTGTGCTCCACTGTACTCTATCTCTACTCTACTCCACTGTACTCTACCTCTACAGTGCTCCACTGTGCTCTACCTCTACTGTACTCCACTGTACTCTACCTCTACTCTAATCTACTGTTCTCTACCTCTACTGTACTCCACTGTACTCTACCTCTACTCTGCTCTACTGTACTCTATCTCTACTGTGCTCCACTGTACTCTACCTCTACTGCACTCCACTGTAGTCTACCTCAACTATACTCCACTGTACTCTACCTCTACTGTGCTCCACTGTAATCTACCTCTACTGTACTCCAATGTACTCTACCTCTACTATACTCCACTGTACTCTACCTCTACTGTGCTCTACTGTACTCTATCTGTACTATGCTCACCTGTACTCTACGTCTACTGTACTCCACCTCTACAGTGATCCACTGTACTCTACCTCTACTTTACTCCACTGTACTCTACCTCTACTCTGCTCTATTGTACCCTATCTCTACTGTGCTCCACTGTACTCTACCTCTACTGTACTCCACTGTACTCCACCTCTACAGTGTTCTACTATACTCTACCTCTACTGTACTCCACTGTACTCTACCTCTACTCTGCTCTACTGTACTCTATCTCTACTGTGCTCCACTGTACTCTACCTCTACTGTACTCCACTGTAGTCTACCTCAACTATACTCCACTGTACTCTACCTCTACTGTGCTCCACTGTACTCTACCTCAACTATACTCCACTGTACTCTATCTCTACTCTAATCCACTGTACTCTATCTCTACTCTACTCCACTCTACTCTATCTCTACTGTACTCCACTATACTCTACCTCTACTCTATTCTACTGTACTCCACCTCTACTGTGCTCCACTGTACTCCACTGTACTCTAGCTCTACTGTGCTCCACTGTACTCTACCTCTACTGTGCTCTACTGTACTCTATCTCTACTGTGCTCCACTGTACTCTACCTCTACTGTACTCCACTGTACTCTTCCTCTACAGTGCTCCACTGTACTCTACCTCTACTGTACTCCAATGTACTCTACCTCTACTCTGCTCTACTGTACTCTATCTCTACTGTGCTCTACTGTACTCTACCTCTATTATACTCCACTGTACTCTACCTCTACTGTGCTCCACTGTACTCTACCTCTACTGTGCTCCACTGTACACTACCTCTACTGTAGTCCACTGTACTCTACCTCTACTGTGCTCCACTCTACTCTACCTCTACTGTGCTCAGCTGTACTCTACCTCTACTGTACTCCACTGTACTCTATCTCTTCTGTACTACACTGTGCTCTTCCTCTACTGTGCTCCACTGTACTCTACCTCTACTGTGCTCTACTGTACTCTATCTCTACTGTGCTCTACTGTACTCTACCTCTACTATACTCCACTGTACTCTACCTCTACTGTGCTCCACTGTACTCTACCTCTACTGTGCTCCACTGTACACTACCTCTACTGTACTCCACTGTACTCTACCTCTACTGTGCTCCACTCTACTCTACCTCTACTGTGCTCCACTGTACTCTACCTCTACTGTGCTCTACTGTACTCTATCTCTACTGTGCTCCACTGTACTCTACCTCTACTGTACTCTACTCTACTCCACCTCTAATGTGCTCCACTCTACTCTACCTCTACTGTACTCCACTGTACTCTACCTCTACTCTGCTCTACTGTACTCTATCTCTACTGTGCTCCACTGTACTCTACCTCTACTGTACTCTACTGTACTATATCTCTACTGTGCTCCACTGTACTCTACCTCTACTGTACTCCACTGTAGTCTACCTAAACTATACTCCACTCTACTCTACCTCCACTGTGCTCCACTGTACTCTACCTCAACTATACTCCACTGTACTCTATCTCTACTCTAATCCACTGTACTCTATCTCTACTCTACTCCACTCTACTCTATCTCTACTGTACTCCACTGTACTCTACCTCTACTCTACTCTACTGTACTCCACCTCTACTGTGCTCCACTGTACTCCACTGTACTCCAGCTCTACTGTGCTCCACTGTACTCTACCTCTACTGTGCTCTACTGTACTCTATCTCTACTGTGCTCCACTGTACTCTACCTCTACTGTGCTCTACTGTACTCTATCTCTACTGTGCTCCACTCTACTCTACCTCTACTGTGCTCCACTGTACTCTACCTCTACTGTGCTCTACTGTACTCTATCTCTACTGTGCTCCACTGTACTCTACCTCTACTGTACTCTACTCTACTCCACCTCTAATGTGCTCCACTCTACTCTACCTCTACTGTACTCCACTGTAGTCTACCTCAACTATACTCCACTGTACTCTACCTCTACTGTGCTCCACTGTACTCTACCTCTACTGTGCTCTACTGTACTATATCTCTACTGTGCTCCACTGTACTCTACCTCTACTGTACTCCACTGTAGTCTACCTAAACTATACTCCACTCTACTCTACCTCCACTGTGCTCCACTGTACTCTACCTCAACTATACTCCACTGTACTCTATCTCTACTCTAATCCACTGTACTCTATCTCTACTCTACTCCACTCTACTCTATCTCTACTGTACTCCACTGTACTCTACCTCTACTCTACTCTACTGTACTCCACCTCTACTGTGCTCCACTGTACTCCACTGTACTCCAGCTCTACTGTGCTCCACTGTACTCTACATCTACTGTGCTCCACTGTACTCTATCTCTACTGTATTCCACTGTACTCTACCTCTACTGTACTCCACTGTACTCTACATCTAATGTGCTCCACTGTACTCTGCCTCTACTGTACTCCACTGTACTCTACCTCTACTGTACTCCACTGTACTCTACCTCTACTGTACTCCACTGTATTTTACCTCTACTGTGCTCTACTGTACTCTTTCTCTACTGTACTCCACTGTACTCTACCTCTACTGTACTGTACTGTTCTCTAAGTCTACTGTACTCTACTGTACTCCACCTCTACTGTGCTCCACTGTACTCCACTGTACTCTACCTCTACTGTGCTCCACTGTACTCTACCTCTACTGTACTCCACTGTACTCTATCTCTACTGTGCTCCACTGTACTCTACCTCCACTGTACTCCACTGTACTCTATCTCTACTGTGATCCACTGTACTCTACCTCTACTGTGCACCACTGTACTCCACTGTACTCTATCTCTACTGTGATCCACTGTACTCTACCTCTGCTGTGCTCCACTGTACTCTATCTCTACTCTACTCCACTGTACTCTATCTCTATTTTACTCCACTGTACTCTACCTCTACTGTACTCTACTGTACTCCACCTCTACTGTGCTCCACTGTACTCCACTGTACTCTTCCTCTACTGTGCTCCACTGTACTCTACCTCTACTGTGCTCTACTGTACTCTTCTCTACTGTGCTCCACTGTACTCTATTTCTACTGTACCCCACTGTACTCTACCTCTACTGTGCTCCACTGTACTCTACCTCTACTGTGCTCCACTGTACACTACCTCTACTGTACTCCACTGTACTCTACCTCTACTGTGCTCCACTGTACTCTACCTCTAATGTGCTCCACTGTACTCTACCTCTACTCTGCTCCACTGTACTTTATCTCTACTGTACTCCACTGTACTCTACCTCCACAGTGCTCCACTGTGCTCTACCTCTACTGTACTTCACTGTACTCTACCTCTACTCTGCTCTACTGTGCTCTACCTCTACTGTACTCCACTGTACTCTATCTCTACTGTACTCCACTGTAATCTATCTCTACTGTGCTCCACTGTACTCCACTGTACTCTATCTCTACTGTGATCCACTGTACTCTACCTCTGCTGTGCTCCACTGTACTCTATCTCTACTCTACTCCACTGTACTCTACCTCTACTGTTCTCCACTGTACTCTACCTCTACTGTACTCCACTCTACTCTACCTCTACTGTGCTCCACTGTACTCTACCTCTAATGTACTCCACTGTACTCTACCTCTACTGTACTCTTCTCTACTCCACCTCTAATGTGCTCCACTCTACTCTACCTCTACTGTACTACACTGTACTCTACCTCTAATGTACTCCACTGTACTCTACCTCTACTATACTCCACTGTACTCTACCTCGACTCTGCTCTACTGTACTCTATCTCTACTGTGCTCCACTGTACTCTACCTCTACTGTACTCCACTGTACTCTACCTCTACTCTGCTCTACTGTACTCTATCTCTACTGTGCTCCACTGTATTCTACCTCTACTGTGCTCCACTTTACTCTATCTCTACTGTACTCCACTGTACTTTACCTCTACAGTGCTCCACTCTGCTCTACCTCTACTGTACTCCGCTGTACTCTACCTCTACTCTGCTCTACTCTACTCTATCTCTAATGTACTGTACTCTATCTCTACTGTACTCCACTGTAGTCTACCTGAACTATACTCCCCTGTACTCTACCTCTACTGTGCTCCACTGTACTCTACATCTACTGTGCTCCACTGTACTCTACCTCTACTCTACTCCACTGTACTCTACCTCTACTATACTCCACTGTACTCTACCTCTACTGTGCTCCACTGTACAATACCTCTATTGTAGTCCACTGTACTCTACCTCTACTGTGCTCCACTCTACTCTACCTCTACTGTGCTCCACAGTACTCTACCTCTACTCTGCTCCACTGTACTCTATCTCTACTGCACTCCACTGTACTCTACCTCTACAGTGCTCCACTGTGCTCTACCTCTACTCTACTCCACTGTACTCTACCTCTACTCTGCTCTACTGTACTCTATCTCTACTGTGCTCCACTGTACTCTACCTCTACTGTACTCCACTGTAGTCTACCTAAACTATACTCCACTGTACTCTACCTCCACTGTGCTCCACTGTACTCTACCTCAACTATACTCCACTGTACTCTATCTCTACTCTAATCCACTGTACTCTATCTCTACTCTACTCCACTCTACTCTATCTCTACTTTACTCCACTGTACTCTACCTCTACTCTACTCTACTGTACTCCACCTCTACTGTGCTCCACTGTACTCCACTGTACTCCAGCTCTACTGTGCTCCACTGTACTCTACCTCTACTGTACTCCACTGTACTCTACATCTACTGTGCTCCACTGTACTCTACCTCTACTGTACTCCACTGTACTCTACCTCTACTGTACTCCAATGTACTCTACCTCTACTGTACTCCACTGTATTCTACCTCTACTGTGCTCTACTGTACTCTATCTCTACTCTACTCCACTGTACTCTACCTCTACTGTACTGTACTGTTCTCTAAGTCTACTGTACTCTACTGTAAACCACCTCTACTGTGCTCCACTGTACTCCACTGTACTCTACCTCTACTGTGCTCCACTGTACTCTACCTCTACTGTACTCCACTGTACTCTATCTCTACTGTGCTCCACTGTACTCTACCTCAACTGTACTCCACTGTATTCTATCTCTACTGTTCTCCACTGTATTCTACCTCTACTGTGATCCACTGTACTCCACTGTACTCTATCTCTACTGTGATCCACTGTACTCTACCTCTGCTGTGCTCCACTGTACTCTATCTTTACTCTATTCCACTGTACTCTATCTCTATTGTACTCCACTGTACTCTACCTCTACTGTACTCTACTGTACTCCACCTCTACTGTGCTCCACTGTACTCCACTGTACTCTTCCTCTACTGTACTGCACTGTACTCTATCTCTACTGTGCTCCACTGTACTCTACCTCTACTGTGCTCTACTGTACTCTACTCTACTGTGCTCCACTGTACTCTATTTCTACTGTACCCCACTGTACTCTACCTCTACTGTGCTCCACTGTACTCTACCTCTACTGTGCTCCACTGTACACTACCTCTACTGTACTCCACTGTACTCTACCTCTACTGTGCTCCACTGTACTCTACCTCTACTGTGCTCCACTGTACTCTACCTCTACTGTGCTCCACTGTACTCTACCTCTACTGTACTCTTCTCTACTCCACCTCTAATGTGCTCCACTCTACTCTACCTCTACTGTACTCCACTGTACTCTACCTCTACCTTACTCCACTGTACTCTACCTCTACTATACTCCACTGCACTTATCTCTACTGTGTTCGACTGTACTCTATTTCTACTGTACTCCACTGTACTCTATCTCTACTGTACTACACTGTACTCTTCTTCTACTGTGCTCCACTGTACTCTATCTCTACTGTGCTTTACTGTACTCTATCTTTACTGTGCTCTACTGTACTCTACCTCTACTATACTCCACTGTACTCTACCTCTACTGTGCTCCACTGTACTCTACCTCTACTGTGCTCCACTGTACACTACCGCTACTCTAGTCCACTGTACTCTACCTCTACTGTGCTCCACTGTACTCTATCTCTACTGTACTCCACTGTACTCTACCTCTACAGTGCTCCACTCTGCTCTACCTCTACTCTACTCCACTGTACTCTACCTCTACTATACTCCACTGTACTCTACCTCTACTGTGCTCTACTGTACTCTACCTCTACTGTGCTCCACTGTACAATACCTCTATTGTAGTCCACTGTACTCTACCTCTACTGTGCTCCACTCTACTCTACCTCTACTGTGCTCCACAGTACTCTACCTCTACTCTGCTCCACTGTACTCTATCTCTACTGCACTCCACTGTACTCTACCTCTACAGTGCTCCACTGTGCTCTACCTCTACTCTACTCCACTCTACTCTACCTCTACTCTGCTCTACTGTACTCTATCTCTACTGTGCTCCACTGTACTCTACCTCTACTGTACTCCACTGTAGTCTACCTAAACTATACTCCACTGTACTCTACCTCCACTGTGCTCCACTGTACTCTACCTCAACTATACTCCACTGTACTCTATCTCTACTCTAATCCACGGTACTCTATCTCTACTCTACTCCACTGTACTCTACCTCTACTGTACTCTACTGTACTCCACCTCTACTGTGCTCCACTGTACTCCACTGTACTCTTCCTCTACTGTACTCCACTGTACTCTATCTCTACTGTGCTCCACTGTACTCTACCTCTACTGTGCTGTACTGTACTCTTCTCTACTGTGCTCCACTGTACTCTATTTCTACTGTAACCCACTGTACTCTACCTCTACTGTATTCCACTGTACTCTACCTCTACTGTGCTCCACTGTACACTACCTCTACTGTACTCCACTGTACTCTACCTCTACTGTGCTCCACTGTACTCTACCTCTACTGTGCTCCACTGTACTCTACCTCTACTCTGCTACACTGTACTTTATCTCTACTGTACTCCACTGTACTCTACCTCCACAGTGCTCCACTGTGCTCTACCTCTACTGTACTCCACTGTACTCTACCTCTACTCTGCTCTACTGTGCTCTACCTCTACTGTACTCCACTGTACTATATCTCTACTGTACTCCACTGTAATCTATCTCTACTGTGCTCCACTGTACTATTCCTCTACTGTGCTCCACTGTACTCCACTGTACTCTATCTCTACTGTGATCCACTGTACTCTACCTCTGCTGTGCTCCACTGTACTCTATCTCTACTCTACTCCACTGTACTCTACCTCTACTGTTCTCCACTTTACTCTACCTTTACTCTACTCCAGTCTACTCTACCTCTACTGTGCTCCACTGTACTCTACCTCTAATGTACTCCACTGTACTCTACCTCTACTGTACTCCACTGTACTCTACCTCTACTATACTCCACTGCACTTATCTCTACTATACTCCACTGCACTTATCTCTACAGTGTTCTACTGTACTCTACCTCTACTGTACTCCACTGTACTCTACCTCTACTCTGCTCTACTGTACTCTATCTCTACTGTGCTCCACTGTACTCTACCTCTACTGTGCTCCACTGTACTCTATCTCTACTGTACTCCACTGTACTCTACCTCTACAGTGCTCCACTATGCTCTACCTCTACTGTACTCCGCTGTACTCTACCTCTACTCTGCTCTACTCTACTCTATCTCTACTGTACTCCACTGTACTCTATCTCTACTGTACTCCACTGTAGTCTACCTCAACTATACTCCCCTGTACTCTACCTGTACTGTGCTCCACTGTACTCTACATCTACTGCGCTCCACTGTACTCTACCTCTACTCTACTCCACTGTACTCTACCTCTACTATACTCCACTGTACTCTACCTCTACTGTGCTCTACTGTACTCTACCTCTACTGTGCTCCACTGTACAATACCTCTATTGTAGTCCACTGTACTCTACCTCTACTGTGCTCCACTCTACTCTACCTCTACTGTGCTACACTGTACTCTACCTCTACTGTGCTCCACTGTACTCTATCTCTACTGTAGTCCACTGTACTCTACCTCTACAGTGCTCCACTGTGCTCTACCTCTACTCTACTCCACTGTACTCTACCTCTACTCTGCTCTACTGTACTCTATCTCTACTGTGCTCCACTGTACTCTACCTCTACTGTACTCCACTGTAGTCTACCTAAACTATACTCCACTGTACTCTACCTCCACTGTGCTCCACTGTACTCTACCTCAACTATACTCCACTGTACTCTATCTCTACTCTAATCCACTGTACTCTATCTCTACTCTACTCCACTCTACTCTATCTCTACTGTACTACACTGTACTCTACCTCTACTCTACTCTACTGTACTCCACCTCTACTGTGCTCCACTGTACTCCACTGTACTCCAGCTCTACTGTGCTCCACTGTACTCTACCTCTACTGTACTCCACTGTACTCTACATCTACTGTGCTCCACAGTACTCTGCCTCTACTGTACTCCACTGTACTCTACCTCTACTGTACTCCACTGTACTCTACCTCTACTGTACTCCACTGTATTCTACCTATACTGTGCTCTACTGTACTCTACCTCTACTGTACTCCATTGTACTCTACCTCTACTGTACTGTACTGTTCTCTACCTCTACTGTACTCTACTGTACTCCACCTCTACTGTGCAACACTGTACTCCACTGTACTCTAGCTCTAATGTGCTCCACTGTACTCTACCTCTACTGTGCTCTACTGTACTCTCTCTCTACTGTGCTCCACTGTACTCTACCTCTACTGTACTCCACTGTACTCCACCTCTACAGTGCTCCACTGTACTCTACCTCTACTGTATTCCACTGTACTCTACCTCTACTCTGCTCTACTGTACTCTATCTCTACTGTGCTCTACTGTACTCTACCTCTATTATACTCCACTGTACTCTACCTCTACTGTGCTCCACTGTACTCTACCACTACTGTGCTCCACTGTACACTACCTCTACTGTAGTCCACTGTACTCTACCTCTACTGTGCTCCACTCTACTCTACCTCTACTGTGCTCAGCTGTACTCTACCTCTACTGTGCTCCACTGTACTCTACCTCTACTATACTCCACTGCACTTATCTCTACTGTGTTCGACTGTACTCTATCTCTACTGTACTCCACTGTACTCTATCTCTACTGTACTACACTGTACTCTTCCTCTACTGTGCTCCACTGTACTCTACCTCTACTGTGCTCTACTGTACTCTATCTCTACTCTGCTCCACTGTACTCTACCTCTACTGTACTCCACTGTACTCCACCTCTACAGTGCTCCACTGTACTCTACCTCTACTGTACTCCACTGTACTCTACCTCTACTCTGCTCTACTGTACTCTATCTCTACTGTGCTCCACTGTACTCTACCTCTACTGTACTCCACTGTAGTCTACCTAAACTATACTCCACTGTACTCTACCTCCACTGTGCTCCAGTGTACTCTACCTCAACTATACTCCACTGTACTCTATCTCTACTCTAATCCACTGTACTCTATCTCTACTCTACTCCACTCTACTCTATCTCTACTGTACTCCACTGTACTTCTCCTCTACTCTACTCTACTGTACTCCACCTCTACTGTGCTCCACTGTACTCCACTGTACTCCAGCTCTACTGTGCTCCACTGTACTCTACCTCTACTGTACTCCACTGTTCTCTACATCTACTGTGCTCCACTGTACTCTACCTCTACTGTACTCCACTGTACTCTACCTCTACTGTACTCCACTGTACTCTACCTCTACTGTACTCCACTGTATTCTACCTCTACTGTGCTCTACTGTACTCTACCTCTACTGTGCTCTACTGTACTCTACTCTATTGTGCTCCACTGTACTCTATTTCTACTGTACCCCACTGTGCTCTACCTCTACTGTGCTCAACTGTACTCTACCTCTACTGTGCTCCACTGTACACTACCTCTACTGTACTCCACTGTAGTCTACCTCTACTGTGCTCCACTCGACTCTACCTCTACTGTGCTCCACTGTACTCTACCTCTACTGTGCTCCACTGTACTCTATCTCTAATGTACTCCACTGTACTCTACCTCTACAGTGCTCCACTGTGCTCTACCTCTACTGTACTCCACTGTACTCTACCTCTACTCTGCTCTAATGTACTCTATCTCTACTGTGCTCCACTGTACTCTACCTCTACTGTACTCCACTGTAGTCTACCTCAACTATACTCCACTGTACTCTACCTCTACTGTGCTCCACTGTACTCTACCTCTACTGTACTCCACTGTACTCTATCTCTACTGTACTCCACTGTAATCTATCTCTACTGTGCTCCACTGTACTATACCTCTACTGTGCTCCACTGTACTCCACTGTACTCTATCTCTACTGTGATCCACTGTACTCTACCTCTGGTGTGCTCCACTGTACTCTATCTCTACTCTACTCCACTGTACTCTACCTCTACTGTACTCCACTGTACTCTACCTCTACTGTACTCCACTCTACGCTACCTCTACTGTGCTCCACTGTACTCTACCTCTACTGTGCTCCACTGTACTCTACCTCTACTGTGCTCCACTGTACTTCTCCTCTACTCTACTCTACTGTACTCCACCTCTACTGTGCTCCACTGTACTCCACTGTACTCCAGCTCTACTGTGCTCCACTGTACTCTACCTCTACTGTACTCCACTGTACTCTACATCTACTGTGCTCCACTGTACTCTACCTCTACTGTACTCCACTGTACTCTACCTCTATTGTACTCCACTGTATTCTACCTCTACTCTGCTCTACTGTACTCTACCTCTACTGTGCTCTACTGTACTCTACTCTATTGTGCTCTACTGTACTCTACCTCTACTGTACTCCACTGTACTCTAAATCTACTCTGCTCTACTGTACTCTATCTCTACTGTGCTCCACTGTACTCTACCTCTACTGTGCTCTACTGTACTCTATCTCTACTGTGCTCCACTGTACTCTACCTCTACTGTACTCCACTGTACTCCACCTCTACAGTGCTCCACTGTACTCTACCTCGACTATAATCCACTGTACTCTACCTCTACTCTGCTCTACTGTACTCTATCTCTACTGTGATCCACTGTACTCTACCTCTACTGTACTCCACTGTAGTCTGCCTCTACTCTACCTCTACTGTAC
Source organism: Tiaroga cobitis (assembly GCA_030578255.1). Classification (NCBI taxonomy): domain Eukaryota; kingdom Metazoa; phylum Chordata; class Actinopteri; order Cypriniformes; family Leuciscidae; genus Tiaroga; species Tiaroga cobitis. Next base: position 1,030,956 of record JAROOI010000042.1, on the reverse strand, counting down.
TCTACCTCTGCTGTACTCCACTGTAATCTACCTCTACTGTGCTCTACTGTACTCTACCTCTACTGTACTCCACTGTACTCTACCTCTACTGTACTGTACTGTTATCTACCTCTACTGTACTCTACTGTACTCCACCTCTACTGTTCTCCACTGTACTCCACTGTACTCTACCTCTACTGTGCTCCACTGTACTCTACCTCTACTATACTCCACTGTACTCTATCTCTACTGTGCTCCACTGTACTCTACCTCAACTGTACTCCACTGTACTCTATCTCTACTGTTCTCCATTGTATTCTACTTCTACTGTGATCCACTGTACTCCACTGTACTCTATCTCTACAGTGATCCACTGTACTCTTTCTCTGCTGTGCTCCACTGTACTCTATCTCTACTCTACTCTACTGTACTCCACCTCTACTGTGCTCCACTGTACTCCACTGTACTCTTCCTCTACTGTACTCCACTGTACTCTATCTCTACTCTGCTCCACTATACTCTACCTCTACTGTGCTCTACTGTGCTCTACTCTACTGTGCTCCACTGTACTCTACCTCTACTGTACTCCACTGTAGTCTACCTAAACTATACTCCACTCTACTCTACCTCCACTGTGCTCAACTGTACTCTACCTCAACTATACTCCACTGTACTCTATCTCTACTCTAATCCACTGTACTCTATCTCTACTTTACTCCACTCTACTCTATCTCTACTCTACTCCACTGTACTCTACCTCTACTCTACTCTACTGTACTCCACCTCTACTGTGCTCCACTGTACTCCACTGTATTCCAGCTCTACTGTGCTCCACTGTACTCTACATCTACTGTGCTCCACTGTACTCTACCTCTACTGTACTCCACTGTACTCTACCTCTACTGTACTCCACTGTAATCTATCTCTACTGTGCTCCACTGTACTATTCCTCTACTGTGCTCCACTGTACTCCACTGTACTCTATCTCTACTGTGATCCACTGTACTCTACCTCTGCTGTGCTCCACTGTACTCTATCTCTACTCTACTCCACTGTACTCTACCTCTACTGTTCTCCACTTTACTCTACCTTTACTCTACTCCAGTCTACTCTACCTCTACTGTGCTCCACTGTACTCTACCTCTAATGTACTCCACTGTACTCTACCTCTACTGTACTCCACTGTACTCTACCTCTACTATACTCCACTGCACTTATCTCTACTATACTCCACTGCACTTATCTCTACAGTGTTCTACTGTACTCTACCTCTACTGTACTCCACTGTACTCTACCTCTACTCTGCTCTACTGTACTCTATCTCTACTGTGCTCCACTGTACTCTACCTCTACTGTGCTCCACTGTACTCTATCTCTACTGTACTCCACTGTACTCTACCTCTACAGTGCTCCACTATGCTCTACCTCTACTGTACTCCGCTGTACTCTACCTCTACTCTGCTCTACTCTACTCTATCTCTACTGTACTCCACTGTACTCTATCTCTACTGTACTCCACTGTAGTCTACCTCAACTATACTCCCCTGTACTCTACCTCTACTGTGCTCCACTGTACTCTACATCTACTGCGCTCCACTGTACTCTACCTCTACTCTACTCCACTGTACTCTACCTCTACTATACTCCACTGTACTCTACCTCTACTGTGCTCTACTGTACTCTACCTCTACTGTGCTCCACTGTACAATACCTCTATTGTAGTCCACTGTACTCTACCTCTACTGTGCTCCACTCTACTCTACCTCTACTGTGCTACACTGTACTCTACCTCTACTGTGCTCCACTGTACTCTATCTCTACTGTAGTCCACTGTACTCTACCTCTACAGTGCTCCACTGTGCTCTACCTCTACTCTACTCCACTGTACTCTACCTCTACTCTGCTCTACTGTACTCTATCTCTACTGTGCTCCACTGTACTCTACCTCTACTGTACTCCACTGTAGTCTACCTAAACTATACTCCACTGTACTCTACCTCCACTGTGCTCCACTGTACTCTACCTCAACTATACTCCACTGTACTCTATCTCTACTCTAATCCACTGTACTCTATCTCTACTCTACTCCACTCTACTCTATCTCTACTGTACTACACTGTACTCTACCTCTACTCTACTCTACTGTACTCCACCTCTACTGTGCTCCACTGTACTCCACTGTACTCCAGCTCTACTGTGCTCCACTGTACTCTACCTCTACTGTACTCCACTGTACTCTACATCTACTGTGCTCCACAGTACTCTGCCTCTACTGTACTCCACTGTACTCTACCTCTACTGTACTCCACTGTACTCTACCTCTACTGTACTCCACTGTATTCTACCTATACTGTGCTCTACTGTACTCTACCTCTACTGTACTCCATTGTACTCTACCTCTACTGTACTGTACTGTTCTCTACCTCTACTGTACTCTACTGTACTCCACCTCTACTGTGCAACACTGTACTCCACTGTACTCTAGCTCTAATGTGCTCCACTGTACTCTACCTCTACTGTGCTCTACTGTACTCTCTCTCTACTGTGCTCCACTGTACTCTACCTCTACTGTACTCCACTGTACTCCACCTCTACAGTGCTCCACTGTACTCTACCTCTACTGTATTCCACTGTACTCTACCTCTACTCTGCTCTACTGTACTCTATCTCTACTGTGCTCTACTGTACTCTACCTCTATTATACTCCACTGTACTCTACCTCTACTGTGCTCCACTGTACTCTACCACTACTGTGCTCCACTGTACACTACCTCTACTGTAGTCCACTGTACTCTACCTCTACTGTGCTCCACTCTACTCTACCTCTACTGTGCTCAGCTGTACTCTACCTCTACTGTGCTCCACTGTACTCTACCTCTACTATACTCCACTGCACTTATCTCTACTGTGTTCGACTGTACTCTATCTCTACTGTACTCCACTGTACTCTATCTCTACTGTACTACACTGTACTCTTCCTCTACTGTGCTCCACTGTACTCTACCTCTACTGTGCTCTACTGTACTCTATCTCTACTCTGCTCCACTGTACTCTACCTCTACTGTACTCCACTGTACTCCACCTCTACAGTGCTCCACTGTACTCTACCTCTACTGTACTCCACTGTACTCTACCTCTACTCTGCTCTACTGTACTCTATCTCTACTGTGCTCCACTGTACTCTACCTCTACTGTACTCCACTGTAGTCTACCTAAACTATACTCCACTGTACTCTACCTCCACTGTGCTCCAGTGTACTCTACCTCAACTATACTCCACTGTACTCTATCTCTACTCTAATCCACTGTACTCTATCTCTACTCTACTCCACTCTACTCTATCTCTACTGTACTCCACTGTACTTCTCCTCTACTCTACTCTACTGTACTCCACCTCTACTGTGCTCCACTGTACTCCACTGTACTCCAGCTCTACTGTGCTCCACTGTACTCTACCTCTACTGTACTCCACTGTTCTCTACATCTACTGTGCTCCACTGTACTCTACCTCTACTGTACTCCACTGTACTCTACCTCTACTGTACTCCACTGTACTCTACCTCTACTGTACTCCACTGTATTCTACCTCTACTGTGCTCTACTGTACTCTACCTCTACTGTGCTCTACTGTACTCTACTCTATTGTGCTCCACTGTACTCTATTTCTACTGTACCCCACTGTGCTCTACCTCTACTGTGCTCAACTGTACTCTACCTCTACTGTGCTCCACTGTACACTACCTCTACTGTACTCCACTGTAGTCTACCTCTACTGTGCTCCACTCGACTCTACCTCTACTGTGCTCCACTGTACTCTACCTCTACTGTGCTCCACTGTACTCTATCTCTAATGTACTCCACTGTACTCTACCTCTACAGTGCTCCACTGTGCTCTACCTCTACTGTACTCCACTGTACTCTACCTCTACTCTGCTCTAATGTACTCTATCTCTACTGTGCTCCACTGTACTCTACCTCTACTGTACTCCACTGTAGTCTACCTCAACTATACTCCACTGTACTCTACCTCTACTGTGCTCCACTGTACTCTACCTCTACTGTACTCCACTGTACTCTATCTCTACTGTACTCCACTGTAATCTATCTCTACTGTGCTCCACTGTACTATACCTCTACTGTGCTCCACTGTACTCCACTGTACTCTATCTCTACTGTGATCCACTGTACTCTACCTCTGGTGTGCTCCACTGTACTCTATCTCTACTCTACTCCACTGTACTCTACCTCTACTGTACTCCACTGTACTCTACCTCTACTGTACTCCACTCTACGCTACCTCTACTGTGCTCCACTGTACTCTACCTCTACTGTGCTCCACTGTACTCTACCTCTACTGTGCTCCACTGTACTTCTCCTCTACTCTACTCTACTGTACTCCACCTCTACTGTGCTCCACTGTACTCCACTGTACTCCAGCTCTACTGTGCTCCACTGTACTCTACCTCTACTGTACTCCACTGTACTCTACATCTACTGTGCTCCACTGTACTCTACCTCTACTGTACTCCACTGTACTCTACCTCTATTGTACTCCACTGTATTCTACCTCTACTCTGCTCTACTGTACTCTACCTCTACTGTGCTCTACTGTACTCTACTCTATTGTGCTCTACTGTACTCTACCTCTACTGTACTCCACTGTACTCTAAATCTACTCTGCTCTACTGTACTCTATCTCTACTGTGCTCCACTGTACTCTACCTCTACTGTGCTCTACTGTACTCTATCTCTACTGTGCTCCACTGTACTCTACCTCTACTGTACTCCACTGTACTCCACCTCTACAGTGCTCCACTGTACTCTACCTCGACTATAATCCACTGTACTCTACCTCTACTCTGCTCTACTGTACTCTATCTCTACTGTGATCCACTGTACTCTACCTCTACTGTACTCCACTGTAGTCTGCCTCTACTCTACCTCTACTGTACTCTACCTCTGCTGTACTCCACTGTAATCTACCTCTACTGTGCTCTACTGTACTCTACCTCTACTGTACTCCACTGTACTCTACCTCTACTGTACTGTACTGTTATCTACCTCTACTGTACTCTACTGTACTCCACCTCTACTGTTCTCCACTGTACTCCACTGTACTCTACCTCTACTGTGCTCCACTGTACTCTACCTCTACTATACTCCACTGTACTCTATCTCTACTGTGCTCCACTGTACTCTACCTCAACTGTACTCCACTGTACTCTATCTCTACTGTTCTCCATTGTATTCTACTTCTACTGTGATCCACTGTACTCCACTGTACTCTATCTCTACAGTGATCCACTGTACTCTTTCTCTGCTGTGCTCCACTGTACTCTATCTCTACTCTACTCTACTGTACTCCACCTCTACTGTGCTCCACTGTACTCCACTGTACTCTTCCTCTACTGTACTCCACTGTACTCTATCTCTACTCTGCTCCACTATACTCTACCTCTACTGTGCTCTACTGTGCTCTACTCTACTGTGCTCCACTGTACTCTACCTCTACTGTACTCCACTGTAGTCTACCTAAACTATACTCCACTCTACTCTACCTCCACTGTGCTCAACTGTACTCTACCTCAACTATACTCCACTGTACTCTATCTCTACTCTAATCCACTGTACTCTATCTCTACTTTACTCCACTCTACTCTATCTCTACTCTACTCCACTGTACTCTACCTCTACTCTACTCTACTGTACTCCACCTCTACTGTGCTCCACTGTACTCCACTGTATTCCAGCTCTACTGTGCTCCACTGTACTCTACATCTACTGTGCTCCACTGTACTCTACCTCTACTGTACTCCACTGTACTCTACCTCTACTGTACTCCACTGTACTCTACCTCTACTGTACTCCACTGTATTCTACCTCTACTGTGCTCTACTGTACTCTATCTCTACTGTATTCCACTGTACTCTACCTCTACTGTACTGTACTGTTCTCTAAGTCTACTGTACTCTACTGTACTCCACCTCTACTGTGCTCCACTGTACTCCACTGTACTCTACCTCTACTGTGCTCCACTGTACTCTACCTCTACTGTACTCCACTGTACTCTATCTCTACTGTGCTCCACTGTACTCTACCTCCACTGTACTCCACTGTACTCTATCTCTACTGTTCTCCACTGTACTCTACCTCTACTGTGCACCACTGTACTCCACTGTACTCTATCTCTACTGTGATCCACTGTACTCTACCTCTGCTGTGCTCCACTGTACTCTATCTCTACTCTACTCCACTGTACTCTATCTCTATTTTACTCCACTGTACTCTACCTCTACTGTACTCTACTGTACTCCACCTCTACTGTGCTCCACTGTACTCCACTGTACTCTTCCTCTACTGTACTCCACTGTACTCTATCTCTACTGTGCTCCACTGTACTCTACCTCTACTGTACTCTACTGTACTCTTCTCTACTGTGCTCCACTGTACTCTATTTCTACTGTACCCCACTGTACTCTACCTCTACTGTGCTCCACTGTACTCTACCTCTACTGTGCTCCACTGTACACTACCTCTACTGTACTCCACTGTACTCTACCTCTACTGTGCTCCACTGTACTCTACCTCTACTGTGCTCCACTGTACTCTACCTCTACTCTGCTCCACTGTACTTTATCTCTACTGTACTCCACTGTACTCTACCTCCACAGTGCTCCACTGTGCTCTACATCTACTGTACTCCACTGTACTCTACCTCTACTCTGCTCTACTGTGCTCTACCTCTACTGTACTCCACTGTACTCTATCTCTACTGTACTCCACTGTAATCTATCTCTACTGTGCTCCACTGTACTCCACTGTACTCTATCTCTACTGTGATCCACTGTACTCTACCTCTGCTGTGCTCCACTGTACTCTATCTCTACTCTACTCCACTGTACTCTACCTCTACTGTTCTCCACTGTACTCTACCTCTACTGTACTCCACTCTACTCTACCTCTACTGTGCTCCACTGTACTCTACCTCTAATGTACTCCACTGTACTCTACCTCTACTGTACTCTTCTCTACTCCACCTCTAATGTGCTCCACTCTACTCTACCTCTACTGTACTCCACTGTACTCCTCCTCTACTGTACTCCACTGTACTCTACCTCTACTATACTCCACTGTACTCTACCTCTACTCTGCTCTACTGTACTCTATCTCTACTGTGCTCCACTGTACTCTACCTCTACTGTACTCCACTGTACTCTACCTCTACTCTGCTCTACTGTACTTTATCTCTACTGTGCTCCACTGTACTCTACCTCTACTGTGCTCCACTGTACTCTATCTCTACTGTACTCCACTGTACTTTACCTCTACAGTGCTCCACTCTGCTCTACCTCTACTGTACTCCGCTGTACTCTACCTCTACTCTGCTCTACTCTACTCTATCTCTAATGTACTCCACTGTACTCTATCTCCACTGTACTCCACTGTAGTCTACCTCAACTATACTCCCCTGTACTCTACCTCTACTGTGCTCCACTGTACTCTACATCTACTGTGCTCCACTGTACTCTACCTCTACTCTACTCCACTGTACTCTACCTCTACAGTGCTCCACTGTGCTCTACCTCTACTCTACTCCACTGTACTCTACCTCTACTCTGCTCTACTGTACTCTAACTCTACTGTGCTCCACTGTACTCTACCTCTACTGTACTCCACTGTAGTCTACCTAAACTATACTCCACTGTACTCTACCTCCACTGTGCTCCACTGTACTCTATCTCTACTCTAATCCACTGTACTCTATCTCTACTCTACTCCACTCTACTCTATCTCTACTGTACTCCACTGTACTCTACCTCTACTCTACTCTACTGTACTCCACCTCTACTGTGCTCCACTGTACTCCACTGTACTCCAGCTCTACTGTGCTCCACTGTACTCTACCTCTACTGTGCTCCACTGTACTCTGCCTCTACTGTACTCCACTGTACTCTACCTCTACTGTACTCCACTGTACTCTACCTCTAAGGTACTCCACTGTATTCTACCTCTACTGTGCTCTACTGTACTCTACCTCTACTGTACTCCATTGTACTCTACCTCTACTGTACTGTACTGTTCTCTACCTCTACTGTACTCTACTGTACTCCACCTCTACTGTGCTCCACTGTACTCCACTGTACTCTAGCTCTAATGTGCTCCACTGTACTCTACCTCTACTGTGCTCTACTGTACTCTATCTCTACTGTGCTCCACTCTACTCTACCTCTACTGTACTCCACTGTACCCCACCTCTACAGTGCTCCAGTGTAATCTACCTCTACTGTATTCCACTGTACTCTACCTCTACTCTGCTCTACTGTACTCTATCTCTACTGTGCTCTACTGTACTCTACCTCTATTATACTCCACTGTACTCTACCTCTACTGTGCTCCACTGTACTCTACCACTACTGTGCTCCACTGTACACTACCTCTACTGTAGTCCACTGTACTCTACCTCTACTGTGCTCCACTCTACTATACCTCTACTGTGCTCAGCTGTACTCTACCTCTACTGTGCTCAACTGTACTCTACCTCTACTATACTCCACTGCACTTATCTCTACTGTGTTCGACTGTACTCTATCTCTACTGTACTACACTGTACTCTTCCTCTACTGTGCTCCACTGTACTCTACCTCTACTGTGCTCTACTGTACTCTATCTCTACTCTGCTCCACTGTACTCTACCTCTACTGTACTCCACTGTACTCCACCTCTACAGTGCTCCACTGTACTCTACCTCTACTGTACTCCACTGTACTCTACCTCTACTCTGCTCTACTGTACTCTATCTCTACTGTGCTCCACTGTACTCCACCTCTACTGTACTCCACTGTAGTCTACCTAAACTATACTCCACTGTACTCTACCTCCACTGTGCTCCACTGTACTCTACCTCAACTATACTCCACTGTACTCTATCTCTACTCTAATCCACTGTACTCTATCTCTACTCTACTCCACTCTACTCTATCTCTACTGTACTCCACTGTACTTCTCCTCTACTCTACTCTACTGTACTCCACCTCTACTGTGCTCCACTGTACTCCACTGTACTCCAGCTCTACTGTGCTCCACTGTACTCTACCTCTACTGTACTCTACTGTACTCTACTCTATTGTGCTCCACTGTACTCTGTTTCTACTGTACCCCACTGTGCTCCACCTCTACTGTGCTCAACTGTACTCTACCTCTACTGTGCTCCACTGTACACTACCTCTACTGTACTCCACTGTACTCTACCTCTACTGTGCTCCACTGTACTCTACCTCTACTGTGCTCCACTGTACTCTACCTCTACTGTGCTCCACTGTACTCTATCTCTAATGTACTCCACTGTACTCTACCTCTACAGTGCTCCACTGTGCTCTACCTCTACTGTACTCCACTGTACTCTACCTCTACTCTGCTCTACTGTACTCTATCTCTACTGTGCTCCACTGTACTCTCCCTCTACTGTGCTCCACTGTACTCTATCTCTACTGTACTCCACTGTACTCTACCTCTACAGTGCTCCACTGTGCTCTACCTCTACTGTACTCCAGTGTACTCTACTTCTACTCTGCTCTACTGTACTCTATCTCTACAGTACTCCACTGTACTCTACCTCTACTGTACTCCACTGTACTCTACCTCTACTGTACTCTACTCTACTCCACCTCTAATGTGCTCCACTCTACTCTACCTCTACTGTACTCCACTGTACTCTACCTCTACTGTACTCTACTCTACTCCACCTCTAATGTGCTCCACTCTACTCTACCTCTACTGTACTCCACTGTACTCTACCTCTACTCTGCTCTACTGTACTCTATCTCTACTGTGCTCCACTGTACTCTACCTCTACTGTACTCCACTGTAGTCTACCTCAACTATACTCAACTGTACTCTACCTCTACTGTGCTCCACTGTACACTACCTCTACTGTACTCCACTGTACTCTACCTCTACTGTGCTCCACTGTACTCTACCTCTACTGTGCTCCACTGTACTCTACCTTTACTGTGCTCCACTGTACTCTATCTCTAATGTACTCCACTGTACTCTACCTCTACAGTGCTCCACTGTGCTCTACCTCTACTGTACTCCACTGTACTCTACCTCTACTCTGCTCTACTGTACTCTATCTCTACTGTGCTCCACTGTACTCTACCTCTACTGTACTCCACTGTAGTCTACCTCAACTATACTCCACTGTACTCTACCTCTACTGTGCTCCACTGTACTCTACCTCTACTGTACTCCACTGTACTCTATCTCTACTGTACTCCACTGTAATCTATCTCTACTGTGCTCCACTGTACTATACCTCTACTGTGCTCCACTGTACTCCACTGTACTCTATCTCTACTGTGATCCACTGTACTCTACCTCTGGTGTGCTCCACTGTACTCTATCTCTACTCTACTCCACTGTACTCTACCTCTACTGTACTCCACTGTACTCTACCTCTACTGTACTCCACTCTACGCTACCTCTACTGTGCTCCACTGTACTCTACCTCTACTGTGCTCCACTGTACTCTACCTCTACTGTGCTCCACTGTACACTACCTCTACTGTATTCAACTGTACTCTACCTCTACTGTGCTCTACTCTACTCTACCTCTACTGTGCTCCACTGTACTCTCCCTCTACTGTGCTCCACTGTACTCTATCTCTACTGTACTCCACTGTACTCTACCTCTACAGTGCTCCACTGTGCTCTACCTCTACTGTACTCCAGTGTACTCTACTTCTACTCTGCTCTACTGTACTCTATCTCTACAGTACTCCACTGTACTCTACCTCTACTGTACTCCACTGTACTCTACCTCTACTGTACTCTACTCTACTCCAACTCTAATGTGCTCCACTCTACTCTACCTCTACTGTACTCCACTGTACTCTACCTCTACTGTACTCTACTCTACTCCACCTCTAATGTACTCCACTCTACTCTACCTCTACTGTACTCCACTGTACTCTACCTCTACTCTGCTCTACTGTACTCTATCTCTACTGTGCTCCACTGTACTCTACCTCTACTGTACTCCACTGTAGTCTACCTCAACTATACTCAACTGTACTCTACCTCTACTGTGCTCTACTGTACTCTATCTCTACTGTGCTCCACTGTACTCTACCTCTACTGTACTCCACTGTACTCCACCTCTACAGTGCTCCACTGTACTCTACCTCGACAATACTCCACTGTACTCTACCTCTACTCTGCTCTACTGTACTCTATCTCTACTGTGATCCACTGTACTCTACCTCTACTGTACTCCACTGTAGTCTGCCTCAACTATACTCCATTGTACTCTACCTCTACTGTACTCCACTGTACTCTACCTCTACTGTACTCTACCTCTACTGTACTCCACTGTAATCTACCTCTACTGTGCTCTGCTGTACTCTACCTCTACTGTACTCCACTGTACTCTACCTCTACTCTACTGTACTGTTATCTACCTCTACTGTACTCTACTGTACTCCACCTCTACTGTTCTCCACTGTACTCCACTGTACTCTACCTCTACTGTGCTCCACTGTACTCTACCTCTACTATACTCCACTGTACTCTATCTCTACTGTGCTCCACTCTACTCTACCTCAACTGTACTCCACTGTACTCTATCTCTACTGTTCTCCACTGTATTCTACCTCTACTGTGATCCACTGTACTCCACTGTACTCTACCTCTACTGTTCTCCACTGTACTCTACCTCTACTGTACTCCACTCTACTCTACCTCTACTGTGCTCCACTGTACTCTACCTCTAATGTACTCCACTGTACTCTACCTTTACTGTACTCTTCTCTACTCCACCTCTAATGTGCTCCACTCTACTCTACCTCTACTGTACTCCACTGTACTCTACCTCTACTGTACTCCACTGTACTCTACCTCTACTATACTCCACTGTACTCTACCTCTACTCTGCTCTACTGTACTCTATCTCTACTGTGCTCCACTGTACTCTACCTCTACTGTACTCCACTGTACTCTACCTCTACTCTGCTCTACTGTACTCTATCTCTACTGTGCTCCACTGTACTCTACCTCTACTGTGCTCCACTGTACTCTATCTCTACTGTACTCCACTGTACTTTACCTCTACAGTGCTCCACTCTGCTCTACCTCTACTGTACTCCGCTGTACTCTACCTCTACTCTGCTCTACTCTACTCTATCTCTAATGTACTCCACTGTACTCTATCTCTACTGTACTCCACTGTAGTCTACCTCAACTATACTCCCCTGTACTCTACCTCTACTGTGCTCCACTGTACTCTACATCTACTGTGCTCCACTGTACTCTACCTCTACTCTACTCCACTGTACTCTACCTCTACTATACTCCACTGTACTCTACCTCTACTGTGCTCTACTGTACTCTACCTCTACTGTGCTCCACTGTACAATACCTCTATTGTAGTCCACTGTACTCTACCTCTACTGTGCTCCACTCTACTCTACCTCTACTGTGCTCCACTGTACTCTACCTCTACTCTGCTCCACTGTACTCTATCTCTACTGCACTCCACTGTACTCTACCTCTACAGTGCTCCACTGTGCTCTACCTCTACTCTACTCCACTGTACTCTACCTCTACTCTGCTCTACTGTACTCTATCTCTACTGTGCTCCACTGTACTCTACCTCTACTGTACTCCACTGTAGTCTACCTAAACTATACTCCACTGTACTCTACCTCCACTGTGCTCCACTGTACTCTACCTCAACTATACTCCACTGTACTCTATCTCTACTCTAATCCACTGTACTCTATCTCTACTCTACTCCACTGTACTCTACCTCTACTCTACTCTACTGTACTCCACCTCTACTGTGCTCCACTGTACTCCACTGTACTCCAGCTCTACTGTGCTCCACTGTACTCTACCTCTACTGTACTACACTGTACTCTACATCTACTGTGCTCCACTGTACTCTGCCTCTACTGTACTCCACTGTACTCTACCTCTACTGTACTCCACTGTACTCTACCTCTACTGTGCACCACTGTACTCCACTGTACTCTATCTCTACTGTGATCCACTGTACTCTACCTCTGCTGTGCTCCACTGTACTCTATCTCTACTCTACTCCACTGTACTCTATCTCTATTTTACTCCACTGTACTCTACCTCTACTGTACTCTACTGTACTCCACCTCTACTGTGCTCCACTGTACTCCACTGTACTCTTCCTCTACTGTACTCCACTGTACTCTATCTCTACTGTGCTCCACTGTACTCTACCTCTACTGTGCTCTACTGTACTCTTCTCTACTGTGCTCCACTGTACTCTATTTCTACTGTACCCCACTGTACTCTACCTCTACTGTGCTCCACTGTACTCTACCTCTACTGTGCTCCACTGTACACTACCTCTACTGTACTCCACTGTACTCTACCTCTACTGTGCTCCACTGTACTCTACCTCTACTGTGCTCCACTGTACTCTACCTCTACTCTGCTCCACTGTACTTTATCTCTACTGTACTCCACTGTACTCTACCTCCACAGTGCTCCACTGTGCTCTACATCTACTGTACTCCACTGTACTCTACCTCTACTCTGCTCTACTGTGCTCTACCTCTACTGTACTCCACTGTACTCTATCTCTACTGTACTCCACTGTAATCTATCTCTACTGTGCTCCACTGTACTCCACTGTACTCTATCTCTACTGTGATCCACTGTACTCTACCTCTGCTGTGCTCCACTGTACTCTATCTCTACTCTACTCCACTGTACTCTACCTCTACTGTTCTCCACTGTACTCTACCTCTACTGTACTCCACTCTACTCTACCTCTACTGTGCTCCACTGTACTCTACCTCTAATGTACTCCACTGTACTCTACCTCTACTGTACTCTTCTCTACTCCACCTCTAATGTGCTCCACTCTACTCTACCTCTACTGTACTCCACTGTACTCCTCCTCTACTGTACTCCACTGTACTCTACCTCTACTATACTCCACTGTACTCTACCTCTACTCTGCTCTACTGTACTCTATCTCTACTGTGCTCCACTGTACTCTACCTCTACTGTACTCCACTGTACTCTACCTCTACTCTGCTCTACTGTACTTTATCTCTACTGTGCTCCACTGTACTCTACCTCTACTGTGCTCCACTGTACTCTATCTCTACTGTACTCCACTGTACTTTACCTCTACAGTGCTCCACTCTGCTCTACCTCTACTGTACTCCGCTGTACTCTACCTCTACTCTGCTCTACTCTACTCTATCTCTAATGTACTCCACTGTACTCTATCTCCACTGTACTCCACTGTAGTCTACCTCAACTATACTCCCCTGTACTCTACCTCTACTGTGCTCCACTGTACTCTACATCTACTGTGCTCCACTGTACTCTACCTCTACTCTACTCCACTGTACTCTACCTCTACAGTGCTCCACTGTGCTCTACCTCTACTCTACTCCACTGTACTCTACCTCTACTCTGCTCTACTGTACTCTAACTCTACTGTGCTCCACTGTACTCTACCTCTACTGTACTCCACTGTAGTCTACCTAAACTATACTCCACTGTACTCTACCTCCACTGTGCTCCACTGTACTCTATCTCTACTCTAATCCACTGTACTCTATCTCTACTCTACTCCACTCTACTCTATCTCTACTGTACTCCACTGTACTCTACCTCTACTCTACTCTACTGTACTCCACCTCTACTGTGCTCCACTGTACTCCACTGTACTCCAGCTCTACTGTGCTCCACTGTACTCTACCTCTACTGTGCTCCACTGTACTCTGCCTCTACTGTACTCCACTGTACTCTACCTCTACTGTACTCCACTGTACTCTACCTCTACTGTACTCCACTGTATTCTACCTCTACTGTGCTCTACTGTACTCTACCTCTACTGTACTCCATTGTACTCTACCTCTACTGTACTGTACTGTTCTCTACCTCTACTGTACTCTACTGTACTCCACCTCTACTGTGCTCCACTGTACTCCACTGTACTCTAGCTCTAATGTGCTCCACTGTACTCTACCTCTACTGTGCTCTACTGTACTCTATCTCTACTGTGCTCCACTCTACTCTACCTCTACTGTACTCCACTGTACCCCACCTCTACAGTGCTCCAGTGTAATCTACCTCTACTGTATTCCACTGTACTCTACCTCTACTCTGCTCTACTGTACTCTATCTCTACTGTGCTCTACTGTACTCTACCTCTATTATACTCCACTGTACTCTACCTCTACTGTGCTCCACTGTACTCTACCACTACTGTGCTCCACTGTACACTACCTCTACTGTAGTCCACTGTACTCTACCTCTACTGTGCTCCACTCTACTATACCTCTACTGTGCTCAGCTGTACTCTACCTCTACTGTGCTCAACTGTACTCTACCTCTACTATACTCCACTGCACTTATCTCTACTGTGTTCGACTGTACTCTATCTCTACTGTACTACACTGTACTCTTCCTCTACTGTGCTCCACTGTACTCTACCTCTACTGTGCTCTACTGTACTCTATCTCTACTCTGCTCCACTGTACTCTACCTCTACTGTACTCCACTGTACTCCACCTCTACAGTGCTCCACTGTACTCCACCTCTACTGTACTCCACTGTAGTCTACCTAAACTATACTCCACTGTACTCTACCTCCACTGTGCTCCACTGTACTCTACCTCAACTATACTCCACTGTACTCTATCTCTACTCTAATCCACTGTACTCTATCTCTACTCTACTCCACTCTACTCTATCTCTACTGTACTCCACTGTACTTCTCCTCTACTCTACTCTACTGTACTCCACCTCTACTGTGCTCCACTGTACTCCACTGTACTCCAGCTCTACTGTGCTCCACTGTACTCTACCTCTACTGTACTCTACTGTACTCTACTCTATTGTGCTCCACTGTACTCTGTTTCTACTGTACCCCACTGTGCTCCACCTCTACTGTGCTCAACTGTACTCTACCTCTACTGTGCTCCACTGTACACTACCTCTACTGTACTCCACTGTACTCTACCTCTACTGTGCTCCACTGTACTCTACCTCTACTGTGCTCCACTGTACTCTACCTCTACTGTGCTCCACTGTACTCTATCTCTAATGTACTCCACTGTACTCTACCTCTACAGTGCTCCACTGTGCTCTACCTCTACTGTACTCCACTGTACTCTACCTCTACTCTGCTCTACTGTACTCTATCTCTACTGTGCTCCACTGTACTCTCCCTCTACTGTGCTCCACTGTACTCTATCTCTACTGTACTCCACTGTACTCTACCTCTACAGTGCTCCACTGTGCTCTACCTCTACTGTACTCCAGTGTACTCTACTTCTACTCTGCTCTACTGTACTCTATCTCTACAGTACTCCACTGTACTCTACCTCTACTCTACTCCACTGTACTCTACCTCTACTGTACTCTACTCTACTCCACCTCTAATGTGCTCCACTCTACTCTACCTCTACTGTACTCCACTGTACTCTACCTCTACTGTACTCTACTCTACTCCACCTCTAATGTGCTCCACTCTACTCTACCTCTACTGTACTCCACTGTACTCTACCTCTACTCTGCTCTACTGTACTCTATCTCTACTGTGCTCCACTGTACTCTACCTCTACTGTACTCCACTGTAGTCTACCTCAACTATATTCAACTGTACTCTACCTCTACTGTGCTCCACTGTACACTACCTCTACTGTACTCCACTGTACTCTACCTCTACTGTGCTCCACTGTACTCTACCTCTACTGTGCTCCACTGTACTCTACCTTTACTGTGCTCCACTGTACTCTATCTCTAATGTACTCCACTGTACTCTACCTCTACAGTGCTCCACTGTGCTCTACCTCTACTGTACTCCACTGTACTCTACCTCTACTCTGCTCTAATGTACTCTATCTCTACTGTGCTCCACTGTACTCTACCTCTACTGTACTCCACTGTAGTCTACCTCAACTATACTCCACTGTACTCTACCTCTACTGTGCTCCACTGTACTCTACCTCTACTGTACTCCACTGTACTCTATCTCTACTGTACTCCACTGTAATCTATCTCTACTGTGCTCCACTGTACTATACCTCTACTGTGCTCCACTGTACTCCACTGTACTCTATCTCTACTGTGATCCACTGTACTCTACCTCTGGTGTGCTCCACTGTACTCTATCTCTACTCTACTCCACTGTACTCTACCTCTACTGTACTCCACTGTACTCTACCTCTACTGTACTCCACTCTACGCTACCTCTACTGTGCTCCACTGTACTCTACCTCTACTGTGCTCCACTGTACTCTACCTCTACTGTGCTCCACTGTACACTACCTCTACTGTATTCAACTGTACTCTACCTCTACTGTGCTCTACTCTACTCTACCTCTACTGTGCTCCACTGTACTCTCCCTCTACTGTGCTCCACTGTACTCTATCTCTACTGTACTCCACTGTACTCTACCTCTACAGTGCTCCACTGTGCTCTACCTCTACTGTACTCCAGTGTACTCTACTTCTACTCTGCTCTACTGTACTCTATCTCTACAGTACTCCACTGTACTCTACCTCTACTGTACTCCACTGTACTCTACCTCTACTGTACTCTACTCTACTCCAACTCTAATGTGCTCCACTCTACTCTACCTCTACTGTACTCCACTGTACTCTACCTCTACTGTACTCTACTCTACTCCACCTCTAATGTACTCCACTCTACTCTACCTCTACTGTACTCCACTGTACTCTACCTCTACTCTGCTCTACTGTACTCTATCTCTACTGTGCTCCACTATACTCTACCTCTACTGTACTCCACTGTAGTCTACCTCAACTATACTCAACTGTACTCTACCTCTACTGTGCTCTACTGTACTCTATCTCTACTGTGCTCCACTGTACTCTACCTCTACTGTACTCCACTGTACTCCACCTCTACAGTGCTCCACTGTACTCTACCTCGACAATACTCCACTGTACTCTACCTCTACTCTGCTCTACTGTACTCTATCTCTACTGTGATCCACTGTACTCTACCTCTACTGTACTCCACTGTAGTCTGCCTCAACTATACTCCATTGTACTCTACCTCTACTGTACTCCACTGTACTCTACCTCTACTCTACCTCTACTGTACTCTACCTCTACTGTACTCCACTGTAATCTACCTCTACTGTGCTCTGCTGTACTCTACCTCTACTGTACTCCACTGTACTCTACCTCTACTCTACTGTACTGTTATCTACCTCTACTGTACTCTACTGTACTCCACCTCTACTGTTCTCCACTGTACTCCACTGTACTCTACCTCTACTGTGCTCCACTGTACTCTACCTCTACTATACTCCACTGTACTCTATCTCTACTGTGCTCCACTCTACTCTACCTCAACTGTACTCCACTGTACTCTATCTCTACTGTTCTCCACTGTATTCTACCTCTACTGTGATCCACTGTACTCCACTGTACTCTACCTCTACTGTTCTCCACTGTACTCTACCTCTACTGTACTCCACTCTACTCTACCTCTACTGTGCTCCACTGTACTCTACCTCTAATGTACTCCACTGTACTCTACCTCTACTGTACTCTTCTCTACTCCACCTCTAATGTGCTCCACTCTACTCTACCTCTACTGTACTCCACTGTACTCTACCTCTACTGTACTCCACTGTACTCTACCTCTACTATACTCCACTGTACTCTACCTCTACTCTGCTCTACTGTACTCTATCTCTACTGTGCTCCACTGTACTCTACCTCTACTGTACTCCACTGTACTCTACCTCTACTCTGCTCTACTGTACTCTATCTCTACTGTGCTCCACTGTACTCTACCTCTACTGTGCTCCACTGTACTCTATCTCTACTGTACTCCACTGTACTTTACCTCTACAGTGCTCCACTCTGCTCTACCTCTAGTGTACTCCGCTGTACTCTACCTCTACTCTGCTCTACTCTACTCTATCTCTAATGTACTCCACTGTACTCTATCTCTACTGTACTCCACTGTAGTCTACCTCAACTATACTCCCCTGTACTCTACCTCTACTGTGCTCCACTGTACTCTACATCTACTGTGCTCCACTGTACTCTACCTCTACTCTACTCCACTGTACTCTACCTCTACTATACTCCACTGTACTCTACCTCTACTGTGCTCTACTGTACTCTACCTCTACTGTGCTCCACTGTACAATACCTCTATTGTAGTCCACTGTACTCTACCTCTACTGTGCTCCACTCTACTCTACCTCTACTGTGCTCCACTGTACTCTACCTCTACTCTGCTCCACTGTACTCTATCTCTACTGCACTCCACTGTACTCTACCTCTACAGTGCTCCACTGTGCTCTACCTCTACTCTACTCCACTGTACTCTACCTCTACTCTGCTCTACTGTACTCTATCTCTACTGTGCTCCACTGTACTCTACCTCTACTGTACTCCACTGTAGTCTACCTAAACTATACTCCACTGTACTCTACCTCCACTGTGCTCCACTGTACTCTACCTCAACTATACTCCACTGTACTCTATCTCTACTCTAATCCACTGTACTCTATCTCTACTCTACTCCACTGTACTCTACCTCTACTCTACTCTACTGTACTCCACCTCTACTGTGCTCCACTGTACTCCACTGTACTCCAGCTCTACTGTGCTCCAATGTACTCTACCTCTACTGTACTACACTGTACTCTACATCTACTGTGCTCCACTGTACTCTGCCTCTACTGTACTCCACTGTACTCTACCTCTACTGTACTCCACTGTACTCTACCTCTACTGTGCTCCACTGTACTCTACCTCTACTCTACTCCACTGTACTCTACCTCTACTATACTCCACTGTACTCTACCTCTACTGTGCTCTACTGTACTCTACCTCTACTGTGCTCCACTGTACAATACCTCTATTGTAGTCCACTGTACTCTACCTCTACTGTGCTCCACTCTACTCTACCTCTACTGTGCTCCACTGTACTCTACCTCTACTCTGCTCCACTGTACTCTATCTCTACTGCACTCCACTGTACTCTACCTCTACAGTGCTCCACTGTGCTCTACCTCTACTCTACTCCACTGTACTCTACCTCTACTCTGCTCTACTGTACTCTATCTCTACTGTGCTCCACTGTACTCTACCTCTACTGTACTCCACTGTAGTCTACCTAAACTATACTCCACTGTACTCTACCTCCACTGTGCTCCACTGTACTCTACCTCAACTATACTCCACTGTACTCTATCTCTACTCTAATCCACTGTACTCTATCTCTACTCTACTCCACTGTACTCTACCTCTACTCTACTCTACTGTACTCCACCTCTACTGTGCTCCACTGTACTCCACTGTACTCCAGCTCTACTGTGCTCCAATGTACTCTACCTCTACTGTACTACACTGTACTCTACATCTACTGTGCTCCACTGTACTCTGCCTCTACTGTACTCCACTGTACTCTACCTCTACTGTACTCCACTGTACTCTACCTCTACTGTACTCCACTGTATTCTACCTCTACTGTGCTCTACTGTACTCTACCTCTACTGTACTCCATTGTACTCTACCTCTACTGTACTGTACTGTTCTCTACCTCTACTGTACTCTACTGTACTCCACCTCTACTGTGCTCCACTGTACTCCACTGTACTCTAGCTCTGATGTGCTCCACTGTACTCTACCTCTACTGTGCTCTACTGTACTCTATCTCTACTGTGCTCCACTCTACTCTACCCCTACTGTACTCCACTGTACTCCACCTCTACAGTGCTCCACTGTACTCTACCTCTACTCTGCTCTACTGTACTCTATCTCTACTGTGCTCTACTGTACTCTACCTCTATTATACTCCACTGTACTCTACCTCTACTGTGCTCCACTGTACTCTACCACTACTTTGCTCCACTGTACACTACCTCTACTGTAGTCCACTGTACTCTACCTCTAGTGTGCTCCACTCTACTCTACCTCTACTGTGCTCAGCTGTACTCTACCTCTACTGTGCTCCACTGTACTCTACCTCTACTATACTCCACTGCACTTATCTCTACTGTTTTCGACTGTACTCTATCTCTACTGTACTCCACTGTAATCTATCTCTACTGTACTACACTGTACTCTTCCTCTACTGTGCTCCACTGTACTCTACCTCTACTGTGCTCTACTGTACTCTATCTCTACTCTGCTCCACTGTACTCTACCTCTACTGTACTCCACTGTACTCCACCTCTACAGTGCTCCACTGTACTCTACCTCTACTGTACTCCACTGTACTCTACCTCTACTGTACTCCACTGTACTCTACCTCTACTCTGCTCTACTGTACTCTATCTCTACTGTGCTCCACTGTACTCCACCTCTACTGTACTCCACTGTAGTCTACCTAAACTATACTCCACTGTACTCTACCTCCACTGTGCTCCACTGTACTCTACCTCAACTATACTCCACTGTACTCTATCTCTACTCTAATCCACTGTACTCTATCTCTACTCTACTCCACTCTACTCTATCTCTACTGTACTCCACTGTACTTCTCCTCTACTCTACTCTACTGTACTCCACCTCTACTGTGCTCCACTGTACTCCACTGTACTCCAACTCTACTGTGCTCCACTGTACTCTACCTCTACTGTACTCCACTGTACTCTACATCTACTGTGCTCCACTGTACTCTACCTCTACTGTACTCCACTGTACTCTACCTCTACTGTACTCCACTGTACTCTACCTCTACTGTACTCCACTGTATTCTACCTCTACTGTACTCCACTGTACTCTACCTCTACTGTGCTCTACTGTACTCTACCTCTACTGTACTCCACTGTACTCTATCTCTACTGTGCTCCACTGTACTCTACCTCTACTGTACTCCACTGTACTCTATCTCTACTGTTCTCCACTGTACTCTACCTCTACTGTGCACCACTGTACTCCACTGTACTCTATCTCTACTGTGATCCACTGTACTCTACCTCTGCTGTGCTCCACTGTACTCTATCTCTACTCTACTCCACTGTACTCTATCTCTATTTTACTCCACTGTACTCTACCTCTACTGTACTCTACTGTACTCCACCTCTACTGTGCTCCACTGTACTCCACTGTACTCTTCCTCTACTGTACTCCACTGTACTCTATCTCTACTGTGCTCCACTGTACTCTACCTCTACTCTGCTCTACTGTACTCTTCTCTACTGTGCTCCACTGTACTCTATTTCTACTGTACCCCACTGTACTCTACCTCTACTGTGCTCCACTGTACTCTACCTCTACTGTGCTCCACTGTACTCTACCTCTACTCTGCTCCACTGTACTTTATCTCTACTGTACTCCACTGTACTCTACCTCCACAGTGCTCCACTGTGCTCTACCTCTACTGTACTCCACTGTACTCTACCTCTACTCTGCTCTACTGTGCTCTACCTCTACTCTACTCCACTGTACTCTATCTCTACTGTACTCCACTGTAATCTATCTCTACTGTGCTCCACTGTACTATTCCTCTACTGTGCTCCACTGTACTCCACTGTCATCTATCTCTACTGTGATCCACTGTACTCTACCTCTGCTGTGCTCCACTGTACTCTATCTCTACTCTACTCCACTGTACTCTACCTCTACTGTTCTCCACTGTACTCTACCTCTACTGTACTCCACTCTACTCTACCTCTACTGTGCTCCACTGTACTCTACCTCTAATGTACTCCACTGTACTCTACCTCTACTGTACTCTTCTCTACTCCACCTCTAATGTGCTCCACTTTACTCTACCTCTACTGTACTCCACTGTACTCTACCTCTACTGTACTCCACTGTACTCTACCTCTACTATACTCCACTGCACTTATCTCTACAGTTTTCTACTGTACTCTACCTCTACTGTACTCCACTGTACTCTACCTCTACTCTGCTCTACTGTACTCTATCTCTACTGTACCTCACTGTACTCTACCTCTACTGTGCTCCACTGTACTCTACCTCTACTGTGCTCCACTGTACACTACCTCTACTGTACTCCACTGTACTCTACCTCTACTGTACTCCACTGTACTCTATCTCTACTGTTCTCCACTGTACTCTACCTCTACTGTGCACCACTGTACTCCACTGTACTCTACCTCTACTGTGCTCTACTGTACTCTATCTCTACTATGCTCACCTGTACTCTACCTCTACTGTACTCCACTGTACTCCACCTCTACAGTGCTCCACTGTACTCTACCTCTACTCTGCTCTATTGTACCCTATCTCTACTGTGCTCCACTGTACTCTACCTCTACTGTACTCCACTGTACTCCACCTCTACAGTGTTCTACTGTACTCTACCTCTACTGTACTCCACTGTACTCTACCTCTACTCTGCTCTACTGTACTCTATCTCTACTGTGCTCCACTGTACTCTACCTTAACTATACTCCACTGTACTCTATCTCTACTCTAATCTACTGTACTCCACCTATACTGTGCTTCACTGTACTCCACTGTACTCTAGCTCTACTGTGCTCCACTGTACTCTACCTCTACTGTGCTCTACTGTACTCTATCTCTACTGTGCTCCACTGTACTTTACCTCTACTGTACTCCACTGTACTCCACCTCTACAGTGCTCCACTGTACTCTACCTCTACTGTACTCCAATGTACTCTACCTCTACTCTGCTCTACTGTACTCTATCTCTACTGTGCTCTACTGTACTCTACCTCTATTATACTCCACTGTACTCTACCTCTACTGTGCTCCACTGTACTCTACCTCTACTGTGCTCCACTGTACACTACCTCTACTGTAGTCCACTGTACTCTACCTCTACTGTGCTCCACTCTACTCTACCTCTGCTGTGCTCAGCTGTACTCTACCTCTACTGTACTCCACTGTACTCTATCTCTTCTGTACTACACTGTACTCTTCCTCTACTGTGCTCCACTGTACTCTACCTCTACTGTGCTCTACTGTACTCTTCTCTACTGTGCTCCACTGTACTCTATTTCTACTGTACCCCACTGTACTCTACCTCTACTGTGCTCCACTGTACTCTACCTCTACTGTACTCCACTGTACACTACCTCTACTGTACTCCACTGTACTCTATCTCTACTGTGATCCACTGTACTCTACCTCTGCTGTGCTCCACTGTACTCTATCTCTACTCTACTCCACTGTACTCTATCTCTATTTTACTCCACTGTACTCTACCTCTACTGTACTCTACTGTACTCCACCTCTACTATGCTCCACTGTACTCCACCTCTACTATGCTCCACTGTACTCCACTGTACTCTTCCTCTACTGTACTCCACTGTACTCTATCTCTACTGTGCTCCACTGTACTCTACCTCTAATGTGCTCTACTGTACTCTTCTCTACTGTGATCCACTGTACTCTATTTCTACTGTACCCCACTGTACTCTACCTCTACTGTGCTCCACTGTACTCTACCTCTACTGTGCTCCATTGTACACTACCTCTACTGTACTCCACTGTACTCTACCTCTACTGTACTCCACTGTACTCTATCTCTACTGTTCTCCACTGTACTCTACCTCTACTGTGCACCACTGTACTCAGTACCGCTGCTAGCCATTTTGGTGCCCTAAGCATAATTCCTTATTATTCCTCCTTTATTCCCCCAGTTAAACTTTTTAACGCGCAATCCAACGGATCACTGAGGCGGCGGCGCCATCGTTACTTTCTAGAGCAATTAAATACTCTTGTTCCACCTGTTTTGTTATATACATCCCTAAAAAGTGCCTAATAATATTTATATACTGAAATAATATCGGCATTATAATTATCATTATCATTATAATTATTATCTACCTCTGCTGTGCTCCACTGTACTCTATCTCTACTCTACTCCACTGTACTCTATCTCTATTTTACTCCACTGTACTCTACCTCTACTGTACTCTACTGTACTCCACCTCTACTGTGCTCCACTGTACTCCACTGTTCTCTTCCTCTACTGTACTCCACTGTACTCTATCTCTACTGTGCTCCACTGTACTCTACCTCTACTGTGCTCTACTGTACTCTTCTCTACTGTACTCCACTGTACTCTATTTCTACTGTACCTCACTGTACTCTACCTCTACTGTGCTCCACTGTACTCTACCTCTACTGTGCTCCACTGTACACTACCTCTACTGTACTCCACTGTACTTTACCTCTACTGTACTCCACTGTACTCTATCTCTACTG
Source organism: Tiaroga cobitis (assembly GCA_030578255.1). NCBI lineage: Eukaryota > Metazoa > Chordata > Actinopteri > Cypriniformes > Leuciscidae > Tiaroga > Tiaroga cobitis. Next base: position 1,005,777 of record JAROOI010000042.1, on the reverse strand, counting down.
TTCTCCACTGTACTCTACCTCTACTGTGCACCACTGTACTCCACTGTACTCTACCTCTACTATGCTCTACTGTACTCTATCTCTACTATGCTCACCTGTACTCTACCTCTACTGTACTCCACTGTACCCCACCTCTACAGTGCTCCACTGTACTCTACCTCTACTGTACTCCACTGTACTCTACCTCTACTCTGCTCTATTGTACCCTATCTCTACTGTGCTCCACTGTACTCTACCTCTACTGTACTCCACTGTACTCCACCTCTACAGTGTTCTACTGTACTCTACCTCTACTGTACTCCACTGTACTCTACCTCTACTCTGCTCTACTGTACTCTATCTCTACTGTGCTCCACTGTACTCTACCTCTACTGTACTCCACTGTAGTCTACCTCAACTATACTCCACTGTACTCTACCTCTACTGTGCTCCACTGTACTCTACCGCAGCTATACTCCACTGTACTCTATCTCTACTCTAATCTACTGTACTCCACCTCTACTGTGCTTCACTGTACTCCACTGTACTCTAGCTCTACTGTGCTCCACTGTACTCTACCTGTACTGTGCTCTACTGTGCTCTATCTCTACTGTGCTCCACTGTACTTTACCTCTACTGTACTCCACTGTACTCCACCTCTACAGTCCTCCACTGTACTCTACCTCTACTGTACTCCAATGTACTCTACCTCTACTCTGCTCTACTGTACTCTATCTCTACTGTGCTCTACTGTACTCTACCTCTATTATAATCCACTGTACTCTACCTCTACTGTGCTCCACTGTACTCTACCTCTACTGTGCTCCACTGTACACTACCTCTACTGGGCTCTACTCTACTCTATCTCTACTCTGCTCCACTGTACTTTACCTCTACTGTACTCTACTGTACTCCACCTCTACTGTGCTCCACTGTACTCCACTGTACTCCAGCTCTACTGTGCTCCACTGTACTCTACCTCTACTGTACTCCACTGTACTCTACATCTACTGTGCTCCACTGTACTCTACATCTACTGTACTCCACTGTACTCTACCTCTACTGTACTCCACTGTACTCTACCTGTACTGTACTCCACTGTATTCTACCTCTACTGTGCTCTACTGTACTCTATCTCTACTGTACTCCACTGTACTCTACCTCTACTGTACTGTACTGTTCTCTAAGTCTACTGTACTCTACTGTACTCCACCTCTACTGTGCTCCACTGTACTCCACTGTACTCTACCTCTACTGTGCTCCACTGTACTCTACCTCTACTGTACTCCACTGTACTCTATCTCTACTGTGCTCCACTGTACTCTACCTCTAGTGTACTCCACTGTACTCTATCTCTACTGTTCTCCACTGTACTCTACCTCTACTGTGCACCACTGTACTCCACTGTACTCTATCTCTACTGTGATCCACTGTACTCTACCTCTGCTGTGCTCCACTGTACTCTATCTCTACTCTACTCCACTGTACTCTATCTCTATTTTACTCCACTGTACTCTACCTCTACTGTACTCTACTGTACTCCACCTCTACTGTGCTCCACTGTACTCCACTGTTCTCTTCCTCTACTGTACTCCACTGTACTCTATCTCTACTGTGCTCCACTGTACTCTACCTCTACTGTGCTCTACTGTACTCTTCTCTACTGTACTCCACTGTACTCTATTTCTACTGTACCTCACTGTACTCTACCTCTACTGTGCTCCACTGTACTCTACCTCTACTGTGCTCCACTGTACACTACCTCTACTGTACTCCACTGTACTTTACCTCTACTGTACTCCACTGTACTCTATCTCTACTGTTCTCCACTGTACTCTACCTCTACTGTGCACCACTGTACTCCACTGTACTCTACCTCTACTATGCTCTACTGTACTCTATCTCTACTATGCTCACCTGTACTCTACCTCTACTGTACTCCACTGTACCCCACCTCTACAGTGCTCCACTGTACTCTACCTCTACTGTACTCCACTGTACTCTACCTCTACTCTGCTCTATTGTACCCTATCTCTACTGTGCTCCACTGTACTCTACCTCTACTGTACTCCACTGTACTCCACCTCTACAGTGTTCTACTGTACTCTACCTCTACTGTACTCCACTGTACTCTACCTCTACTCTGCTCTACTGTACTCTATCTCTACTGTGCTCCACTGTACTCTACCTCTACTGTACTCCACTGTAGTCTACCTCAACTATACTCCACTGTACTCTACCTCTACTGTGCTCCACTGTACTCTACCGCAACTATACTCCACTGTACTCTATCTCTACTCTAATCTACTGTACTCCACCTCTACTGTGCTTCACTGTACTCCACTGTACTCTAGCTCTACTGTGCTCCACTGTACTCTACCTGTACTGTGCTCTACTGTACTCTATCTCTACTGTGCTCCACTGTACTTTACCTCTACTGTACTCCACTGTACTCCACCTCTACAGTCCTCCACTGTACTCTACCTCTACTGTACTCCAATGTACTCTACCTCTACTCTGCTCTACTGTACTCTATCTCTACTGTGCTCTACTGTACTCTACCTCTATTATAATCCACTGTACTCTACCTCTACTGTGCTCCACTGTACTCTACCTCTACTGTGCTCCACTGTACACTACCTCTACTGGGCTCTACTCTACTCTATCTCTACTCTGCTCCACTGTACTTTACCTCTACTGTACTCCACTGTACTCCACCTCTACAGTGCTCCACTGTACTCTACCTCTACTGTACTCCAATGTACTCTACCTCTACTCTGCTCTACTGTACTCTATCTCTACTGTGCTCTATTGTACTCTACCTCTATTATACTCCACTGTACTCTACCTCTACTGTACTCCACTGTACTCTATCTCTTCTGTACTACACTGTACTCTTCCTCTACTGTGCTCCACTGTACTCTACCTCTACTGTGCTCTACTGTACTCTTCTCTACTGTGCTCCACTGTACTCTATTTCTACTGTACCCCACTGTACTCTACCTCTACTGTGCTCCACTGTACTCTACCTCTACTGTGCTCTACTCTACTCTTCTCTACTGTGCTCCACTGTACTCTATTTCTACTGTACCCCACTCTACTCTACCTCTACTGTGCTCAGCTGTACTCTACCTCTACTGTACTCCACTGTACTCTATCTCTTCTGTACTACACTGTACTCTTCCTCTACTGTGCTCCACTGTACACTACCTCTACTGTACTCCACTGTACTCTACCTCTACTGTGCTCCACTGTAATCTACCTCTACTGTACTCCACTGTACTCTACCTCTACTATACTCCACTGTACTCTACCTCTACTGTGCTCTACTGTACTCTATCTCTACTATGCTCACCTGTACTCTACCTCTACTGTACTCCACTGTACTCCACCTCTACAGTGCTCCACTGTACTCTACCTCTACTGTACACCACTGTACTCTACCTCTACTCTGCTCTATTGTGCCCTATCTCTACTGTGCTCCACTGTACTCTACCTCTACTGTACTCCACTGTACTCCACCTCTACAGTGTTCTATTGTACTCTACCTCTACTGTACTCCACTGTACTCTACCTCTACTCTGCTCTACTGTACTCTATCTCTACTGTGCTCCACTGTACTCTACCTCTACTGTACTCCACTGTAGTCTACCTCAACTATACTCCACTGTACTCTACCTCTACTGTGCTCCACTGTACTCTACCGCAACTATACTCCACTGTACTCTATCTCTACTCTAATCTACTGTACTCCACCTCTACTGTGCTTCACTGTACTCCACTGTACTCTAGCTCTACTGTGCTCCACTGTACTCTACCTCTACTGTGCTCTACTGTACTCTATCTCTACTGTGCTCCACTGTACTTTACCTCTACTGTACTCCACTGTACTCCACCTCTACAGTGCTCCACTGTACTCTATCTCTACTGTACTCCAATGTACTCTACCTCTACTCTGCTCTACTGTACTCTATCTCTACTGTGCTCTACTGTACTCTACCTCTATTATACTCCACTGTACTCTACCTCTACTGTGCTCCACTGTACTCTACCTCTACTGTGCTCCACTGTACACTACCTCTACTGTGCTCTACTGTACTCTATCTCTACTGTGCTCCACTGTACTTTACCTCTACTGTACTCCACTGTACTCCACCTCTACAGTGCTCCACTGTACTCTACCTCTACTGTACTCCAATGTACTCTACCTCTACTCTGCTCTACTGTACTCTATCTCTACTGTGCTCTATTGTACTCTACCTCTATTGTACTCCACTGTACTCTACCTCTACTGTGCTCCACTCTACTCTACCTCTACTGTGCTCAGCTGTATTCTACCTCTACTGTACTCCACTGTACTCTATCTCTTCGGTACTACACTGTACTCTTCCTCTACTGTGCTCCACTGTACTCTACCTCTACTGTGCTCTACTGTACTCTTCTCTACTGTGCTCCACTGTACTCTATTTCTACTGTACCCCACTGTACTCTACCTCTACTGTGCTCCACTGTACTCTACCTCTACTGTGCTCTACTGTACTCTTCTCTACTGTGCTCCACTGTACTCTATTTCTACTGTACCCCACTCTACTCTACCTCTACTGTGCTCAGCTGTACTCTACCTCTACTGTACTTCACTGTACTCTATCTCTTCTGTACTACACTGTACTCTTCCTCTACTGTGCTCCACTGTACACTACCTCTACTGTACTCCACTGTACTCTACCTCTACTGTGCTCCACTGTAATCTACCTCTACTGTACTCCACTGTACTCTACCTCTACTATACTCCACTGTACTCTACCTCTACTGTGCTCTACTGTACTCTATCTCTACTATGCTCACCTGTACTCTACCTCTACTGTACTCCACTGTACTCCACCTCTACAGTGCTCCACTGTACTCTACCTCTACTGTACTCCACTGTACTCTACCTCTACTCTGCTCTATTGTACCCTATCTCTACTGTGCTCCACTGTACTCTACCTCTACTGTACTCCACTGTACTCCACCTCTACAGTGTTCTATTGTACTCTACCTCTACTGTACTCCACTGTACTCTACCTCTACTCTGCTCTACTGTACTCTATCTCTACTGTGCTCCACTGTACTCTACCTCTACTCTACTCCACTGTAGTCTACCTCAACTATACTCCACTGTACTCTACCTCTACTGTACTCCACTGTACTCTACCTCTACTCTGCTCTACTGTACTCTATCTCTACTGTGCTCCACTGTACTCTACCTCTACTGTACTCCACTGTAGTCTACCTCAACTATACTCCACTGTACTCTACCTCTACTCTGCTCTACTGTACTCTATCTCTACTGTGCTCTTCTGTACTCTACCTCTATTATACTCCACTGTATTCTACCTCTACTGTGCTCCACTCTACTCTACCTCTACTGTGCTCCACTCTACTCTACCTCTACTGTGCTCAGCTGTACTCTACCTCTAATGTACTCCACTGTACTCTATCTCTTCTGTACTACACTGTACTCTTCCTCTACTGTGCTCCACTGTACTCTACCTCTACTGTGCTCTACTGTACTCTATCTCTACTGTGCTCTACTGTACTCTACCTCTACTATACTCCACTGTACTCTACCTCTACTGTGCTCCACTGTACTCTACCTCTACTGTGCTCCACTGTACACTACCTCTACTGTACTCCACTGTACTCTACCTCTACTGTGCTCCACTCTACTCTACCTCTACTGTGCTCCACTGTACTCTACCTCTACTGTGCTCTACTGTACTCTATCTCTACTGTGCTCCACTGTACTCTACCTCTACTGTACTCTACTCTACTCCACCTCTAATGTGCTCCACTCTACTCTACCTCTACTGTACTCCACTGTACTCTACCTCTAATCTGCTCTACTGTACTCTATCTCTACTGTGCTCCACTGTACTCTACCTCTACTGTACTCTACTGTAGTCTACCTCAACTATACTCCACTGTACTCTACCTCTACTGTGCTCCACTGTACTCTACCTCTACTGTGCTCTACTGTACTCTATATCTACTGTGCTCCACTGTACTCTACCTCTACTGTACTCCACTGTACTCCACCTCTACTGTACTCCACTGTACTCTACCTCTACTCTGCTCTACTGTACTCTATCTCTACTGTGCTCCACTGTACTCTACCTCTACTGTGCTCCACTGTACTCTATCTCTACTCTACTCCACTGTACTCTATCTCTATTTTACTCCACTGTACTCTACCTCTAGTGTACTCTACTGTACTCCACCTCTACTGTGCTCCACTGTACTCCACTGTACTCTTCCTCTACTGTACTCCACTGTACTCTATCTCTACTGTGCTCCACTGTACTCTACCTCTACTGTGCTCTACTGTACTCTACTCTACTGTGGTCCACTGTACTCTATTTCTACTGTACCCCACTGTACTCTACCTCTACTGTGCTCCACTGTACTCTACCTCTACTGTGCTCCACTGTACAATACCTCTACTGTACTCCACTGTACTCTACCTCTACTGTGCTCCACTGTACTCTACCTCTACTCTGCTCCACTGTACTCTACCTCTACTGTGCTCCACTGTACACTACCTCTACTGTACTCCACTGTACTCTACCTCTACTGTGCTCCACTGTACTCTACCTCAACTATACTCCACTGTACTCTACCTCTACTGTGCTCCACTGTACTCTACCTCTACTGTGCTCTACTGTACTCTATCTCTACTGTGCTCCACTGTACTCTACTGTACTCCACTGTACTCCACCTCTACAGTGCTCCACTGTACTCTACCTCTACTGTCCTCCACTGTACTCTACCTCTACTCTGCATCTACTGTACTCTATCTCTACTGTGCTCCACTGTACTCTACCTCTACTGTACTCCACTGTAGTCTACCTAAACTATACTCCACTGTACTCTACCTCCACTGTGCTCCACTGTACTCTACCTCAACTATACTCCACTGTACTATATCTCTACTCTAATCCACTGTACTCTATCTCTACTCTACTCCACTCTACTCTATCTCTACTGTACTCCACTGTACTCTACCTCTACTCTACTCTACTGTACTCCACCTCTACTGTGCTCCACTGTACTCCACTGTACTCTAGCTCTACTGTGCTCCACTGTACTCTACCTCTACTGTACTCCACTGTACTCTACATCTACTGTGCTCCACTGTACTCTACCTCTACTGTACTCCACTGTACTCTACCTCTAAAGTACTCCACTGTACTCTACCTCTACTGTACTCCACTGTATTCTACCTCTACTGTGCTCTACTGTACCATACCTCTACTGTACTCCACTGTACTCTACCTCTACTGTACTGTACTGTTCTCTACCTCTACTGTACTCTACTGTACTCCACCTCTACTGTGCTCCACTGTACTCCACTGTACTCTATCTCTACTGTGCTCCACTGTACTCTACCTCTACTGTACTCTACTCTACTCCACCTCTAATGTGCTCCACTCTACTCTACCTCTACTGTACTCCACTGTACTCTACCTCTAATCTGCTCTACTGTACTCTATCTCTACTGTGCTCCACTGTACTCTACCTCTACTGTACTCTACTGTAGTCTACCTCAACTATACTCCACTGTACTCTACCTCTACTGTGCTCCACTGTACTCTACCTCTACTGTGCTCTACTGTACTCTATATCTACTGTGCTCCACTGTACTCTACCTCTACTGTACTCCACTGTACTCCACCTCTACTGTACTCCACTGTACTCTACCTCTACTCTGCTCTACTGTACTCTATCTCTACTGTGCTCCACTGTACTCTACCTCTACTGTGCTCCACTGTACTCTATCTCTACTCTACTCCACTGTACTCTATCTCTATTTTACTCCACTGTACTCTACCTCTAGTGTACTCTACTGTACTCCACCTCTACTGTGCTCCACTGTACTCCACTGTACTCTTCCTCTACTGTACTCCACTGTACTCTATCTCTACTGTGCTCCACTGTACTCTACCTCTACTGTGCTCTACTGTACTCTACTCTACTGTGGTCCACTGTACTCTATTTCTACTGTACCCCACTGTACTCTACCTCTACTGTGCTCCACTGTACTCTACCTCTACTGTGCTCCACTGTACAATACCTCTACTGTACTCCACTGTACTCTACCTCTACTGTGCTCCACTGTACTCTACCTCTACTCTGCTCCACTGTACTCTACCTCTACTGTGCTCCACTGTACACTACCTCTACTGTACTCCACTGTACTCTACCTCTACTGTGCTCCACTGTACTCTACCTCAACTATACTCCACTGTACTCTACCTCTACTGTGCTCCACTGTACTCTACCTCTACTGTGCTCTACTGTACTCTATCTCTACTGTGCTCCACTGTACTCTACTGTACTCCACTGTACTCCACCTCTACAGTGCTCCACTGTACTCTACCTCTACTGTCCTCCACTGTACTCTACCTCTACTCTGCATCTACTGTACTCTATCTCTACTGTGCTCCACTGTACTCTACCTCTACTGTACTCCACTGTAGTCTACCTAAACTATACTCCACTGTACTCTACCTCCACTGTGCTCCACTGTACTCTACCTCAACTATACTCCACTGTACTATATCTCTACTCTAATCCACTGTACTCTATCTCTACTCTACTCCACTCTACTCTATCTCTACTGTACTCCACTGTACTCTACCTCTACTCTACTCTACTGTACTCCACCTCTACTGTGCTCCACTGTACTCCACTGTACTCTAGCTCTACTGTGCTCCACTGTACTCTACCTCTACTGTACTCCACTGTACTCTACATCTACTGTGCTCCACTGTACTCTACCTCTACTGTACTCCACTGTACTCTACCTCTAAAGTACTCCACTGTACTCTACCTCTACTGTACTCCACTGTATTCTACCTCTACTGTGCTCTACTGTACCATACCTCTACTGTACTCCACTGTACTCTACCTCTACTGTACTGTACTGTTCTCTACCTCTACTGTACTCTACTGTACTCCACCTCTACTGTGCTCCACTGTACTCCACTGTACTCTACCTCTACTGTGCTCCACTGTACTCTACCTCTACTGTACTCCACTGTACTCTATCTCTACTGTTCTCCACTGTACTCTACCTCTACTGTGCTCCACTGTACTCCACTGTACTCTATCTCTACTGTGATCCACTGTACTCTACCTCTGCTGTGCTCCACTGTACTCTATCTCTACTCTACTCCACTGTACTCTATCTCTATTTTACTCCACTGTACTCTACCTCTAGTGTACTCTACTGTACTCCACCTCTACTGTGCTCCACTGTACTCCACTGTACTCTTCCTCTACTGTACTCCACTGTACTCTATCTCTACTGTGCTCCACTGTACTCTACCTCTACTGTGCTCTACTGTACTCTACTCTACTGTGCTCCACTGTACTCTATTTCTACTGTACCCCACTGTACTCTACCTCTACTGTGCTCCACTGTACACTACCTCTACTGTACTCCACTGTACTCTACCTCTACTGTGCTCCACTGTACTCTACCTCTACTCTGCTCGACTGTATTCTACCTCTACTGTGCTCCACTGTACTCTATCTCTACTGTACTCCACTGTACTCTACCTCCACAGTGCTCCACTGTGCTCTACCTCTACTGTACTCCACTGTACTCTACCTCTACTCTGCTCTACTGTGCTCTACCTCTACTGTACTCCACTGAACTCTACCTCTACTCTGCTCTACTGTACTCTATCTCTACTGTGCTCCACTGTACTCTACCTCTACTGTACTCCTCTGTAGTCTACCTCAACTATACTCCACTGTACTCTACCTCTACTGTGCTCCACTGTACTCTACCTCTACTGCACTCCACTCTACTCTATCTCTACTCTGCTCCACTGTACTCTACCTCTACTGTACTCCACTGTACTCTATCTGTACTGTTCTCAACTGTACTCTACCTCTACTGTGCTCCACTGTACTTCACTGTACTCTATCTCTACTGTGATCCACTGTACTCTACCTCTGCTGTGCTCCACTGTACTCTATCTCTACTCTACTCCACTGTACTCTATCTCTATTGTACTCCACTGTACTCTACCTCTACTGTACTCTACTGTACTCCACCTCTAGTGTGCTCCACTGTACTCCACTGTACTCTTACTCTACTGTACTCCACTGTACTCTATCTCTACTGTGCTACACTGTACTCTACCTCTACTGTGCTCTACTGTACTCTACTCTATTGTGCTCCACTGTACTCTATTTCTACTGTACCCCACTGCACTCTACCTCTACTGTGCTCCACTGTACTCTACCTCTACTGTGCTCCACTGTACTCTACATCTACTGTGCTCCACTGTACTCTACCTCTACTTTGCTCCACTGTGCTCTATCTCTACTGTACTCCACTGTACTCTACCTCTACAGTGATCCACTGTGCTACACCTCTACTGTACTCCACTGTACTCTACCTCTACTCTGCTCTACTGTGCTCTACCTATACTGTACTTCACTGTACTCTACCTCTACTCTGCTCTACTGTACTCTATCTCTACTGTGCTCCACTGTACTCTACCTCTACTGTACTCCACTGTAGTCCACCTCAACTATACTCCACTGTATTCTACCTCTACTGTGCTCCACTGTACTCTACCTCTACTGTACTCCACTGTACTCTATCTCTACTGTACTCCACTGTAATCTATCTCTACTGTGCTCCACTGTACTATACCTCTACTGTGCTCCACTGTACTCCACTGTACTCTATCTCTACTGTGATCCACTGTACTCTACCTCTGCTGTGCTCCACTGTTCTCTATCTCTACTCTACTCCACTGTACTCTACCTCTACTGTACTCCACTGTACTCTACCTCTACTGTACTCCACTCTACTCTACCTCTACTGTGCTCCACTGTACTCTACCTCTAATGTACTCCACTGTACTCTACCTCTACTGTACTCTTCTCTACTCCACCTCTAATGTGCTCCACTCTACTCTACCTCTACTGTACTCCACTGTACTCTACCTCTACTGTACTCCACTGTACTCTACCTCTACTATACTCCACTGCACTTATCTCTACTGTGTTCGACTGTACTCTATCTCTACTTTACTCCACTGTACTCTATCTCTACTGTACTACACTGTACTCTTCCTCTACTGTGCTCCACTGTACTCTATCTCTACTGTGCTCTACTGTACTCTATCTTTACTGTGCTCTACTGTACTCTACCTTTACTATACTCCACTGTACTCTACCTCTACTGTGCTCCACTTTACTCTACCTCTACTGTGCTCCACTGTACACTACCTCTACTGTATTCCACTGTACTCTACCTCTACTGTACTCCACTGTAGTCTGCCTCAACTATACTCCAGTGTACTCTACCTCTACTGTACTCCACTGTACTCTACCTCTAATGTACTCCACTGTACTCTACCTCTACTGTACTCTTCTCTACTCCACCTCTAATGTGCTCCACTCTACTCTACCTCTACTGTACTCCACTGTACTCTACCTCTACTGTACTCCACTGTACTCTACCTCTACTATACTCCACTGCACTTATCTCTACTGTGTTCGACTGTACTCTATCTCTACTTTACTCCACTGTACTCTATCTCTACTGTACTACACTGTACTCTTCCTCTACTGTGCTCCACTGTACTCTATCTCTACTGTGCTCTACTGTACTCTATCTTTACTGTGCTCTACTGTACTCTACCTTTACTATACTCCACTGTACTCTACCTCTACTGTGCTCCACTTTACTCTACCTCTACTGTGCTCCACTGTACACTACCTCTACTGTATTCCACTGTACTCTACCTCTACTGTACTCCACTGTAGTCTGCCTCAACTATACTCCAGTGTACTCTACCTCTACTGTACTCCACTGTACTCTACCTCTACTGTACTCCACTGTAATCTACCTCTACTGTGCTCTACTGTACTCTACCTCTACTGTACTCCACTGTACTCTACCTCTACTGTACTGTACTGTTATCTACCTCTAAAGTACTCTACTGTACTCCACCTCTACTGTTCTCCACTGTACTCCACTGTACTCTACCTCTACTGTGCTCCACTGTACTCTACCTCTACTGTACTCCACTGTACTCCACCTCTACAGTGCTCCACTGTACTCTACCTCTACTGTCCTCCACTGTACTCTACCTCTACTCTGCTCTACTGTACTCTATCTCTACTGTGCTCCACTGTACTCTACCTCTACTGTACTCCACTGTAGTCTACCTAAACTATACTCCACTGTACTCTACCTTCACTGTGCTCCACTGTACTCTACCTCAACTATACTCCACTGTACTCTATCTCTACTCTACTCCACTCTAATCTATCTCTACTGTACTCCACTGTACTCTACCTCTACTCTACTCTACTGTACTCCACCTCTACTGTGCTCCACTGTACTCCACTGTAGTCTAGCTCTACTGTGTTCCACTGTACTCTACCTCTACTGTACTCCACTGTACTCTACATCTACTGTGCTCCACTGTACTCTACCTCTACTGTGCTCCACTGTACTCCACTGTACTCTACCTCTACTGTACTCCACTGTATTCTACCTCTACTGTGCTCTACTGTACTCTACCTCTACTGTACTCCACTGTACTCTACCTCTACTGTACTGTACTGTTCTCTACCTCTACTGTACTCTACTGTACTCCACCTCTACTGTGCTCCACTGTACTCCACTGTACTCTATCTCTACTGTGATCCACTGTACTCTACCTCTGCTGTGCTCCACTCTACTCTATCTCTACTCTACTCCACTGTACTCTATCTCTATTTTACTTCACTGTACTCTACCTCTAGTGTACTCTACTGTACTCCACCTCTACTTTGCTCCACTCTACTCCACTGTACTCTTCCTCTACTGTACTCCACTGTACTCTATCTCTACTGTGCTCCACTGTACTCTACCTCTACTGTGCTCTACTGTACTCTACTCTACTGTGCTCCACTGTACTCTACCTCTACTGTGCTCCACTGTACTCTACCTCTACTGTACTCCACTGTACTCTACCTCTACAGTGCTCCACTCTGCTCTACCTCTACTCTACTCCACTGTACTCTATCTCTACTCTGCTCTACTGTACTCTACCTCTACTGTACTCCGCTGTACTCTACCTCTACTATACTCCACTCTACTCTACCTCTTATGTGCTCCACTGTACTCTACCTCTAATGTGCTCCACTCTACTCTACCTTTACTGTACTCCACTGTACTCTACCTCTACTCTGCATAACTCTACTCTATCTCTACTGTGCTCCACTGTACTCTACCTCTACTGTACTCCACTGTAGTCTACCTCAACTATACTCCACTGTACTCTACCTCTACTGTGCTCCACTGTACTCTACCTCTACTGTGCTCTACTGTACTCTATCTCTACTGTGCTCCACTGTACTCTACCTCTACTGTATTCCACTGTACTCCACCTCTACAGTGCTCCACTGTACTCTACCTCTACTGTCCTCCACTGTACTCTACCTCTACTCTGCTCTACTGTACTCTATCTCTACTGTGCTCCACTGTACTCTACCTCTACTGTACTCCACTGTAGTCTACCTCAACTATACTCCACTGTACTCTACCTCTACTCTGCATAACTCTACTCTATCTCTACTGTGCTCCACTGTACTCTACCTCTACTGTACTCCACTGTAGTCTACCTCAACTATACTCCACTGTACTCTACCTCTACTGTGCTCCACTGTACTCTACCTCTACTGTGCTCTACTGTACTCTATCTCTACTGTGCTCCACTGTACTCTACCTCTACTGTACTCCACTGTACTCCACCTCTACAGTGCTCCACTGTACTCTACCTCTACTGTCCTCCACTGTACTCTACCTCTACTCTGCTCTACTGTACTCTATCTCTACTGTGCTCCACTGTACTCTACCTCTACTGTACTCCACTGTAGTCTACCTCAACTATACTCCACTGTACTCTACCTCTACTGTGCTCCACTGTACTCTACCTCTACTGTGCTCTACTGTACTCTATCTCTACTGTGCTCCACTGTACTCTACCTCTACTGTACTCCACCTCTACAGTGCTCCACTGTACTCTACCTCTACTGTCCTCCACTGTACTCTACCTCTACTCTGCTCTACTGTACTCTATCTCTACTGTGCTCCACTGTACTCTACCTCTACTGTACTCCACTGTAGCCTACCTAAACTCTACTCCACTCTAATCTATCTCTACTGTACTCCACTGTACTCTACCTCTACTCTACTCGACTGTACTCCACCTCTACTGTGCTCCACTGTACTCCACTGTACTCTAACTCTACTGTGTTCCACTGTACTCTACCTCTACTGTACTCCACTGTACTCTACATCTACTGTGCTCCACTGTACTTTACCTCTACTGTACTCCACTGTACTCTACCTCTACTCTACTCCACTGTACTCTACCTCTACTGTACTCCACTGTATTCTACCTCTACTGTGCTCTACTGTACTCTACCTCTACTGTACTCCACTGTACTCTACCTCTACTGTACTGTACTGTTCTCTACCTCTACTGTACTCTACTGTACTCCACCTCTACTGTGCTCCACTGTACTCCACTGTACTCTATCTCTACTGTGATCCACTGTACTCTACCTCTGCTGTGCTCCACTCTACTCTATCTCTACTCTACTCCACTGTACTCTATCTCTATTTTACTTCACTGTACTCTACCTCTAGTGTACTCTACTGTACTCCACCTCTACTGTGCTCCACTCTACTCCACTGTACTCTTCCTCTACTGTACTCCACTGTACTCTATCTCTACTGTGCTCCACTGTACTCTACCTCTACTGTGCTCTACTGTACTCTACTCTACTGTGCTCCACTGTACTCTATTTCTACTGTACCCCACTGTACTCTACCTCTACTGTGCTCCACTGTACTCTACCTCTACTGTGCTCCAATGTACACTACCTCTACTCTACTCCACTGTACTCTACCTCTACTGTGCTCCACTGTACTCTACCTCTACTCTGCTCCACTGTACTCTACCTCTACTGTGCTCCACTGTACTCTATCTCTACTGTACTCCACTGTACTCTACCTCCACAGTGCTCCACTGTGCTCTACCTCTACTGTACTCCACTGTACTCTACCTCTACTCTGCTCTACTGTGCTCTACCTCTACTGTACTCCACTGTACTCTACCTCTACTATACTCCACTGCACTTATCTCTACTGTGTTCGACTGTACTCTATCTCTACTTTACTCCACTGTACTCTATCTCTACTGTACTACACTGTACTCTTCCTCTACTGTGCTCCACTGTACTCTATCTCTACTGTGCTCTACTGTCCTCTATCTTTACTGTGCTCTACTGTACTCTACCTCTACTATACTCCACTGTACTCTACCTCTACTGTGCTCCACTGTACTCTACCTCTATTGTGCTCCACTCTACACTACCTCTACTGTATTCCACTGTACTCTACCTCTACTGTGCTCCACTCTACTCTACCTCTACTGTGCTCCACTGTACTCTACCTCTAGTGTGCTCCACTGTACTCTATCTCTACTGTACTCCACTGTGCTCTACCTCTACTGTGCTCTACTGTACTCTACTCTATTGTGCTCCACTGTACTCTATTTCTACTGTACCCCACTGTACTCTACCTCTACTGTGCTCCACTGTACTCTACCTCTACTGTGCTCCACTGTACACTACCTCTACTGTACTCCACTGTACTCTACCTCTACTGTGCTCCACTGTAATCTACCTCTACTGTGCTCCACTGTACTCTACCTCTACTGTGCTCCACTGTACTCTATCTCTACTGTACTCCACTGTACTCTACCTCTACAGTGATCCACTGTGCTCTACCTCTACTGTACTTCACTGTACTCTACCTCTACTTTACTCCACTGTAGTCCACCTCAACTATACTCCACTGTACTCTACCTCTACTGTGCTCCACTGTACTCTACCTCTACTGTACTCCACTGTAGTCTGCCTCAACTATACTCCACTGTACTCTACCTCTACTGTACTCCACTGTACTCTACCTCTACTGTACTCCACTGTAATCTACCTCTACTGTGCTCTACTGTACTCTACCTCTACTGTACTCCACTGTACTCTACCTCTACTGTACTGTACTGTTATCTACCTCTAAAGTACTCTACTGTACTCCACCTCTACTGTTCTCCACTGTACTCCACCTCTACAGTGCTCCACTGTACTCTACCTCTACTGTCCTCCACTGTACTCTACCTCTACTGTACTCCACTGTACTCCACCTCTACAGTGCTCCACTGTACTCTACCTCTACTGTACTCCACTGTACTCTACCTCTACTCTGCTCTACTGTACTCTATCTCTACTGTGCTCCACTGTACTCTACCTCTACTCTACTCCACTGTAGTCTACCTAAACTATACTCCACTCTACTCTACCTCCACTGTGCTCCACTGTACTCTACCTCAACTATACTCCACTGTACTCTATCTCTACTCTAATCCACTGTACTCTATCTCTACTCTACTCCATTCTACTCTATCTCTACTGTACTCCACTGTACTCTACCTCTACTCTACTCTACTGTACTCCACCTCTACTGTGCTCCACTGTACTCCACTGTACTCCAGCTCTACTGTGCTCCACTGTACTCTACCTCTACTGTACTCCACTGTACTCTACATCTACTGTGCTCCACTGTACTCTACATCTACTGTACTCCACTGTACTCTACCTCTACTGTACTCCACTGTACTCTACCTGTACTGTACTCCACTGTATTCTACCTCTACTGTGCTCTACTGTACTCTATCTCTACTGTACTCCACTGTACTCTACCTCTACTGTACTGTACTGTTCTCTAAGTCTACTGTACTCTACTGTACTCCACCTCTACTGTGCTCCACTGTACTCCACTGTACTCTACCTCTACTGTGCTCCACTGTACTCTACCTCTACTGTACTCCACTGTACTCTATCTCTACTGTGCTCCACTGTACTCTACCTCTAGTGTACTCCACTGTACTCTATCTCTACTGTTCTCCACTGTACTCTACCTCTACTGTGCACCACTGTACTCCACTGTACTCTATCTCTACTGTGATCCACTGTACTCTACCTCTGCTGTGCTCCACTGTACTCTATCTCTACTCTACTCCACTGTACTCTATCTCTATTTTACTCCACTGTACTCTACCTCTACTGTACTCTACTGTACTCCACCTCTACTGTGCTCCACTGTACTCCACTGTTCTCTTCCTCTACTGTACTCCACTGTACTCTATCTCTACTGTGCTCCACTGTACTCTACCTCTACTGTGCTCTACTGTACTCTTCTCTACTGTGCTCCACTGTACTCTATTTCTACTGTACCTCACTGTACTCTACCTCTACTGTGCTCCACTGTACTCTACCTCTACTGTGCTCCACTGTACACTACCTCTACTGTACTCCACTGTACTTTACCTCTACTGTACTCCACTGTACTCTATCTCTACTGTTCTCCACTGTACTCTACCTCTACTGTGCACCACTGTACTCCACTGTACTCTACCTCTACTATGCTCTACTGTACTCTATCTCTACTATGCTCACCTGTACTCTACCTCTACTGTACTCCACTGTACCCCACCTCTACAGTGCTCCACTGTACTCTACCTCTACTGTACTCCACTGTACTCTACCTCTACTCTGCTCTATTGTACCCTATCTCTACTGTGCTCCACTGTACTCTACCTCTACTGTACTCCACTGTACTCCACCTCTACAGTGTTCTACTGTACTCTACCTCTACTGTACTCCACTGTACTCTACCTCTACTCTGCTCTACTGTACTCTATCTCTACTGTGCTCCACTGTACTCTACCTCTACTGTACTCCACTGTAGTCTACCTCAACTATACTCCACTGTACTCTACCTCTACTGTGCTCCACTGTACTCTACCGCAACTATACTCCACTGTACTCTATCTCTACTCTAATCTACTGTACTCCACCTCTACTGTGCTTCACTGTACTCCACTGTACTCTAGCTCTACTGTGCTCCACTGTACTCTACCTCTACTGTGCTCTACTGTACTCTATCTCTACTGTGCTCCACTGTACTTTACCTCTACTGTACTCCACTGTACTCCACCTCTACAGTGCTCCACTGTACTCTACCTCTACTGTACTCCAATGTACTCTACCTCTACTCTGCTCTACTGTACTCTATCTCTACTGTGCTCTACTGTACTCTACCTCTATTATACTCCACTGTACTCTACCTCTACTGTGCTCCACTGTACTCTACCTCTACTGTGCTCCACTGTACACTACCTCTACTGTGCTCTACTGTACTCTATCTCTACTGTGCTCCACTGTACTTTACCTCTACTGTACTCCACTGTACTCCACCTCTACAGTGCTCCACTGTACTCTACCTCTACTGTACTCCAATGTACTCTACCTCTACTCTGCTCTACTGTACTCTATCTCTACTGTGCTCTATTGTACTCTACCTCTATTGTACTCCACTGTACTCTACCTCTACTGTGCTCCACTCTACTCTACCTCTACTGTGCTCAGCTGTATTCTACCTCTACTGTACTCCACTGTACTCTATCTCTTCTGTACTACACTGTACTCTTCCTCTACTGTGCTCCACTGTACTCTACCTCTACTGTGCTCTACTGTACTCTTCTCTACTGTGCTCCACTGTACTCTATTTCTACTGTACCCCACTGTACTCTACCTCTACTGTGCTCCACTGTACTCTACCTCTACTGTGCTCTACTGTACTCTTCTCTACTGTGCTCCACTGTACTCTATTTCTACTGTACCCCACTCTACTCTACCTCTACTGTGCTCAGCTCTACTCTACCTCTACTGTACTTCACTGTACTCTATCTCTTCTGTACTACACTGTACTCTTCCTCTACTGTGCTCCACTGTACACTACCTCTACTGTACTCCACTGTACTCTACCTCTACTGTGCTCCACTGTAATCTACCTCTACTGTACTCCACTGTACTCTACCTCTACTATACTCCACTGTACTCTACCTCTACTGTGCTCTACTGTACTCTATCTCTACTATGCTCACCTGTACTCTACCTCTACTGTACTCCACTGTACTCCACCTCTACAGTGCTCCACTGTACTCTACCTCTACTGTACTCCACTGTACTCTACCTCTACTCTGCTCTATTGTACCCTATCTCTACTGTGCTCCACTGTACTCTACCTCTACTGTACTCCACTGTACTCCACCTCTACAGTGTTCTATTGTACTCTACCTCTACTGTACTCCACTGTACTCTACCTCTACTCTGCTCTACTGTACTCTATCTCTACTGTGCTCCACTGTACTCTACCTCTACTCTACTCCACTGTAGTCTACCTCAACTATACTCCACTGTACTCTACCTCTACTGTACTCCACTGTACTCTACCTCTACTCTGCTCTACTGTACTCTATCTCTACTGTGCTCCACTGTACTCTACCTCTACTGTACTCCACTGTAGTCTACCTCAACTATACTCCACTGTACTCTACCTCTACTCTGCTCTACTGTACTCTATCTCTACTGTGCTCTTCTGTACTCTACCTCTATTATACTCCACTGTACTCTACCTCTACTGTGCTCCACTCTACTCTACCTCTACTGTGCTCCACTCTACTCTACCTCTACTGTGCTCAGCTGTACTCTACCTCTAATGTACTCCACTGTACTCTATCTCTTCTGTACTACACTGTACTCTTCCTCTACTGTGCTCCACTGTACTCTACCTCTACTGTGCTCTACTGTACTCTATCTCTACTGTGCTCTACTGTACTCTACCTCTACTATACTCCACTGTACTCTACCTCTACTGTGCTCCACTGTACTCTACCTCTACTGTGCTCCACTGTACACTACCTCTACTGTACTCCACTGTACTCTACCTCTACTGTGCTCCACTCTACTCTACCTCTACTGTGCTCCACTGTACTCTACCTCTACTGTGCTCTACTGTACTCTATCTCTACTGTGCTCCACTGTACTCTACCTCTACTGTACTCTACTCTACTCCACCTCTAATGTGCTCCACTCTACTCTACCTCTACTGTACTCCACTGTACTCTACCTCTAATCTGCTCTACTGTACTCTATCTCTACTGTGCTCCACTGTACTCTACCTCTACTGTACTCTACTGTAGTCTACCTCAACTATACTCCACTGTACTCTACCTCTACTGTGCTCCACTGTACTCTACCTCTACTGTGCTCTACTGTACTCTATATCTACTGTGCTCCACTGTACTCTACCTCTACTGTACTCCACTGTACTCCACCTCTACTGTACTCCACTGTACTCTACCTCTACTCTGCTCTACTGTACTCTATCTCTACTGTGCTCCACTGTACTCTACCTCTACTGTGCTCCACTGTACTCTATCTCTACTCTACTCCACTGTACTCTATCTCTATTTTACTCCACTGTACTCTACCTCTAGTGTACTCTACTGTACTCCACCTCTACTGTGCTCCACTGTACTCCACTGTACTCTTCCTCTACTGTACTCCACTGTACTCTATCTCTACTGTGCTCCACTGTACTCTACCTCTACTGTGCTCTACTGTACTCTACTCTACTGTGGTCCACTGTACTCTATTTCTACTGTACCCCACTGTACTCTACCTCTACTGTGCTCCACTGTACTCTACCTCTACTGTGCTCCACTGTACAATACCTCTACTGTACTCCACTGTACTCTACCTCTACTGTGCTCCACTGTACTCTACCTCTACTCTGCTCCACTGTACTCTACCTCTACTGTGCTCCACTGTACACTACCTCTACTGTACTCCACTGTACTCTACCTCTACTGTGCTCCACTGTACTCTACCTCAACTATACTCCACTGTACTCTACCTCTACTGTGCTCCACTGTACTCTACCTCTACTGTGCTCTACTGTACTCTATCTCTACTGTGCTCCACTGTACTCTACTGTACTCCACTGTACTCCACCTCTACAGTGCTCCACTGTACTCTACCTCTACTGTCCTCCACTGTACTCTACCTCTACTCTGCATCTACTGTACTCTATCTCTACTGTGCTCCACTGTACTCTACCTCTACTGTACTCCACTGTAGTCTACCTAAACTATACTCCACTGTACTCTACCTCCACTGTGCTCCACTGTACTCTACCTCAACTATACTCCACTGTACTATATCTCTACTCTAATCCACTGTACTCTATCTCTACTCTACTCCACTCTACTCTATCTCTACTGTACTCCACTGTACTCTACCTCTACTCTACTCTACTGTACTCCACCTCTACTGTGCTCCACTGTACTCCACTGTACTCTAGCTCTACTGTGCTCCACTGTACTCTACCTCTACTGTACTCCACTGTACTCTACATCTACTGTGCTCCACTGTACTCTACCTCTACTGTACTCCACTGTACTCTACCTCTAAAGTACTCCACTGTACTCTACCTCTACTGTACTCCACTGTATTCTACCTCTACTGTGCTCTACTGTACCATACCTCTACTGTACTCCACTGTACTCTACCTCTACTGTACTGTACTGTTCTCTACCTCTACTGTACTCTACTGTACTCCACCTCTACTGTGCTCCACTGTACTCCACTGTACTCTACCTCTACTGTGCTCCACTGTACTCTACCTCTACTGTACTCCACTGTACTCTATCTCTACTGTTCTCCACTGTACTCTACCTCTACTGTGCTCCACTGTACTCCACTGTACTCTATCTCTACTGTGATCCACTGTACTCTACCTCTGCTGTGCTCCACTGTACTCTATCTCTACTCTACTCCACTGTACTCTATCTCTATTTTACTCCACTGTACTCTACCTCTAGTGTACTCTACTGTACTCCACCTCTACTGTGCTCCACTGTACTCCACTGTACTCTTCCTCTACTGTACTCCACTGTACTCTATCTCTACTGTGCTCCACTGTACTCTACCTCTACTGTGCTCTACTGTACTCTACTCTACTGTGCTCCACTGTACTCTATTTCTACTGTACCCCACTGTACTCTACCTCTACTGTGCTCCACTGTACACTACCTCTACTGTACTCCACTGTACTCTACCTCTACTGTGCTCCACTGTACTCTACCTCTACTCTGCTCGACTGTATTCTACCTCTACTGTGCTCCACTGTACTCTATCTCTACTGTACTCCACTGTACTCTACCTCCACAGTGCTCCACTGTGCTCTACCTCTACTGTACTCCACTGTACTCTACCTCTACTCTGCTCTACTGTGCTCTACCTCTACTGTACTCCACTGAACTCTACCTCTACTCTGCTCTACTGTACTCTATCTCTACTGTGCTCCACTGTACTCTACCTCTACTGTACTCCTCTGTAGTCTACCTCAACTATACTCCACTGTACTCTACCTCTACTGTGCTCCACTGTACTCTACCTCTACTGCACTCCACTCTACTCTATCTCTACTGTGCTCCACTGTACTCTACCTCTACTGTACTCCACTGTACTCTATCTGTACTGTTCTCAACTGTACTCTACCTCTACTGTGCTCCACTGTACTTCACTGTACTCTATCTCTACTGTGATCCACTGTACTCTACCTCTGCTGTGCTCCACTGTACTCTATCTCTACTCTACTCCACTGTACTCTATCTCTATTGTACTCCACTGTACTCTACCTCTACTGTACTCTACTGTACTCCACCTCTAGTGTGCTCCACTGTACTCCACTGTACTCTTACTCTACTGTACTCCACTGTACTCTATCTCTACTGTGCTACACTGTACTCTACCTCTACTGTGCTCTACTGTACTCTACTCTATTGTGCTCCACTGTACTCTATTTCTACTGTACCCCACTGCACTCTACCTCTACTGTGCTCCACTGTACTCTACCTCTACTGTGCTCCACTGTACTCTACATCTACTGTGCTCCACTGTACTCTACCTCTACTTTGCTCCACTGTGCTCTATCTCTACTGTACTCCACTGTACTCTACCTCTACAGTGATCCACTGTGCTACACCTCTACTGTACTCCACTGTACTCTACCTCTACTCTGCTCTACTGTGCTCTACCTATACTGTACTTCACTGTACTCTACCTCTACTCTGCTCTACTGTACTCTATCTCTACTGTGCTCCACTGTACTCTACCTCTACTGTACTCCACTGTAGTCCACCTCAACTATACTCCACTGTACTCTACCTCTACTGTGCTCCACTGTACTCTACCTCTACTGTACTCCACTGTACTCTATCTCTACTGTACTCCACTGTAATCTATCTCTACTGTGCTCCACTGTACTATACCTCTACTGTGCTCCACTGTACTCCACTGTACTCTATCTCTACTGTGATCCACTGTACTCTACCTCTGCTGTGCTCCACTGTTCTCTATCTCTACTCTACTCCACTGTACTCTACCTCTACTGTACTCCACTGTACTCTACCTCTACTGTACTCCACTCTACTCTACCTCTACTGTGCTCCACTGTACTCTACCTCTAATGTACTCCACTGTACTCTACCTCTACTGTACTCTTCTCTACTCCACCTCTAATGTGCTCCACTCTACTCTACCTCTACTGTACTCCACTGTACTCTACCTCTACTGTACTCCACTGTACTCTACCTCTACTATACTCCACTGCACTTATCTCTACTGTGTTCGACTGTACTCTATCTCTACTTTACTCCACTGTACTCTATCTCTACTGTACTACACTGTACTCTTCCTCTACTGTGCTCCACTGTACTCTATCTCTACTGTGCTCTACTGTACTCTATCTTTACTGTGCTCTACTGTACTCTACCTTTACTATACTCCACTGTACTCTACCTCTACTGTGCTCCACTTTACTCTACCTCTACTGTGCTCCACTGTACACTACCTCTACTGTATTCCACTGTACTCTACCTCTACTGTACTCCACTGTAGTCTGCCTCAACTATACTCCAGTGTACTCTACCTCTACTGTACTCCACTGTACTCTACCTCTAATGTACTCCACTGTACTCTACCTCTACTGTACTCTTCTCTACTCCACCTCTAATGTGCTCCACTCTACTCTACCTCTACTGTACTCCACTGTACTCTACCTCTACTGTACTCCACTGTACTCTACCTCTACTATACTCCACTGCACTTATCTCTACTGTGTTCGACTGTACTCTATCTCTACTTTACTCCACTGTACTCTATCTCTACTGTACTACACTGTACTCTTCCTCTACTGTGCTCCACTGTACTCTATCTCTACTGTGCTCTACTGTACTCTATCTTTACTGTGCTCTACTGTACTCTACCTTTACTATACTCCACTGTACTCTACCTCTACTGTGCTCCACTTTACTCTACCTCTACTGTGCTCCACTGTACACTACCTCTACTGTATTCCACTGTACTCTACCTCTACTGTACTCCACTGTAGTCTGCCTCAACTATACTCCAGTGTACTCTACCTCTACTGTACTCCACTGTACTCTACCTCTACTGTACTCCACTGTAATCTACCTCTACTGTGCTCTACTGTACTCTACCTCTACTGTACTCCACTGTACTCTACCTCTACTGTACTGTACTGTTATCTACCTCTAAAGTACTCTACTGTACTCCACCTCTACTGTTCTCCACTGTACTCCACTGTACTCTACCTCTACTGTGCTCCACTGTACTCTACCTCTACTGTACTCCACTGTACTCCACCTCTACAGTGCTCCACTGTACTCTACCTCTACTGTCCTCCACTGTACTCTACCTCTACTCTGCTCTACTGTACTCTATCTCTACTGTGCTCCACTGTACTCTACCTCTACTGTACTCCACTGTAGTCTACCTAAACTATACTCCACTGTACTCTACCTTCACTGTGCTCCACTGTACTCTACCTCAACTATACTCCACTGTACTCTATCTCTACTCTACTCCACTCTAATCTATCTCTACTGTACTCCACTGTACTCTACCTCTACTCTACTCTACTGTACTCCACCTCTACTGTGCTCCACTGTACTCCACTGTAGTCTAGCTCTACTGTGTTCCACTGTACTCTACCTCTACTGTACTCCACTGTACTCTACATCTACTGTGCTCCACTGTACTCTACCTCTACTGTGCTCCACTGTACTCCACTGTACTCTACCTCTACTGTACTCCACTGTATTCTACCTCTACTGTGCTCTACTGTACTCTACCTCTACTGTACTCCACTGTACTCTACCTCTACTGTACTGTACTGTTCTCTACCTCTACTGTACTCTACTGTACTCCACCTCTACTGTGCTCCACTGTACTCCACTGTACTCTATCTCTACTGTGATCCACTGTACTCTACCTCTGCTGTGCTCCACTCTACTCTATCTCTACTCTACTCCACTGTACTCTATCTCTATTTTACTTCACTGTACTCTACCTCTAGTGTACTCTACTGTACTCCACCTCTACTTTGCTCCACTCTACTCCACTGTACTCTTCCTCTACTGTACTCCACTGTACTCTATCTCTACTGTGCTCCACTGTACTCTACCTCTACTGTGCTCTACTGTACTCTACTCTACTGTGCTCCACTGTACTCTACCTCTACTGTGCTCCACTGTACTCTACCTCTACTGTACTCCACTGTACTCTACCTCTACAGTGCTCCACTCTGCTCTACCTCTACTCTACTCCACTGTACTCTATCTCTACTCTGCTCTACTGTACTCTACCTCTACTGTACTCCGCTGTACTCTACCTCTACTATACTCCACTCTACTCTACCTCTTATGTGCTCCACTGTACTCTACCTCTAATGTGCTCCACTCTACTCTACCTTTACTGTACTCCACTGTACTCTACCTCTACTCTGCATAACTCTACTCTATCTCTACTGTGCTCCACTGTACTCTACCTCTACTGTACTCCACTGTAGTCTACCTCAACTATACTCCACTGTACTCTACCTCTACTGTGCTCCACTGTACTCTACCTCTACTGTGCTCTACTGTACTCTATCTCTACTG
Organism: Tiaroga cobitis; assembly: GCA_030578255.1. Lineage (NCBI taxonomy): Eukaryota > Metazoa > Chordata > Actinopteri > Cypriniformes > Leuciscidae > Tiaroga > Tiaroga cobitis. Next base: position 979,798 of record JAROOI010000042.1, on the reverse strand, counting down.
TGCTCCACTGTACTCTACCTCTACTGTATTCCACTGTACTCCACCTCTACAGTGCTCCACTGTACTCTACCTCTACTGTCCTCCACTGTACTCTACCTCTACTCTGCTCTACTGTACTCTATCTCTACTGTGCTCCACTGTACTCTACCTCTACTGTACTCCACTGTAGTCTACCTCAACTATACTCCACTGTACTCTACCTCTACTCTGCATAACTCTACTCTATCTCTACTGTGCTCCACTGTACTCTACCTCTACTGTACTCCACTGTAGTCTACCTCAACTATACTCCACTGTACTCTACCTCTACTGTGCTCCACTGTACTCTACCTCTACTGTGCTCTACTGTACTCTATCTCTACTGTGCTCCACTGTACTCTACCTCTACTGTACTCCACTGTACTCCACCTCTACAGTGCTCCACTGTACTCTACCTCTACTGTCCTCCACTGTACTCTACCTCTACTCTGCTCTACTGTACTCTATCTCTACTGTGCTCCACTGTACTCTACCTCTACTGTACTCCACTGTAGTCTACCTCAACTATACTCCACTGTACTCTACCTCTACTGTGCTCCACTGTACTCTACCTCTACTGTGCTCTACTGTACTCTATCTCTACTGTGCTCCACTGTACTCTACCTCTACTGTGCTCTACTGTACTCTATCTCTACTGTGCTCCACTGTACTCTACCTCTACTGTACTCCACCTCTACAGTGCTCCACTGTACTCTACCTCTACTGTCCTCCACTGTGCTCTACCTCTACTGTGCTCTACTGTACTCTACTCTATTGTGCTCCACTGTACTCTATTTCTACTGTACCCCACTGTACTCTACCTCTACTGTGCTCCACTGTACTCTACCTCTACTGTGCTCCACTGTACACTACCTCTACTGTACTCCACTGTACTCTACCTCTACTGTGCTCCACTGTAATCTACCTCTACTGTGCTCCACTGTACTCTACCTCTACTGTGCTCCACTGTACTCTATCTCTACTGTACTCCACTGTACTCTACCTCTACAGTGATCCACTGTGCTCTACCTCTACTGTACTCCACTGTACTCTACCTCTACTCTGCTCTACTCTGCTCTACCTATACTGTACTTCACTGTACTCTACCTCTACTTTACTCCACTGTAGTCCACCTCAACTATACTCCACTGTACTCTACCTCTACTGTGCTCCACTGTACTCTACCTCTACTGTACTCCACTGTAGTCTGCCTCAACTATACTCCACTGTACTCTACCTCTACTGTACTCCACTGTACTCTACCTCTACTGTACTCCACTGTAATCTACCTCTACTGTGCTCTACTGTACTCTACCTCTACTGTACTCCACTGTACTCTACCTCTACTGTACTGTACTGTTATCTACCTCTAAAGTACTCTACTGTACTCCACCTCTACTGTTCTCCACTGTACTCCACCTCTACAGTGCTCCACTGTACTCTACCTCTACTGTCCTCCACTGTACTCTACCTCTACTGTACTCCACTGTACTCCACCTCTACAGTGCTCCACTGTACTCTACCTCTACTGTACTCCACTGTACTCTACCTCTACTCTGCTCTACTGTACTCTATCTCTACTGTGCTCCACTGTACTCTACCTCTACTCTACTCCACTGTAGTCTACCTAAACTATACTCCACTCTACTCTACCTCCACTGTGCTCCACTGTACTCTACCTCAACTATACTCCACTGTACTCTATCTCTACTCTAATCCACTGTACTCTATCTCTACTCTACTCCATTCTACTCTATCTCTACTGTACTCCACTGTACTCTACCTCTACTCTACTCTACTGTACTCCACCTCTACTGTGCTCCACTGTACTCCACTGTACTCCAGCTCTACTGTGCTCCACTGTACTCTACCTCTACTGTACTCCACTGTACTCTACATCTACTGTGCTCCACTGTACTCTACATCTACTGTACTCCACTGTACTCTACCTCTACTGTACTCCGCTGTACTCTACCTGTACTGTACTCCACTGTATTCTACCTCTACTGTGCTCTACTGTACTCTATCTCTACTGTACTCCACTGTACTCTACCTCTACTGTACTGTACTGTTCTCTAAGTCTACTGTACTCTACTGTACTCCACCTCTACTGTGCTCCACTGTACTCCACTGTACTCTACCTCTACTGTGCTCCACTGTACTCTACCTCTACTGTACTCCACTGTACTCTATCTCTACTGTGCTCCACTGTACTCTACCTCTAGTGTACTCCACTGTACTCTATCTCTACTGTTCTCCACTGTACTCTACCTCTACTGTGCACCACTGTACTCCACTGTACTCTATCTCTACTGTGATCCACTGTACTCTACCTCTGCTGTGCTCCACTGTACTCTATCTCTACTCTACTCCACTGTACTCTATCTCTATTTTACTCCACTGTACTCTACCTCTACTGTACTCTACTGTACTCCACCTCTACTGTGCTCCACTGTACTCCACTGTTCTCTTCCTCTACTGTACTCCACTGTACTCTATCTCTACTGTGCTCCACTGTACTCTACCTCTACTGTGCTCTACTGTACTCTTCTCTACTGTGCTCCACTGTACTCTATTTCTACTGTACCTCACTGTACTCTACCTCTACTGTGCTCCACTGTACTCTACCTCTACTGTGCTCCACTGTACACTACCTCTACTGTACTCCACTGTACTTTACCTCTACTGTACTCCACTGTACTCTATCTCTACTGTTCTCCACTGTACTCTACCTCTACTGTGCACCACTGTACTCCACTGTACTCTACCTCTACTATGCTCTACTGTACTCTATCTCTACTATGCTCACCTGTACTCTACCTCTACTGTACTCCACTGTACCCCACCTCTACAGTGCTCCACTGTACTCTACCTCTACTGTACTCCACTGTACTCTACCTCTACTCTGCTCTATTGTACCCTATCTCTACTGTGCTCCACTGTACTCTACCTCTACTGTACTCCACTGTACTCCACCTCTACAGTGTTCTACTGTACTCTACCTCTACTGTACTCCACTGTACTCTACCTCTACTCTGCTCTACTGTACTCTATCTCTACTGTGCTCCACTGTACTCTACCTCTACTGTACTCCACTGTAGTCTACCTCAACTATACTCCACTGTACTCTACCTCTACTGTGCTCCACTGTACTCTACCGCAACTATACTCCACTGTACTCTATCTCTACTCTAATCTACTGTACTCCACCTCTACTGTGCTTCACTGTACTCCACTGTACTCTAGCTCTACTGTGCTCCACTGTACTCTACCTGTACTGTGCTCTACTGTACTCTATCTCTACTGTGCTCCACTGTACTTTACCTCTTCTGTACTCCACTGTACTCCACCTCTACAGTGCTCCACTGTACTCTACCTCTACTGTACTCCAATGTACTCTACCTCTACTCTGCTCTACTGTACTCTATCTCTACTGTGCTCTACTGTACTCTACCTCTATTATAATCCACTGTACTCTACCTCTACTGTGCTCCACTGTACTCTACCTCTACTGTGCTCCACTGTACACTACCTCTACTGGGCTATACTGTACTCTATCTCTACTCTGCTCCACTGTACTTTACCTCTACTGTACTCCACTGTACTCCACCTCTACAGTGCTCCACTGTACTCTACCTCTACTGTACTCCAATGTACTCTACCTCTACTCTGCTCTACTGTACTCTATCTCTACTGTGCTCTATTGTACTCTACCTCTATTATACTCCACTGTACTCTACCTCTACTGTACTCCACTGTACTCTATCTCTTCTGTACTACACTGTACTCTTCCTCTACTGTGCTCCACTGTACTCTACCTCTACTGTGCTCTACTGTACTCTTCTCTACTGTGCTCCACTGTACTCTATTTCTACTGTACCCCACTGTACTCTACCTCTACTGTGCTCCACTGTACTCTACCTCTACTGTGCTCTACTGTACTCTTCTCTACTGTGCTCCACTGTACTCTATTTCTACTGTACCCCACTCTACTCTACCTCTACTGTGCTCAGCTGTACTCTACCTCTACTGTACTCCACTGTACTCTATCTCTTCTGTACTACACTGTACTCTTCCTCTACTGTGCTCCACTGTACACTACCTCTACTGTACTCCACTGTACTCTACCTCTACTGTGCTCCACTGTAATCTACCTCCACTGTACTCCACTGTACTCTACCTCTACTATACTCCACTGTACTCTACCTCTACTGTGCTCTACTGTACTCTATCTCTACTATGCTCACCTGTACTCTACCTCTACTGTACTCCACTGTACTCCACCTCTACAGTGCTCCACTGTACTCTACCTCTACTGTACACCACTGTACTCTACCTCTACTCTGCTCTATTGTGCCCTATCTCTACTGTGCTCCACTGTACTCTACCTCTACTGTACTCCACTGTACTCCACCTCTACAGTGTTCTATTGTACTCTACCTCTACTGTACTCCACTGTACTCTACCTCTACTCTGCTCTACTGTACTCTATCTCTACTGTGCTCCACTGTACTCTACCTCTACTGTACTCCACTGTAGTCTACCTCAACTATACTCCACTGTACTCTACCTCTACTGTGCTCCACTGTACTCTACCGCAACTATACTCCACTGTACTCTATCTCTACTCTAATCTACTGTACTCCACCTCTACTGTGCTTCACTGTACTCCACTGTACTCTAGCTCTACTGTGCTCCACTGTACTCTACCTCTACTGTGCTCTACTGTACTCTATCTCTACTGTGCTCCACTGTACTTTACCTCTACTGTACTCCACTGTACTCCACCTCTACAGTGCTCCACTGTACTCTACCTCTACTGTACTCCAATGTACTCTACCTCTACTCTGCTCTACTGTACTCTATCTCTACTGTGCTCTACTGTACTCTACCTCTATTATACTCCACTGTACTCTACCTCTACTGTGCTCCACTGTACTCTACCTCTACTGTGCTCCACTGTACACTACCTCTACTGTGCTCTACTGTACTCTATCTCTACTGTGCTCCACTGTACTTTACCTCTACTGTACTCCACTGTACTCCACCTCTACAGTGCTCCACTGTACTCTACCTCTACTGTACTCCAATGTACTCTACCTCTACTCTGCTCTACTGTACTCTATCTCTACTGTGCTCTATTGTACTCTACCTCTATTATACTCCACTGTACTCTACCTCTACTGTGCTCCACTCTACTCTACCTCTACTGTGCTCAGCTGTATTCTACCTCTACTGTACTCCACTGTACTCTATCTCTTCTGTACTACACTGTACTCTTCCTCTACTGTGCTCCACTGTACTCTACCTCTACTGTGCTCTACTGTACTCTTCTCTACTGTGCTCCACTGTACTCTATTTCTACTGTACCCCACTGTACTCTACCTCTACTGTGCTCCACTGTACTCTACCTCTACTGTGCTCTACTGTACTCTTCTCTACTGTGCTCCACTGTACTCTATTTCTACTGTACCCCACTCTACTCTACCTCTACTGTGCTCAGCTGTACTCTACCTCTACTGTACTTCACTGTACTCTATCTCTTCTGTACTACACTGTACTCTTCCTCTACTGTGCTCCACTGTACACTACCTCTACTGTACTCCACTGTACTCTACCTCTACTGTGCTCCACTGTAATCTACCTCTACTGTACTCCACTGTACTCTACCTCTACTATACTCCACTGTACTCTACCTCTACTGTGCTCTACTGTACTCTATCTCTACTATGCTCACCTGTACTCTACCTCTACTGTACTCCACTGTACTCCACCTCTACAGTGCTCCACTGTACTCTACCTCTACTGTACTCCACTGTACTCTACCTCTACTCTGCTCTATTGTACCCTATCTCTACTGTGCTCCACTGTACTCTACCTCTACTGTACTCCACTGTACTCTACCTCTACAGTGTTCTATTGTACTCTACCTCTACTGTACTCCACTGTACTCTACCTCTACTCTGCTCTACTGTACTCTATCTCTACTGTGCTCCACTGTACTCTACCTCTACTCTACTCCACTGTAGTCTACCTCAACTATACTCCACTGTACTCTACCTCTACTGTACTCCACTGTACTCTACCTCTACTCTGCTCTACTGTACTCTATCTCTACTGTGCTCCACTGTACTCTACCTCTACTGTACTCCACTGTAGTCTACCTCAACTATACTCCACTGTACTCTACCTCTACTCTGCTCTACTGTACTCTATCTCTACTGTGCTCTTCTGTACTCTACCTCTATTATACTCCACTGTACTCTACCTCTACTGTGCTCCACTCTACTCTACCTCTACTGTGCTCCACTCTACTCTACCTCTACTGTGCTCAGCTGTACTCTACCTCTAATGTACTCCACTGTACTCTATCTCTTCTGTACTACACTGTACTCTTCCTCTACTGTGCTCCACTGTACTCTACCTCTACTGTGCTCTACTGTACTCTATCTCTACTGTGCTCTACTGTACTCTACCTCTACTATACTCCACTGTACTCTACCTCTACTGTGCTCCACTGTACTCTACCTCTACTGTGCTCCACTGTACACTACCTCTACTGTACTCCACTGTACTCTACCTCTACTGTGCTCCACTCTACTCTACCTCTACTGTGCTCCACTGTACTCTACCTCTACTGTGCTCTACTGTACTCTATCTCTACTGTGCTCCACTGTACTCTACCTCTACTGTACTCTACTCTACTCCACCTCTAATGTGCTCCACTCTACTCTACCTCTACTGTACTCCACTGTACTCTACCTCTACTCTGCTCTACTGTACTCTATCTCTACTGTGCTCCACTGTACTCTACCTCTACTGTACTCTACTGTAGTCTACCTCAACTATACTCCACTGTACTCTACCTCTACTGTGCTCCACTGTACTCTACCTCTACTGTGCTCTACTGTACTCTATATCTACTGTGCTCCACTGTACTCTACCTCTACTCTACTCCACTGTACTCCACCTCTACTGTACTCCACTGTACTCTACCTCTACTCTGCTCTACTGTACTCTATCTCTACTGTGCTCCACTGTACTCTACCTCTACTGTGCTCCACTGTACTCTATCTCTACTCTACTCCACTGTACTCTATCTCTATTTTACTCCACTGTACTCTACCTCTAGTGTACTCTACTGTACTCCACCTCTACTGTGCTCCACTGTACTCCACTGTACTCTTCCTCTACTGTACTCCACTGTACTCTATCTCTACTGTGCTCCACTGTACTCTACCTCTACTGTGCTCTACTGTACTCTACTCTACTGTGGTCCACTGTACTCTATTTCTACTGTACCCCACTGTACTCTACCTCTACTGTGCTCCACTGTACTCTACCTCTACTGTGCTCCACTGTACAATACCTCTACTGTACTCCACTGTACTCTACCTCTACTCTGCTCCACTGTACTCTACCTCTACTCTGCTCCACTGTACTCTACCTCTACTGTGCTCCACTGTACACTACCTCTACTGTACTCCACTGTACTCTACCTCTACAGTGCTCCACTCTGCTCTACCTCTACTCTACTCCACTGTACTCTATCTCTACTCTGCTCTACTGTACTCTACCTCTACTGTACTCCGCTGTACTCTACCTCTACTATACTCCACTCTACTCTACCTCTTATGTGCTCCACTGTACTCTACCTCTAATGTGCTCCACTCTACTCTACCTTTACTGTACTCCACTGTACTCTACCTCTACTCTGCATAACTCTACTCTATCTCTACTGTGCTCCACTGTACTCTACCTCTACTGTACTCCACTGTAGTCTACCTCAACTATACTCCACTGTACTCTACCTCTACTGTGCTCCACTGTACTCTACCTCTACTGTGCTCTACTGTACTCTATCTCTACTGTGCTCCACTGTACTCTACCTCTACTGTATTCCACTGTACTCCACCTCTACAGTGCTCCACTGTACTCTACCTCTACTGTCCTCCACTGTACTCTACCTCTACTCTGCTCTACTGTACTCTATCTCTACTGTGCTCCACTGTACTCTACCTCTACTGTACTCCACTGTAGTCTACCTCAACTATACTCCACTGTACTCTACCTCTACTCTGCATAACTCTACTCTATCTCTACTGTGCTCCACTGTACTCTACCTCTACTGTACTCCACTGTAGTCTACCTCAACTATACTCCACTGTACTCTACCTCTACTGTGCTCCACTGTACTCTACCTCTACTGTGCTCTACTGTACTCTATCTCTACTGTGCTCCACTGTACTCTACCTCTACTGTACTCCACTGTACTCCACCTCTACAGTGCTCCACTGTACTCTACCTCTACTGTCCTCCACTGTACTCTACCTCTACTCTGCTCTACTGTACTCTATCTCTACTGTGCTCCACTGTACTCTACCTCTACTGTACTCCACTGTAGTCTACCTCAACTATACTCCACTGTACTCTACCTCTACTGTGCTCCACTGTACTCTACCTCTACTGTGCTCTACTGTACTCTATCTCTACTGTGCTCCACTGTACTCTACCTCTACTGTACTCCACCTCTACAGTGCTCCACTGTACTCTACCTCTACTGTCCTCCACTGTACTCTACCTCTACTCTGCTCTACTGTACTCTATCTCTACTGTGCTCCACTGTACTCTACCTCTACTGTACTCCACTGTAGCCTACCTAAACTCTACTCCACTCTAATCTATCTCTACTGTACTCCACTGTACTCTACCTCTACTCTACTCGACTGTACTCCACCTCTACTGTGCTCCACTGTACTCCACTGTACTCTAGCTCTACTGTGTTCCACTGTACTCTACCTCTACTGTACTCCACTGTACTCTACATCTACTGTGCTCCACTGTACTTTACCTCTACTGTACTCCACTGTACTCTACCTCTACTCTACTCCACTGTACTCTACCTCTACTGTACTCCACTGTATTCTACCTCTACTGTGCTCTACTGTACTCTACCTCTACTGTACTCCACTGTACTCTACCTCTACTGTACTGTACTGTTCTCTACCTCTACTGTACTCTACTGTACTCCACCTCTACTGTGCTCCACTGTACTCCACTGTACTCTATCTCTACTGTGATCCACTGTACTCTACCTCTGCTGTGCTCCACTCTACTCTATCTCTACTCTACTCCACTGTACTCTATCTCTATTTTACTTCACTGTACTCTACCTCTAGTGTACTCTACTGTACTCCACCTCTACTGTGCTCCACTCTACTCCACTGTACTCTTCCTCTACTGTACTCCACTGTACTCTATCTCTACTGTGCTCCACTGTACTCTACCTCTACTGTGCTCTACTGTACTCTACTCTACTGTGCTCCACTGTACTCTACCTCTACTGTGCTCTACTGTACTCTACTCTACTGTGCTCCACTGTACTCTACCTCTACTGTGCTCCACTGTACTCTACCTCTACTGTACTCCACTGTACTCTACCTCTACAGTGCTCCACTCTGCTCTACCTCTACTCTACTCCACTGTACTCTATCTCTACTCTGCTCTACTGTACTCTACCTCTACTGTACTCCGCTGTACTCTACCTCTACTATACTCCACTCTACTCTACCTCTTATGTGCTCCACTGTACTCTACCTCTAATGTGCTCCACTCTACTCTACCTTTACTGTACTCCACTGTACTCTACCTCTACTCTGCATAACTCTACTCTATCTCTACTGTGCTCCACTGTACTCTACCTCTACTGTACTCCACTGTAGTCTACCTCAACTATACTCCACTGTACTCTACCTCTACTGTGCTCCACTGTACTCTACCTCTACTGTGCTCTACTGTACTCTATCTCTACTGTGCTCCACTGTACTCTACCTCTACTGTATTCCACTGTACTCCACCTCTACAGTGCTCCACTGTACTCTACCTCTACTGTCCTCCACTGTACTCTACCTCTACTCTGCTCTACTGTACTCTATCTCTACTGTGCTCCACTGTACTCTACCTCTACTGTACTCCACTGTAGTCTACCTCAACTATACTCCACTGTACTCTACCTCTACTCTGCATAACTCTACTCTATCTCTACTGTGCTCCACTGTACTCTACCTCTACTGTACTCCACTGTAGTCTACCTCAACTATACTCCACTGTACTCTACCTCTACTGTGCTCCACTGTACTCTACCTCTACTGTGCTCTATTGTACTCTATCTCTACTGTGCTCCACTGTACTCTACCTCTACTGTACTCCACTGTACTCCACCTCTACAGTGCTCCACTGTACTCTACCTCTACTGTCCTCCACTGTACTCTACCTCTACTCTGCTCTACTGTACTCTATCTCTACTGTGCTCCACTGTACTCTACCTCTACTGTACTCCACTGTAGTCTACCTCAACTATACTCCACTGTACTCTACCTCTACTGTGCTCCACTGTACTCTACCTCTACTGTGCTCTACTGTACTCTATCTCTACTGTGCTCCACTGTACTCTACCTCTACTGTGCTCTACTGTACTCTATCTCTACTGTGCTCCACTGTACTCTACCTCTACTGTACTCCACCTCTACAGTGCTCCACTGTACTCTACCTCTACTGTCCTCCACTGTGCTCTACCTCTACTGTGCTCTACTGTACTCTACTCTATTGTGCTCCACTGTACTCTATTTCTACTGTACCCCACTGTACTCTACCTCTACTGTGCTCCACTGTACTCTACCTCTACTGTGCTCCACTGTACACTACCTCTACTGTACTCCACTGTACTCTACCTCTACTGTGCTCCACTGTAATCTACCTCTACTGTGCTCCACTGTACTCTACCTCTACTGTGCTCCACTGTACTCTATCTCTACTGTACTCCACTGTACTCTACCTCTACAGTGATCCACTGTGCTCTACCTCTACTGTACTCCACTGTACTCTACCTCTACTCTGCTCTACTCTGCTCTACCTATACTGTACTTCACTGTACTCTACCTCTACTTTACTCCACTGTAGTCCACCTCAACTATACTCCACTGTACTCTACCTCTACTGTGCTCCACTGTACTCTACCTCTACTGTACTCCACTGTAGTCTGCCTCAACTATACTCCACTGTACTCTACCTCTACTGTACTCCACTGTACTCTACCTCTACTGTACTCCACTGTAATCTACCTCTACTGTGCTCTACTGTACTCTACCTCTACTGTACTCCACTGTACTCTACCTCTACTGTACTGTACTGTTATCTACCTCTAAAGTACTCTACTGTACTCCACCTCTACTGTTCTCCACTGTACTCCACCTCTACAGTGCTCCACTGTACTCTACCTCTACTGTCCTCCACTGTACTCTACCTCTACTGTACTCCACTGTACTCCACCTCTACAGTGCTCCACTGTACTCTACCTCTACTGTACTCCACTGTACTCTACCTCTACTCTGCTCTACTGTACTCTATCTCTACTGTGCTCCACTGTACTCTACCTCTACTCTACTCCACTGTAGTCTACCTAAACTATACTCCACTCTACTCTACCTCCACTGTGCTCCACTGTACTCTACCTCAACTATACTCCACTGTACTCTATCTCTACTCTAATCCACTGTACTCTATCTCTACTCTACTCCATTCTACTCTATCTCTACTGTACTCCACTGTACTCTACCTCTACTCTACTCTACTGTACTCCACCTCTACTGTGCTCCACTGTACTCCACTGTACTCCAGCTCTACTGTGCTCCACTGTACTCTACCTCTACTGTACTCCACTGTACTCTACATCTACTGTGCTCCACTGTACTCTACATCTACTGTACTCCACTGTACTCTACCTCTACTGTACTCCGCTGTACTCTACCTGTACTGTACTCCACTGTATTCTACCTCTACTGTGCTCTACTGTACTCTATCTCTACTGTACTCCACTGTACTCTACCTCTACTGTACTGTACTGTTCTCTAAGTCTACTGTACTCTACTGTACTCCACCTCTACTGTGCTCCACTGTACTCCACTGTACTCTACCTCTACTGTGCTCCACTGTACTCTACCTCTACTGTACTCCACTGTACTCTATCTCTACTGTGCTCCACTGTACTCTACCTCTAGTGTACTCCACTGTACTCTATCTCTACTGTTCTCCACTGTACTCTACCTCTACTGTGCACCACTGTACTCCACTGTACTCTATCTCTACTGTGATCCACTGTACTCTACCTCTGCTGTGCTCCACTGTACTCTATCTCTACTCTACTCCACTGTACTCTATCTCTATTTTACTCCACTGTACTCTACCTCTACTGTACTCTACTGTACTCCACCTCTACTGTGCTCCACTGTACTCCACTGTTCTCTTCCTCTACTGTACTCCACTGTACTCTATCTCTACTGTGCTCCACTGTACTCTACCTCTACTGTGCTCTACTGTACTCTTCTCTACTGTGCTCCACTGTACTCTATTTCTACTGTACCTCACTGTACTCTACCTCTACTGTGCTCCACTGTACTCTACCTCTACTGTGCTCCACTGTACACTACCTCTACTGTACTCCACTGTACTTTACCTCTACTGTACTCCACTGTACTCTATCTCTACTGTTCTCCACTGTACTCTACCTCTACTGTGCACCACTGTACTCCACTGTACTCTACCTCTACTATGCTCTACTGTACTCTATCTCTACTATGCTCACCTGTACTCTACCTCTACTGTACTCCACTGTACCCCACCTCTACAGTGCTCCACTGTACTCTACCTCTACTGTACTCCACTGTACTCTACCTCTACTCTGCTCTATTGTACCCTATCTCTACTGTGCTCCACTGTACTCTACCTCTACTGTACTCCACTGTACTCCACCTCTACAGTGTTCTACTGTACTCTACCTCTACTGTACTCCACTGTACTCTACCTCTACTCTGCTCTACTGTACTCTATCTCTACTGTGCTCCACTGTACTCTACCTCTACTGTACTCCACTGTAGTCTACCTCAACTATACTCCACTGTACTCTACCTCTACTGTGCTCCACTGTACTCTACCGCAACTATACTCCACTGTACTCTATCTCTACTCTAATCTACTGTACTCCACCTCTACTGTGCTTCACTGTACTCCACTGTACTCTAGCTCTACTGTGCTCCACTGTACTCTACCTGTACTGTGCTCTACTGTACTCTATCTCTACTGTGCTCCACTGTACTTTACCTCTTCTGTACTCCACTGTACTCCACCTCTACAGTGCTCCACTGTACTCTACCTCTACTGTACTCCAATGTACTCTACCTCTACTCTGCTCTACTGTACTCTATCTCTACTGTGCTCTACTGTACTCTACCTCTATTATAATCCACTGTACTCTACCTCTACTGTGCTCCACTGTACTCTACCTCTACTGTGCTCCACTGTACACTACCTCTACTGGGCTATACTGTACTCTATCTCTACTCTGCTCCACTGTACTTTACCTCTACTGTACTCCACTGTACTCCACCTCTACAGTGCTCCACTGTACTCTACCTCTACTGTACTCCAATGTACTCTACCTCTACTCTGCTCTACTGTACTCTATCTCTACTGTGCTCTATTGTACTCTACCTCTATTATACTCCACTGTACTCTACCTCTACTGTACTCCACTGTACTCTATCTCTTCTGTACTACACTGTACTCTTCCTCTACTGTGCTCCACTGTACTCTACCTCTACTGTGCTCTACTGTACTCTTCTCTACTGTGCTCCACTGTACTCTATTTCTACTGTACCCCACTGTACTCTACCTCTACTGTGCTCCACTGTACTCTACCTCTACTGTGCTCTACTGTACTCTTCTCTACTGTGCTCCACTGTACTCTATTTCTACTGTACCCCACTCTACTCTACCTCTACTGTGCTCAGCTGTACTCTACCTCTACTGTACTCCACTGTACTCTATCTCTTCTGTACTACACTGTACTCTTCCTCTACTGTGCTCCACTGTACACTACCTCTACTGTACTCCACTGTACTCTACCTCTACTGTGCTCCACTGTAATCTACCTCCACTGTACTCCACTGTACTCTACCTCTACTATACTCCACTGTACTCTACCTCTACTGTGCTCTACTGTACTCTATCTCTACTATGCTCACCTGTACTCTACCTCTACTGTACTCCACTGTACTCCACCTCTACAGTGCTCCACTGTACTCTACCTCTACTGTACACCACTGTACTCTACCTCTACTCTGCTCTATTGTGCCCTATCTCTACTGTGCTCCACTGTACTCTACCTCTACTGTACTCCACTGTACTCCACCTCTACAGTGTTCTATTGTACTCTACCTCTACTGTACTCCACTGTACTCTACCTCTACTCTGCTCTACTGTACTCTATCTCTACTGTGCTCCACTGTACTCTACCTCTACTGTACTCCACTGTAGTCTACCTCAACTATACTCCACTGTACTCTACCTCTACTGTGCTCCACTGTACTCTACCGCAACTATACTCCACTGTACTCTATCTCTACTCTAATCTACTGTACTCCACCTCTACTGTGCTTCACTGTACTCCACTGTACTCTAGCTCTACTGTGCTCCACTGTACTCTACCTCTACTGTGCTCTACTGTACTCTATCTCTACTGTGCTCCACTGTACTTTACCTCTACTGTACTCCACTGTACTCCACCTCTACAGTGCTCCACTGTACTCTACCTCTACTGTACTCCAATGTACTCTACCTCTACTCTGCTCTACTGTACTCTATCTCTACTGTGCTCTACTGTACTCTACCTCTATTATACTCCACTGTACTCTACCTCTACTGTGCTCCACTGTACTCTACCTCTACTGTGCTCCACTGTACACTACCTCTACTGTGCTCTACTGTACTCTATCTCTACTGTGCTCCACTGTACTTTACCTCTACTGTACTCCACTGTACTCCACCTCTACAGTGCTCCACTGTACTCTACCTCTACTGTACTCCAATGTACTCTACCTCTACTCTGCTCTACTGTACTCTATCTCTACTGTGCTCTATTGTACTCTACCTCTATTATACTCCACTGTACTCTACCTCTACTGTGCTCCACTCTACTCTACCTCTACTGTGCTCAGCTGTATTCTACCTCTACTGTACTCCACTGTACTCTATCTCTTCTGTACTACACTGTACTCTTCCTCTACTGTGCTCCACTGTACTCTACCTCTACTGTGCTCTACTGTACTCTTCTCTACTGTGCTCCACTGTACTCTATTTCTACTGTACCCCACTGTACTCTACCTCTACTGTGCTCCACTGTACTCTACCTCTACTGTGCTCTACTGTACTCTTCTCTACTGTGCTCCACTGTACTCTATTTCTACTGTACCCCACTCTACTCTACCTCTACTGTGCTCAGCTGTACTCTACCTCTACTGTACTTCACTGTACTCTATCTCTTCTGTACTACACTGTACTCTTCCTCTACTGTGCTCCACTGTACACTACCTCTACTGTACTCCACTGTACTCTACCTCTACTGTGCTCCACTGTAATCTACCTCTACTGTACTCCACTGTACTCTACCTCTACTATACTCCACTGTACTCTACCTCTACTGTGCTCTACTGTACTCTATCTCTACTATGCTCACCTGTACTCTACCTCTACTGTACTCCACTGTACTCCACCTCTACAGTGCTCCACTGTACTCTACCTCTACTGTACTCCACTGTACTCTACCTCTACTCTGCTCTATTGTACCCTATCTCTACTGTGCTCCACTGTACTCTACCTCTACTGTACTCCACTGTACTCTACCTCTACAGTGTTCTATTGTACTCTACCTCTACTGTACTCCACTGTACTCTACCTCTACTCTGCTCTACTGTACTCTATCTCTACTGTGCTCCACTGTACTCTACCTCTACTCTACTCCACTGTAGTCTACCTCAACTATACTCCACTGTACTCTACCTCTACTGTACTCCACTGTACTCTACCTCTACTCTGCTCTACTGTACTCTATCTCTACTGTGCTCCACTGTACTCTACCTCTACTGTACTCCACTGTAGTCTACCTCAACTATACTCCACTGTACTCTACCTCTACTCTGCTCTACTGTACTCTATCTCTACTGTGCTCTTCTGTACTCTACCTCTATTATACTCCACTGTACTCTACCTCTACTGTGCTCCACTCTACTCTACCTCTACTGTGCTCCACTCTACTCTACCTCTACTGTGCTCAGCTGTACTCTACCTCTAATGTACTCCACTGTACTCTATCTCTTCTGTACTACACTGTACTCTTCCTCTACTGTGCTCCACTGTACTCTACCTCTACTGTGCTCTACTGTACTCTATCTCTACTGTGCTCTACTGTACTCTACCTCTACTATACTCCACTGTACTCTACCTCTACTGTGCTCCACTGTACTCTACCTCTACTGTGCTCCACTGTACACTACCTCTACTGTACTCCACTGTACTCTACCTCTACTGTGCTCCACTCTACTCTACCTCTACTGTGCTCCACTGTACTCTACCTCTACTGTGCTCTACTGTACTCTATCTCTACTGTGCTCCACTGTACTCTACCTCTACTGTACTCTACTCTACTCCACCTCTAATGTGCTCCACTCTACTCTACCTCTACTGTACTCCACTGTACTCTACCTCTACTCTGCTCTACTGTACTCTATCTCTACTGTGCTCCACTGTACTCTACCTCTACTGTACTCTACTGTAGTCTACCTCAACTATACTCCACTGTACTCTACCTCTACTGTGCTCCACTGTACTCTACCTCTACTGTGCTCTACTGTACTCTATATCTACTGTGCTCCACTGTACTCTACCTCTACTCTACTCCACTGTACTCCACCTCTACTGTACTCCACTGTACTCTACCTCTACTCTGCTCTACTGTACTCTATCTCTACTGTGCTCCACTGTACTCTACCTCTACTGTGCTCCACTGTACTCTATCTCTACTCTACTCCACTGTACTCTATCTCTATTTTACTCCACTGTACTCTACCTCTAGTGTACTCTACTGTACTCCACCTCTACTGTGCTCCACTGTACTCCACTGTACTCTTCCTCTACTGTACTCCACTGTACTCTATCTCTACTGTGCTCCACTGTACTCTACCTCTACTGTGCTCTACTGTACTCTACTCTACTGTGGTCCACTGTACTCTATTTCTACTGTACCCCACTGTACTCTACCTCTACTGTGCTCCACTGTACTCTACCTCTACTGTGCTCCACTGTACAATACCTCTACTGTACTCCACTGTACTCTACCTCTACTCTGCTCCACTGTACTCTACCTCTACTCTGCTCCACTGTACTCTACCTCTACTGTGCTCCACTGTACACTACCTCTACTGTACTCCACTGTACTCTACCTCTACAGTGCTCCACTCTGCTCTACCTCTACTCTACTCCACTGTACTCTATCTCTACTCTGCTCTACTGTACTCTACCTCTACTGTACTCCGCTGTACTCTACCTCTACTATACTCCACTCTACTCTACCTCTTATGTGCTCCACTGTACTCTACCTCTAATGTGCTCCACTCTACTCTACCTTTACTGTACTCCACTGTACTCTACCTCTACTCTGCATAACTCTACTCTATCTCTACTGTGCTCCACTGTACTCTACCTCTACTGTACTCCACTGTAGTCTACCTCAACTATACTCCACTGTACTCTACCTCTACTGTGCTCCACTGTACTCTACCTCTACTGTGCTCTACTGTACTCTATCTCTACTGTGCTCCACTGTACTCTACCTCTACTGTATTCCACTGTACTCCACCTCTACAGTGCTCCACTGTACTCTACCTCTACTGTCCTCCACTGTACTCTACCTCTACTCTGCTCTACTGTACTCTATCTCTACTGTGCTCCACTGTACTCTACCTCTACTGTACTCCACTGTAGTCTACCTCAACTATACTCCACTGTACTCTACCTCTACTCTGCATAACTCTACTCTATCTCTACTGTGCTCCACTGTACTCTACCTCTACTGTACTCCACTGTAGTCTACCTCAACTATACTCCACTGTACTCTACCTCTACTGTGCTCCACTGTACTCTACCTCTACTGTGCTCTACTGTACTCTATCTCTACTGTGCTCCACTGTACTCTACCTCTACTGTACTCCACTGTACTCCACCTCTACAGTGCTCCACTGTACTCTACCTCTACTGTCCTCCACTGTACTCTACCTCTACTCTGCTCTACTGTACTCTATCTCTACTGTGCTCCACTGTACTCTACCTCTACTGTACTCCACTGTAGTCTACCTCAACTATACTCCACTGTACTCTACCTCTACTGTGCTCCACTGTACTCTACCTCTACTGTGCTCTACTGTACTCTATCTCTACTGTGCTCCACTGTACTCTACCTCTACTGTACTCCACCTCTACAGTGCTCCACTGTACTCTACCTCTACTGTCCTCCACTGTACTCTACCTCTACTCTGCTCTACTGTACTCTATCTCTACTGTGCTCCACTGTACTCTACCTCTACTGTACTCCACTGTAGCCTACCTAAACTCTACTCCACTCTAATCTATCTCTACTGTACTCCACTGAACTCTACCTCTACTCTACTCGACTGTACTCCACCTCTACTGTGCTCCACTGTACTCCACTGTACTCTAGCTCTACTGTGTTCCACTGTACTCTACCTCTACTGTACTCCACTGTACTCTACATCTACTGTGCTCCACTGTACTTTACCTCTACTGTACTCCACTGTACTCTACCTCTACTCTACTCCACTGTACTCTACCTCTACTGTACTCCACTGTATTCTACCTCTACTGTGCTCTACTGTACTCTACCTCTACTGTACTCCACTGTACTCTACCTCTACTGTACTGTACTGTTCTCTACCTCTACTGTACTCTACTGTACTCCACCTCTACTGTGCTCCACTGTACTCCACTGTACTCTATCTCTACTGTGATCCACTGTACTCTACCTCTGCTGTGCTCCACTCTACTCTATCTCTACTCTACTCCACTGTACTCTATCTCTATTTTACTTCACTGTACTCTACCTCTAGTGTACTCTACTGTACTCCACCTCTACTGTGCTCCACTCTACTCCACTGTACTCTTCCTCTACTGTACTCCACTGTACTCTATCTCTACTGTGCTCCACTGTACTCTACCTCTACTGTGCTCTACTGTACTCTACTCTACTGTGCTCCACTGTACTCTATTTCTACTGTACCCCACTGTACTCTACCTCTACTGTGCTCCACTGTACTCTACCTCTACTGTGCTCCAATGTACACTACCTCTACTCTACTCCACTGTACTCTACCTCTACTGTGCTCCACTGTACTCTACCTCTACTCTGCTCCACTGTACTCTACCTCTACTGTGCTCCACTGTACTCTATCTCTACTGTACTCCACTGTACTCTACCTCCACAGTGCTCCACTGTGCTCTACCTCTACTGTACTCCACTGTACTCTACCTCTACTCTGCTCTACTGTGCTCTACCTCTACTGTACTCCACTGTACTCTACCTCTACTATACTCCACTGCACTTATCTCTACTGTGTTCGACTGTACTCTATCTCTACTTTACTCCACTGTACTCTATCTCTACTGTACTACACTGTACTCTTCCTCTACTGTGCTCCACTGTACTCTATCTCTACTGTGCTCTACTGTCCTCTATCTTTACTGTGCTCTACTGTACTCTACCTCTACTATACTCCACTGTACTCTACCTCTACTGTGCTCCACTGTACTCTACCTCTATTGTGCTCCACTCTACACTACCTCTACTGTATTCCACTGTACTCTACCTCTACTGTGCTCCACTCTACTCTACCTCTACTGTGCTCCACTGTACTCTACCTCTAGTGTGCTCCACTGTACTCTATCTCTACTGTACTCCACTGTGCTCTACCTCTACTGTGCTCTACTGTACTCTACTCTATTGTGCTCCACTGTACTCTATTTCTACTGTACCCCACTGTACTCTACCTCTACTGTGCTCCACTGTACTCTACCTCTACTGTGCTCCACTGTACACTACCTCTACTGTACTCCACTGTACTCTACCTCTACTGTGCTCCACTGTAATCTACCTCTACTGTGCTCCACTGTACTCTACCTCTACTGTGCTCCACTGTACTCTATCTCTACTGTACTCCACTGTACTCTACCTCTACAGTGATCCACTGTGCTCTACCTCTACTGTACTCCACTGTACTCTACCTCTACTCTGCTCTACTCTGCTCTACCTATACTGTACTTCACTGTACTCTACCTCTACTTTACTCCACTGTAGTCCACCTCAACTATACTCCACTGTACTCTACCTCTACTGTGCTCCACTGTACTCTACCTCTACTGTACTCCACTGTAGTCTGCCTCAACTATACTCCACTGTACTCTACCTCTACTGTACTCCACTGTACTCTACCTCTACTGTACTCCACTGTAATCTACCTCTACTGTGCTCTACTGTACTCTACCTCTACTGTACTCCACTGTACTCTACCTCTACTGTACTGTACTGTTATCTACCTCTAAAGTACTCTACTGTACTCCACCTCTACTGTTCTCCACTGTACTCCACCTCTACAGTGCTCCACTGTACTCTACCTCTACTGTCCTCCACTGTACTCTACCTCTACTGTACTCCACTGTACTCCACCTCTACAGTGCTCCACTGTACTCTACCTCTACTGTACTCCACTGTACTCTACCTCTACTCTGCTCTACTGTACTCTATCTCTACTGTGCTCCACTGTACTCTACCTCTACTCTACTCCACTGTAGTCTACCTAAACTATACTCCACTCTACTCTACCTCCACTGTGCTCCACTGTACTCTACCTCAACTATACTCCACTGTACTCTATCTCTACTCTAATCCACTGTACTCTATCTCTACTCTACTCCATTCTACTCTATCTCTACTGTACTCCACTGTACTCTACCTCTACTCTACTCTACTGTACTCCACCTCTACTGTGCTCCACTGTACTCCACTGTACTCCAGCTCTACTGTGCTCCACTGTACTCTACCTCTACTGTACTCCACTGTACTCTACATCTACTGTGCTCCACTGTACTCTACATCTACTGTACTCCACTGTACTCTACCTCTACTGTACTCCACTGTACTCTACCTGTACTGTACTCCACTGTATTCTACCTCTACTGTGCTCTACTGTACTCTATCTCTACTGTACTCCACTGTACTCTACCTCTACTGTACTGTACTGTTCTCTAAGTCTACTGTACTCTACTGTACTCCACCTCTACTGTGCTCCACTGTACTCCACTGTACTCTACCTCTACTGTGCTCCACTGTACTCTACCTCTACTGTACTCCACTGTACTCTATCTCTACTGTGCTCCACTGTACTCTACCTCTAGTGTACTCCACTGTACTCTATCTCTACTGTTCTCCACTGTACTCTACCTCTACTGTGCACCACTGTACTCCACTGTACTCTATCTCTACTGTGATCCACTGTACTCTACCTCTGCTGTGCTCCACTGTACTCTATCTCTACTCTACTCCACTGTACTCTATCTCTATTTTACTCCACTGTACTCTACCTCTACTGTACTCTACTGTACTCCACCTCTACTGTGCTCCACTGTACTCCACTGTTCTCTTCCTCTACTGTACTCCACTGTACTCTATCTCTACTGTGCTCCACTGTACTCTACCTCTACTGTGCTCTACTGTACTCTTCTCTACTGTGCTCCACTGTACTCTATTTCTACTGTACCTCACTGTACTCTACCTCTACTGTGCTCCACTGTACTCTACCTCTACTGTGCTCCACTGTACACTACCTCTACTGTACTCCACTGTACTTTACCTCTACTGTACTCCACTGTACTCTATCTCTACTGTTCTCCACTGTACTCTACCTCTACTGTGCACCACTGTACTCCACTGTACTCTACCTCTACTATGCTCTACTGTACTCTATCTCTACTATGCTCACCTGTACTCTACCTCTACTGTACTCCACTGTACCCCACCTCTACAGTGCTCCACTGTACTCTACCTCTACTGTACTCCACTGTACTCTACCTCTACTCTGCTCTATTGTACCCTATCTCTACTGTGCTCCACTGTACTCTACCTCTACTGTACTCCACTGTACTCCACCTCTACAGTGTTCTACTGTACTCTACCTCTACTGTACTCCACTGTACTCTACCTCTACTCTGCTCTACTGTACTCTATCTCTACTGTGCTCCACTGTACTCTACCTCTACTGTACTCCACTGTAGTCTACCTCAACTATACTCCACTGTACTCTACCTCTACTGTGCTCCACTGTACTCTACCGCAACTATACTCCACTGTACTCTATCTCTACTCTAATCTACTGTACTCCACCTCTACTGTGCTTCACTGTACTCCACTGTACTCTAGCTCTACTGTGCTCCACTGTACTCTACCTGTACTGTGCTCTACTGTACTCTATCTCTACTGTGCTCCACTGTACTTTACCTCTTCTGTACTCCACTGTACTCCACCTCTACAGTGCTCCACTGTACTCTACCTCTACTGTACTCCAATGTACTCTACCTCTACTCTGCTCTACTGTACTCTATCTCTACTGTGCTCTACTGTACTCTACCTCTATTATAATCCACTGTACTCTACCTCTACTGTGCTCCACTGTACTCTACCTCTACTGTGCTCCACTGTACACTACCTCTACTGGGCTATACTGTACTCTATCTCTACTCTGCTCCACTGTACTTTACCTCTACTGTACTCCACTGTACTCCACCTCTACAGTGCTCCACTGTACTCTACCTCTACTGTACTCCAATGTACTCTACCTCTACTCTGCTCTACTGTACTCTATCTCTACTGTGCTCTATTGTACTCTACCTCTATTATACTCCACTGTACTCTACCTCTACTGTACTCCACTGTACTCTATCTCTTCTGTACTACACTGTACTCTTCCTCTACTGTGCTCCACTGTACTCTACCTCTACTGTGCTCTACTGTACTCTTCTCTACTGTGCTCCACTGTACTCTATTTCTACTGTACCCCACTGTACTCTACCTCTACTGTGCTCCACTGTACTCTACCTCTACTGTGCTCTACTGTACTCTTCTCTACTGTGCTCCACTGTACTCTATTTCTACTGTACCCCACTCTACTCTACCTCTACTGTGCTCAGCTGTACTCTACCTCTACTGTACTCCACTGTACTCTATCTCTTCTGTACTACACTGTACTCTTCCTCTACTGTGCTCCACTGTACACTACCTCTACTGTACTCCACTGTACTCTACCTCTACTGTGCTCCACTGTAATCTACCTCTACTGTACTCCACTGTACTCTACCTCTACTATACTCCACTGTACTCTACCTCTACTGTGCTCTACTGTACTCTATCTCTACTATGCTCACCTGTACTCTACCTCTACTGTACTCCACTGTACTCCACCTCTACAGTGCTCCACTGTACTCTACCTCTACTGTACACCACTGTACTCTACCTCTACTCTGCTCTATTGTGCCCTATCTCTACTGTGCTCCACTGTACTCTACCTCTACTGTACTCCACTGTACTCCACCTCTACAGTGTTCTATTGTACTCTACCTCTACTGTACTCCACTGTACTCTACCTCTACTCTGCTCTACTGTACTCTATCTCTACTGTGCTCCACTGTACTCTACCTCTACTGTACTCCACTGTAGTCTACCTCAACTATACTCCACTGTACTCTACCTCTACTGTGCTCCACTGTACTCTACCGCAACTATACTCCACTGTACTCTATCTCTACTCTAATCTACTGTACTCCACCTCTACTGTGCTTCACTGTACTCCACTGTACTCTAGCTCTACTGTGCTCCACTGTACTCTACCTCTACTGTGCTCTACTGTACTCTATCTCTACTGTGCTCCACTGTACTTTACCTCTACTGTACTCCACTGTACTCCACCTCTACAGTGCTCCACTGTACTCTACCTCTACTGTACTCCAATGTACTCTACCTTTACTCTGCTCTACTGTACTCTATCTCTACTGTGCTCTACTGTACTCTACCTCTATTATACTCCACTGTACTCTACCTCTACTGTGCTCCACTGTACTCTACCTCTACTGTGCTCCACTGTACACTACCTCTACTGTGCTCTACTGTACTCTATCTCTACTGTGCTCCACTGTACTTTACCTCTACTGTACTCCACTGTACTCCACCTCTACAGTGCTCCACTGTACTCTACCTCTACTGTACTCCAATGTACTCTACCTCTACTCTGCTCTACTGTACTCTATCTCTACTGTGCTCTATTGTACTCTACCTCTATTATACTCCACTGTACTCTACCTCTACTGTGCTCCACTCTACTCTACCTCTACTGTGCTCAGCTGTATTCTACCTCTACTGTACTCCACTGTACTCTATCTCTTCTGTACTACACTGTACTCTTCCTCTACTGTGCTCCACTGTACTCTACCTCTACTGTGCTCTACTGTACTCTTCTCTACTGTGCTCCACTGTACTCTATTTCTACTGTACCCCACTGTACTCTACCTCTACTGTGCTCCACTGTACTCTACCTCTACTGTGCTCTACTGTACTCTTCTCTACTGTGCTCCACTGTACTCTATTTCTACTGTACCCCACTCTACTCTACCTCTACTGTGCTCAGCTGTACTCTACCTCTACTGTACTTCACTGTACTCTATCTCTTCTGTACTACACTGTACTCTTCCTCTACTGTGCTCCACTGTACACTACCTCTACTGTACTCCACTGTACTCTACCTCTACTGTGCTCCACTGTAATCTACCTCTACTGTACTCCACTGTACTCTACCTCTACTATACTCCACTGTACTCTACCTCTACTGTGCTCTACTGTACTCTATCTCTACTATGCTCACCTGTACTCTACCTCTACTGTACTCCACTGTACTCCACCTCTACAGTGCTCCACTGTACTCTACCTCTACTGTACTCCACTGTACTCTACCTCTACTCTGCTCTATTGTACCCTATCTCTACTGTGCTCCACTGTACTCTACCTCTACTGTACTCCACTGTACTCTACCTCTACAGTGTTCTATTGTACTCTACCTCTACTGTACTCCACTGTACTCTACCTCTACTCTGCTCTACTGTACTCTATCTCTACTGTGCTCCACTGTACTCTACCTCTACTCTACTCCACTGTAGTCTACCTCAACTATACTCCACTGTACTCTACCTCTACTGTACTCCACTGTACTCTACCTCTACTCTGCTCTACTGTACTCTATCTCTACTGTGCTCCACTGTACTCTACCTCTACTGTACTCCACTGTAGTCTACCTCAACTATACTCCACTGTACTCTACCTCTACTCTGCTCTACTGTACTCTATCTCTACTGTGCTCTTCTGTACTCTACCTCTATTATACTCCACTGTACTCTACCTCTACTGTGCTCCACTCTACTCTACCTCTACTGTGCTCCACTCTACTCTACCTCTACTGTGCTCAGCTGTACTCTACCTCTAATGTACTCCACTGTACTCTATCTCTTCTGTACTACACTGTACTCTTCCTCTACTGTGCTCCACTGTACTCTACCTCTACTGTGCTCTACTGTACTCTATCTCTACTGTGCTCTACTGTACTCTACCTCTACTATACTCCACTGTACTCTACCTCTACTGTGCTCCACTGTACTCTACCTCTACTGTGCTCCACTGTACACTACCTCTACTGTACTCCACTGTACTCTACCTCTACTGTGCTCCACTCTACTCTACCTCTACTGTGCTCCACTGTACTCTACCTCTACTGTGCTCTACTGTACTCTATCTCTACTGTGCTCCACTGTACTCTACCTCTACTGTACTCTACTCTACTCCACCTCTAATGTGCTCCACTCTACTCTACCTCTACTGTACTCCACTGTACTCTACCTCTACTCTGCTCTACTGTACTCTATCTCTACTGTGCTCCACTGTACTCTACCTCTACTGTACTCTACTGTAGTCTACCTCAACTATACTCCACTGTACTCTACCTCTACTGTGCTCCACTGTACTCTACCTCTACTGTGCTCTACTGTACTCTATATCTACTGTGCTCCACTGTACTCTACCTCTACTCTACTCCACTGTACTCCACCTCTACTGTACTCCACTGTACTCTACCTCTACTCTGCTCTACTGTACTCTATCTCTACTGTGCTCCACTGTACTCTACCTCTACTGTGCTCCACTGTACTCTATCTCTACTCTACTCCACTGTACTCTATCTCTATTTTACTCCACTGTACTCTACCTCTAGTGTACTCTACTGTACTCCACCTCTACTGTGCTCCACTGTACTCCACTGTACTCTTCCTCTACTGTACTCCACTGTACTCTATCTCTACTGTGCTCCACTGTACTCTACCTCTACTGTGCTCTACTGTACTCTACTCTACTGTGGTCCACTGTACTCTATTTCTACTGTACCCCACTGTACTCTACCTCTACTGTGCTCCACTGTACTCTACCTCTACTGTGCTCCACTGTACAATACCTCTACTGTACTCCACTGTACTCTACCTCTACTCTGCTCCACTGTACTCTACCTCTACTCTGCTCCACTGTACTCTACCTCTACTGTGCTCCACTGTACACTACCTCTACTGTACTCCACTGTACTCTACCTCTACTGTGCTCCACTGTACTCTACCTCAACTATACTCCACTGTACTCTACCTCTACTGTGCTCCACTGTACTCTACCTCTACTGTGCTCTACTGTACTCTATCTCTACTGTGCTCCACTGTACTCTACTGTACTCCACTGTACTCCACCTCTACAGTGCTCCACTGTACTCTACCTCTACTGTCCTCCACTGTACTCTACCTCTACTCTGCATCTACTGTACTCTATCTCTACTGTGCTCCACTGTACTCTACCTCTACTGTACTCCACTGTAGTCTACCTAAACTATACTCCACTGTACTCTACCTCCACTGTGCTCCACTGTACTCTACCTCAACTATACTCCACTGTACTCTATCTCTACTCTAATCCACTGTACTCTATCTCTACTCTACTCCACTCTACTCTATCTCTACTGTACTCCACTGTACTCTACCTCTACTCTACTCTACTGTACTCCACCTCTACTGTGCTCCACTGTACTCCACTGTACTCTAGCTCTACTGTGCTCCACTGTACTCTACCTCTACTGTACTCCACTGTACTCTACATCTACTGTGCTCCACTGTACTCTACCTCTACTGTACTCCACTGTACTCTACCTCTAAAGTACTCCACTGTACTCTACCACTACTGTACTCCACTGTATTCTACCTCTACTGTGCTCTACTGTACCATACCTCTACTGTACTCCACTGTACTCTACCTCTACTGTACTGTACTGTTCTCTACCTCTACTGTACTCTACTGTACTCCACCTCTACTGTGCTCCACTGTACTCCACTGTACTCTACCTCTACTGTGCTCCACTGTACTCTACCTCTACTGTACTCCACTGTACTCTATCTCTACTGTTCTCCACTGTACTCTACCTCTACTGTGCTCCACTGTACTCCACTGTACTCTATCTCTACTGTGATCCACTGTACTCTACCTCTGCTGTGCTCCACTGTACTCTATCTCTACTCTACTCCACTGTACTCTATGTCTATTTTACTCCACTGTACTCTACCTCTAGTGTACTCTACTGTACTCCACCTCTACTGTGCTCCACTGTACTCCACTGTACTCTTCCTCTACTGTACTCCACTGTACTCTATCTCTACTGTGCTCCACTGTACTCTACCTCTACTTTGCTCTACTGTACTCTACTCTACTGTGCTCCACTGTACTCTATTTCTACTGTACCCCACTGTACTCTACCTCTACTGTGCTCCACTGTACACTACCTCTACTGTACTCCACTGTACTCTACCTCTACTGTGCTCCACTGTACTCTACCTCTACTCTGCTCCACTGTATTCTACCTCTACTGTGCTCCACTGTACTCTATCTCTACTGTACTCCACTGTACTCTACCTCCACAGTGCTCCACTGTGCTCTACCTCTACTGTACTCCACTGTACTCTACCTCTACTCTGCTCTACTGTGCTCTACCTCTACTGTACTCCACTGAACTCTACCTCTACTCTGCTCTACTGTACTCTATCTCTACTGTGCTCCACTGTACTCTACCTCTACTGTACTCCTCTGTAGTCTACCTCAACTATACTCCACTGTACTCTACCTCTACTGTGCTCCACTGTACTCTACCTCTACTGCACTCCACTCTACTCTATCTCTACTGTGCTCCACTGTACTCTACCTCTACTGTACTCCACTGTACTCTATCTGTACTGTTCTCAACTGTACTCTACCTCTACTGTGCTCCACTGTACTTCACTGTACTCTATCTCTACTGTGATCCACTGTACTCTACCTCTGCTGTGCTCCACTGTACTCTATCTCTACTCTACTCCACTGTACTCTATCTCTATTGTACTCCACTGTACTCTACCTCTACTGTACTCTACTGTACTCCACCTCTAGTGTGCTCCACTGTACTCCACTGTACTCTTACTCTACTGTACTCCACTGTACTCTATCTCTACTGTGCTACACTGTACTCTACCTCTACTGTGCTCTACTGTACTCTACTCTATTGTGCTCCACTGTACTCTATTTCTACTGTACCCCACTGCACTCTACCTCTACTGTGCTCCACTGTACTCTACCTCTACTGTGCTCCACTGTACTCTACATCTACTGTGCTCCACTGTACTCTACCTCTACTTTGCTCCACTGTGCTCTATCTCTACTGTACTCCACTGTACTCTACCTCTACAGTGATCCACTGTGCTACACCTCTACTGTACTCCACTGTACTCTACCTCTACTCTGCTCTACTGTGCTCTACCTATACTTTACTTCACTGTACTCTACCTCTACTCTGCTCTACTGTAATCTATCTCTACTGTGCTCCACTGTACTCTACCTCTACTGTACTCCACTGTAGTCCACCTCAACTATACTCCACTGTACTCTACCTCTACTGTGCTCCACTGTACTCTACCTCTACTGTACTCCACTGTACTCTATCTCTACTGTACTCCACTGTAATCTATCTCTACTGTGCTCCACTGTACTATACCTTTACTGTGCTCCACTGTACTCCACTGTACTCTATCTCTACTGTGATCCACTGTACTCTACCTCTGCTGTGCTCCACTGTTCTCTATCTCTACTCTACTCCACTGTACTCTACCTCTACTGTACTCCACTGTACTCTACCTCTACTGTACTCCACTCTACTCTACCTCTACTGTGCTCCACTGTACTCTACCTCTAATGTACTCCACTGTACTCTACCTCTACTGTACTCTTCTCTACTCCACCTCTAATATGCTCCACTCTACTCTACCTCTACTGTACTCCACTGTACTCTACCTCTACTGTACTCCACTGTACTCTACCTCTACTATACTCCACTGCACTTATCTCTACTGTGTTCGACTGTACTCTATCTCTACTTTACTCCACTGTACTCTATCTCTACTGTACTACACTGTACTCTTCCTCTACTGTGCTCCACTGTACTCTATCTCTACTGTGCTCTACTGTACTCTATCTTTACTGTGCTCTACTGTACTCTACCTTTACTATACTCCACTGTACTCTACCTCTACTGTGCTCCACTTTACTCTACCTCTACTGTGCTCCACTGTACACTACCTCTACTGTATTCCACTGTACTCTACCTCTACTGTACTCCACTGTAGTCTGCCTCAACTATACTCCAGTGTACTCTACCTCTACTGTACTCCACTGTACTCTACCTCTACTGTACTCCACTGTAATCTACCTCTACTGTGCTCTACTGTACTCTACCTCTACTGTACTCCACTGTACTCTACCTCTACTGTACTGTACTGTTATCTACCTCTAAAGTACTCTACTGTACTCCACCTCTACTGTTCTCCACTGTACTCCACTGTACTCTACCTCTACTGTGCTCCACTGTACTCTACCTCTACTGTACTCCACTGTACTCCACCTCTACAGTGCTCCACTGTACTCTACCTCTACTGTCCTCCACTGTACTCTACCTCTACTCTGCTCTACTGTACTCTATCTCTACTGTGCTCCACTGTACTCTACCTCTACTGTACTCCACTGTAGTCTACCTAAACTATACTCCACTGTACTCTACCTTCACTGTGCTCCACTGTACTCTACCTCAACTATACTCCACTGTACTCTATCTCTACTCTACTCCACTCTAATCTATCTCTACTGTACTCCACTGTACTCTACCTCTACTCTACTCTACTGTACTCCACCTCTACTGTGCTCCACTGTACTCCACTGTAGTCTAGCTCTACTGTGTTCCACTGTACTCTACCTCTACTGTACTCCACTGTACTCTACATCTACTGTGCTCCACTGTACTCTACCTCTACTGTGCTCCACTGTACTCCACTGTACTCTACCTCTACTGTACTCCACTGTATTCTACCTCTACTGTGCTCTACTGTACTCTACCTCTACTGTACTCCACTGTACTCTACCTCTACTGTACTGTACTGTTCTCTACCTCTACTGTACTCTACTGTACTCCACCTCTACTGTGCTCCACTGTACTCCACTGTACTCTATCTCTACTGTGATCCACTGTACTCTACCTCTGCTGTGCTCCACTCTACTCTATCTCTACTCTACTCCACTGTACTCTATCTCTATTTTACTTCACTGTACTCTACCTCTAGTGTACTCTACTGTACTCCACCTCTACTTTGCTCCACTCTACTCCACTGTACTCTTCCTCTACTGTACTCCACTGTACTCTATCTCTACTGTGCTCCACTGTACTCTACCTCTACTGTGCTCTACTGTACTCTACTCTACTGTGCTCCACTGTACTCTACCTCTACTGTGCTCCACTGTACTCTACCTCTACTGTACTCCACTGTACTCTACCTCTACAGTGCTCCACTCTGCTCTACCTCTACTCTACTCCACTGTACTCTATCTCTACTCTGCTCTACTGTACTCTACCTCTACTGTACTCCGCTTTACTCTACCTCTACTATACTCCACTCTACTCTACCTCTTATGTGCTCCACTGTACTCTACCTCTAATGTGCTCCACTCTACTCTACCTTTACTGTACTCCACTGTACTCTACCTCTACTCTGCATAACTCTACTCTATCTCTACTGTGCTCCACTGTACTCTACCTCTACTGTACTCCACTGTAGTCTACCTCAACTATACTCCACTGTACTCTACCTCTACTGTGCTCCACTGTACTCTACCTCTACTGTGCTCTACTGTACTCTATCTCTACTGTGCTCCACTGTACTCTACCTCTACTGTATTCCACTGTACTCCACCTCTACAGTGTGTAACAGTTTAAATGTTACTTGAGTTTTTTATAGTTTATTTTCTGACTATTGCCTGGGAAATTACCTGGGTCAAGTGGTAGTACCACTAAAACCCGTTTGGGGGCACTAGTGAGTCAGGCCTGCTAGATATAAGCCTGGTAAGCAATGAAGAAGTCAGTTCAGTTTGGTAGAGGGAAACCGCATGGTTCATCTAAATGCTATCTGCTGATACATGTGAAGTCCTGGTTTGAGAACTCAGGGAGTTTAAGCTCAAACAAAGGACTTTTCATAATTAACCACCTGTCACCATTGTTTCAAACCACACTTATTATCCTGCATTGTTTTGGATGATCTGATGATCTATACGTCTCCTGGAAGAGAGGAGTAGGAATCCGTAGGATATCACCACGCTGTAGCGAGGCATCAAATGCCATTGACACCTTCATCTCATTCGCATACTGGATTATTGGATTTGTATCATTGCGTCGATCTCAAATATCTCTTCACCATCATCAGTTCAACCCTTCTAAAGACTGGACACTGACGATAAGTTGTGTTTATAATTGTATCATTTACACAGAGACAAAGTCTGGTGGTGGCATTCTATTCTTTATTTATTATTGTGGGCAATTATATGTACATGGGAAATAAAATAGGAAAATAGTATTTGTTGAGTGAAGTGGTTTGAAATTTCGGTACCAGTCGAAATCTGTTGATCCCCCTCAGAGGTTTCATCTTTGATAAAAGGAGGTGTTACAGATGGCGCCCGAACAGGGACCCGCTTGAACTTTTGCGGGATTCCTCGTATTTAAAAATAAATTTCGACGTTACTGAAAGCCCTTCACAAACAAATATTCCTTACTATCATCTGCTATGGAAGAAAGAGAGCATATCACTGATTTTTCTGATGAAGCTTTCGTTCAGCGTAGGGATCCAGTGACAACTTTGATAGATACTTTTAGCGAATTGTATTTAGATACAGAGGAAGAAAGAGAAAGTAGAGCTGAGTCACCAGACCAGAGAATTGAACAAGATGATAAAACTAGGGACTTACCCTTACCACCTCCGCCTCAGGTTTTCCAAGAAGATGAGTTACAATTTGGCAGTAATGAAAGAGGCCAACGAATGAGTAGTATAGAAGAGCACCTTCATGATCTTGAACACAGAATCAGTAACTTCGTTACCTCAGAGACTTTGAGCATGGAACTGAGAGCATATGAAGACAGAATGAATTATCATCTTAAGAGAGAGATAGATCGAATTCACCAACAATGCTATGGCAAAATTGATGATCTAGCTAAGAGCATGGTGGATTGTTTGAAACGACGTGATAACCAGCTGGAGCAGCGGTTCAAGACTATCCAACCGGCCATGTCAACTCCGGTTCATTTCAGCACAGATACTTCTCAACGAAAATTTCACGCCTCCTCTAAGATTAGTTCAATACCACAAGATACGTCGAGGCAAGTAACACATCTTTCTTCAACATCTCATCCTTCTGCTGTTAAAATGGATTTACCTACCTTTAGTAATTTGAATTCAGAAGAGCCCATTGAATTTATAGATCGCTTTGAAGAGTATAATGAATTGAGACCCATGTCCCACCAAGATGTGTTGGCTGCATTGTCCGTGAGTCTTAAGGGAACCGCTAAGAGCTGGTGGAGAGCAGAGAAACCGCATATTAGAGATTGGGATTCATTCAGAGAGAAATTCCTGTTTTCATTTTTGAACGAAGACCACAAGGAAGTAGCTGCACAGAAATTGGCAAATTATCGACAGAGAGTCGACGAATCTGTGAGAGACTTTGCTTTTAATTATAGAGCGATGTCACTAAAGATTAACCCTTTGTTGCCTGAAGTCGAATTAGTGCAGGCAACATTAAGAAACTGCAATCCACGGTTGGCATCACTGTTGAGGGGAACGGTGAAAACTATTGATGAGCTGGTTCGTCTCGGGACCCAAATAGAGAAGGACTGGACTGAGAATAAGAGAAGATGGAGTCAAGAGAGAGGTGAGGAACAGAAGAAGAGTTCTGCTGGTGGAAAAAATCAGCCTAATCGCTTGATGCTGATGGATCCTGCTGCTGGCTCTCAGTGTAACAATGTACTGCAGGCGCCTTTGGTTTTAAATCACTCATTCTTCAATGCCGTGATTGATACGGGAAGCACTTTTTCTTTGATACAGCAGAAAGTATGGCGGAGACTAAAGAGAAAGGATGAGCTTTTGACCAGTAGCGCTCAGACATTCATGCTGGCTAATGGCCAGAGTCAAAAAGCTCAGGGTAAAGTACTCTGGGAATGTGAAATGTACGGATCAAAACATGAGGTCACATTCTATGTGATGAATGATGAAGATTTGGCAGTGCCTATCATCTTAGGTTTGAATTTCCTTAGAGAAGCCAAGGTCACCATCGATTTTAATGTCTCACGTATATGCCTGCCTGATACTAACTCTAGTCATCCAATGTGTTTTAATAAAATGCACGAGCACCCTGCTGTACGATTTTATGCTGCCCAAGGAAAAGATGAGTTGGGGTGCGATGAGAAGTCGAAGTTAATCGACCAAGTCGTGGAAAACTCTCATGCTGCAGTCAAGGTAAAGAGTCAATTGAAAGCTCTCTTGGGTGATTGGCCTTCAGTTTGTACCACAAATCTAGGACGTACAAGCCGGATCAAGCACGAGATTAAAACTATTGACGAACTTCCTATAAGAAAGAGACCGTACAAAGCTTCGAAAGTGAAGAATGATTTCATTGAAGAGCAAATTAAGGAGTTGCTTCAATTAAAAATCATCAAACCTTCTACGTCTCCGTGGGCTTCACCTGTGGTGGTAGTGGATAAGAAAGATGGAGGATCCCGGTTTTGCATTGATTACCGTGGACTGAATGCAAAGACACACCTCGACGCGTATCCGATGCCTCAAATCACGGATATTCTTGATTCTCTCCAAGGAGCCAAGGTGTTCAGCACGCTGGA
Organism: Tiaroga cobitis; assembly: GCA_030578255.1. Taxonomy (NCBI): domain Eukaryota; kingdom Metazoa; phylum Chordata; class Actinopteri; order Cypriniformes; family Leuciscidae; genus Tiaroga; species Tiaroga cobitis. The sequence continues at coordinate 945,476 of JAROOI010000042.1, read as the reverse complement.
TTTAAAGAGCGGATACTGGCAAGTTGAAATGGATTCTGCAAGTATGGAAAAGACCGCTTTCATTACTGCTTCAGGGTTATATGAATTCTTGTGTCTTCCCTTTGGCCTTAAAAACGCCGCAGCATCTTTCCAACGGTTGATGGAGCAAGTTCTGAGAGAGCACAAGAACAAATATTGCATGGTTTATATCGACGACATCATTATATACTCACCAGACATCCAGTCTCACATGCACCATCTCGAGCAGGTGTTCCAGAGTTTACACATCGCCGGTCTCACGCTCAACCTCACAAAATGTAAGTTCATCTGTTCTTCACTGGACTACCTAGGACATACTATCACTGCAGATGGAGTTAAGATGAATGTAGATAAAGTGGATGCGATCAGGACATTTCCCACTCCTAAGAACTTAAAAGAGGTTCAGCGATTTCTGGGTCTAGCAGCTTGGTACCATCGTTTTATCCCTGATTTTTCTAGTAAAACAGCACCATTGCACGCACTGAAGAAAAAAAAGGCGAAGTGGAAGTGGACTAATGAGTGCCAATGTTCGTTTGAGCTTATTAAGGATGAACTCACTAAGGCTCCTGTTTTAACCACACCTAATTTCGAGGCTTCTTTTAAAGTACAGACTGACGCAAGTGATGTGGGCTTAGGAGCTGTGTTAACACAGGAGGTGGATGGCCAAGAGAGAGTAATTGCATACGCATCCCGTTTGCTCAGAGGTGCAGAGAAGTCCTATTCGACATCAGAAAAGGAATGTCTAGCGGTAGTGTGGGCGGTAGAGAAGTGGCACCATTACCTAGAGGGTAGAGCTTTTGAGGTGATCACTGATCATGCATCCTTAGTCTGGCTTTTCCAACATCCAAAACCCTCGTCCAGACTGGAAAGATGGACGATCAGACTACAAGGGTATCACTTTACTGTACGGTATCGGAGAGGACAATGTAATGTAGTGCCTGACGTATTGTCCCGAAGGTATGCAGCTGAGTCACCAGCTGTGTTGTTGCACTCATCTGTCACATGTGATCTGCCAGTGGATTTGGCACAAATTGCAGCAGAACAGAAACTAGACCCAGAGTGTCAAGAATTGATGGTTAAAGCCGAAAACCAGAAATCCACTGACTTGAAGAGAACACACTATGTTTTCAAGAACGCAGTTTTATTTAGGAGTGTACCAGACTCCAAAGAAGGTCAGAGAATCCAAGTTGTCATTCCTGCAAAGTTGAAGGAGGCAATTTTAACTTATGCACATGACAATCCTCTGAGTGGGCACTTGGGTAAATTTAAGACATTGATGAGACTTTTAGAGTTCGCCTATTGGCCCTCAATTCGTACAGATGTATGGCAACACTGCAAGAATTGTCAGAAATGTCAGCAACACAAACCGACTAACTTAAAACCTGCTGGGGGCTTACAAAGTGTACCACTAGTTGAACCTGGTTATATGCTGGGAATGGACATCATGGGACCATTTCCACGAAGCACTCGCCAGAATAATTATCTTCTGGTTATAGTGGACTATTTCACTAAGTGGGTAGAGGTTTTCCCAATGAGAGCTGCTAAAGCTACAACCATTGGGCGAATTCTTATAGAGGAGGTTTTCACAAGATGGGGAACACCAGCCTTCATCGTATCTGATAGAGGTGCACAATTCACCTCAAACCTCTTAGCCCAGTTATGTAAGCAATGGCAAGTAACACAAAAACTCACCACCGCATACCATCCTCAGTCAAACCTCACTGAACGGGTCAATCGTAATTTGAAAACTATGATTGCCACGTACGTCGACCAAAACCACCGTACCTGGGATCAGTGGTTATGTGAGTTCAGATTTGCACTAAATACCGCATGGCATGAGAGTACCGGGTATTCACCTGCTGAGATAGCCCTAGGCCGACAACTTAAAGGTCCTCTGCAGAGAGCCTTACAGAATCCACCAGATCCGGACCAACCAGCTTACAGTCTCCTGGAACGCCAAAAGGTTCTGTACGAGTCAGTAAGAGAGAATGTAGAGAAGGCACAAACTAAACAAAAAAAGTACTACGACCTCAAGAGAAGAGCTCAAAACTTCAATGAGGGGGATTTTGCTTGGGTGCGAACACACCCTCTTTCTAGTGCAGATAATGCTTTCATGGCTAAGATCTCACCTAAATGGAAAGGCCCAGCTAAGATTGTGAAAAAGCTAGGACCTGTAAACTACAAGGTAGCCATGTTGTCTGATCCTGTTCAGGTAGACACTTATCATACCCAGAATTTAAAAATTTACCATGAGTCAAATTTTTAGACCACGGGGAGGGGTATGTAACAGTTTAAATGTTACTTGAGTTTTTTATAGTTTATTTTCTGACTATTGCCTGGGAAATTACCTGGGTCAAGTGGTAGTACCACTAAAACCCGTTTGGGGGCACTAGTGAGTCAGGCCTGCTAGATATAAGCCTGGTAAGCAATGAAGAAGTCAGTTCAGTTTGGTAGAGGGAAACCGCATGGTTCATCTAAATGCTATCTGCTGATACATGTGAAGTCCTGGTTTGAGAACTCAGGGAGTTTAAGCTCAAACGTGAGTATGTTCTAAATGTGTCTTCTAATCAAAAATGTTGGTGTTATTGTCATGGATAAGTCTTATGTTAGCTGTTTTTCTTTTTGTAGAAAGGACTTTTCATAATTAACCACCTGTCACCATTGTTTCAAACCACACTTATTATCCTGCATTGTTTTGGATGATCTGATGATCTATACGTCTCCTGGAAGAGAGGAGTAGGAATCCGTAGGATATCACCACGCTGTAGCGAGGCATCAAATGCCATTGACACCTTCATCTCATTCGCATACTGGATTATTGGATTTGTATCATTGCGTCGATCTCAAATATCTCTTCACCATCATCAGTTCAACCCTTCTAAAGACTGGACACTGACGATAAGTTGTGTTTATAATTGTATCATTTACACAGAGACAAAGTCTGGTGGTGGCATTCTATTCTTTATTTATTATTGTGGGCAATTATATGTACATGGGAAATAAAATAGGAAAATAGTATTTGTTGAGTGAAGTGGTTTGAAATTTCGGTACCAGTCGAAATCTGTTGATCCCCCTCAGAGGTTTCATCTTTGATAAAAGGAGGTGTTACAAGTGCTCCACTGTACTCTACCTCTACTGTCCTCCACTGTACTCTACCTCTACTCTGCTCTACTGTACTCTATCTCTACTGTGCTCCACTGTACTCTACCTCTACTGTACTCCACTGTAGTCTACCTCAACTATACTCCACTGTACTCTACCTCTACTCTGCATAACTCTACTCTATCTCTACTGTGCTCCACTGTACTCTACCTCTACTGTACTCCACTGTAGTCTACCTCAACTATACTCCACTGTACTCTACCTCTACTGTGCTCCACTGTACTCTACCTCTACTGTGCTCTACTGTACTCTATCTCTACTGTGCTCCACTGTACTCTACCTCTACTGTACTCCACTGTACTCCACCTCTACAGTGCTCCACTGTACTCTACCTCTACTGTCCTCCACTGTACTCTACCTCTACTCTGCTCTACTGTACTCTATCTCTACTGTGCTCCACTGTACTCTACCTCTACTGTACTCCACTGTAGTCTACCTCAACTATACTCCACTGTACTCTACCTCTACTGTGCTCCACTGTACTCTACCTCTACTGTGCTCTACTGTACTCTATCTCTACTGTGCTCCACTGTACTCTACCTCTACTGTACTCCACCTCTACAGTGCTCCACTGTACTCTACCTCTACTGTCCTCCACTGTACTCTACCTCTACTCTGCTCTACTGTACTCTATCTCTACTGTGCTCCACTGTACTCTACCTCTACTGTACTCCACTGTAGCCTACCTAAACTCTACTCCACTCTAATCTATCTCTACTGTACTCCACTGTACTCTACCTCTACTCTACTCGACTGTACTCCACCTCTACTGTGCTCCACTGTACTCCACTGTACTCTAGCTCTACTGTGTTCCACTGTACTCTACCTCTACTGTACTCCACTGTACTCTACATCTACTGTGCTCCACTGTACTTTACCTCTACTGTACTCCACTGTACTCTACCTCTACTCTACTCCACTGTACTCTACCTCTACTGTACTCCACTGTATTCTACCTCTACTGTGCTCTACTGTACTCTACCTCTACTGTACTCCACTGTACTCTACCTCTACTGTACTGTACTGTTCTCTACCTCTACTGTACTCTACTGTACTCCACCTCTACTGTGCTCCACTGTACTCCACTGTACTCTATCTCTACTGTGATCCACTGTACTCTACCTCTGCTGTGCTCCACTCTACTCTATCTCTACTCTACTCCACTGTACTCTATCTCTATTTTACTTCACTGTACTCTACCTCTAGTGTACTCTACTGTACTCCACCTCTACTGTGCTCCACTCTACTCCACTGTACTCTTCCTCTACTGTACTCCACTGTACTCTATCTCTACTGTGCTCCACTGTACTCTACCTCTACTGTGCTCTACTGTACTCTACTCTACTGTGCTCCACTGTACTCTATTTCTACTGTACCCCACTGTACTCTACCTCTACTGTGCTCCACTGTACTCTACCTCTACTGTGCTCCAATGTACACTACCTCTACTCTACTCCACTGTACTCTACCTCTACTGTGCTCCACTGTACTCTACCTCTACTCTGCTCCACTGTACTCTACCTCTACTGTGCTCCACTGTACTCTATCTCTACTGTACTCCACTGTACTCTACCTCCACAGTGCTCCACTGTGCTCTACCTCTACTGTACTCCACTGTACTCTACCTCTACTCTGCTCTACTGTGCTCTACCTCTACTGTACTCCACTGTACTCTACCTCTACTATACTCCACTGCACTTATCTCTACTGTGTTCGACTGTACTCTATCTCTACTTTACTCCACTGTACTCTATCTCTACTGTACTACACTGTACTCTTCCTCTACTGTGCTCCACTGTACTCTATCTCTACTGTGCTCTACTGTCCTCTATCTTTACTGTGCTCTACTGTACTCTACCTCTACTATACTCCACTGTACTCTACCTCTACTGTGCTCCACTGTACTCTACCTCTATTGTGCTCCACTCTACACTACCTCTACTGTATTCCACTGTACTCTACCTCTACTGTGCTCCACTCTACTCTACCTCTACTGTGCTCCACTGTACTCTACCTCTAGTGTGCTCCACTGTACTCTATCTCTACTGTACTCCACTGTGCTCTACCTCTACTGTGCTCTACTGTACTCTACTCTATTGTGCTCCACTGTACTCTATTTCTACTGTACCCCACTGTACTCTACCTCTACTGTGCTCCACTGTACTCTACCTCTACTGTGCTCCACTGTACACTACCTCTACTGTACTCCACTGTACTCTACCTCTACTGTGCTCCACTGTAATCTACCTCTACTGTGCTCCACTGTACTCTGCCTCTACTGTGCTCCACTGTACTCTATCTCTACTGTACTCCACTGTACTCTACCTCTACAGTGATCCACTGTGCTCTACCTCTACTGTACTCCACTGTACTCTACCTCTACTCTGCTCTACTCTGCTCTACCTATACTGTACTTCACTGTACTCTACCTCTACTTTACTCCACTGTAGTCCACCTCAACTATACTCCACTGTACTCTACCTCTACTGTGCTCCACTGTACTCTACCTCTACTGTACTCCACTGTAGTCTGCCTCAACTATACTCCACTGTACTCTACCTCTACTGTACTCCACTGTACTCTACCTCTACTGTACTCCACTGTAATCTACCTCTACTGTGCTCTACTGTACTCTACCTCTACTGTACTCCACTGTACTCTACCTCTACTGTACTGTACTGTTATCTACCTCTAAAGTACTCTACTGTACTCCACCTCTACTGTTCTCCACTGTACTCCACCTCTACAGTGCTCCACTGTACTCTACCTCTACTGTCCTCCACTGTACTCTACCTCTACTCTGCTCTACTGTACTCTATCTCTACTGTGCTCCACTGTACTCTACCTCTACTGTACTCCACTGTAGTCTACCTAAACTATACTCCACTGTACTCTACCTCCACTGTGCTCCACTGTACTCTACCTCAACTATACTCCACTGTACTCTATCTCTACTCTAATCCACTGTACTCTATCTCTACTCTACTCCACTCTAATCTATCTCTACTGTACTCCACTGTACTCTACCTCTACTCTACTCTACTGTACTCCACCTCTACTGTGCTCCACTGTACTCCACTGTACTCTAGCTCTACTGTGTTCCACTGTACTCTACCTCTACTGTACTCCACTGTACTCTACATCTACTGTGCTCCACTGTACTCTACCTCTACTGTACTCCACTGTACTCTACCTCTACTCTGCTCCACTGTACTCTACCTCTACTGTACTCCACTGTATTCTACCTCTACTGTGCTCTACTGTACTCTACCTCTACTGTACTCCACTGTACTCTACCTCTACTGTACTGTACTGTTCTCTACCTCTACTGTACTCTACTGTACTCCACCTCTACTGTGCTCCACTGTACTCCACTGTACTCTATCTCTACTGTGATCCACTGTACTCTACCTCTGCTGTGCTCCACTCTACTCTATCTCTACTCTACTCCACTGTACTCTATCTCTATTTTACTTCACTGTACTCTACCTCTAGTGTACTCTACTGTACTCCACCTCTACTGTGCTCCACTCTACTCCACTGTACTCTTCCTCTACTGTACTCCACTGTACTCTATCTCTACTGTGCTCCACTGTACTCTACCTCTACTGTGCTCTACTGTACTCTACTCTACTGTGCTCCACTGTACTCTATTTCTACTGTACCCCACTGTACTCTACCTCTACTGTGCTCCACTGTACTCTACCTCTACTGTGCTCCACTGTACACTACCTCTACTGTACTCCACTGTACTCTACCTCTACTGTACTCCACTGTACTCTACCTCTACTCTGCTCCACTGTACTCTACCTCTACTGTGCTCCATTGTACTCTATCTCTACTGTACTCCACTGTACTCTACCTCCACAGTGCTCTACTGTACTCCTCTGTACTCTACCTCTACTCTGCTCTACTGTGCTCTACCTCTACTGTACTCCACTGTACTCTACCTCTACTCTGCTCTACTGTACTCTATCTCTACTGTGCTCCACTGTACTCTACCTCTACTGTGCTCCACTGTACTCTATATCTACTCTACTCCACTGTAATCTATCTCTACTGTGCTCCACTGTACTATACCTCTACTGTGCTCCACTGTACTCCACTGTACTCTATCTCTACTGTGATCCACTGTACTCTACCTCTGCTGTGCTCCACTGTACTCTATCTCTACTCTACTCCACTGTACTCTACCTCTACTGTACTCCACTGTACTCTACCTCTACTGTACTCCACTCTACTCTACCTCTACTCTGCTCCACTGTACTCTACCTCTAATGTACTCCACTGTACTCTACCTCTACTGTACTCTTCTCTACTCCACCTCTAATGTGCTCCACTCTAATCTACCTCTACTGTACTCCACTGTACTCTACCTCTACTGTACTCCACTGTACTCTACCTCTACTATACTCCACTGCACTTATCTCTACTGTGTTCGACTGTACTCTATCTCTACTTTACTCCACTGTACTCTATCTCTACTGTACTACACTGTACTCTTCCTCTACTGTGCTCCACTGTACTCTATCTCTACTGTGCTCTACTGTCCTCTATCTTTACTGTGCTCTACTGTACTCTACCTCTACTATACTCCACTGTACTCTACCTCTACTGTGCTCCACTGTACTCTACCTCTACTGTGCTCCACTCTACACTACCTCTACTGTATTCCACTGTACTCTACCTCTACTGTGCTCCACTCTACTCTACCTCTACTGTGCTCCACTGTACTCTACCTCTAGTGTGCTCCACTGTACTCTATCTCTACTGTACTCCACTGTGCTCTACCTCTACTGTGCTCTACTGTACTCTACTCTATTGTGCTCCACTGTACTCTATTTCTACTGTACCCCACTGTACTCTACCTCTACTGTGCTCCACTGTACTCTACCTCTACTGTGCTCCACTGTACACTACCTCTACTGTACTCCACTGTACTCTACCTCTACTGTGCTCCACTGTACTCTACCTCTACTGTGCTCCACTGTACTCTACCTCTACTGTGCTCCACTGTACTCTATCTCTACTGTACTCCACTGTACTCTACCTCTACAGTGATCCACTGTGCTCTACCTCTACTGTACTCCACTGTACTCTACCTCTACTGTGCTCCACTGTACTCTATCTCTACTGTACTCCACTGTACTCTACCTCCACAGTGCTCCACTGTGCTCTACCTCTACTGTACTCCACTGTACTCTACCTCTACTCTACTGTGCTCTACCTCTACTGTACTGCACTGTACTCTACCTCTACTCTGCTCTACTGTACTCTACCTCTACTGTGCTCCACTGTATTCTATATCTACTGTACTCCACTGTAATCTATCTCTACTGTGCTCCACTGTACTATACCTCTACTGTGCTCCACTGTACTCCACTGTACTCTATCTCTACTGTGATCCACTGTACTCTACCTCTGCTGTGCTCCACTGTACTCTATCTCTACTCTACTCCACTGTACTCTACCTCTACTGTACTCCACTGTACTCTACCTCTACTGTACTCCACTCTACTCTACCTCTACTCTGCTCCACTGTACTCTACCTCTAATGTACTCCACTGTACTCTACCTCTACTGTACTCTTCTCTACTCCACCTCTAATGTGCTCCACTCTACTCTACCTCTACTGTACTCCACTGTACTCTACCTCTACTGTACTCCACTGTACTCTACCTCTACTATACTCCACTGCACTTATCTCTACTGTGTTCGACTGTACTCTATCTCTACTTTACTCCACTGTACTCTATCTCTACTGTACTACACTGTACTCTTCCTCTACTGTGCTCCACTGTACTCTATCTCTACTGTGCTCTACTGTCCTCTATCTTTACTGTGCTCTACTGTACTCTACCTCTACTATACTCCAGTGTACTCTACCTCTACTGTGCTCCACTGTACTCTACCTCTACTGTGCTCCACTCTACACTACCTCTATTGTATTCCACTGTACTCTACCTCTACTGTGCTCCACTCTACTCTACCTCTACTGTGCTCCACTGTACTCTACCTCTAGTGTGCTCCACTGTACTCTATCTCTACTGTACTCCACTGTGCTCTACCTCTACTGTGCTCTACTGTACTCTACTCTATTGTGCTCCACTGTACTCTATTTCTACTGTACCCCACTGTACTCTACCTCTACTGTGCTCCACTGTACTCTACCTCTACTGTGCTCCACTGTACACTACCTCTACTGTACTCCACTGTACTCTACCTCTACTGTACTCCACTGTACTCCACCTCTACAGTGTTCTACTTTACTCTATCTCTACTGTACTCCACTCTACTCTACCTCTACTGTACTCCACTGTAGTCTACCTCAACTATACTCCACTGTTCTCTACCTCTACTGTGCTCCACTGTTCTCTACCTCAACTATACTCCACTGTACTCTATCTCTACTCTAATCCACTGTACCCTATCTCTACTCTACTCCACTCTACTCTACTCTATCTCTACTGTACTCCACTGTACTCTACCTCTACTCTACTCTACTGTACTCCACCTCTACTGTGCTCCACTGTATTCCACTGTACTCTAGCTCTACTGTGCTCCACTGTACTCTACCTCTACTGTGCTCTACTGTAGTCTATCTCTACTGTGCTCCACTGTACTCTACCTCTACTGTACTCCACTGTACTCCACCTCTACAGTGCTCCACTGTACTCTACCTCTACTGTACTCCACTGTATTCTACCTCTACTCTGCTCCACTGTACTCTATCTCTAATGTGCTCTACTGTACTCTACCTCTATTATACTCCACTGTACTCTACCTCTATTGTGCTCCACTGTACTCTACCTCTACTGTGCTCCACTGTACACTACCTCTACTGTAGTCCACTGTACTCTACCTCTACTGTGCTCCACTCTACTCTACCTCTACTGTACTCAGCTGTACTCTACCTCTACTGTACTCCATTGTACTCTACCTCTACTATACTCCACTGCACTTATCTCTACTGTGCTCCACTGTACTCTATCGCTACTGTAGTCCACTGGACTCTACCTCTACTATACTCTACTGTACTCCACCTCTACTGTACTCCAATGTAGTCTGCCTCAACTATACTCCACTCTACTCTACCTCTACTGTGCTCCACTGTACTCTACCTCTACTCTGCTCTACTGTACTCTATCTCTACTGTACTCCACTATACTCTACCTCCACTGTACTCCACTGTACTCTAGCTCTACTGTGCTCCACTGTACTCTACCTCTACTGTACTCCACTGTACTCTACATCTACTGTGCTCCACTGTACTCTACTTCTACTGTACTCCACTGTACTCTACCTCTACTGTACTCCACTGTACTCTACCTCTACTGTACTCCACTGTATTCTACCTCTACTGTGCTCTACTGTACCATACCTCTACTGTACTCCACTGTACTCTACCTCTACTGTACTGTACTGTTCTCTACCTCTACTGTACTCTACTGTACTCCACCTCTACTGTGCTCCACTGTACTCCACTGTACTCTACCTCTACTGTGCTCCACTGTACTCTACCTCTACTGTACTCCACTGTACTCTATCTCTACTGTTCTCCACTGTACTCTACCTCTACTGTGCTCCACTGTACTCCACTGTACTCTATCTCTACTGTGATCCACTGTACTCTACCTCTGCTGTGCTCCACTGTACTCTATCTCTACTCTACTCCACTGTACTCTATCTCTATTTTACTCCACTGTACTCTACCTCTAGTGTACTCTACTGTACTCCACCTCTACTGTGCTCCACTGTATTCCACTGTACTCTTCCTCTACTGTACTCCACTGTACTCTATCTCTACTGTGCTCCACTGTACTCTACCTCTACTGTGCTCTACTGTACTCTACTCTACTGTGCTCCACTGTACTCTATTTCTACTGTACCCCACTGTACTCTACCTCTACTGTGCTCCACTGTACTTTACCTCTACTGTGCTCCACTGTACACTACCTCTACTGTACTCCACTGTACTCTACCTCTACTGTGCTCCACTGTACTCTATCTCTACTGTACTCCACTGTACTCTACCTCCACAGTGCTCCACTGTGCTCTACCTCTACTGTACTCCACTGTACTCTACCTCTACTCTGCTCTACTGTGCTCTACCTCTACTGTACTCCACTGAACTCTACCTCTACTCTGCTCTACTGTACTCTATCTCTACTGTGCTCCACTGTACTCTACCTCTACTGTACTCCTCTGTAGTCTACCTCAACTATACTCCACTGTACTCTACCTCTACTGTGCTCCACTGTACTCTACCTCTACTGCACTCCACTCTACTCTATCTCTACTGTGCTCCACAGTACTCTACCTCTACTGTACTCCACTGAACTCTATCTGTACTGTTCTCAACTGTACTCTACCTCTACTGTGCTCCACTGTACTTCACTGTACTCTATCTCTATTGTGATCCACTGTACTCTACCTCTGCTGTGCTCCACTGTACTCTATCTCTACTCTACTCCACTGTACTCTATCTCTATTGTATTCCACTGTACTCTACCTCTACTGTACTCTACTGTACTCCACCTCTAGTGTGCTCCACTGTACTCCACTGTACTCTTACTCTACTGTACTCCACTGTACTCTATCTCTACTGTGCTACACTGTACTCTACCTCTACTGTGCTCTACTGTACTCTACTCTATTGTGCTCCACTGTACTCTATTTCTACTGTACCCCACTGCACTCTACCTCTACTGTGCTCCACTGTACTCTACCTCTACTGTGCTCCACTGTACTCTACCTCTACTGTGCTCCACTGTACTCTACCTCTACTTTGCTCCACTGTGCTCTATCTCTACTGTACTCCACTGTACTCTACCTCTACAGTGATCCACTGTGCTACACCTCTACTGTACTCCACTGTACTCTACCTCTACTCTGCTCTACTGTGCTCTACCTATACTGTACTTCACTGTACTCTACCTCTACTCTGCTCTACTGTACTCTATCTCTACTGTGCTCCACTGTACTCTACCTCTACTGTACTCCACTGTAGTCCACCTCAACTATACTCCACTGTACTCTACCTCTACTGTGCTCCACTGTACTCTACCTCTACTGTACTCCACTGTACTCTATCTCTACTGTACTCCACTGTAATCTATCTCTACTGTGCTCCACTGTACTATACCTCTACTGTGCTCCACTGTACTCCACTGTACTCTATCTCTACTGTGATCCACTGTACTCTACCTCTGCTGTGCTCCACTGTACTCTATCTCTACTCTACTCCACTGTACTCTACCTCTACTGTACTCCACTGTACTCTACCTCTACTGTACTCCACTCTACTCTACCTCTACTGTGCTCCACTGTACTCTACCTCTAATGTACTCCACTGTACTCTACCTCTACTGTACTCTTCTCTACTCCACCTCTAATGTGCTCCACTCTACTCTACCTCTACTGTACTCCACTGTACTCTACCTCTACTGTACTCCACTGTACTCCACTGTACTCTACCTCTACTATACTCCACTGCACTTATCTCTACTGTGTTCGACTGTACTCTATCTCTACTTTACTCCACTGTACTCTATCTCTACTGTACTACACTGTACTCTTCCTCTACTGTGCTCCACTGTACTCTATCTCTACTGTGCTCTACTGTACTCTATCTTTACTGTGCTCTACTGTACTCTACCTTTACTATACTCCACTGTACTCTACCTCTACTGTGCTCCACTGTACTCTACCTCTACTGTGCTCCACTGTACACTACCTCTACTGTATTCCACTGTACTCTACCTCTACTGTGTTCCACTCTACTCTACCTCTACTGTGCTCCACTGTACTCTACCTCTACTGTGCTCTACTGTACTCTACTCTATTGTGCTCCACTGTACTCTATTTCTACTGTACCCCACTGTACTCTACCTCTACTGTGCTCCACTGTACTCTACCTCTACTGTGCTCCACTGTACACTACCTCTACCGTACTCCACTGTACTCTACATCTACTGTGCTCCACTGTACTCTACCTCTACTGTGCTCCACTGTACTCTACCTCTACTGTGCTCCACTGTACTCTATCTCTACTGTACTCCACTGTACTCTACCTCTACAGTGATCCACTGTGCTCTACCTCTACTGTACTCCACTGTACTCTACCTCTACTCTGCTCTACTGTGCTCTACCTATACTGTACTTCACTGTACTCTACCTCTGCTCTGCTCTACTGTACTCTATCTCTACTGTGCTCCACTGTACTCTACCTCTACTTTACTCCACTGTAGTCCACCTCAACTATACTCCACTGTACTCTACCTCTACTGTGCTCCACTGTACTCTACCTCTACTGTGCTCCACTGTACTCTACCTCTACTGTACTCCACTGTACTATACCTCTACTGTACTCCACTGTACTCTACCTCTACTGTACTCCACTGTATTCTACCTCTACTGTGCTCTACTGTACTCTACCTCTACTGTACTCCACTGTACTCTACCTCTACTGTACTGTACTGTTCTCTACCTCTACTGTACTCTACTGTACTCCACCTCTACTGTGCTCCACTGTACTCCACTGTACTCTACCTCTACTGTACTCCACTGTTCTCCACTGTACTATACCTTTACTGTGCTCCACTGTACTCCACTGTACTCTATCTCTACTGTGATCCACTGTACTCTACCTCTGCTGTGCTCCACTTTACTCTATCTCTACTCTACTCCACTGTACTCTATCTCTATTGTACTCCACTGTACTCTACCTCTACTGTACTCTACTGTACTCCACCTCTACTGTGCTCCACTGTACTCCACTGTACTCTTCCTCTACTGTACTCCACTGTACTCTATCTCTACTGTGCTCCACTGTACTCTACCTCTAATGTGCTCTACTGTACTCTACTCTACTGTGCTCCACTGTACTCTATTTCTACTGTACCCCACTGTACTCTACCTCTACTGTGCTCCACTGTACTCTACCTATACTGTGCTCCACTGTACACTACCTCTACTGTCCTCCACTGTACTCTACCTCTACTGTGCTCCACTGTACTCTACCTCTACTGTGCTCCACTGTACTCTACCTCTACTGTGCTCCACTGTACTCTATCTCTACTGTACTCCACTGTACTCTACCTCTACAGTGCTCCACTGTGCTCTACCTCTACTGTACTCCACTGTACTCTACCTCTACTCTGCTCTACTGTTCTCTACCTCTACTGTACTCCACTGTACTCTACCTCTACTCTGCTCTACTGTACTCTAGCTCTACTGTGCTCCACTGTACTCTACCTCTACTGCACTCCACTGTAGTCTACCTCAACTATACTCCACTGTACTCTACCTCTACTGTGCTCCACTGTAATCTACATCTACTGCACTCCACTGTACTCTACCTCTACTATACTCCACTGTACTCTACCTCTACTGTGCTCTACTGTACTCTATCTCTACTATGTTCAACTGTACTCTACCTCTACTGTACTCCACTTTAATCTACCTCTACTGTACTGTACTGTTCTCTACCTCTACTGTACTCTACTGTACTCCACCTCTACTGTGCTCCACTGTACTCCACTGTACTCTACCTCTACTGTACTCCACTGTACTCTATCTCTAATGTGATCCACTGTACTCTACCTCTGCTGTGCTCCACTGTACTCTACCTCTACTGCACTCCACTGTAGTCTACCTCAACTATACTCCACTGTACTCTACCTCCACTGTGCTCCACTGTAATCTACATCTACTGCACTCCACTGTACTCTACCTCTACTATACTCCACTGTACTCTACCTCTACTGTGCTCTACTGTACTCTATCTCTACTATGCTCAACTGTACTCTACCTCTACTGTACTCCACTGTACTCTACCTCTACTCTGCTCTATTTTACTCTATCTCTACTGTGCTCCACTGTACTCTACCTCTACTGTACTCCACTGTACTCCACCTCTACAGTGTTCTACTGTACTCTACCTCTACTGTACTCCACTGTACTCTACCTCTACTCTGCTCTACTGTACTCTATCTCTACTGTGCTCCACTGTACTCTACCTCTACTGTACTCCACTGTAGTCTACCTCAACTATACTCCACTGTTCTCTACCTCTACTGTGCTCCACTGTACTCTACCTCAACTATACTCCACTGTACTCTATCTCTACTCTAATCCACTGTACCCTATCTCTACTCTACTCCACTCTACTCTATCTCTACTGTACTCCACTGTACTCTACCTCTACTCTACTCTACTGTACTCCACCTCTACTGTGCTCCACTGTATTCCACTGTACTCTAGCTCTACTGTGCTCCACTGTACTCTACCTCTACTGTGCTCTACTGTAGTCTATCTCTACTGTGCTCCACTGTACTCTACCTCTACTGTACTCCACTGTACTCCACCTCTACAGTGCTCCACTGTACTCTACCTCTACTGTACTCCACTGTATTCTACCTCTACTCTGCTCCACTGTACTCTATTTCTACTGTACCCCACTGTACTCTACCTCTACTGTGCTCTACTGTACTCTACCTCTACTGTGCTCCACTGTACACTACCTCTACTGTATTCCACTGTACTCTACCTCTACTGTGCTCCACTCTACTCTACCTCTACTGTGCTCCACTGTACTCTATCTCTACTGTACTCCACTGTACTCTACCTCTACTGTGCTCTACTGTACTCTACTCTATTGTGCTCCACTGTACTCTATTTCTACTGTACCCCACTGTACTCTACCTCTACTGTGCTCCACTGTACTCTACCTCTACTGTGCTCCACTGTACACTACCTCTACTGTACTCCACTGTACTCTACCTCTACTGTGCTCCACTGTACTCTACCTCTACTGTGCTCCACTGTACTCTACCTCTACTGTGCTCCACTGTACTCTATCTCTACTGTAACCCACTGTACTCTACCTCTACAGTGATCCACTGTGCACTACCTCTACTGTACTCCACTGTACTCTACCTCTACTCTGCTCTACTGTGCTCCACCTATACTGTACTTCACTGTACTCTACCTCTGCTCTGCTCTAATGTACTCTATCTCTACTGTGCTCCACTGTAGTCCACCTCAACTATACTCCACTGTACTCTACCTCTACTGTGCTCCACTGTACTCTACCTCTACTCTGCTCCACTGTACTCTACCTCTACTGTACTCCACTGTACTATACCTCTACTGTACTCCACTGTACTCTACCTCTACTGTACTCCACTGTATTCTACCTCTACTGTGCTCTACTGTACTCTACCTCTACTGTACTCCACTGTACTCTACCTCTACTCTACTGTACTGTTCTCTACCTCTACTGTACTCTACTGTACTCCACCTCTACTGTGCTCCACTGTACTCCACTGTACTCTACCTCTACTGTACTCCACTGTACTCTATCTCTACTGTTCTCCACTGTACTCTACCTCTACTGTGCTCCACTGTACTACACTGTACTCTATCTCTACTGTGATCCACTGTACTCTACCTCTGCTGTGCTCCACTTTACTCTATCTCTACTCTACTCCACTGTACTCTATCTCTATTGTACTCCACTGTACTCTACCTCTACTGTACTCTACTGTACTCCACCTCTACTGTGCTCCACTGTATTCCACTGTACTCTTCCTCTATTGTACTCCACTGTAATCTATCTCTACTGTGCTCAACTCTACTCTACCTCTAATGTGCTCTACTGTACTCTACTCTACTGTGCTCCACTGTACTCTATTTCTACTGTACCCCACTGTACTCTACCTCTACTGTGCTCCACTGTACTCTACCTCTACTGTGCTCCACTGTACACTACCTCTACTGTACTCCACTGTACTCTACCTCTACTGTGCTCCACTGTACTCTACCTCTACTGTGCTCCACTGTACTCTACCTCTACTGTGCTCCAGTGTACTCTATCTCTACTGTACTCCACTGTACTCTACCTCTACAGTGCTCCACTGTGCTCTACCTCTACTGTACTCCACTGTACTCTACCTCTACTCTGCTCTACTGTTCTCTACATCTACTGTACTCCACTGTACTCTACCTCTACTCTGCTCTACTGTACTCTATCTCTACTGTGCTCCACTGTACTCTACCTCTACTGCACTCCACTGTAGTCTACCTCAACTATACTCCACTGTACTCTACCTCTACTGTGCTCCACTGTAATCTACCTCTACTGTACTCCACTGTACTCTACCTCTACTATACTCCACTGTACTCTACCTCTACTGTGCTCTACTATACTCTATCTCTACTATGCTCCACTGTACTCTACCTCTACTCTACTCCACTGTACTCTACCTCTACTCTGCTCTATTTTACTCTATCTCTACTGTGCTCTACTGTACTCTACCTCTACTGTACTCCACTGTAATCTACCTCTACTGTACTGTACTGTTCTCTACCTCTACTGTACTCTACTCTACTCCACCTCTACTGTGCTCCACTGTACTCCACTGTACTCTACCTCTACTGTGCTCCACTGTACTCTACCTCTACTGTACTCCACTGTACTCTATCTCTACTGTGCTCCACTGTACTCTACCTCTACTGTACTCCACTGTACTCTATCTCTACTGTTCTCCACTGTACTCTACCTCTACTGTGCTCCACTGTACTCCACTGTACTCTATCTCTACTGTGATCCACTGTACTCTACCTCTGCTGTGCTCCACTGTACTCTATCTCTACTCTACTCCACTGTACTCTATCTCTATTTTACTCCACTGTACTCTACCTCTAATGTACTCTACTTTACTCCACCTCTACTGTGCTCCACTGTACTCCACTGTACTCTTCCTCTACTGTACTCCACTGTACTCTATCTCTACTGTGCTCCACTGTACTCTACCTTTACTGTGCTCTACTGTACTCTACTCTACTGTGCTCCACTGTACTCTATTTCTACTGTACCCCACTGTACTCTACCTCTACTGTGCTCCACTGTACTCTACCTCTACTGTGCTCCACTGTACACTACCTCTACTGTACTCCACTGTACTCTACCTCTACTGTGCTCCACTGTACTCTACCTCTACTGTACTCCACTGTACTCTACCTCTACAGTGCTCCACTCTGCTCTACCTCTACTCTACTCCACTGTACTCTATCTCTACTCTGCTCTACTGTACTCTACCTCTACTGTACTCCGCTGTACTCTACCTCTACTATACTCCACTGTACTCTACCTCTACTGTTCTCCACTGTACTCTACCTCTAATGTGCTCCACTCTACTCTACCTTTACTGTACTCCACTGTACTCTACCTCTACTCTGCTCTACTCTACTCTATCTCTACTCTGCTCCACTGTACTCTACCTCTACTGTACTCCACTGTAGTCTACCTCAACTATACTCCACTGTACTCTACCTCTACTGTGCTCCACTGTACTCTACCTCTACTGTGCTCTACTGTACTCTATCTCTACTGTGCTCCACTGTACTCTACCTCTACTGTACTCCACTGTACTCCACCTCTACAGTGCTCCACTGTACTCTACCTCTACTGTCCTCCACTGTACTCTACCTCTACTGTACTCCACTGTAGTCTACCTAAACTATACTCCACTGTACTCTACCTCCACTGTGCTCCACTGTACTCTACCTCAACTATACTCCACTCTACTCTATCTCTACTGTACTCCACTGTACTCTACCTCCACTCTACTCTACTGTACTCCACCTCTACTGTGCTCCACTGTACTCCACTGTACTCTAGCTCTACTGTGCTCAACTGTACTCTACCTCTACTGTACTCCACTGTACTCTACATCTACTGTGCTCCACTGTACTCTACCTCTACTGTACTCCACTGTACTCTACCTCTACTCTACTCCACTGTACTCTACCTCTACTGTACTCCACTGTATTCTACCTCTACTGTGCTCTACTGTACTCTACCTCTACTGTACTCCACTGTACTCTACCTCTACTGCACTGTACTGTTCTCTACATCTACTGTACTCTACTGTACTCCACCTCTACTGTGCTCCACTGTACTCCACTGTACTCTACCTCTACTGTGCTCCACTGTACTCTACCTCTACTGTACTCCACTGTACTCTATCTCTACTGTGCTCCACTGTACTCTACCTCTACTGTACTCCACTGTACTCTATCTCTACTGTTCTCCACTGTACTCTACCTCTACTGTGCTCCACTGTACTCTACCTCTACTGTGCTCCACTGTATTCCACTGTACTCTATCTCTACTGTGATCCACTGTACTCTACCTCTGCTGTGCTCCACTGTACTCTATCTCTACTCTACTCCACTGTACTCTACTTCTAGTGTACTCTACTGTACTCCACCTCTACTGTGCTCCACTGTACTCCACTGTACTCTTCCTCTACTGTACTCCACTGTACTCTATCTCTACTGTGCTCCACTGTACTCTACCTCTACTGTGCTCTACTGTACTCTACTCTACTGTGGTCCACTGTACTCTATTTCTACTGTACCCCACTGTACTCTACCTCTACTGTGCTCCACTGTACTCTACCTCTACTGTGCTCCACTGTACAATACCTCTACTGTACTCCACTGTACTCTACCTCTACTGTGCTCCACTGTACTCTACCTCTACTCTGCTCCACTGTACTCTACCTCTACTGTGCTCCACTGTACTCTATCTCTACTGTACTCCACTGTACTCTACCTCCACAGTGCTCCACTGTGCTCTACCTCTACTGTACTCCACTGTACTCTACCTCTACTCTGCTCTACTGTGCTCTACCTCTACTGTACTCCATTGTACTCTACCTCTACTCTGCTCTACTGTACTCTATCTCTACTGTGCTCCACTGTACTTTACCTCTACTGTACTCCTCTGTAGTCTACCTCAACTATACTCCACTGTACTCTACCTCTACTGTGCTCCACTGTACTCTACCTCTACTGTACTCCACTCTACTCTATCTCTACTGTGCTCCACTGTACTTTACCTCTACTGTACTCCACTGTACTCTATCTCTATTTTACTCCACTCTACTCTACCTCTACTGTACTCTACTGTACTCCACCTCTACTGTGCTCCACTGTACTCCACTGTACTCTTCCTCTACTGTACTCCACTGTACTCTATCTCTACTGTGCTCCACTGTACTCTACCTTTACTTTGCTCTACTGTACTCTACTCTATTGTGCTCCACTGTACTCTATTTCTACTGTACCCCACTGTACTCTACCTCTACTGTGCTCCACTGTACTCTACCTCTACTGTGCTCCACTGTACACTACCTCTACTGTACTCCACTGTGCTCTACCTCTACTGTGCTCCACTGTACTCTACCTCTACTGTACTCCACTGTACTCTACCTCTACAGTGCTCCACTCTGCTCTACCTCTACTCTACTCCACTGTACTCTATCTCTACTGTACTCCGCTGTACTCTACCTCTACTGTGCTCCACTGTACTCTACCTCTAATGTGCTCCACTCTACTCTACCTTTACTGTACTCCACTGTACTCTACCTCTACTCTGCATAACTCTACTCTATCTCTACTGTGCTCCACTGTACTCTACCTCTACTGTACTCCACTTTAGTCTACCTCAACTATACTCCACTGTACTCTACCTCTACTGTGCTCCACTGTACTCTACCTCTACTGTGCTCTACTGTACTCTATCTCTACTGTGCTCCACTGTACTCTACCTCTACTGTCCTCCACTGTACTCTACCTCTACTCTGCTCTACTGTACTCTATCTCTACTGTGCTCCACTGTACTCTACCTCTACTGTACTCCACTGTAGTCTACCTAAACTATACTCCACTGTACTCTACCTCCACTGTGCTCCACTGTACTCTACCTCAACTATACTCCACTGTACTCTATCTCTACTCTAATCCACTGTACTCTATCTCTACTCTACTCCACTGTACTCTATCTCTACTGTACTCCACTGTACTCTACCTCTACTCTACTCTACTCTACTGTACTCCACCTCTACTGTGCTCCACTGTACTCCACTGTACTCTAGCTCTACTGTGTTCCACTGTACTCTACCTCTACTGTACTCCACTGTACTCTACATCTACTGTGCTCCACTGTACTCTACCTCTACTGTACTCCACTGTAATCTACCTCTACTCTACTCCACTGTACTCTACCTCTACTGTGCTCCACTGTACTCTACCTCTACTCTGCTCCACTGTACTCTACCTCCACAGTGCTCCACTGTGCTCTACCTCTACTGTACTCCACTGTACTCTACCTCTACTCTACTCTACTGTACTCCACCTCTACTGTGCTCCACTGTACTCCACTGTACTCTAGCTCTACTGTGTTCCACTGTACTCTACCTCTACTGTACTCCACTGTACTCTACATCTACTGTGCTCCACTGTACTCTACCTCTACTGTACTCCACTGTACTCTACCTCTACTCTACTCCACTGTACTCTACCTCTACTGTACTCCACTGTATTCTACCTCTACTGTACTCTACTGTACTCCACCTCTACTGTGCTCCACTTTACTCCACTGTACTCTACCTCTACTGTACTCCACTGTACTCTATCTCTACTGTTCTCCACTGTACTCTACCTCTACTGTGCTCTACTGTACTCTACTCTACTGTGCTCCACTGTACTCTATTTCTACTGTACCCCACTGTACTCTACCTCTACTGTGCTCCACTGTACTCTACCTCTACTGTGATCCACTGTACACTACCTCTACTGTACTCCACTGTACTCTACCTCTACTGTGCTCCACTGTACTCTACCTCTACTCTGCTCCACTGTACTCTACCTCTACTGTGCTCCACTGTACTCTCTCTCTACTGTACTCCACTGTACTCTACCTCCACAGTGCTCCACTGTGCTCTACCTCTACTGTACTCCACTGTACTGTACCTCTACTCTGCTCTACTTTGCTCTACCTCTACTGTACTCCACTGTACTCTACCTCTACTCTGCTCTACTGTACTCTATCTCTACTGTGCTCCACTGTACTCTACCTCTACTGTGCTCCACTGTACTCTATCTCTACTGTACTCCACTGTAATCTATCTCTACTGTGCTCCACTGTACTATACCTCTACTGTGCTCCACTGTACTCCACTGTACTCTATCTCTACTGTGATCCACTGTACTCTACCTCTGCTGTGCTCCACTGTACTCTATCTCTACTCTACTCCACTGTACTCTACCTCTATTGTACTCCACTGTACTCCACCTCTACAGTGTTCTACTGTACTCTACCTCTACTGTACTCCACTGTACTCTACCTCTACTCTGCTCTACTCTACTCTATCTCTACTGTGCTCCACTGTACTCTACCTCTACTGTACTCCACTGTAGTCTACCTCAACTATACTCCACTGTACTCTACCTCTACTGTGCTCCACTGTACTCTACCTCAACTATACTCCACTGTACTCTATCTCTACTCTAATCCAATGTACTCTATCTCTACTCTACTCCACTCTACTCTATCTCTACTGTACTCCACTGTACTCTACCTCTACTCTACTCTACTGTACTCCACCTCTACTGTGCTCCACTGTACTCCACTGTACTCTAGCTCTACTGTGCTCCACTGTATTCTACCTCTACTGTGCTCC
Organism: Tiaroga cobitis; assembly: GCA_030578255.1. NCBI lineage: Eukaryota > Metazoa > Chordata > Actinopteri > Cypriniformes > Leuciscidae > Tiaroga > Tiaroga cobitis. The sequence continues at coordinate 922,761 of JAROOI010000042.1, read as the reverse complement.
ACTGTACTCTATCTCTACTGTGCTCCACTGTACTCTACCTCTACTGTGCTCCACTGTGCTCTATCTCTACTGTACTCCACTGTACTCTACCTCTACAGTGATCCACTGTGCTCTACCTCTACTGTACTCCACTGTACTCTATCTCTACTCTGCTCTACTGTGCTCTACCTATACTGTACTTCACTGTACTCTACCTCTACTCTGCTCTACTGTACTCTATCTCTACTGTGCTCCACTGTACTCTACCTCTACTGTGCTCCACTGCACTCTACCTCTACTGTACTCCACTGTACTCTATCTCTACTGTACTCCACTGTAATCTATCTCTACTGTGCTGCACTGTACTATACCTCTACTGTGCTCCACTGTACTCCACTGTACTCTATCTCTACTGTGATCCACTGTACTGTACCTCTGCTGTGCTCCACTGTACTCTATCTCTACTCTACTCCACTGTACTCTACCTCTACTGTACTCCACTGTACTCTACCTCTACTGTACTCCACTCTACTCTACCTCTACTGTGCTCCACTGTACTCTACCTCTAATGTACTCCACTGTACTCTACCTCTACTGTACTCTTCTCTACTCCACCTCTAATGTGCTCCACTCTACTCTACCTCTACTGTACTCCACTGTACTCTACCTCTACTGTACTCCACTGTACTCTACCTCTACTATACTCCACTGCACTTATCTCTACTGTGTTCGACTGTACTCTATCTCTACTTTACTCCACTGTAATCTATCTCTACTGTACTACACTGTACTCTTCCTCTACTGTGCTCCACTGTACTCTATCTCTACTCTGCTCTACTGTACTCTATTTTTACTGTGCTCTACTGTACTCTACCTCTACTATACTCCACTGTACTCTACCTCTACTGTGCTCCACTGTACTCTACCTCTACTGTGCTCCACTGTACACTACCTCTACTGTATTCCACTGTACTCTACCTCTACTGTGCTCCACTCTACTCTACCTCTACTGTGCTCCACTGTACTCTACCTCTACTGTGCTCCACTGTACTCTATCTCTACTGTACTCCACTGTACTCTACCTCTACTTTGCTCCACTGTACTCTTCCTCTACTGTGCTCCACTGTACACTACCTCTACTGTACTCCACTGTACTCTACCTCTACTGTGCTCCACTGTACTCTACCTCTACTGTGCTCCACTGTACTCTACCTCTACTCTACTCCACTCTACTCTATCTCTACTGTACTCCACTGTACTCTACCTCTACTCTACTCTAATGTACTCCACCTCTACTGTGCTCCACTGTACTCCACTGTACTCTAGCTCTACTGTGCTCCACTGTACTCTACCTCTACTGTGCTCTACTGTACTCTATCTCTACTGTGCTCCACTGTACTCTACCTCTACTGTACTCCACTGTACTCCACCTCTAAAGTGCTCCACTCTACTCTACCTCTACTGTACTCCACTGTATTCTACCTCTACTCTGCTCTACTGTACTCTATCTCTACTGTGCTCTACTGTACTCTACCTCTATTATACTCCACTGTACTCTACCTCTACTGTGCTCCACTGTACTCTACCTCTACTGTGCTCCACTGTACACTACCTCTACTGTAGTCCACTGTACTCTACCTCTACTGTGCTCCACTCTACTCTACCTCTACTGTGCTCAGCTGTACTCTACCTCTACTGTACTCCACTGTACTCTACCTCTACTATACTCCAATGCACTTATCTCTACTGTGCTCCACTGTACTCTATCTCTACTGTTGTCCACTGTACTCTACCTCTACTATACTCTACTGTACTCCACCTCTACTGTACTCCACTGTAGTCTACCTCAACTATACTCCACTGTACTCTACCTCTACTGTGCTCCACTTTACTCTACCTCTACTCTGCTCTACTGTACTCTATCTCTACTGTACTCCACTATACTCTACCTCCACTCTACTCCACTGTACTCTAGCTCTACTGTGCTCCACTGTACTCTACCTCTACTCTACTCCACTGTACTCTTCATCTACTGTGCTCCACTGTACTCTACCTCTACTGTACTCCACTGTACTCTACCTCTACTGTACTCCACTGTACTCTACCTCTACTGTACTCCACTGTATTCTACCTCTACTGTGCTCTACTGTACTCTACCTCTACTGTACTCCACTGTAATCTACCTCTACTGTACTGTACTGTTCTCTACCTCTACTGTACTCTACTGTACTCCACCTCTACTGTGCTCCACTGTACTCCACTGTACTCTACCTCTACTGTGCTCCACTGTACTCTACCTCTACTGTACTCCACTGTACTCTATCTCTACTGTGCTCCACTGTACTCTACCTCTACTGTACTCCACTGTACTCTATCTCTACTGTTCTCCACTGTACTCTACCTCTACTGTGCTCCACTGTACTCCACTGTACTCTATCTCTACTGTGATCCACTGTACTCTACCTCTGCTGTGCTCCACTGTACTCTATCTCTACTCTACTCCACTGTACTCTATCTCTATTTTACTCCACTGTACTCTACCTCTACTGTACTCTACTGTACTCCACCTCTACTGTGCTCCACTCTACTCCACTGTACTCTTCCTCTACTGTACTCCACTGTACTCTATCTCTACTGTGCTCCACTGTACTCTACCTTTACTGTGCTCTACTGTACTCTACTCTACTGTGCTCCACTGTACTCTATTTCTACTGTACCCCACTGTACTCCAACTCTACTGTGCTCCACTGTACTCTACCTCCACTGTGCTCCACTGTACACTACCTCTACTGTACTCCACTGTACTCTACCTCTACTGTGCTCCACTGTACTCTACCTCTACTGTACTACACTGTGCTCTACCTCCACAGTGCTCCACTGTGCTCTACCTCTACTGTACTCCACTGTACTCTACCTCTACTCTGCTCTACTGTGCTCTACCTCTACTGTACTCCACTGAACTCTACCTCTACTCTGCTCTACTGTACTCTATCTCTACTGTGCTCCAATGTACTCTACCTCTACTGTACTCCTCTGTAGTCTACCTCAACTATACTCCACTGTACTCTACCTCTACTGTGCTCCACTGTACTCTACCGCTACTGTACTCCACTCTACTCTATCTCTACTGTGCTCCACTGTACTCTACCTCTACTGTACTCCACTGTACTCTACCTCTACTGTGCTCCACTGTACACTACCTCTACTGTATTCCACTGTACTCTACCTCTACTGTGTTCCACTCTACTCTACCTCTACTGTGCTCCACTGTACTCTACCTCTACTGTGCTCTACTGTACTCTACTCTATTGTGCTCCACTGTACTCTATTTCTACTGTACCCCACTGTACTCTACCTCTACTGTGCTCCACTGTACTCTACCTCTACTGTGCTCCACTGTACACTACCTCTACCGTACTCCACTGTACTCTACATCTACTGTGCTCCACTGTACTCTACCTCTACTGTGCTCCACTATACTCTACCTCTACTGTGCTCCACTGTACTCTATCTCTACTGTACTCCACTGTACTCTACCTCTACAGTGATCCACTGTGCTCTACCTCTACTGTACTCCACTGTACTCTACCTCTACTCTGCTCTACTGTGCTCTACCTATACTGTACTTCACTGTACTCTACCTCTGCTCTGCTCTACTGTACTCTATCTCTACTGTGCTCCACTGTACTCTACCTCTACTTTACTCCACTGTAGTCCACCTCAACTATACTCCACTGTACTCTACCTCTACTGTGCTCCACTGTACTCTACCTCTACTGTGCTCCACTGTACTCTACCTCTACTGTACTCCACTGTACTATACCTCTACTGTACTCCACTGTACTCTACCTCTACTGTACTCCACTGTATTCTACCTCTACTGTGCTCTACTGTACTCTACCTCTACTGTACTCCACTGTACTCTACCTCTACTGTACTGTACTGTTCTCTACCTCTACTGTACTCTACTGTACTCCACCTCTACTGTGCTCCACTGTACTCCACTGTACTCTACCTCTACTGTACTCCACTGTTCTCCACTGTACTATACCTTTACTGTGCTCCACTGTACTCCACTGTACTCTATCTCTACTGTGATCCACTGTACTCTACCTCTGCTGTGCTCCACTTTACTCTATCTCTACTCTACTCCACTGTACTCTATCTCTATTGTACTCCACTGTACTCTACCTCTACTGTACTCTACTGTAGTCCACCTCTACTGTGCTCCACTGTACTCCACTGTACTCTTCCTCTACTGTACTCCACTGTACTCTATCTCTACTGTGCTCCACTGTACTCTACCTCTAATGTGCTCTACTGTACTCTACTCTACTGTGCTCCACTGTACTCTATTTCTACTGTACCCCACTGTACTCTACCTCTACTGTGCTCCACTGTACTCTACCTATACTGTGCTCCACTGTACACTACCTCTACTGTCCTCCACTGTACTCTACCTCTACTGTGCTCCACTGTACTCTACCTCTACTGCACTCCACTGTAGTCTACCTCAACTATACTCCACTGTACTCTACCTCCACTGTGCTCCACTGTAATCTACATCTACTGCACTCCACTGTACTCTACCTCTACTATACTCCACTGTACTCTACCTCTACTGTGCTCTACTGTACTCTATCTCTACTATGCTCAACTGTACTCTACCTCTACTGTACTCCACTGTACTCTACCTCTACTCTGCTCTATTTTACTCTATCTCTACTGTGCTCCACTGTACTCTACCTCTACTGTACTCCACTGTACTCCACCTCTACAGTGTTCTACTGTACTCTACCTCTACTGTACTCCACTGTACTCTACCTCTACTCTGCTCTACTGTACTCTATCTCTACTGTGCTCCACTGTACTCTACCTCTACTGTACTCCACTGTAGTCTACCTCAACTATACTCCACTGTTCTCTACCTCTACTGTGCTCCACTGTACTCTACCTCAACTATACTCCACTGTACTCTATCTCTACTCTAATCCACTGTACCCTATCTCTACTCTACTCCACTCTACTCTATCTCTACTGTACTCCACTGTACTCTACCTCTACTCTACTCTACTGTACTCCACCTCTACTGTGCTCCACTGTACTCTAGCTCTACTGTGCTCCACTGTACTCTACCTCTACTGTGCTCTACTGTAGTCTATCTCTACTGTGCTCCACTGTACTCTACCTCTACTGTACTCCACTGTACTCCACCTCTACAGTGCTCCACTGTACTCTACCTCTACTGTACTCCACTGTATTCTACCTCTACTCTGCTCCACTGTACTCTATTTCTACTGTACCCCACTGTACTCTACCTCTACTGTGCTCTACTGTACTCTACCTCTACTGTGCTCCACTGTACACTACCTCTACTGTATTCCACTGTACTCTACCTCTACTGTGCTCCACTCTACTCTACCTCTACTGTGCTCCACTGTACTCTACCTCTACTGTGCTCCACTGTACTCTATCTCTACTGTACTCCACTGTACTCTACCTCTACTGTGCTCTACTGTACTCTACTCTATTGTGCTCCACTGTACTCTATTTCTACTGTACCCCACTGTACTCTACCTCTACTGTGCTCCACTGTACTCTACCTCTACTGTGCTCCACTGTACACTACCTCTACTGTACTCCACTGTACTCTACCTCTACTGTGCTCCACTGTACTCTACCTCTACTGTGCTCCACTGTACTCTACCTCTACTGTGCTCCACTGTACTCTATCTCTACTGTAACCCACTGTACTCTACCTCTACAGTGATCCACTGTGCACTACCTCTACTGTACTCCACTGTACTCTACCTCTACTCTGCTCTACTGTGCTCCACCTATACTGTACTTCACTGTACTCTACCTCTGCTCTGCTCTAATGTACTCTATCTCTACTGTGCTCCACTGTAGTCCACCTCAACTATACTCCACTGTACTCTACCTCTACTGTGCTCCACTGTACTCTACCTCTACTCTGCTCCACTGTACTCTACCTCTACTGTACTCCACTGTACTATACCTCTACTGTACTCCACTGTACTCTACCTCTACTGTACTCCACTGTATTCTACCTCTACTGTGCTCTACTGTACTCTACCTCTACTGTACTCCACTGTACTCTACCTCTACTCTACTGTACTGTTCTCTACCTCTACTGTACTCTACTGTACTCCACCTCTACTGTGCTCCACTGTACTCCACTGTACTCTACCTCTACTGTACTCCACTGTACTCTATCTCTACTGTTCTCCACTGTACTCTACCTCTACTGTGCTCCACTGTACTACACTGTACTCTATCTCTACTGTGATCCACTGTACTCTACCTCTGCTGTGCTCCACTTTACTCTATCTCTACTCTACTCCACTGTACTCTATCTCTATTGTACTCCACTGTACTCTACCTCTACTGTACTCTACTGTACTCCACCTCTACTGTGCTCCACTGTATTCCACTGTACTCTTCCTCTATTGTACTCCACTGTACTCTATCTCTACTGTGCTCCACTCTACTCTACCTCTAATGTGCTCTACTGTACTCTACTCTACTGTGCTCCACTGTACTCTATTTCTACTGTACCCCACTGTACTCTACCTCTACTGTGCTCCACTGTACTCTACCTCTACTGTGCTCCACTGTACACTACCTCTACTGTACTCCACTGTACTCTACCTCTACTGTGCTCCACTGTACTCTACCTCTACTGTGCTCCACTGTACTCTACCTCTACTGTGCTCCACTGTACTCTATCTCTACTGTACTCCACTGTACTCTACCTCTACAGTGCTCCACTGTGCTCTACCTCTACTGTACTCCACTGTACTCTACCTCTACTCTGCTCTACTGTTCTCTACATCTACTGTACTCCACTGTACTCTACCTCTACTCTGCTCTACTGTACTCTATCTCTACTGTGCTCCACTGTACTCTACCTCTACTGCACTCCACTGTAGTCTACCTCAACTATACTCCACTGTACTCTACCTCTACTGTGCTCCACTGTAATCTACCTCTACTGTACTCCACTGTACTCTACCTCTACTATACTCCACTGTACTCTACCTCTACTGTGCTCTACTATACTCTATCTCTACTATGCTCCACTGTACTCTACCTCTACTCTACTCCACTGTACTCTACCTCTACTCTGCTCTATTTTACTCTATCTCTACTGTGCTCTACTGTACTCTACCTCTACTGTACTCCACTGTAATCTACCTCTACTGTACTGTACTGTTCTCTACCTCTACTGTACTCTACTCTACTCCACCTCTACTGTGCTCCACTGTACTCCACTGTACTCTACCTCTACTGTGCTCCACTGTACTCTACCTCTACTGTACTCCACTGTACTCTCTCTACTGTGCTCCACTGTACTCTACCTCTACTGTACTCCACTGTACTCTATCTCTACTGTTCTCCACTGTACTCTACCTCTACTGTGCTCCACTGTACTCCACTGTACTCTATCTCTACTGTGATCCACTGTACTCTACCTCTGCTGTGCTCCACTGTACTCTATATCTACTCTACTCCACTGTACTCTATCTCTATTTTACTCCACTGTACTCTACCTCTAATGTACTCTACTTTACTCCACCTCTACTGTGCTCCACTGTGCTCCACTGTACTCTTCCTCTACTGTACTCCACTGTACTCTATCTCTACTGTGCTCCACTGTACTCTACCTTTACTGTGCTCTACTGTACTCTACTCTACTGTGCTCCACTGTACTCTATTTCTACTGTACCCCACTGTACTCTACCTCTACTGTGCTCCACTGTACTCTACCTCTACTGTGCTCCACTGTACACTACCTCTACTGTACTCCACTGTACTCTACCTCTACTGTGCTCCACTGTACTCTACCTCTACTGTACTCCACTGTACTCTACCTCTACAGTGCTCCACTCTGCTCTACCTCTACTCTACTCCACTGTACTCTATCTCTACTCTGCTCTACTGTACTCTACCTCTACTGTACTCCGCTGTACTCTACCTCTACTATACTCCACTGTACTCTACCTCTACTGTTCTCCACTGTACTCTACCTCTAATGTGCTCCACTCTACTCTACCTTTACTGTACTCCACTGTACTCTACCTCTACTCTGCTCTACTCTACTCTATCTCTACTCTGCTCCACTGTACTCTACCTCTACTGTACTCCACTGTAGTCTACCTCAACTATACTCCACTGTACTCTACCTCTACTGTGCTCCACTGTACTCTACCTCTACTGTGCTCTACTGTACTCTATCTCTACTGTGCTCCACTGTACTCTACCTCTACTGTACTCCACTGTACTCCACCTCTACAGTGCTCCACTGTACTCTACCTCTACTGTCCTCCACTGTACTCTACCTCTACTGTACTCCACTGTAGTCTACCTAAACTATACTCCACTGTACTCTACCTCCACTGTGCTCCACTGTACTCTACCTCAACTATACTCCACTCTACTCTATCTCTACTGTACTCCACTGTACTCTACCTCCACTCTACTCTACTGTACTCCACCTCTACTGTGCTCCACTGTACTCCACTGTACTCTAGCTCTACTGTGCTCAACTGTACTCTACCTCTACTGTACTCCACTGTACTCTACATCTACTGTGCTCCACTGTACTCTACCTCTACTGTACTCCACTGTACTCTACCTCTACTCTACTCCACTGTACTCTACCTCTACTGTACTCCACTGTATTCTACCTCTACTGTGCTCTACTGTACTCTACCTCTACTGTACTCCACTGTACTCTACCTCTACTGCACTGTACTGTTCTCTACATCTACTGTACTCTACTGTACTCCACCTCTACTGTGCTCCACTGTACTCCACTGTACTCTACCTCTACTGTGCTCCACTGTACTCTACCTCTACTGTACTCCACTGTACTCTATCTCTACTGTGCTCCACTGTACTCTACCTCTACTGTACTCCACTGTACTCTATCTCTACTGTTCTCCACTGTACTCTACCTCTACTGTGCTCCACTGTACTCTACCTCTACTGTGCTCCACTGTATTCCACTGTACTCTATCTCTACTGTGATCCACTGTACTCTACCTCTGCTGTGCTCCACTGTACTCTATCTCTACTCTACTCCACTGTACTCTATCTCTATTTTACTCCACTTTACTCTACTTCTAGTGTACTCTACTGTACTCCACCTCTACTGTGCTCCACTGTACTCCACTGTACTCTTCCTCTACTGTACTCCACTGTACTCTATCTCTACTGTGCTCCACTGTACTCTACCTCTACTGTGCTCTACTGTACTCTACTCTACTGTGGTCCACTGTACTCTATTTCTACTGTACCCCACTGTACTCTACCTCTACTGTGCTCCACTGTACTCTACCTCTACTGTGCTCCACTGTACAATACCTCTACTGTACTCCACTGTACTCTACCTCTACTGTACTCCACTGTACTCTATCTCTACTGTTCTCCACTGTACTCTACCTCTACTGTGCTCCACTGTACTCTACCTCTACTGTGCTCCACTGTATTCCACTGTACTCTATCTCTACTGTGATCCACTGTACTCTACCTCTGCTGTGCTCCACTGTACTCTATCTCTACTCTACTCCACTGTACTCTATCTCTATTTTACTCCACTGTACTCTACTTCTAGTGTACTCTACTGTACTCCACCTCTACTGTGCTCCACTGTACTCCACTGTACTCTTCCTCTACTGTACTCCACTGTACTCTATCTCTACTGTGCTCCACTGTACTCTACCTCTACTGTGCTCTACTGTACTCTACTCTACTGTGGTCCACTGTACTCTATTTCTACTGTACCCCACTGTACTCTACCTCTACTGTGCTCCACTGTACTCTACCTCTACTGTGCTCCACTGTACAATACCTCTACTGTACTCCACTGTACTCTACCTCTACTGTGCTCCACTGTACTCTACCTCTACTCTGCTCCACTGTACTCTACCTCTACTGTGCTCCACTGTACTCTATCTCTACTGTACTCCACTGTACTCTACCTCCACAGTGCTCCACTGTGCTCTACCTCTACTGTACTCCACTGTACTCTACCTCTACTCTGCTCTACTGTGCTCTACCTCTACTGTACTCCATTGTACTCTACCTCTACTCTGCTCTACTGTACTCTATCTCTACTGTGCTCCACTGTACTTTACCTCTACTGTACTCCTCTGTAGTCTACCTCAACTATACTCCACTGTACTCTACCTCTACTGTGCTCCACTGTACTCTACCTCTACTGTACTCCACTCTACTCTATCTCTACTGTGCTCCACTGTACTTTACCTCTACTGTACTCCACTGTACTCTATCTCTATTTTACTCCACTCTACTCTACCTCTACTGTACTCTACTGTACTCCACCTCTACTGTGCTCCACTGTACTCCACTGTACTCTTCCTCTACTGTACTCCACTGTACTCTATCTCTACTGTGCTCCACTGTACTCTACCTTTACTTTGCTCTACTGTACTCTACTCTATTGTGCTCCACTGTACTCTATTTCTACTGTACCCCACTGTACTCTACCTCTACTGTGCTCCACTGTACTCTACCTCTACTGTGCTCCACTGTACACTACCTCTACTGTACTCCACTGTGCTCTACCTCTACTGTGCTCCACTGTACTCTACCTCTACTGTACTCCACTGTACTCTACCTCTACAGTGCTCCACTCTGCTCTACCTCTACTCTACTCCACTGTACTCTATCTCTACTGTACTCCGCTGTACTCTACCTCTACTATACTCCACTGTACTCTACCTCTACTGTGCTCCACTGTACTCTACCTCTAATGTGCTCCACTCTACTCTACCTTTACTGTACTCCACTGTACTCTACCTCTACTCTGCATAACTCTACTCTATCTCTACTGTGCTCCACTGTACTCTACCTCTACTGTACTCCACTTTAGTCTACCTCAACTATACTCCACTGTACTCTACCTCTACTGTGCTCCACTGTACTCTACCTCTACTGTGCTCTACTGTACTCTATCTCTACTGTGCTCCACTGTACTCTACCTCTACTGTCCTCCACTGTACTCTACCTCTACTCTGCTCTACTGTACTCTATCTCTACTGTGCTCCACTGTACTCTACCTCTACTGTACTCCACTGTAGTCTACCTAAACTATACTCCACTGTACTCTACCTCCACTGTGCTCCACTGTACTCTACCTCAACTATACTCCACTGTACTCTATCTCTACTCTAATCCACTGTACTCTATCTCTACTCTACTCCACTCTAATCTATCTCTACTGTACTCCACTGTACTCTACCTCTACTCTACTCTACTCTACTGTACTCCACCTCTACTGTGCTCCACTGTACTCCACTGTACTCTAGCTCTACTGTGTTCCACTGTACTCTACCTCTACTGTACTCCACTGTACTCTACATCTACTGTGCTCCACTGTACTCTACCTCTACTGTACTCCACTGTAATCTACCTCTACTCTACTCCACTGTACTCTACCTCTACTGTGCTCCACTGTACTCTACCTCTACTCTGCTCCACTGTACTCTACCTCCACAGTGCTCCACTGTGCTCTACCTCTACTGTACTCCACTGTACTCTACCTCTACTCTACTCTACTGTACTCCACCTCTACTGTGCTCCACTGTACTCCACTGTACTCTAGCTCTACTGTGTTCCACTGTACTCTACCTCTACTGTACTCCACTGTACTCTACATCTACTGTGCTCCACTGTACTCTACCTCTACTGTACTCCACTGTACTCTACCTCTACTCTACTCCACTGTACTCTACCTCTACTGTACTCCACTGTATTCTACCTCTACTGTACTCTACTGTACTCCACCTCTACTGTGCTCCACTTTACTCCACTGTACTCTACCTCTACTGTACTCCACTGTACTCTATCTCTACTGTTCTCCACTGTACTCTACCTCTACTGTGCTCTACTGTACTCTACTCTACTGTGCTCCACTGTACTCTATTTCTACTGTACCCCACTGTACTCTACCTCTACTGTGCTCCACTGTACTCTACCTCTACTGTGATCCACTGTACACTACCTCTACTGTACTCCACTGTACTCTACCTCTACTGTGCTCCACTGTACTCTACCTCTACTCTGCTCCACTGTACTCTACCTCTACTGTGCTCCACTGTACTCTCTCTCTACTGTACTCCACTGTACTCTACCTCCACAGTGCTCCACTGTGCTCTACCTCTACTGTACTCCACTGTACTGTACCTCTACTCTGCTCTACTTTGCTCTACCTCTACTGTACTCCACTGTACTCTACCTCTACTCTGCTCTACTGTACTCTATCTCTACTGTGCTCCACTGTACTCTACCTCTACTGTGCTCCACTGTACTCTATCTCTACTGTACTCCACTGTAATCTATCTCTACTGTGCTCCACTGTACTATACCTCTACTGTGCTCCACTGTACTCCACTGTACTCTATCTCTACTGTGATCCACTGTACTCTACCTCTGCTGTGCTCCACTGTACTCTATCTCTACTCTACTCCACTGTACTCTACCTCTATTGTACTCCACTGTACTCCACCTCTACAGTGTTCTACTGTACTCTACCTCTACTGTACTCCACTGTACTCTACCTCTACTCTGCTCTACTCTACTCTATCTCTACTGTGCTCCACTGTACTCTACCTCTACTGTACTCCACTGTAGTCTACCTCAACTATACTCCACTGTACTCTACCTCTACTGTGCTCCACTGTACTCTACCTCAACTATACTCCACTGTACTCTATCTCTACTCTAATCCAATGTACTCTATCTCTACTCTACTCCACTCTACTCTATCTCTACTGTACTCCACTGTACTCTACCTCTACTCTACTCTACTGTACTCCACCTCTACTGTGCTCCACTGTACTCCACTGTACTCTAGCTCTACTGTGCTCCACTGTATTCTACCTCTACTGTGCTCCACTGTACTCTATCTCTACTGTGCTCCACTGTACTCTACCTCTACTGTGCTCCACTGTGCTCTATCTCTACTGTACTCCACTGTACTCTACCTCTACAGTGATCCACTGTGCTCTACCTCTACTGTACTCCACTGTACTCTACCTCTACTCTGCTCTACTGTGCTCTACCTATACTGTACTTCACTGTACTCTACCTCTACTCTGCTCTACTGAACTCTATCTCTACTGTGCTCCACTGTACTCTACCTCTACTGTACTCCACTGTAGTCCACCTCAACTATACTCCACTGTACTCTACCTCTACTGTGCTCCACTGCACTCTACCTCTACTGTACTCCACTGTACTCTATCTCTACTGTACTCCACTGTAATCTATCTCTACTGTGCTCCACTGTACTATACCTCTACTGTGCTCCACTGTACTCCACTGTACTCTATCTCTACTGTGATCCACTGTACTCTACCTCTGCTGTGCTCCACTGTACTCTATCTCTACTCTACTCCACTGTACTCTACCTCTACTGTACTCCACTGTACTCTACCTCTACTGTACTCCACTCTACTCTACCTCTACTGTGCTCCACTGTACTCTACCTCTAATGTACTCCACTGTACTCTACCTCTACTGTACTCTTCTCTACTCCACCTCTAATGTGCTCCACTCTACTCTACCTCTACTGTACTCCACTGTACTCTACCTTTACTGTGCTCTACTGTACTCTACTCTACTGTGCTCCACTGTACTCTATTTCTACTGTACCCCACTGTACTCTACCTCTACTGTGCTCCACTGTACTCTACCTCTACTGTGCTCCACTGTACACTACCTCTACTGTACTCCACTGTACTCTACCTCTACTGTGCTCCACTGTACTCTACCTCTACTGTGCTCCACTGTACACTACCTCTACTGTATTCCAATGTACTCTACCTCTACTGTGCTCCACTCTACTCTACCTCTACTGTGCTCCACTGTACTCTACCTCTACTGTGCTCCACTGTACTCTCTCTACTGTACTCCACTGTACTCTACCTCTACTGTGCTCTACTGTACTCTACTCTATTGTGCTCCACTGTACTCTATTTCTACTGTACCCCACTGTACTCTACCTCTACTGTGCTCCACTGTACTCTACCTCTACTGTGCTCCACTGTACACTACCTCTACTGTACTCCACTGTACTCTACCTCTACTGTGCTCCACTGTACTCTACCTCTACTGTGCTCCACTGTACTCTACCTCTACTGTGCTCCACTGTACTCTACCTCTACTCTGCTCCACTGTACTCTACCTCCACAGTGCTCCACTGTGCTCTACCTCTACTGTACTCCACTGTACTCTACCTCCACAGTGCTCCACTGTGCTCTACCTCTACTGTACTCCACTGTACTCTACCTCTACTCTGCTCTACTGTGCTCTACCTCTACTGTACTCCACTGAACTCTACCTCTACTCTGCTCTACTGTACTCTATCTCTACTGTGCTCCAATGTACTCTACCTCTACTGTACTCCTCTGTAGTCTACCTCAACTATACTCCACTGTACTCTACCTCTACTGTGCTCCACTGTACTCTACCGCTACTGTACTCCACTCTACTCTATCTCTACTGTGCTCCACTGTACTCTACCTCTACAGTACTCCACTGTACTCTATCTCTACTGTTCTCCACTGTACTCTACCTCTACTGTGCTCCAGTGTACTTCACTGTACTCTATCTCTACTGTGATCCACTTTACTCTACCTCTGCTGTGCTCCACTGTACTCTATCTCTACTCTACTCCACTGTACTCTATCTCTATTGTACTCCACTGTACTCTACCTCTACTGTACTCTACTGTACTCCACCTCTAGTGTGCTCCACTGTACTCCACTGTACTCTTACTCTACTGTACTCCACTGTACTCTATCTCTACTGTGCTCCACTGTACTCTACCTCTACTGTGCTCTACTGTACTCTACTCTATTGTGCTCCAATGTACTCTATTTCTACTGTACCCCACTGTACTCTACCTCTACTGTGCTCCACTGTACTCTACCTCTACTGTGCTCCACTGTACACTATCTCTACTGTACTCCACTGTACTCTACCTTTACTGTGCTCCACTGTACTCTACCTCTACTGTGCTCCACTGTACTCTACCTCTACTGTGCTCCACTGTGCTCTATCTCTACTGTACTCCACTGTACTCTACCTCTACAGTGATCCACTGTGCTCTACCTCTACTGTACTCCACTGTACTCTACCTCTACTCTGCTCTACTGTGCTCTACCTATACTGTACTTCACTGTACTCTACCTCTACTCTGCTCTACTGTACTCTATCTCTACTGTGCTCCACTGTACTCTACCTCTACTGTGCTCCACTGCACTCTACCTCTACTGTACTCCACTGTACTCTATCTCTACTGTACTCCACTGTAATCTATCTCTACTGTGCTGCACTGTACTATACCTCTACTGTGCTCCACTGTACTCCACTGTACTCTATCTCTACTGTGATCCACTGTACTGTACCTCTGCTGTGCTCCACTGTACTCTATCTCTACTCTACTCCACTGTACTCTGCCTCTACTGTACTCCACTGTACTCTACCTCTACTGTACTCCACTCTACTCTACCTCTACTGTGCTCCACTGTACTCTACCTCTAATGTACTCCACTGTACTCTACCTCTACTGTACTCTTCTCTACTCCACCTCTAATGTGCTCCACTCTACTCTACCTCTACTGTACTCCACTGTACTCTACCTCTACTGTACTCCACTGTACTCTACCTCTACTATACTCCACTGCACTTATCTCTACTGTGTTCGACTGTACTCTATCTCTACTTTACTCCACTGTAATCTATCTCTACTGTACTACACTGTACTCTTCCTCTACTGTGCTCCACTGTACTCTATCTCTACTCTGCTCTACTGTACTCTATCTTTACTGTGCTCTACTGTACTCTACCTCTACTATACTCCACTGTACTCTACCTCTACTGTGCTCCACTGTACTCTACCTCTACTGTGCTCCACTGTACACTACCTCTACTGTATTCCACTGTACTCTACCTCTACTGTGCTCCACTCTACTCTACCTCTACTGTGCTCCACTGTACTCTACCTCTACTGTGCTCCACTGTACTCTATCTCTACTGTACTCCACTGTACTCTACCTCTACTTTGCTCCACTGTACTCTTCCTCTACTGTGCTCCACTGTACACTACCTCTACTGTACTCCACTGTACTCTACCTCTACTGTGCTCCACTGTACTCTACCTCTACTGTGCTCCACTGTACTCTACCTCTACTCTACTCCACTCTACTCTATCTCTACTGTACTCCACTGTACTCTACCTCTACTCTACTCTAATGTACTCCACCTCTACTGTGCTCCACTGTACTCCACTGTACTCTAGCTCTACTGTGCTCCACTGTACTCTACCTCTACTGTGCTCTACTGTACTCTATCTCTACTGTGCTCCACTGTACTCTACCTCTACTGTACTCCACTGTACTCCACCTCTAAAGTGCTCCACTCTACTCTACCTCTACTGTACTCCACTGTATTCTACCTCTACTCTGCTCTACTGTACTCTATCTCTACTGTGCTCTACTGTACTCTACCTCTATTATACTCCACTGTACTCTACCTCTACTGTGCTCCACTGTACTCTACCTCTACTGTGCTCCACTGTACACTACCTCTACTGTAGTCCACTGTACTCTACCTCTACTGTGCTCCACTCTACTCTACCTCTACTGTGCTCAGCTGTACTCTACCTCTACTGTACTCCACTGTACTCTACCTCTACTATACTCCAATGCACTTATCTCTACTGTGCTCCACTGTACTCTATCTCTACTGTAGTCCACTGTACTCTACCTCTACTATACTCTACTGTACTCCACCTCTACTGTACTCCACTGTAGTCTACCTCAACTATACTCCACTGTACTCTACCTCTACTGTGCTCCACTTTACTCTACCTCTACTCTGCTCTACTGTACTCTATCTCTACTGTACTCCACTATACTCTACCTCCACTGTACTCCACTGTACTCTAGCTCTACTGTGCTCCACTGTACTCTACCTCTACTGTACTCCACTGTACTCTTCATCTACTGTGCTCCACTGTACTCTACCTCTACTGTACTCCACTGTACTCTACCTCTACTGTACTCCACTGTACTCTACCTCTACTGTACTCCACTGTATTCTACCTCTACTGTGCTCTACTGTACTCTACCTCTACTGTACTCCACTGTAATCTACCTCTACTGTACTGTACTGTTCTCTACCTCTACTGTACTCTACTGTACTCCACCTCTACTGTGCTCCACTGTACTCCACTGTACTCTACCTCTACTGTGCTCCACTGTACTCTACCTCTACTGTACTCCACTGTACTCTATCTCTACTGTGCTCCACTGTACTCTACCTCTACTGTACTCCACTGTACTCTATCTCTACTGTTCTCCACTGTACTCTACCTCTACTGTGCTCCACTGTACTCCACTGTACTCTATCTCTACTGTGATCCACTGTACTCTACCTCTGCTGTGCTCCACTGTACTCTATCTCTACTCTACTCCACTGTACTCTATCTCTATTTTACTCCACTGTACTCTACCTCTACTGTACTCTACTGTACTCCACCTCTACTGTGCTCCACTCTACTCCACTGTACTCTTCCTCTACTGTACTCCACTGTACTCTATCTCTACTGTGCTCCACTGTACTCTACCTTTACTGTGCTCTACTGTACTCTACTCTACTGTGCTCCACTGTACTCTATTTCTACTGTACCCCACTGTACTCCAACTCTACTGTGCTCCACTGTACTCTACCTCCACTGTGCTCCACTGTACACTACCTCTACTGTACTCCACTGTACTCTACCTCTACTGTGCTCCACTGTACTCTACCTCTACTGTATTACACTGTGCTCTACCTCTACAGTGCTCCACTCTGCTCTACCTCTACTCTACTCCACTGTACTCTACCTCTACTCTGCTCTACTGTACTCTACCTCTACTGTACTCCACTGTACTCTACCTCTACTATACTCCACTGTACTCTACCTCTACTGTGCTCCACTGTACTCTACCTCTAATATGCTCCACTCTACTCTACCTTTACTGTACTCCACTGTACTCTACCTCTACTCTACTCCACTCTACTCTATCTCCACTGTACTCCACTGTACTCTTCCTCTACTGTACTGCACTGTACTCTATCTCTACTGTGCTCCACTGTACTCTACCTCTACTGTGCTCTACTGTACTCTATCTCTACTGTGCTCCACTGTACTCTACCTCTACTGTACTCCACTGTACTCCACCTCTACAGTGCTCCACTGTACTCTACCTCTACTGTCCTCCACTGTACTCTACCTCTACTCTGCTCTACTGTACTCTATCTCTACTGTGCTCCACTGTACTCTACCTCTACTGTACTCCACTGTAGTCTACCTAAACTATACTCCACTGTACTCTACCTCCACTGTGCTCCACTGTACTCTACCTCAACTATACTCCACTGTACTCTATCTCTACTCTAATCCACTGTACTCTATCTCTACTCTTCTCCACTCTACTCTATCTCTACTGTACTCCACTGTACTCTACCTCTACTCTACTCTACTGTACTCCACCTCTACTGTGCTCCACTGTACTCCACTGTACTCTAGCTCTACTGTGCTCCACTGTACTCTACCTCTACTGTACTCCACTGTACTCTACATCTACTGTGCTCCACTGTACTCTACCTCTACTGTACTCCACTGTACTCTACCTCTACTGTACTCCACTGTACTCTACCTCTACTGTACTCCACTGTATTCTACCTCTACTGTGCTCTACTGTACCCTACCTCTACTGTACTCCACTGTACTCTACCTCTACTGTACTCCACTGTACTCTACCTCTACTGTACTCCACTGTATTCTACCTCTACTGTTCTCTACTGTACCCTACCTCTACTGTACTCCACTGTACTCTACCTCTACTGTACTGTACTGTTCTCTACCTCTACTGTACTCTACTGTACTCCACCTTTACTGTGCTCCACTGTACTCCACTGTACTCTACCTCTACTGTGCTCCACTGCACTCTACCTCTACTGTACTCCACTGTACTCTATCTCTACTGTGCTCCACTGTACTCTACTTCTACTGTACTCCACTGTACTCTATCTCTACTGTGCTCCACTGTACTCCACTGTACTCTTTCTCTACTGTGATCCACTGTACTCTACCTCTGCTGTGCTCCACTGTACTCTATCTCTACTCTACTCCACTGTACTCTATCTCTATTTTACTCCACTGTACTCTACCTCTAGTGTACTCTACTGTACTCCACCTCTACTGTGCTCCACTGTACTCCACTGTACTCTTCCTCTACTGTACTCCACTGTACTCTATCTCTACTGTGCTCCACTGTACTCTACCTCTACTGTGCTCTACTGTACTCTACTCTACTGTGCTCCACTGTACTCTATTTCTACTGTACCCCACTGTACTCTACCTCTACTGTGCTCCACTGTACTCTACCTCTACTGTGCTCCACTGTACACTACCTCTACTGTACTCCACTGTACTCTACCTCTACTGTGCTCCACTGTACTCTACCTCTACTCTGCTCCACTGTACTCTACCTCTACTGTGCTCCACTGTACTCTATCTCTACTGTACTCCACTGTACTCTACCTCCACAGTGCTCCACTGTGCTCTACCTCTACTGTACTCCACTGTACTCTACCTCTACTCTGCTCTACTGTGCTCTACCTCAACTATACTCCACTGTACTCTACCTCTACTGTGCTCCACTGTACTCTACCTCTACTCTATTCCACTCTACTCTATCTCTACTGTGCTCCACTGTACTCTACCTCTACTGTACTCCACTGTACTCTATCTCTACTGTTCTCCACTGTACTCTACCTCTACTGTGCTCCACTGTACTTCACTGTACTCTATCTCTACTGTGATCCACTGTACTCTACCTCTGCTGTGCTCCACTGTACTCTATCTCTACTCTACTCCACTGTACTCTATCTCTATTGTACTCCACTGTACTCTACCTCTACTGTACTCTACTGTACTCCACCTCTAGTGTGCTCCACTGTACTCCACTGTACTCTTACTCTACTGTACTCCACTGTACTCTATCTCTACTGTGCTCCACTGTACTCTACCTCTACTGTGCTCTACTGTACTCTACTCTATTGTGCTCCACTGTACTCTATTTCTACTGTACCCCACTGCACTCTACCTCTACTGTGCTCCACTGTACTCTACCTCTACTGTGCTCCACTGTACACTACCTCTACTGTACTCAACTGTACTCTACCTCTACTGTGCTCCACTGTACTCTACCTCTACTGTGCTCCACTGTACTCTACCTCTACTGTGCTCCACTGTGCTCTATCTCTACTGTACTCCACTGTACTCTACCTCTACAGTGATCCACTGTGCTCTACCTCTACCGTACTCCACTGTACTCTACCTCTACTCTGCTCTACTGTGCTCTACCTATACTGTACTTCACTGTACTCTACCTCTACTCTGCTCTACTGTACTCTATCTCTACTGTGCTCCACTGTACTCTACCTCTACTGTACTCCACTGTAGTCCACCTCAACTATACTCCACTGTACTCTACCTCTACTGTGCTCCACTGTACTCTACCTCTACTGTACTCCACTGTACTCTATCTCTACTGTACTCCACTGTAATCTATCTCTACTGTGCTCCACTGTACTATACCTCTACTGTGCTCCACTGTACTCCACTGTACTCTATCTCTACTGTGATCCACTGTACTCTACCTCTGCTGTGTTCCACTGTACTCTATCTCTACTCTACTCCACTGTACTCTACCTCTACTCTACTCCACTGTACTCTACCTCTACTGTACTCCACTCTACTCTACCTCTACTGTGCTCCACTGCACTCTACCTCTACTGTACTCCACTGTACTCTACCTCTCTTATACTCCACTGCACTTATCTCTACTGTGTTCGACTGTACTCTATCTCTACTTTACTCCACTGTACTCTATCTCTACTGTACTACATTGTACTCTTCCTCTACTGTGCTCTACTGTACTCTATCTTTACTGTGCTCTACTGTACTCTACCTCTACTCTACTCCACTGTACTCTACCTCTACTGTGCTCCACTGTACTCTATCTCTACTGTACTCCACTGTACTCTACCTCTACTTTGCTCCACTGTACTCTTCCTCTACTGTGCTCCACTGTACACTACCTCTACTGTACTCCACTGTACTCTACCTCTACTGTGCTCCACTGTACTCTACCTCTACTGTGCTCCACTGTACTCTACCTCTACTCTACTCCACTCTACTCTATCTCTACTGTACTCCACTGTACTCTACCTCTACTCTACTCTAATGTACTCCACCTCTACTGTGCTCCACTGTACTTCACTGTACTCTAGCTCTACTGTGCTCCACTGTACTCTACCTCTACTGTGCTCTACTGTACTCTATCTCTACTGTGCTCCACTGTACTCTACCTCTACTGTACTCCACTGTACTCCACCTCTAAAGTGCTCCACTCTACTCTACCTCTACTGTACTCCACTGTATTCTACCTCTACTCTGCTCTACTGTACTCTATCTCTACTGTGCTCTACTGTACTCTACCTCTATTATACTCCACTGTACTCTACCTCTACTGTGCTCCACTGTACTCTACCTCTACTGTGCTCCACTGTACACTACCTCTACTGTAGTCCACTGTACTCTACCTCTACTGTGCTCCACTCTACTCTACCTCTACTGTGCTCAGCTGTACTCTACCTCTACTGTACTCCACTGTACTCTACCTCTACTATACTCCAATGCACTTATCTCTACTGTGCTCCACTGTACTCTATCTCTACTGTAGTCCACTGTACTCTACCTCTACTATACTCTACTGTACTCCACCTCTACTGTACTCCACTGTAGTCTACCTCAACTATACTCCACTGTACTCTACCTCTACTGTGCTCCACTTTACTCTACCTCTACTCTGCTCTACTGTACTCTATCTCTACTGTACTCCACTATACTCTACCTCCACTGTACTCCACTGTACTCTAGCTCTACTGTGCTCCACTGTACTCTACCTCTACTGTACTCCACTGTACTCTTCATCTACTGTGCTCCACTGTACTCTACCTCTACTGTACTCCACTGTACTCTACCTCTACTGTACTCAACTGTACTCTACCTCTACTGTACTCCACTGTATTCTACCTCTACTGTGCTCTACTGTACTCTACCTCTGATGTACTCCACTGTAATCTACCTCTACTGTACTGTACTGTTCTCTACCTCTACTGTACTCTACTGTACTCCACCTCTACTGTGCTCCACTGTACTCCACTGTACTCTACCTCTACTGTGCTCCACTGTACTCTACCTCTACTGTACTCCACTGTACTCTATCTCTACTGTGCTCCACTGTACTCTACCTCTACTGTACTCCACTGTACTCTATCTCTACTGTTCTCCACTGTACTCTACCTCTACTGTGCTCCACTGTACTCCACTGTACTCTATCTCTACTGTGATCCACTGTACTCTACCTCTGCTGTGCTCCACTGTACTCTATCTCTACTCTACTCCACTGTACTCTATCTCTATTTTACTCCACTGTACTCTACCTCTACTGTACTCTACTGTACTCCACCTCTACTGTGCTCCACTCTACTCCACTGTACTCTTCCTCTACTGTACTCCACTGTACTCTATCTCTACTGTGCTCCACTGTACTCTACCTTTACTGTGCTCTACTGTACTCTACTCTACTGTGCTCCACTGTACTCTATTTCTACTGTACCCCACTGTACTCCAACTCTACTGTGCTCCACTGTACTCTACCTCCACTGTGCTCCACTGTACACTACCTCTACTGTACTCCACTGTACTCTACCTCTACTGTGCTCCACTGTACTCTACCTCTACTGTACTACACTGTGCTCTACCTCTACAGTGCTCCACTCTGCTCTACCTCTACTCTACTCCACTGTACTCTACCTCTACTCTGCTCTACTGTACTCTACCTCTACTGTACTCCACTGTACTCTACCTCTACTATACTCCACTGTACTCTACCTCTACTGTGCTCCACTGTACTCTACCTCTAATATGCTCCACTCTACTCTACCTTTACTGTACTCCACTGTACTCTACATCTACTGTACTCCACTGTACTCTATCTCTACTGTTCTCCACTGTACTCTACCTCCACAGTGCTCCACTGTGCTCTACCTCTACTGTACTCCACTGTACTCTACCTCTACTCTGCTCTACTGTGCTCTACCTCTACTGTACTCCACTGAACTCTACCTCTACTCTGCTCTACTGTACTCTATCTCTACTGTGCTCCAATGTACTCTACCTCTACTGTACTCCTCTGTAGTCTACCTCAACTATACTCCACTGTACTCTACCTCTACTGTGCTCCACTGTACTCTACCGCTACTGTACTCCACTCTACTCTATCTCTACTGTGCTCCACTGTACTCTACCTCTACTGTACTCCACTGTACTCTATCTCTACTGTTCTCCACTGTACTCTACCTCTACTGTGCTCCAGTGTACTTCACTGTACTCTATCTCTACTGTGATCCACTTTACTCTACCTCTGCTGTGCTCCACTGTACTCTATCTCTACTCTACTCCACTGTACTCTATCTCTATTGTACTCCACTGTACTCTACCTCTACTGTACTCTACTGTACTCCACCTCTAGTGTGCTCCACTGTACTCCACTGTACTCTTACTCTACTATACTCCACTGTACTCTATCTCTACTGTGCTCCACTGTACTCTACCTCTACTGTGCTCTACTGTACTCTACTCTATTGTGCTCCAATGTACTCTATTTCTACTCTACCCCACTGTACTCTACCTCTACTGTGCTCCACTGTACTCTACCTCTACTGTGCTCCACTGTACACTATCTCTACTGTACTCCACTGTACTCTACCTTTACTGTGCTCCACTGTACTCTACCTCTACTGTGCTCCACTGTACTCTACCTCTACTGTGCTCCACTGTGCTCTATCTCTACTGTACTCCACTGTACTCTACCTCTACAGTGATCCACTGTGCTCTACCTCTACTGTACTCCACTGTACTCTACCTCTACTCTGCTCTACTGTGCTCTACCTATACTGTACTTCACTGTACTCTACCTCTACTCTGCTCTACTGTACTCTATCTCTACTGTGCTCCACTGTACTCTACCTCTACTGTGCTCCACTGCACTCTACCTCTACTGTACTCCACTGTACTCTATCTCTACTGTACTCCACTGTAATCTATCTCTACTGTGCTGCACTGTACTATACCTCTACTGTGCTCCACTGTACTCCACTGTACTCTATCTCTACTGTGATCCACTGTACTGTACCTCTGCTGTGCTCCACTGTACTCTATCTCTACTCTACTCCACTGTACTCTACCTCTACTGTACTCCACTGTACTCTACCTCTACTGTACTCCACTCTACTCTACCTCTACTGTGCTCCACTGTACTCTACCTCTAATGTACTCCACTGTACTCTACCTCTACTGTACTCTTCTCTACTCCACCTCTAATGTGCTCCACTCTACTCTACCTCTACTGTACTCCACTGTACTCTACCTCTACTGTACTCCACTGTACTCTACCTCTACTATACTCCACTGCACTTATCTCTACTGTGTTCGACTGTACTCTATCTCTACTTTACTCCACTGTAATCTATCTCTACTGTACTACACTGTACTCTTCCTCTACTGTGCTCCACTGTACTCTATCTCTACTCTGCTCTACTGTACTCTATCTTTACTGTGCTCTACTGTACTCTACCTCTACTATACTCCACTGTACTCTACCTCTACTGTGCTCCACTGTACTCTACCTCTACTGTGCTCCACTGTACACTACCTCTACTGTATTCCACTGTACTCTACCTCTACTGTGCTCCACTCTACTCTACCTCTACTGTGCTCCACTGTACTCTACCTCTACTGTGCTCCACTGTACTCTATCTCTACTGTACTCCACTGTACTCTACCTCTACTTTGCTCCACTGTACTCTTCCTCTACTGTGCTCCACTGTACACTACCTCTACTGTACTCCACTGTACTCTACCTCTACTGTGCTCCACTGTACTCTACCTCTACTGTGCTCCACTGTACTCTACCTCTACTCTACTCCACTCTACTCTATCTCTACTGTACTCCACTGTACTCTACCTCTACTCTACTCTAATGTACTCCACCTCTACTGTGCTCCACTGTACTCCACTGTACTCTAGCTCTACTGTGCTCCACTGTACTCTACCTCTACTGTGCTCTACTGTACTCTATCTCTACTGTGCTCCACTGTACTCTACCTCTACTGTACTCCACTGTACTCCACCTCTAAAGTGCTCCACTCTACTCTACCTCTACTGTACTCCACTGTATTCTACCTCTACTCTGCTCTACTGTACTCTATCTCTACTGTGCTCTACTGTACTCTACCTCTATTATACTCCACTGTACTCTACCTCTACTGTGCTCCACTGTACTCTACCTCTACTGTGCTCCACTGTACACTACCTCTACTGTAGTCCACTGTACTCTACCTCTACTGTGCTCCACTCTACTCTACCTCTACTGTGCTCAGCTGTACTCTACCTCTACTGTACTCCACTGTACTCTACCTCTACTATACTCCAATGCACTTATCTCTACTGTGCTCCACTGTACTCTATCTCTACTGTAGTCCACTGTACTCTACCTCTACTATACTCTACTGTACTCCACCTCTACTGTACTCCACTGTAGTCTACCTCAACTATACTCCACTGTACTCTACCTCTACTGTGCTCCACTTTACTCTACCTCTACTCTGCTCTACTGTACTCTATCTCTACTGTACTCCACTATACTCTACCTCCACTGTACTCCACTGTACTCTAGCTCTACTGTGCTCCACTGTACTCTACCTCTACTGTACTCCACTGTACTCTTCATCTACTGTGCTCCACTGTACTCTACCTCTACTGTACTCCACTGTACTCTACCTCTACTGTACTCCACTGTACTCTACCTCTACTGTACTCCACTGTATTCTACCTCTACTGTGCTCTACTGTACTCTACCTCTACTGTACTCCACTGTAATCTACCTCTACTGTACTGTACTGTTCTCTACCTCTACTGTACTCTACTGTACTCCACCTCTACTGTGCTCCACTGTACTCCACTGTACTCTACCTCTACTGTGCTCCACTGTACTCTACCTCTACTGTACTCCACTGTACTCTATCTCTACTGTGCTCCACTGTACTCTACCTCTACTGTACTCCACTGTACTCTATCTCTACTGTTCTCCACTGTACTCTACCTCTACTGTGCTCCACTGTACTCCACTGTACTCTATCTCTACTGTGATCCACTGTACTCTACCTCTGCTGTGCTCCACTGTACTCTATCTCTACTCTACTCCACTGTACTCTATCTCTATTTTACTCCACTGTACTCTACCTCTACTGTACTCTACTGTACTCCACCTCTACTGTGCTCCACTCTACTCCACTGTACTCTTCCTCTACTGTACTCCACTGTACTCTATCTCTACTGTGCTCCACTGTACTCTACCTTTACTGTGCTCTACTGTACTCTACTCTACTGTGCTCCACTGTAATCTATTTCTACTGTACCCCACTGTACTCCAACTCTACTGTGCTCCACTGTACTCTACCTCCACTGTGCTCCACTGTACACTACCTCTACTGTACTCCACTGTACTCTACCTCTACTGTGCTCCACTGTACTCTACCTCTACTGTACTACACTGTGCTCTACCTCTACAGTGCTCCACTCTGCTCTACCTCTACTCTACTCCACTGTACTCTACCTCTACTCTGCTCTACTGTACTCTACCTCTACTGTACTCCACTGTACTCTACCTCTACTATACTCCACTGTACTCTACCTCTACTGTGCTCCACTGTACTCTACCTCTAATATGCTCCACTCTACTCTACCTTTACTGTACTCCACTGTACTCTACCTCTACTCTACTCCACTCTACTCTATCTCCACTGTACTCCACTGTACTCTTCCTCTACTGTACTGCACTGTACTCTATCTCTACTGTGCTCCACTGTACTCTACCTCTACTGTGCTCCACTGTACTCTACCTCTACTGTCCTCCACTGTACTCTACCTCTACTCTGCTCTACTGTACTCTATCTCTACTGTGCTCCACTGTACTCTACCTCTACTGTACTCCACTGTAGTCTACCTAAACTATACTCCACTGTACTCTACCTCCACTGTGCTCCACTGTACTCTACCTCAACTATACTCCACTGTACTCTATCTCTACTCTAATCCACTGTACTCTATCTCTACTCTACTCCACTCTACTCTATCTCTACTGTACTCCACTGTACTCTACCTCTACTCTACTCTACTGTACTCCACCTCTACTGTGCTCCACTGTACTCCACTGTACTCTAGCTCTACTGTGCTCCACTGTACTCTACCTCTACTGTACTCCACTGTACTCTACATCTACTGTGCTCCACTGTACTCTACCTCTACTGTACTCCACTGTACTCTACCTCTACTGTACTCCACTGTACTCTACCTCTACTGTACTCCACTGTATTCTACCTCTACTGTGCTCTACTGTACCCTACCTCTACTGTACTCCACTGTACTCTACCTCTACTGTACTCCACTGTACTCTACCTCTACTGTACTCCACTGTATTCTACCTCTACTGTTCTCTACTGTACCCTACCTCTACTGTACTCCACTGTACTCTACCTCTACTGTACTGTACTGTTCTCTACCTCTACTGTACTCTACTGTACTCCACCTTTACTGTGCTCCACTGTACTCCACTGTACTCTACCTCTACTGTGCTCCACTGCACTCTACCTCTACTGTACTCCACTGTACTCTATCTCTACTGTGCTCCACTGTACTCTACTTCTACTGTACTCCACTGTACTCTATCTCTACTGTGCTCCACTGTACTCCACTGTACTCTTTCTCTACTGTGATCCACTGTACTCTACCTCTGCTGTGCTCCACTGTACTCTATCTCTACTCTACTCCACTGTACTCTATCTCTATTGTACTCCACTGTACTCTACCTCAACTATACTCCACTGTACTCTACCTCTACTGTGCTCCACTGTACTCTACCTCTACTGTACTCCACTCTACTCTATCTCTACTGTGCTCCACTGTACTCTACCTCTACTGTACTCCACTGTACTCTATCTCTGCTGTTCTCCACTGTACTCTACCTCTACTGTGCTCCACTGTACTTCACTGTACTCTATCTCTACTGTGATCCACTGTACTCTACCTCTGCTGTGCTCCACTGTACTCTATATCTACTCTACTCCACTGTACTCTATCTCTATTGTACTCCACTGTACTCTACCTCTACTGTACTCTACTGTACTCCTCCTCTAGTGTGCTCCACTGTACTCCACTGTACTCTTACTCTACTGTACTCCACTGTACTCTATCTCTACTGTGCTCCACTGTACTCTACCTCTACTGTGCTCTACTGTACTCTACTCTATTGTGCTCCACTGTACTCTATTTCTACTGTACCCCACTGCACTCTACCTCTACTGTGCTCCACTGTACTCTACCTCTACTGTGCTCCACTGTACACTACCTCTACTGTACTCCACTGTACTCTACCTCTACTGTGCTCCACTGTACTCTACCTCTACTGTGCTCCACTGTACTCTACCTCTACTGTGCTCCACTGTGCTCTATCTCTACTGTACTCCACTGTACTCTACCTCTACAGTGATCCACTGTGCTCTACCTCTACTGTACTCCACTGTACTCTACCTCTACTCTGCTCTACTGTGCTCTACCTATACTGTACTTCACTGTACTCTACCTCTACTCTGCTCTACTGTACTCTATCTCTACTGTGCTCCACTGTACTCTACCTCTACTGTACTCCACTGTAGTCCACCTCAACTATACTCCACTGTACTCTACCTCTACTGTGCTCCACTGTACTCTACCTCTACTGTACTCCACTGTACTCTATCTCTACTGTACTCCACTGTAATCTATCTCTACTGTGCTCCACTGTACTATACCTCTACTGTGCTCCACTGTACTCCACTGTACTCTATCTCTACTGTGATCCACTGTACTCTACCTCTGCTGTGCTCCACTGTACTCTATCTCTACTCTACTCCACTGTACTCTACCTCTACTCTACTCCACTGTACTCTACCTCTACTGTACTCCACTCTACTCTACCTCTACTGTGCTCCACTGCACTCTACCTCTAATGTACTCCACTGTACTCTACCTCTACTGTACTCATCTCTACTCCACCTCTAATGTGCTCCACTCTACTCTACCTCTACTGTACTCCACTGTACTCTACCTCTACTGTACTCCACTGTACTCTACCTCTCTTATACTCCACTGCACTTATCTCTACTGTGTTCGACTGTACTCTATCTCTACTTTACTCCACTGTACTCTATCTCTACTGTACTACATTGTACTCTTCCTCTACTGTGCTCTACTGTACTCTATCTTTACTGTGCTCTACTGTACTCTACCTCTACTCTACTCCACTGTACTCTACCTCTACTGTGCTCCACTGTACTCTACCTCTACTGTGCTCCACTGTACTCTACCTCTAATGTACTCCACTGTACTCTACCTCTACTGTACTCTTCTCTACTCCACCTCTAATGTGCTCCACTCTACTCTACCTCTACTGTACTCCACTGTACTCTACCTCTACTGTACTCCACTGTACTCTACCTCTACTATACTCCACTCTACTTATCTCTACTGTGTTCGACTGTACTCTATCTCTACTTTACTCCACTGTACTCTATCTCTACTGTACTACACTGTACTCTTCCTCTACTCTGCTCCACTGTACTCTATCTCTACTGTGCTCTACTGTATTCTATCTTTACTGTGCTCTACTGTACTCTACCTCTACTATACTCCACTGTACTCTACCTCTACTGTGCTCCACTGTACTCTACCTCTACTGTGCTCCACTGTACACTACCTCTTCTGTATTCCACTGTACTCTACCTCTACTGTGCTCCACTCTACTCTACCTCTACTGTGCATCACTGTACTCTACCTCTACTGTGCTCCACTGTACTCTATCTCTACTGTACTCCACTGTACTCTACCTCTACTGTGCTCTACTGTACTCTAATCTATTGTGCTCCACTGTACTCTATTTCTACTGTACCCCACTGTACTCTACCTCTACTTTGCTCCACTGTACTCTACCTCTACTGTGCTCCACTGTACACTACCTCTACTGTACTCCACTGTACTCTACCTCTACTGTGCTCCACTGTACTCTACCTCTAGTGTGCTCCACTGTAATCTACCTCTACTCTACTCCACTCTACTCTATCTCTACTGTACTCCACTGTACTCTACCTCTACTCTACTCTACTGTACTCTACCTCTACTTTGCTCCACTGTACTCCACTGTACTCTAGCTCTACTGTGCTCCACTGTACTCTACCTCTACTGTGCTCTACTGTACTCTATCTCTACTGTGCTCCACTGTACTCTACCTCTACTGTACTCCACTGTACTCCACCACTACAGTGCTCCACTGTACTCTACCTCTACTGTACTCCACTGTATTCTACCTCTACTCTGCTCTACTGTACTCTATCTCTACTGTGCTCTACTGTACTCTACCTCTATTATACTCCACTGTACTCTACCTCTACTGTGCTCCACTGTACTCTACCTCTACTGTGCTCCACTGTACACTACCTCTACTGTAGTCCACTGTACTCTACCTCTACTGTGCTCCACTCTACTCTACCTCTACTGTGCTCAGCTGTACTCTACCTCTACTGTACTCCACTGTACTCTACCTCTACTATACTCCACTGCACTTATCTCTACTGTGCTCCACTGTACTCTATCTCTACTGTAGTCCACTGTACTCTACCTCTACTATACTCTACTGTACTCCACCTCTACTGTACTCCACTGTAGTCTACCTAAACTATACTCCACTGTACTCTACCTCTACTGTGCTCCACTTTACTCTACCTCTACTCTGCTCTACTGTACTCTATCTCTACTGTACTCCACTATACTCTACCTCCACTGTACTCCACTGTACTCTAGCTCTACTGTGCTCCACTGTACTCTACCTCTACTGTACTCCACTGTACTCTACATCTACTGTGCTCCACTGTACTCTACCTCTACTGTACTCCACTGTACTCTACCTCTACTGTACTCCACTGTACTCTACCTCTACTGTACTCCACTGTATTCTACCTCTACTGTGCTCTACTGTACTCTACCTCTACTGTACTCCACTGTAATCTACCTCTACTGTACTGTACTGTTCTCTACCTCTACTGTACTCTACTGTACTCCACCTCTACTGTGCTCCACTGTACTCCACTGTACTCTACCTCTACTGTGCTCCACTGTACTCTACCTCTACTCTACTCCACTGTACTCTATCTCTACTGTGCTCCACTGTACTCTACCTCTACTGTACTCCACTGTACTCTATCTCTACTGTTCTCCACTGTACTCTACCTCTACTGTGCTCCACTGTACTCCACTGTACTCTATCTCTACTGTGATCCACTGTACTCTACCTCTGCTGTGCTCCACTGTACTCTATCTGTACTCTACTCCACTGTACTCTATCTCTATTTTACTCCACTGTACTCTACCTCTACTGTACTCTACAGTACTCCACCTCTACTGTGCTCCACTCTACTCCACTGTACTCTTCCTCTACTGTACTCCACTGTACTCTATCTCTACTGTGCTCCACTGTACTCTACCTTTACTGTGCTCTACTGTACTCTACTCTACTGTGCTCCACTGTACTCTATTTCTACTGTACCCCACTGTACTCCAACTCTACTGTGCTCCACTGTACTCTACCTCTACTGTGCTCCACTGTACACTACCTCTACTGTACTCCACTGTACTCTACCTCTACTGTGCTCCACTGTACTCTACCTCTACTGTACTACACTGTACTCTACCTCTACAGTGCTCCACTCTGCTCTACCTCTACTCTACTCCACTGTACTCTACCTCTACTCTGCTCTACTGTACTCTACCTCTACTGTACTCCACTGTACTCTACCTCTACTATACTCCACTGTACTCTACCTCTACTGTGCTCCACTGTACTCTACCTCTAATATGCTCCACTCTACTCTACCTTTACTGTACTCCACTGTACTCTACCTCTACTCTCCTCCACTCTACTCTATCTCTACTGTGCTCCAATGTACTCTACCTCTACTGTACTCCACTGTAGTCTACCTCAACTATACTCCACTGTACTCTACCTCTACTGTGCTCCACTGTACTCTACCTCTACTGTGC
The DNA here is from genome assembly GCA_030578255.1 of Tiaroga cobitis. Taxonomy (NCBI): domain Eukaryota; kingdom Metazoa; phylum Chordata; class Actinopteri; order Cypriniformes; family Leuciscidae; genus Tiaroga; species Tiaroga cobitis. Next base: position 890,420 of record JAROOI010000042.1, on the reverse strand, counting down.
TCTACTGTACTCTACCTCTACTGTGCTCCACTGTACTCTACCTCTACTGTGCTCCACTGTACACTACCTCTTCTGTATTCCACTGTACTCTACCTCTACTGTGCTCCACTCTACTCTACCTCTACTGTGCATCACTGTACTCTACCTCTACTGTGCTCCACTGTACTCTATCTCTACTGTACTCCACTGTACTCTACCTCTACTGTGCTCTACTGTACTCTAATCTATTGTGCTCCACTGTACTCTATTTCTACTGTACCCCACTGTACTCTACCTCTACTTTGCTCCACTGTACTCTACCTCTACTGTGCTCCACTGTACACTACCTCTACTGTACTCCACTGTACTCTACCTCTACTGTGCTCCACTGTACTCTACCTCTAGTGTGCTCCACTGTAATCTACCTCTACTCTACTCCACTCTACTCTATCTCTACTGTACTCCACTGTACTCTACCTCTACTCTACTCTACTGTACTCTACCTCTACTTTGCTCCACTGTACTCCACTGTACTCTAGCTCTACTGTGCTCCACTGTACTCTACCTCTACTGTGCTCTACTGTACTCTATCTCTACTGTGCTCCACTGTACTCTACCTCTACTGTACTCCACTGTACTCCACCACTACAGTGCTCCACTGTACTCTACCTCTACTGTACTCCACTGTATTCTACCTCTACTCTGCTCTACTGTACTCTATCTCTACTGTGCTCTACTGTACTCTACCTCTATTATACTCCACTGTACTCTACCTCTACTGTGCTCCACTGTACTCTACCTCTACTGTGCTCCACTGTACACTACCTCTACTGTAGTCCACTGTACTCTACCTCTACTGTGCTCCACTCTACTCTACCTCTACTGTGCTCAGCTGTACTCTACCTCTACTGTACTCCACTGTACTCTACCTCTACTATACTCCACTGCACTTATCTCTACTGTGCTCCACTGTACTCTATCTCTACTGTAGTCCACTGTACTCTACCTCTACTATACTCTACTGTACTCCACCTCTACTGTACTCCACTGTAGTCTACCTCAACTATACTCCACTGTACTCTACCTCTACTGTGCTCCACTTTACTCTACCTCTACTCTGCTCTACTGTACTCTATCTCTACTGTACTCCACTATACTCTACCTCCACTGTACTCCACTGTACTCTAGCTCTACTGTGCTCCACTGTACTCTACCTCTACTGTACTCCACTGTACTCTACATCTACTGTGCTCCACTGTACTCTACCTCTACTGTACTCCACTGTACTCTACCTCTACTGTACTCCACTGTACTCTACCTCTACTGTACTCCACTGTATTCTACCTCTACTGTGCTCTACTGTACTCTACCTCTACTGTACTCCACTGTAATCTACCTCTACTGTACTGTACTGTTCTCTACCTCTACTGTACTCTACTGTACTCCACCTCTACTGTGCTCCACTGTACTCCACTGTACTCTACCTCTACTGTGCTCCACTGTACTCTACCTCTACTGTACTCCACTGTACTCTATCTCTACTGTGCTCCACTGTACTCTACCTCTACTGTACTCCACTGTACTCTATCTCTACTGTTCTCCACTGTACTCTACCTCTACTGTGCTCCACTGTACTCCACTGTACTCTATCTCTACTGTGATCCACTGTACTCTACCTCTGCTGTGCTCCACTGTACTCTATCTGTACTCTACTCCACTGTACTCTATCTCTATTTTACTCCACTGTACTCTACCTCTACTGTACTCTACAGTACTCCACCTCTACTGTGCTCCACTCTACTCCACTGTACTCTTCCTCTACTGTACTCCACTGTACTCTATCTCTACTGTGCTCCACTGTACTCTACCTTTACTGTGCTCTACTGTACTCTACTCTACTGTGCTCCACTGTACTCTATTTCTACTGTACCCCACTGTACTCCAACTCTACTGTGCTCCACTGTACTCTACCTCTACTGTGCTCCACTGTACACTACCTCTACTGTACTCCACTGTACTCTACCTCTACTGTGCTCCACTGTACTCTACCTCTACTATACTACACTGTACTCTACCTCTACAGTGCTCCACTCTGCTCTACCTCTACTCTACTCCACTGTACTCTACCTCTACTCTGCTCTACTGTACTCTACCTCTACTGTACTCATCTGTACTCTACCTCTACTATACTCCACTGTACTCTACCTCTACTGTGCTCCACTGTACTCTACCTCTAATATGCTCCACTCTACTCTACCTTTACTGTACTCCACTGTACTCTACCTCTACTCTACTCCACTCTACTCTATCTCTACTGTGCTCCAATGTACTCTACCTCTACTGTACTCCACTGTAGTCTACCTCAACTATACTCCACTGTACTCTACCTCTACTGTGCTCCACTGTACTCTACCTCTACTGTGCTCTACTGTACTCTAGCTCTACTGTGCTCCACTGTACTCTACCTCTACTGTACTCCACTGTACTCCACCTCTACAGTGCTCCACTGTACTCTACCTCTACTGTGCTCCACTGTACTCTACCTCTACTCTGCTCTACTGTACTCTATCTCTACTGTGCTCCACTGTACTCTACCTCTACTGTACTCCACTGTAGTCTACCTAAACTATACTCCACTGTACTCTACCTCCACTGTGCTCCACTGTACTCTACCTCAACTATACTCCACTGTACTCTATCTCTACTCTAATCCACTGTACTCTATCTCTACTCTACTCCACTCTACTCTATCTCTACTGTACTCCACTGTACTCTACTCTACTCTACTCTACTGTACTCCACCTCTACTGTGCTCTACTGTACTCCACTGTACTCTAGCTCTACTGTGCTCCACTGTACTCTACCTCTACTGTACTCCACTGTACTCTACATCTACTGTGCTCCACTGTACTCTACCTCTACTGTACTCCACTGTACTCTACCTCTACTGTACTCCACTGTACTCTACCTCTACTGTACTCCACTGTATTCTACCTCTACTGTGCTCTACTGTACCCTACCTCTACTGTACTCCACTGTACTCTACCTCTACTGTACTGTACTGTTCTCTACCTCTACTGTACTCTACTGTACTCCACCTCTACTGTGCTCCACTGTACTCCACTGTACTCTATCTCTACTGTGCTCCACTGTACTCCACTGTACTCTACCTCTACTGTGCTCCACTGCACTCTACCTCTACTGTACTCCACTGTACTCTATCTCTACTGTGCTCCACTGTACTCTACCTCTACTGTGCTCCACTGTACTCCACTGTACTCTATCTCTACTGTGATCCACTGTACTCTACCTCTGCTGTGCTCCACTGTACTCTATCTCTACTCTACTCCACTGTACTCTATCTCTACTGTTCTCCACTGTACTCTACCTCTACTGTGCTCCACTGTACTCCACTGTACTCTATCTCTACTGTGATCCACTGTACTCTACCTCTGCTGTGCTCCACTGTACTCTATCTCTACTCTACTCCACTGTACTCTATCTCTATTTTACTCCACTGTACTCTACCTGTAGTGTACTCTACTGTACTCCACCTCTACTGTACTCCACTGTATTCTACCTCTACTATACTCCACTGTACTCTACCTCTACTGTGCTCCACTGTACTCTACCTCTAATATGCTCCACTCTACTCTACCTTTACTGTACTCCACTGTACTCTACCTCTACTCTGCTCTACTCTACTCTATCTCTACTGTGCTCCAGTGTACTCTACCTCTACTGTACTCCACTGTAGTCTACCTCAACTATACTCCACTGTACTCTACCTCTACTCTGCTCCACTGTACTCTACCTCTACTGTGCTCTACTGTACTCTATCTCTACTGTGCTCCACTGTACTCTACCTCTACTGTACTCCACTGTACTCCACCTCCACAGTGCTCCACTGTACTCTACCTCTACTGTCCTCCACTGTACCCTACCTCTACTCTGCTCTACTGTACTCTATCTCTACTGTGATCCACTGTACTCTACCTCTACTGTACTCCACTGTAGTCTACCTAAACTATACTCCACTGTACTCTACCTCCACTGTGCTCCACTGTACTCTACCTCAACTATACTCCACTGTACTCTATCTCTACTCTAATCCACTGTACTCTATCTCTACTCTACTCCACTCTACTCTATCTCTACTGTACTCCACTGTACTCTACCTCTACTCTACTCTACTGTACTCCACCTCTACTGTGCTCTACTGTACTCCACTGTACTCTAGCTCTACTGTGCTCCACTGTACTCTACCTCTACTGTACTCCACTGTACTCTACATCTACTGTGCTCCACTGTACTCTACCTCTACTGTACTCCACTGTACTCTACCTCTACTGTACTCCACTGTACTCTACCTCTACTGTACTCCACTGTATTCTACCTCTACTGTGCTCTACTGTACCCTACCTCTACTGTACTCCACTGTACTCTACCTCTACTGTACTGTACTGTTCTCTACCTCTACTGTACTCTACTGTACTCCACCTCTACTGTGCTCCACTGTACTCCACTGTACTCTACCTCTACTGTGCTCCACTGTACTCTACCTCTACTGTACTCCACTGTACTCTACCTCTACTGTACTCCACTGTATTCTACCTCTACTGTGCTCTACTGTACCCTACCTCTACTGTACTCCACTGTACTCTACCTCTACTGTACTGTACTGTTCTCTACCTCTACTGTACTCTACTGTACTCCACCTCTACTGTGCTCCACTGTACTCCACTGTACTCTTCCTCTACTGTACTCCACTGTACTCTATCTCTACTGTGCTCCACTGTACTCTACCTTTACTGTGCTCTACTGTACTCTACTCTACTGTGCTCCACTGTACTCTATTTCTACTGTACCCCACTGTACTCCAACTCTACTATGCTCCACTGTACTCTACATCTACTGTGCTCCACTGTACACTACCTCTACTGTACTCCACTGTACTCTACCTCTACTGTGCTCCACTGTACTCTACCTCTACTGTACTCCACTGTACTCTACCTCTACAGTGCTCCACTCTGCTCTACCTCTACTCTACTCCACTGTACTCTACCTCTACTCTGCTCTACTGTACTCTACCTCTACTGTACTCCACTGTATTCTACCTCTACTATACTCCACTGTACTCTACCTCTACTGTGCTCCACTGTACTCTACCTCTAATATGCTCCACTCTACTCTACCTTTACTGTACTCCACTGTACTCTACCTCTACTCTGCTCTACTCTACTCTATCTCTACTGTGCTCCAGTGTACTCTACCTCTACTTTACTCCACTGTAGTCTACCTCAACTATACTCCAATGTACTCTACCTCTACTCTGCTCCACTGTACTCTACCTCTACTGTGCTCTACTGTACTCTATCTCTACTGTGCTCCACTGTACTCTACCTCTACTGTACTCCACTGTACTCCACCTCCACAGTGCTCCACTGTACTCTACCTCTACTGTCCTCCACTGTACCCTACCTCTACTCTGCTCTACTGTACTCTATCTCTACTGTGATCCACTGTACTCTACCTCTACTGTACTCCACTGTAGTCTACCTAAACTATACTCCACTGTACTCTACCTCCACTGTGCTCCACTGTACTCTACCTCAACTATACTCCACTGTACTCTATCTCTACTCTAATCCACTGTACTCTATCTCTACTCTACTCCACTCTACTCTATCTCTACTGTACTCCACTGTACTCTACCTCTACTCTACTCTACTGTACTCCACCTCTACTGTGCTCTACTGTACTCCACTGTACTCTAGCTCTACTGTGCTCCACTGTACTCTACCTCTACTGTACTCCACTGTACTCTACATCTACTGTGCTCCACTGTACTCTACCTCTACTGTACTCCACTGTACTCTACCTCTACTGTACTCCACTGTACTCTACCTCTACTGTACTCCACTGTATTCTACCTCTACTGTGCTCTACTGTACCCTACCTCTACTGTACTCCACTGTACTCTACCTCTACTGTACTGTACTGTTCTCTACCTCTACTGTACTCTACTGTACTCCACCTCTACTGTGCTCCACTGTACTCCACTGTACTCTACCTCTACTGTGCTCCACTGTACTCTACCTCTACTGTACTCCACTGTACTCTACCTCTACTGTACTCCACTGTATTCTACCTCTACTGTGCTCTACTGTACCCTACCTCTACTGTACTCCACTGTACTCTACCTCTACTGTACTGTACTGTTCTCTACCTCTACTGTACTCTACTGTACTCCACCTCTACTGTGCTCCACTGTACTCCACTGTACTCTACCTCTACTGTGCTCCACTGCACTCTACCTCTACTGTACTCCACTGTACTCTATCTCTACTGTGCTCCACTGTACTCTACCTCTACTGTATTCCACTGTACTCTATCTCTACTGTTCTCCACTGTACTCTACCTCTACTGTGCTCCACTGTACTCTACCTCTAATATGCTCCACTCTACTCTACCTTTACTGTACTCCACTGTACTCTACCTCTACTCTGCTCTACTCTACTCTATCTCTACTGTGCTCCAGTGTACTCTACCTCTACTGTACTCCACTGTAGTCTACCTCAACTATACTCCACTGTACTCTACCTCTACTCTGCTCCACTGTACTCTACCTCTACTGTGCTCTACTGTACTCTATCTCTACTGTGCTCCACTGTACTCTACCTCTACTGTACTCCACTGTACTCCACCTCCACAGTGCTCCACTGTACTCTACCTCTACTGTCCTCCACTGTACCCTACTTCTACTCTGCTCTACTGTACTCTATCTCTACTGTGATCCACTGTACTCTACCTCTACTGTACTCCACTGTAGTCTACCTAAACTATACTCCACTGTACTCTACCTCCACTGTGCTCCACTGTACTCTACCTCAACTATACTCCACTGTACTCTATCTCTACTCTAATCCACTGTACTCTATCTCTACTCTACTCCACTCTACTCTATCTCTACTGTACTCCACTGTACTCTACCTCTACTCTACTCTACTGTACTCCACCTCTACTGTGCTCTACTGTACTCCACTGTACTCTAGCTCTACTGTGCTCCACTGTACTCTACCTCTACTGTACTCCACTGTACTCTACATCTACTGTGCTCCACTGTACTCTACCTCTACTGTACTCCACTGTACTCTACCTCTACTGTACTCCACTGTACTCTACCTCTACTGTACTCCACTGTATTCTACCTCTACTGTGCTCTACTGTACCCTACCTCTACTGTACTCCACTGTACTCTACCTCTACTGTACTGTACTGTTCTCTACCTCTACTGTACTCTACTGTACTCCACCTCTACTGTGCTCCACTGTACTCCACTGTACTCTACCTCTACTGTGCTCCACTGCACTCTACCTCTACTGTACTCCACTGTACTCTATCTCTACTGTGCTCCACTGTACTCTACCTCTACTGTACTCCACTGTACTCTATCTCTACTGTTCTCCACTGTACTCTACCTCTACTGTGCTCCACTGTACTCCACTGTACTCTTCCTCTACTGTACTCCACTGTACTCTATCTCTACTGTGCTCCACTGTACTCTACCTCTACTGTGCTCTACTGTACTCTACTCTACTGTGCTCCACTGTACTCTATTTCTACTGTACCCCACTGTACTCTACCTCTACTGTGCTCCACTGTACTCTACCTCTACTGTGCTCCACTGTACACTACCTCTACTGTGCTCCACTGTACTCTACCTCTACTGTACTCCTCTGTAGTCTACCTCAACTATACTCCACTGTACTCTACCTCTACTGTGCTCCACTGTACTCTACCTCTACTGTACTCCACTCTACTCTATCTCTACTGTGCTCCACTGTACTCTACCTCTACTGTACTCCACTGTACTCTATCTCTACTGTTCTCCACTGTACTCTACCTCTACTGTGCTCCACTGTACTTCACTGTACTCTATCTCTACTGTGATCCACTGTACTCTACCTCTGCTGTGCTCCACTGTACTCTATCTCTACTCTACTCCACTGTACTCTATCTCTATTGTACTCCACTTTACTCTACCTCTACTGTACTCTACTGTACTCCACCTCTAGTGTGCTCCACTGTACTCCACTGTACTCTTACTCTACTGTACTCCACTGTACTCTATCTCTACTGTGCTCCACTGTACTCTACCTCTACTGTGCTCTACTGTACTCTACTTTATTGTGCTCCACTGTACTCTATTTCTAATGTACCCCACTGTACTCTACCTATACTGTGCTCCACTGTACTCTACCTCTACTGTGCTCCACTTTACACTACCTCTACTGTACTCCACTGTACTCTACCTCTACTGTGCTCCACTGTACTCTACCTCTACTGTGCTCCACTGTACTCTACCTCTACTGTGCTCCACTGTGCTCTATCTCTACTGTACTCCACTGTACTCTACCTCTACAGTGATCCACTGTGCTCTACCTCTACTGTACTCCACTTTACTCTACCTCTACTCTGCTCTACTGTGCTCTACCTATACTGTGCTCCACTGTACTCTACCTCTACTTTACTCCACTGTAGTCCACCTCAACTATACTCCACTGTACTCTACCTCCACTGTGCTCCACTGTACTCTACCTCTACTGTACTCCACTGTACTCTATCTCTACTGTACTCCACTGTAATCTATCTCTACTGTGCTCCACTGTACTATACCTCTACTGTGCTCCACTGTACTCCACTGTACTCTATCTCTACTGTGATCCACTGTACTCTACCTCTGCTGTGCTCCACTGTACTCTATCTCTACTCTACTCCACTGTACTCTACCTCTACTGTACTCCACTGTACTCTACCTCTAATGTACTGCACTCTACTCTACCTCTACTCTGCTCCACTGTACTCTACCTCTAATGTACTCCACTGTACTCTACCTCTACTGTACTCTTCTCTACTCCACCTCTAATGTGCTCCACTCTACTCTACCTCTACTGTACTCCACTGTACTCTACCTCTACTGTACTCCACTGTACTCTACCTCTACTATACTCCACTGCACTTATCTCTGCTGTGTTCGACTGTACTCTATCTCTACTTTACTCCACTGTACTCTATCTCTACTGTTCTCCACTGTACTCTACCTCTACTGTGCTCCACTGTACTCTACCTCTAATATGCTCCACTCTACTCTACCTTTACTGTACTCCACTGTACTCTACCTCTACTCTGCTCTACTCTACTCTATCTCTACTGTGCTCCAGTGTACTCTACCTCTACTGTACTCCACTGTAGTCTACCTCAACTATACTCCACTGTACTCTACCTCTACTCTGCTCCACTGTACTCTACCTCTACTGTGCTCTACTGTACTCTATCTCTACTGTGCTCCACTGTACTCTACCTCTACTGTACTCCACTGTACTCCACCTCCACAGTGCTCCACTGTACTCTACCTCTACTGTCCTCCACTGTACCCTACTTCTACTCTGCTCTACTGTACTCTATCTCTACTGTGATCCACTGTACTCTACCTCTACTGTACTCCACTGTAGTCTACCTAAACTATACTCCACTGTACTCTACCTCCACTGTGCTCCACTGTACTCTACCTCAACTATACTCCACTGTACTCTATCTCTACTCTAATCCACTGTACTCTAACTCTACTCTACTCCACTCTACTCTATCTCTACTGTACTCCACTGTACTCTACCTCTACTCTACTCTACTGTACTCCACCTCTACTGTGCTCTACTGTACTCCACTGTACTCTAGCTCTACTGTGCTCCACTGTATTCTACCTCTACTGTACTCCACTGTACTCTACATCTACTGTGCTCCACTGTACTCTACCTCTACTGTACTCCACTGTACTCTACCTCTACTGTACTCCACTGTACTCTACCTCTACTGTACTCCACTGTATTCTACCTCTACTGTGCTCTACTGTACCCTACCTCTACTGTACTCCACTGTACTCTACCTCTACTGTACTGTACTGTTCTCTACCTCTACTGTACTCTACTGTACTCCACCTCTACTGTGCTCCACTGTACTCCACTGTACTCTACCTCTACTGTGCTCCACTGCACTCTACCTCTACTGTACTCCACTGTACTCTATCTCTACTGTGCTCCACTGTACTCTACCTCTACTGTACTCCACTGTACTCTATCTCTACTGTTCTCCACTGTACTCTACCTCTACTGTGCTCCACTGTACTCCACTGTACTCTTCCTCTACTGTACTCCACTGTACTCTATCTCTACTGTGCTCCACTGTACTCTACCTCTACTGTGCTCTACTGTACTCTACTCTACTGTGCTCCACTGTACTCTATTTCTACTGTACCCCACTGTACTCTACCTCTACTGTGCTCCACTGTACTCTACCTCTACTGTGCTCCACTGTACACTACCTCTACTGTGCTCCACTGTACTCTACCTCTACTGTACTCCTCTGTAGTCTACCTCAACTATACTCCACTGTACTCTACCTCTACTGTGCTCCACTGTACTCTACCTCTACTGTACTCCACTCTACTCTATCTCTACTGTGCTCCACTGTACTCTACCTCTACTGTACTCCACTGTACTCTATCTCTACTGTTCTCCACTGTACTCTACCTCTACTGTGCTCCACTGTACTTCACTGTACTCTATCTCTACTGTGATCCACTGTACTCTACCTCTGCTGTGCTCCACTGTACTCTATCTCTACTCTACTCCACTGTACTCTATCTCTATTGTACTCCACTTTACTCTACCTCTACTGTACTCTACTGTACTCCACCTCTAGTGTGCTCCACTGTACTCCACTGTACTCTTACTCTACTGTACTCCACTGTACTCTATCTCTACTGTGCTCCACTGTACTCTACCTCTACTGTGCTCTACTGTACTCTACTTTATTGTGCTCCACTGTACTCTATTTCTAATGTACCCCACTGTACTCTACCTATACTGTGCTCCACTGTACTCTACCTCTACTGTGCTCCACTTTACACTACCTCTACTGTACTCCACTGTACTCTACCTCTACTGTGCTCCACTGTACTCTACCTCTACTGTGCTCCACTGTACTCTACCTCTACTGTGCTCCACTGTGCTCTATCTCTACTGTACTCCACTGTACTCTACCTCTACAGTGATCCACTGTGCTCTACCTCTACTGTACTCCACTTTACTCTACCTCTACTCTGCTCTACTGTGCTCTACCTATACTGTGCTCCACTGTACTCTACCTCTACTTTACTCCACTGTAGTCCACCTCAACTATACTCCACTGTACTCTACCTCCACTGTGCTCCACTGTACTCTACCTCTACTGTACTCCACTGTACTCTATCTCTACTGTACTCCACTGTAATCTATCTCTACTGTGCTCCACTGTACTATACCTCTACTGTGCTCCACTGTACTCCACTGTACTCTATCTCTACTGTGATCCACTGTACTCTACCTCTGCTGTGCTCCACTGTACTCTATCTCTACTCTACTCCACTCTACTCTACCTCTACTGTACTCCACTGTACTCTACCTCTAATGTACTGCACTCTACTCTACCTCTACTCTGCTCCACTGTACTCTACCTCTAATGTACTCCACTGTACTCTACCTCTACTGTACTCTTCTCTACTCCACCTCTAATGTGCTCCACTCTACTCTACCTCTACTGTACTCCACTGTACTCTACCTCTACTGTACTCCACTGTACTCTACCTCTACTATACTCCACTGCACTTATCTCTACTGTGTTCGACTGTACTCTATCTCTACTTTACTCCACTGTACTCTATCTCTACTGTACTACACTGTACTCTTCCTCTACTGTGCTCCACTGTACTCTATCTCTACTGTGCTCTACTGTACTCTATCTTTACTGTGCTCTACTGTACTCTACCTCTACTATACTCCACTGTACTCTACCTCTACTGTGCTCCACTCTACTCTACCTCTACTGTGCTCCACTGTACTCTACCTCTACTGTGCTCCACTGTACTCTATCTCTACTGTACTCCACTGTACTCTACCTCTACTGTGCTCTACTGTACTCTACTCTATTGTGCTCCACTGTACTCTATTTCTACTGTACCCCACTGTACTCTACCTCTACTGTGCTCCACTGTACTCTACCTCTACTGTACTCCACTGTACACTACCTCTACTGTACTCCACTGTACTCTACCTCTACTGTGCTCCACTGTACTCTACCTCTAATGTGCTCCACTGTACTCTACCTCTACTGTGCTCCACTGTACTCTATCTCTACTGTACTCCACTGTATTCTACCTTTACAGTGATCCACTGTGCTCTACCTCTACTGTACTCCACTGTACTCTACCTCTACTCTGCTCTACTGTGCTCTACCTATACTGTACTTCACTGTACTCTACCTCTACTTTACTCCACTGTAGTCCACCTCAACTATACTCCACTGTACTCTACCTCTACTGTGCCCCACTGTACTCTACCTCTACTGTGCTCCACTGTACTCTACCTCTACTGTACTCCACTGTACTATACCTCTACTGTACTCCACTGTACCCTACCTCTACTGTACTCCACTGTATTCTACCTCTACTGTGCTCTACTGTACTCTACCTCTACTGTACTCCACTGTACTCTACCTCTACTGTACTGTACGGTTCTCTACCTCTACTGTACTCTACTGTACTCCACCTCTACTGTGCTCCACTGTACTCCACTGTACTCTACCTCTACTGTACTCCACTGTACTCTATCTCTACTGTTCTCCACTGTACTCTACCTCTACTGTGCTCCACTGTACTACACTGTACTCTATCTCTACTGTGATCCACTGTACTCTACCTCTGCTGTGCTCCACTTTACTCTATCTCTACTCTACTCCACTGTACTCTATCTCTATTGTACTCCACTGTACTCTACCTCTACTGTACTCTACTGTACTCCACCTCTACTGTGCTCCACTGTACTCTTCCTCTACTGTACTCCACTGTACTCTATCTCTACTGTGCTCCACTGTACTCTACCTCTAATGTGCTCTACTGTACTCTACTCTACTGTGCTCCACTGTACTCTATTTCTACTGTACCCCACTGTACTCTACCTCTACTGTGCTCCACTGTACTCTACCTCTACTGTGCTCCACTGTACACTACCTCTACTGTACTCCACTGTACTCTACCTCTACTGTGCTCCACTGTACTCTACCTCTACTGTGCTCCACTGTACTCTACCTCTACTGTGCTCCACTGTACTCTATCTCTATTGTACTCCACTGTACTCTACCTCTACAGTGCTCCACTGTGCTCTACCTCTACTGTAATCCACTGTACTCTACCTCTACTCTGCTCTACTGTTCTCTACCTCTACTGTACTCCACTGTACTCTACCTCTACTCTGCTCTAATGTACTCTATCTCTACTGTGCTCCACTGTACTCTACCTCTACTGCACTCCACTGTAGTCTACCTCAACTATACTCCAGTGTACTCTACCTCTACTGTGCTCCACTGTAATCTACCTCTACTGTACTCCACTGTACTCTACCTCTACTATACTCCACTGTACTCTACCTCTACTGTGCTCTACTGTACTAAATCTCTACTATGCTCCATTGTACTCTACCTCTACTGTACTCCACTGTACTCTACCTCTACTCTGCTCTATTTTACTCTATCTCTACTGTGCTCCACTGTACTCTACCTCTACTGTACTCCACTGTACTCCACCTCTACAGTGTTCTACTGTACTCTACCTCTACTGTACTCCACTGTACTCTACCTCTACTCTGCTCTACTGTACTCTATCTCTACTGTGCTCCACTGTACTCTACCTCTACTGTACTCCACTGTACTCTACCTCAACTATACTCCACTTTACTCTATCTCTACTCTAATCCACTGTACTCTATCTCTACTCTACTCCACTCTACTCTATCTCTACTGTACTCCACTGTACTCTACCTCTACTCTACTCTACTGTACTCCACCTCTACTGTGCTCTACTGTGCTCCACTGTACTCTACCTCTACTGTGCTCTACTGTAGTCTATCTCTACTGTGCTCCACTGTACTCTACCTCTACTGTACTCCACTGTACTCCACCTCTACAGTGCTCCACTGTACTCTACCTCTACTCTACTCCACTCTATTCTACCTCTACTCTGCTCTAGTGTACTCTATCTCTACTGTGCTCTACTGTACTCTACCTCTATTATACTCCACTGTACTCTACCTCTATTGTGCTCCACTGTACTCTACCTCTACTGTGCTCCACTGTACACTACCTCTACTGTAGTCCACTGTACTCTACCTCTACTGTGCTCCACTCTACTCTACCTCTACTGTGCTCAGCTGTACTCTACCTCTACTGTACTCCACTGTACTCTACCTCTACTATACTCCACTGCACTTATCTCTACTGTGCTCCACTGTACTCTATCTCTACTGTAGTCCACTGTACTCTACCACTACTATACTCTACTGTACTCCACCTCTACTCTACTCCACTGTAGTCTACCTCAACTATACTCCACTCTATTCTACCTCTACTGTGCTCCACTGTACTCTACCTCTACTCTGCTCTACTGTACTCTATCTCTACTGTACTCCACTATACTCTACCTCCACTGTACTCCACTGTACTCTAGCTCTACTGTGCTCCCATGTACTCTACCTCTACTGTACTCCACTGTACTCTACATCTACTGTGCTCCACTGTACTCTACCTCTAATGTGCTCCACTCTACTCTACCTTTACTGTACTCCACTGTACTCTACCTCTACTCTGCTCTACTCTACTCTATCTCTACTGTGCTCCACTGTACTCTATCTCTACTGTGCTCCACTGTACTCTACCTCTACTGTACTCCACTGTACTCCACCTCTACAGTGCTCCACTGTACTCTACCTCTACTGTCCTCCACTGTACTCTACCTCTACTCTGCTCTACTGTACTCTATCTCTACTGTGCTCCACTGAACTCTACCTCTACTGTATTCCACTGTAGTCTACCTAAACTATACTCCACTGTACTCTACCTCCACTGTGCTCCACTGTACTCTACCTCAACTATACTCCACTCTACTCTATCTCTACTGTACTCCACTGTACTCTACCTCTACTCTACTCTACTGTACTCCACCTCTACTGTGCTCCACTGTACTCCACTGTACTCTAGCTCTACTGTGCTCCACTGTACTCTACCTCTACTGTACTCCACTGTACTCTACATCTACTGTGCTCCACTGTACTCTACCTCTACTGTACTCCACTGTACTCTACCTCTACTCTACTCCACTGTACTCTACCTCTACTGTACTCCACTGTAATCTACCTCTACTGTGCTCTACTGTACTCTACCTCTACTGTACTCCACTGTACTCTACCTCTACTGCACTGTACTGTTCTCTACATCTACTGTACTCTACTGTACTCCACCTCTACTGTGCTCCACTGTACTCCACTGTACTCTACCCTTTACTGTGCTCCACTCTACTCTACCTTTACTGTACTCCACTGTACTCTACCTCTACTCTGCTCTACTCTACTCTATCTCTACTGTGCTCCAGTGTACTCTACCTCTACTGTACTCCACTGTAGTCTACCTCAACTATACTCCACTGTACTCTACCTCTACTCTGCTCCACTGTACTCTACCTCTACTGTGCTCTACTGTACTCTATCTCTACTGTGCTCCACTGTACTCTACCTCTACTGTACTCCACTGTACTCCACCTCCACAGTGCTCCACTGTACTCTACCTCTACTGTCCTCCACTGTACCCTACTTCTACTCTGCTCTACTGTACTCTATCTCTACTGTGATCCACTGTACTCTACCTCTACTGTACTCCACTGTAGTCTACCTAAACTATACTCCACTGTACTCTACCTCCACTGTGCTCCACTGTACTCTACCTCAACTATACTCCACTGTACTCTATCTCTACTCTAATCCACTGTACTCTATCTCTACTCTACTCCACTCTACTCTATCTCTACTGTACTCCACTGTACTCTACCTCTACTCTACTCTACTGTACTCCACCTCTACTGTGCTCTACTGTACTCCACTGTACTCTAGCTCTACTGTGCTCCACTGTACTCTACCTCTACTGTACTCCACTGTACTCTACATCTACTGTGCTCCACTGTACTCTACCTCTACTGTACTCCACTGTACTCTACCTCTACTGTACTCCACTGTACTCTACCTCTACTGTACTCCACTGTATTCTACCTCTACTGTGCTCTACTGTACCCTACCTCTACTGTACTCCACTGTACTCTACCTCTACTGTACTGTACTGTTCTCTACCTCTACTGTACTCTACTGTACTCCACCTCTACTGTGCTCCACTGTACTCCACTGTACTCTACCTCTACTGTGCTCCACTGCACTCTACCTCTACTGTACTCCACTGTACTCTATCTCTACTGTGCTCCACTGTACTCTACCTCTACTGTACTCCACTGTACTCTATCTCTACTGTTCTCCACTGTACTCTACCTCTACTGTGCTCCACTGTACTCCACTGTACTCTTCCTCTACTGTACTCCACTGTACTCTATCTCTACTGTGCTCCACTGTACTCTACCTCTACTGTGCTCTACTGTACTCTACTCTACTGTGCTCCACTGTACTCTATTTCTACTGTACCCCACTGTACTCTACCTCTACTGTGCTCCACTGTACTCTACCTCTACTGTGCTCCACTGTACACTACCTCTACTGTGCTCCACTGTACTCTACCTCTACTGTACTCCTCTGTAGTCTACCTCAACTATACTCCACTGTACTCTACCTCTACTGTGCTCCACTGTACTCTACCTCTACTGTACTCCACTCTACTCTATCTCTACTGTGCTCCACTGTACTCTACCTCTACTGTACTCCACTGTACTCTATCTCTACTGTTCTCCACTGTACTCTACCTCTACTGTGGTCCACTGTACTTCACTGTACTCTATCTCTACTGTGATCCACTGTACTCTACCTCTGCTGTGCTCCACTGTACTCTATCTCTACTCTACTCCACTGTACTCTATCTCTATTGTACTCCACTTTACTCTACCTCTACTGTACTCTACTGTACTCCACCTCTAGTGTGCTCCACTGTACTCCACTGTACTCTTACTCTACTGTACTCCACTGTACTCTATCTCTACTGTGCTCCACTGTACTCTACCTCTACTGTGCTCTACTGTACTCTACTTTATTGTGCTCCACTGTACTCTATTTCTAATGTACCCCACTGTACTCTACCTATACTGTGCTCCACTGTACTCTACCTCTACTGTGCTCCACTTTACACTACCTCTACTGTACTCCACTGTACTCTACCTCTACTGTGCTCCACTGTACTCTACCTCTACTGTGCTCCACTGTACTCTACCTCTACTGTGCTCCACTGTGCTCTATCTCTACTGTACTCCACTGTACTCTACCTCTACAGTGATCCACTGTGCTCTACCTCTACTGTACTCCACTTTACTCTACCTCTACTCTGCTCTACTGTGCTCTACCTATACTGTGCTCCACTGTACTCTACCTCTACTTTACTCCACTGTAGTCCACCTCAACTATACTCCACTGTACTCTACCTCCACTGTGCTCCACTGTACTCTACCTCTACTGTACTCCACTGTACTCTATCTCTACTGTACTCCACTGTAATCTATCTCTACTGTGCTCCACTGTACTATACCTCTACTGTGCTCCACTGTACTCCACTGTACTCTATCTCTACTGTGATCCACTGTACTCTACCTCTGCTGTGCTCCACTGTACTCTATCTCTACTCTACTCCACTGTACTCTACCTCTACTGTACTCCACTGTACTCTACCTCTAATGTACTGCACTCTACTCTACCTCTACTCTGCTCCACTGTACTCTACCTCTAATGTACTCCACTGTACTCTACCTCTACTGTACTCTTCTCTACTCCACCTCTAATGTGCTCCACTCTACTCTACCTCTACTGTACTCCACTGTACTCTACCTCTACTGTACTCCACTGTACTCTACCTCTACTATACTCCACTGCACTTATCTCTGCTGTGTTCGACTGTACTCTATCTCTACTTTACTCCACTGTACTCTATCTCTACTGTTCTCCACTGTACTCTACCTCTACTGTGCTCCACTGTACTCTACCTCTAATATGCTCCACTCTACTCTACCTTTACTGTACTCCACTGTACTCTACCTCTACTCTGCTCTACTCTACTCTATCTCTACTGTGCTCCAGTGTACTCTACCTCTACTGTACTCCACTGTAGTCTACCTCAACTATACTCCACTGTACTCTACCTCTACTCTGCTCCACTGTACTCTACCTCTACTGTGCTCTACTGTACTCTATCTCTACTGTGCTCCACTGTACTCTACCTCTACTGTACTCCACTGTACTCCACCTCCACAGTGCTCCACTGTACTCTACCTCTACTGTGTTCCACTGTACCCTACTTCTACTCTGCTCTACTGTACTCTATCTCTACTGTGATCCACTGTACTCTACCTCTACTGTACTCCACTGTAGTCTACCTAAACTATACTCCACTGTACTCTACCTCCACTGTGCTCCACTGTACTCTACCTCAACTATACTCCACTGTACTCTATCTCTACTCTAATCCACTGTACTCTAACTCTACTCTACTCCACTCTACTCTATCTCTACTGTACTCCACTGTACTCTACCTCTACTCTACTCTACTGTACTCCACCTCTACTGTGCTCTACTGTACTCCACTGTACTCTAGCTCTACTGTGCTCCACTGTATTCTACCTCTACTGTACTCCACTGTACTCTACATCTACTGTGCTCCACTGTACTCTACCTCTACTGTACTCCACTGTACTCTACCTCTACTGTACTCCACTGTACTCTACCTCTACTGTACTCCACTGTATTCTACCTCTACTGTGCTCTACTGTACCCTACCTCTACTGTACTCCACTGTACTCTACCTCTACTGTACTGTACTGTTCTCTACCTCTACTGTACTCTACTGTACTCCACCTCTACTGTGCTCCACTGTACTCCACTGTACTCTACCTCTACTGTGCTCCACTGCACTCTACCTCTACTGTACTCCACTGTACTCTATCTCTACTGTGCTCCACTGTACTCTACCTCTACTGTACTCCACTGTACTCTATCTCTACTGTTCTCCACTGTACTCTACCTCTACTGTGCTCCACTGTACTCCACTGTACTCTTCCTCTACTGTACTCCACTGTACTCTATCTCTACTGTGCTCCACTGTACTCTACCTCTACTGTGCTCTACTGTACTCTACTCTACTGTGCTCCACTGTACTCTATTTCTACTGTACCCCACTGTACTCTACCTCTACTGTGCTCCACTGTACTCTACCTCTACTGTGCTCCACTGTACACTACCTCTACTGTGCTCCACTGTACTCTACCTCTACTGTACTCCTCTGTAGTCTACCTCAACTATACTCCACTGTACTCTACCTCTACTGTGCTCCACTGTACTCTACCTCTACTGTACTCCACTCTACTCTATCTCTACTGTGCTCCACTGTACTCTACCTCTACTGTACTCCACTGTACTCTATCTCTACTGTTCTCCACTGTACTCTACCTCTACTGTGCTCCACTGTACTTCACTGTACTCTATCTCTACTGTGATCCACTGTACTCTACCTCTGCTGTGCTCCACTGTACTCTATCTCTACTCTACTCCACTGTACTCTATCTCTATTGTACTCCACTTTACTCTACCTCTACTGTACTCTACTGTACTCCACCTCTAGTGTGCTCCACTGTACTCCACTGTACTCTTACTCTACTGTACTCCACTGTACTCTATCTCTACTGTGCTCCACTGTACTCTACCTCTACTGTGCTCTACTGTACTCTACTTTATTGTGCTCCACTGTACTCTATTTCTAATGTACCCCACTGTACTCTACCTATACTGTGCTCCACTGTACTCTACCTCTACTGTGCTCCACTTTACACTACCTCTACTGTACTCCACTGTACTCTACCTCTACTGTGCTCCACTGTACTCTACCTCTACTGTGCTCCACTGTACTCTACCTCTACTGTGCTCCACTGTGCTCTATCTCTACTGTACTCCACTGTACTCTACCTCTACAGTGATCCACTGTGCTCTACCTCTACTGTACTCCACTTTACTCTACCTCTACTCTGCTCTACTGTGCTCTACCTATACTGTGCTCCACTGTACTCTACCTCTACTTTACTCCACTGTAGTCCACCTCAACTATACTCCACTGTACTCTACCTCCACTGTGCTCCACTGTACTCTACCTCTACTGTACTCCACTGTACTCTATCTCTACTGTACTCCACTGTAATCTATCTCTACTGTGCTCCACTGTACTATACCTCTACTGTGCTCCACTGTACTCCACTGTACTCTATCTCTACTGTGATCCACTGTACTCTACCTCTGCTGTGCTCCACTGTACTCTATCTCTACTCTACTCCACTCTACTCTACCTCTACTGTACTCCACTGTACTCTACCTCTAATGTACTGCACTCTACTCTACCTCTACTCTGCTCCACTGTACTCTACCTCTAATGTACTCCACTGTACTCTACCTCTACTGTACTCTTCTCTACTCCACCTCTAATGTGCTCCACTCTACTCTACCTCTACTGTACTCCACTGTACTCTACCTCTACTGTACTCCACTGTACTCTACCTCTACTATACTCCACTGCACTTATCTCTACTGTGTTCGACTGTACTCTATCTCTACTTTACTCCACTGTACTCTATCTCTACTGTACTACACTGTACTCTTCCTCTACTGTGCTCCACTGTACTCTATCTCTACTGTGCTCTACTGTACTCTATCTTTACTGTGCTCTACTGTACTCTACCTCTACTATACTCCACTGTACTCTACCTCTACTGTGCTCCACTCTACTCTACCTCTACTGTGCTCCACTGTACTCTACCTCTACTGTGCTCCACTGTACTCTATCTCTACTGTACTCCATTGTACTCTACCTCTACTGTGCTCTACTGTACTCTACTCTATTGTGCTCCACTGTACTCTATTTCTACTGTACCCCACTGTACTCTACCTCTACTGTGCTCCACTGTACTCTACCTCTACTGTACTCCACTGTACACTACCTCTACTGTACTCCACTGTACTCTACCTCTACTGTGCTCCACTGTACTCTACCTCTAATGTGCTCCACTGTACTCTACCTCTACTGTGCTCCACTGTACTCTATCTCTACTGTACTCCACTGTATTCTACCTTTACAGTGATCCACTGTGCTCTACCTCTACTGTACTCCACTGTACTCTACCTCTACTCTGCTCTACTGTGCTCTACCTATACTGTACTTCACTGTACTCTACCTCTACTTTACTCCACTGTAGTCCACCTCAACTATACTCCACTGTACTCTACCTCTACTGTGCCCCACTGTACTCTACCTCTACTGTGCTCCACTGTACTCTACCTCTACTGTACTCCACTGTACTATACCTCTACTGTACTCCACTGTACCCTACCTCTACTGTACTCCACTGTATTCTACCTCTACTGTGCTCTACTGTACTCTACCTCTACTGTACTCCACTGTACTCTACCTCTACTGTACTGTACGGTTCTCTACCTCTACTGTACTCTACTGTACTCCACCTCTACTGTGCTCCACTGTACTCCACTGTACTCTACCTCTACTGTACTCCACTGTACTCTATCTCTACTGTTCTCCACTGTACTCTACCTCTACTGTGCTCCACTGTACTACACTGTACTCTATCTCTACTGTGATCCACTGTACTCTACCTCTGCTGTGCTCCACTTTACTCTATCTCTACTCTACTCCACTGTACTCTATCTCTATTGTACTCCACTGTACTCTACCTCTACTGTACTCTACTGTACTCCACCTCTACTGTGCTCCACTGTACTCTTCCTCTACTGTACTCCACTGTACTCTATCTCTACTGTGCTCCACTGTACTCTACCTCTAATGTGCTCTACTGTACTCTACTCTACTGTGCTCCACTGTACTCTATTTCTACTGTACCCCACTGTACTCTACCTCTACTGTGCTCCACTGTACTCTACCTCTACTGTGCTCCACTGTACACTACCTCTACTGTACTCCACTGTACTCTACCTCTACTGTGCTCCACTGTACTCTACCTCTACTGTGCTCCACTGTACTCTACCTCTACTGTGCTCCACTGTACTCTATCTCTATTGTACTCCACTGTACTCTACCTCTACAGTGCTCCACTGTGCTCTACCTCTACTGTAATCCACTGTACTCTACCTCTACTCTGCTCTACTGTTCTCTACCTCTACTGTACTCCACTGTACTCTACCTCTACTCTGCTCTAATGTACTCTATCTCTACTGTGCTCCACTGTACTCTACCTCTACTGCACTCCACTGTAGTCTACCTCAACTATACTCCAGTGTACTCTACCTCTACTGTGCTCCACTGTAATCTACCTCTACTGTACTCCACTGTACTCTACCTCTACTATACTCCACTGTACTCTACCTCTACTGTGCTCTACTGTACTAAATCTCTACTATGCTCCATTGTACTCTACCTCTACTGTACTCCACTGTACTCTACCTCTACTCTGCTCTATTTTACTCTATCTCTACTGTGCTCCACTGTACTCTACCTCTACTGTACTCCACTGTACTCCACCTCTACAGTGTTCTACTGTACTCTACCTCTACTGTACTCCACTGTACTCTACCTCTACTCTGCTCTACTGTACTCTATCTCTACTGTGCTCCACTGTACTCTACCTCTACTGTACTCCACTGTACTCTACCTCAACTATACTCCACTTTACTCTATCTCTACTCTAATCCACTGTACTCTATCTCTACTCTACTCCACTCTACTCTATCTCTACTGTACTCCACTGTACTCTACCTCTACTCTACTCTACTGTACTCCACCTCTACTGTGCTCTACTGTGCTCCACTGTACTCTACCTCTACTGTGCTCTACTGTAGTCTATCTCTACTGTGCTCCACTGTACTCTACCTCTACTGTACTCCACTGTACTCCACCTCTACAGTGCTCCACTGTACTCTACCTCTACTCTACTCCACTCTATTCTACCTCTACTCTGCTCTAGTGTACTCTATCTCTACTGTGCTCTACTGTACTCTACCTCTATTATACTCCACTGTACTCTACCTCTATTGTGCTCCACTGTACTCTACCTCTACTGTGCTCCACTGTACACTACCTCTACTGTAGTCCACTGTACTCTACCTCTACTGTGCTCCACTCTACTCTACCTCTACTGTGCTCAGCTGTACTCTACCTCTACTGTACTCCACTGTACTCTACCTCTACTATACTCCACTGCACTTATCTCTACTGTGCTCCACTGTACTCTATCTCTACTGTAGTCCACTGTACTCTACCACTACTATACTCTACTGTACTCCACCTCTACTCTACTCCACTGTAGTCTACCTCAACTATACTCCACTCTATTCTACCTCTACTGTGCTCCACTGTACTCTACCTCTACTCTGCTCTACTGTACTCTATCTCTACTGTACTCCACTATACTCTACCTCCACTGTACTCCACTGTACTCTAGCTCTACTGTGCTCCCATGTACTCTACCTCTACTGTACTCCACTGTACTCTACATCTACTGTGCTCCACTGTACTCTACCTCTAATGTGCTCCACTCTACTCTACCTTTACTGTACTCCACTGTACTCTACCTCTACTCTGCTCTACTCTACTCTATCTCTACTGTGCTCCACTGTACTCTATCTCTACTGTGCTCCACTGTACTCTACCTCTACTGTACTCCACTGTACTCCACCTCTACAGTGCTCCACTGTACTCTACCTCTACTGTCCTCCACTGTACTCTACCTCTACTCTGCTCTACTGTACTCTATCTCTACTGTGCTCCACTGAACTCTACCTCTACTGTATTCCACTGTAGTCTACCTAAACTATACTCCACTGTACTCTACCTCCACTGTGCTCCACTGTACTCTACCTCAACTATACTCCACTCTACTCTATCTCTACTGTACTCCACTGTACTCTACCTCTACTCTACTCTACTGTACTCCACCTCTACTGTGCTCCACTGTACTCCACTGTACTCTAGCTCTACTGTGCTCCACTGTACTCTACCTCTACTGTACTCCACTGTACTCTACATCTACTGTGCTCCACTGTACTCTACCTCTACTGTACTCCACTGTACTCTACCTCTACTCTACTCCACTGTACTCTACCTCTACTGTACTCCACTGTAATCTACCTCTACTGTGCTCTACTGTACTCTACCTCTACTGTACTCCACTGTACTCTACCTCTACTGCACTGTACTGTTCTCTACATCTACTGTACTCTACTGTACTCCACCTCTACTGTGCTCCACTGTACTCCACTGTACTCTACCCTTTACTGTGCTCCACTGTACTCTACCTCTACTGTACTCCATTGTACTCTATCTCTACTGTGCTCCACTGTACTCTACCTCTACTGTACTCCACTGTACTCTATCTCTACTGTTCTCCACTGTACTCTACCTCTACTGTGCTCCACTGTACTTTACCTCTACTGTGCTCCACTGTATTCCACTGTACTCTATCTCTACTGTGATCCACTGTACTCTACCTCTGCTGTGCTCCACTGTACTCTATCTCTACTCTACTCCACTGTACTCTATCTCTATTTTACTCCATTGTACTCTACCTCTAGTGTACTCTACTGTACTCCACCTCTACTGTGCTCCACTGTACTCCACTGTACTCTTCCTCTACTGTACTCCTCTGTACTCTATCTCTACTCTGCTCCACTGTACTCTACCTCTACTGTGCTCTACTGTACTCTACTCTACTGTGCTCCACTGTACTCTATTTCTACTGTACCCCACTGTACTCTACCTCTACTGTGCTCCACTGTACTCTACCTCTACTGTGCTCCACTGTACAATACCTCTATTGTACTCCACTGTACTCTACCTCTACTGTGCTCCACTGTACTCTACCTCTACTCTGCTCCACTGTACTCTACCTCTACTGTGCTCCACTGTACTCTATCTCTACTGTACTCCACTGTACTCTACCTCCACAGTGCTCCACTGTGCTCTACCTCTACTGTACTCCACTGTACTCTACCTCTACTCTGCTCTACTGTGCTCTACCTCTACTGTACTCCACTGTACTCTACCTCTACTCTGCTCTACTGTACTCTATCTCTACTGTGCTCCACTGTACTTTACCTCTACTGTACTCCTCTGTAGTCTACCTCAACTATACTCCACTGTACTCTACCTCTACTGTGCTCCACTGTACTCTACCTCTACTGTACTCCACTCTACTCTATCTCTACTGTGCTCCACTGTACTTTACCTCTACTGTACTCCACTGTACTCTATCTCTACTGTTCTCCACTGTACTCTACCTCTACTGTGCTCCACTGTACTTCACTGTACTCTATCTCTACTGTGATCCACTGTACTCTACCTCTGCTGTGCTCCACTGTACTCTATCTCTACTCTACTCCACTGTACTCCACCTCTAGTGTGCTCCACTGTACTCCACTGTACTCTTCCTCCACTGTACTCCACTGTACTCTAGCTCTACTGTGCTCCACTGTACTCTACCTCTACTGTACTCCACTGTACTCTACATCTACTGTGCTCCACTGTACTCTACCTCTACTGTACTCCACTGTACTCTACCTCTAGTGTACTCCACTGTACTCTACCTCTACTGTACTCCACTGTATTCTACCTCTACTGTGCTCTACTGTACCCTACCTCTACTGTACTCCACTGTACTCTACCTCTACTGTACTGTACTGTTCTCTACCTCTACTGTACTGTACTGTTCTCTACCTCTACTGTACTCTACTGTACTCCACCTCTACTGTGCTCCACTGTACTCCACTGTACTCTACCTCTACTGTGCTCCACTGCACTCTACCTCTACTGTACTCCACTGTACTCTATCTCTACTGTGCTCCACTGTACTCTACCTCTACTGTACTCCACTGTACTCTATCTCTACTGTTCTCATCTGTACTCTACCTCTACTGTGCTCCACTGTACTCCACAGTACTCTATCTCTACTGTGATTCACTGTACTCTACCTCTGCTGTGCTCCACTGTACTCTATCTCTACTCTACTCCACTGTACTCTATCTCTATTGTACTCCACTGTACTCTACCTCTACTGTACTCTACTGTACTCCACCTCTACTGTGCTCCACTGTACTCCACTGTACTCTTCCTCTACTGTACTCCACTGTACTCTATCTCTACTGTGCTTCACTGTACTCTACCTTTACTGTGCTCTACTGTACTCTACTCTACTGTGCTCCACTGTACTCTATTTCTACTGTACCCCACTGTACTCCAACTCTACTGTGCTCCACTGTACTCTACCTCTACTTTGCTCCACTGTACACTACCTCTACTGTACTCCACTGTACTCTACCTCTACTGTGCTCCACTGTACTCTACCTCTACTGTACTCCACTGTACTCTACCTCTACAGTGCTCCACTCTGCTCTACCTCTACTCTACTCCTCTGTACTCTACCTCTACTCTGCTCTACTGTACTCTACCTCTACTGTACTCCACTGTACTCTACCTCTACTATACTCCACTGTACTCTACCTCTACTGTGCTCCACTGTACTCTACCTCTAATATGCGCCACTCTACTCTACCTTTACTGTACTCCACTGTACTCTACCTCTACTCTGCTCTACTCTACTCTATCTCTACTGTGCTCCACTGTACTCTACCTCAACTGTACTCCACTGTAGTCTACCTCAACTATACTCCACTGTACTCTACCTCTACTGTGCTCCACTGTACTCTACCTCTACTGTGCTCTACTGTACTCTATCTCTACTGTGCTCCACTGTACTCTACCTCTACTGTACTCCACTGTACTCCACCTCTACAGTGCTCCACTGTACTCTACCTCTACTGTCCTCCACTGTACTCTACCTCTACTCTGCTCTACTGTACTCTATCTCTACTGTGCTCCACTGTACTCTACCTCTACTGTACTCCACTGTAGTCTACCTAAACTATACTCCACTGTACTCTACCTCCACTGTGCTCCACTGTACTCTACCTCAACTATACTCCACTGTACTCTATCTCTACTCTAATCCACTGTACTCTATCTCTACTCTACTCCACTCTACTCTATCTCTACTGTACTCCACTGTACTCTACCTCTACTCTACTCTACTGTACTCCACCTCTACTGTGCTCCACTGTACTCCACTGTACTCTAGCTCTACTGTGCTCCACTGTACTCAACCTCTACTGTACTCCACTGTACTCTACATCTACTGTGCTCCACTGTACTCTACCTCTACTGTACTCCACTGTACTCTACCTCTACTGTACTCCACTGTACTCTACCTCTACTGTACTCCACTGTATTCTACCTCTACTGTGCTCTACTGTACCCTACCTCTACTGTGCTCCACTGTACAATACCTCTACTGTAGTCCACTGTACTCTACCTCTACTGTGCTCCACTCTACTCTACCTCTACTGTGCTCAGCTGTACTCTACCTCTACTGTACTCCACTGTACTTTACCTCTACTATACTCCACTGCACTTATCTCTACTGTGCTCCACTGTACTCTATCTCTACTGTAGTCCACTGTACTCTACCTCTACTATACTCTACTGTACTCCACCTCTACTGTACTCCACTGTAGTCTACCTCAACTATACTCCACTGTACTCTACCTCTACTGTGCTCCACTTTACTCTACCTCTACTCTGCTCTACTGTACTCTATCTCTACTTTACTCCACTATACTCTACCTCCACTGTACTCCACTGTACTCTAGCTCTACTGTGCTCCACTGTACTCTACCTCTACTGTACTCCACTGTACTCTGCATCTACTGTGCTCCACTGTACTCTACCTCTACTGTACTCCACTGTACTCTACCTCTACTGTACTCCACTGTACTCTACCTCTACTGTACTGTACTGTTCTCTACCTCTACTGTACTCTACTGTACTCCACCTCTACTGTGCTCCACTGTACTCCACTGTACTCTACCTCTACTGTGCTCCACTGTACTCCACCTCTACTGTACTCCACTGTACTCTATCTCTACTGTGCTCCACTGTACTCTACCTCTACTGTACTCCACTGTACTCTATCTCTACTGTTCTCCACTGTACTCTACCTCTACTGTGCTCCACTGTACTCTACTGTACTCTATCTCTACTGTGATCCACTGTACTCTACCTCTACTTTACTCCACTGTAGTCCACCTCAACTATACTCCACTGTACTCTACCTCTACTGTGCTCCACTGTACTCTACCTCTACTCTGCTCTACTGTACTCTATCTCTACTGTACTCCACTATACTCTACCTCCACTGTACTCCACTGTACTCTAGCTCTACTGTGCTCCCATGTACTCTACCTCTACTGTACTCCATTGTACTCTACATCTACTGTGCTCCACTGTACTCTACCTCTAATGTGCTCCACTCTACTCTACCTTTACTGTACTCCACTGTACTCTACCTCTACTCTGCTCTACTCTACTCTATCTCTACTGTGCTCCACTGTACTCTATCTCTACTGTGCTCCACTGTACTCTACCTCTACTGTACTCCACTGTACTCCACCTCTACAGTGCTCCACTGTACTCTACCTCTACTGTCCTCCACTGTACTCTACCTCTACTCTGCTCTACTGTACTCTATCTCTACTGTGCTCCACTGAACTCTACCTCTACTGTACTCCACTGTAGTCTACCTAAACTATACTCCACTGTACTCTACCTCCACTGTGCTCCACTGTACTCTACCTCAACTATACTCCACTCTACTCTATCTCTACTGTACTCCACTGTACTCTACCTCTACTCTACTCTACTGTACTCCACCTCTACTGTGCTCCACTGTACTCCACTGTACTCTAGCTCTACTGTGCTCCACTGTACTCTACCTCTACTGTACTCCACTGTACTCTACATCTACTGTGCTCCACTGTACTCTACCTCTACTGTACTCCACTGTACTCTACCTCTACTCTACTCCACTGTACTCTACCTCTACTGTACTCCACTGTAATCTACCTCTACTGTGCTCTACTGTACTCTACGTCTACTGTACTCCACTGTACTCTACCTCTACTGCACTGTACTGTTCTCTACATCTACTGTACTCTACTGTACTCCACCTCTACTGTGCTCCACTGTACTCCACTGTACTCTACCCTTTACTGTGCTCCACTGTACTCTACCTCTACTGTACTCCACTGTACTCTATCTCTACTGTGCTCCACTGTACTCTACCTCTACTGTACTCCACTGTACTCTATCTCTACTGTTCTCCACTGTACTCTACCTCTACTGTGCTCCACTGTACTCTACCTCTACTGTGCTCCACTGTATTCCACTGTACTCTATCTCTACTGTGATCCACTGTACTCTACCTCTGCTTTGCTCCACTGTACTCTATCTCTACTCTACTCCACTGTACTCTATCTCTATTTTACTCCACTGTACTCTACCTCTAGTGTGCTCCACTGTACTCCACTGTACTCTTCCTCTACTGTACTCCACTGTACTCTATCTCTACTGTGCTCCACTGTACTCTACCTCTACTGTGCTCTACTGTACTCTACTCTACTGTGCTCCACTGTACTCTATTTCTACTGTACCCCAATGTACTCTACCTCTACTGTGCTCCACTGTACTCTACCTCTACTGTGCTCCACTGTACAATACCTCTACTGTACTCCACTGTACTCTACCTCTACTGTTTTCCACTGTACTCTACCTCTACTCTGCTCCACTGTACTCTACCTCTACTGTGCTCCACTGTACTCTATCTCTACTGTACTCCACTGTACTCTACCTCCACAGTGCTCCACTGTGCTCTACCTCTACTGTACTCCACTGTACTCTACCTCTACTCTGCTCTACTGTGCTCTACCTCTACTGTACTCCACTGTACTCTACCTCTACTCTGCTCTACTGTACTCTATCTCTACTGTGCTCCACTGTACTTTACCTCTACTGTACTCCTCTGTAGTCTTCCTCAACTATACTCCACTGTACTCTACCTCTACTGTGCTCCACTGTACTCTACCTCTACTGTACTCCACTCTACTCTATCTCTACTGTGCTCCACTGTACTTTACCTCTACTGTACTCCACTGTACTCTATCTCTACTGTTCTCCACTGTACTCTACCTCTACTGTGCTCCACTGTACTTCACTGTACTCTATCTCTACTGTGATCCACTGTACTCTACCTCTGCTGTGCTCCACTGTACTCTATCTCTACTCTACTCCACTGTACTCTATCTCTATTGTACTCCACTGTACTCTACCTCTACTGTACTCTACTGTACTCCACCTCTAGTGTGCTCCACTGTACTCCACTGTACTCTTCCTCTACTGTACTCCACTGTACTCTATCTCTACTGTGCTCCACTGTACTCTACCTCTACTGTGCTCTACTGTACTCTACTCTATTGTGCTGCACTGTACTCTATTTCTACTGTACCCCACTGTACTCTACCTCTACTGTGCTCCACTGTACTCTACCTCTACTGTGCTCCACTGTACACTACCTCTACTGTACTCCACTGTACTCTACCTCTACGGTGCTCCACTGTACTCTACCTCTACTGTGCTCCACTGTACTCTACCTCTACTGTGCTCCACTGTACTCTATCTCTACTGTACTCCACTGTACTCTACATCTACAGTGATCCACTGTGCTCTACCTCTACTGTACTCCACTGTACTCTACCTCTACTCTGCTCTACTGTGCTCTACCTATACTGTACTTCACTGTACTCTACCTCTACTCTGCTCTACTGTACTCTATCTCTACTGTGCTCCACTGTACTCTACCTCTACTGTACTCCACTGTAGTCCACCTCAACTATACTCAACTGTACTCTACCTCTACTGTGCTCCACTGTACTCTACCTCTAATGTGCTCTACTGTACTCTACTCTACTGTGCTCCACTGTACTCTATTTCTACTCTACCCCACTGTACTCTACCTCTACTCTGCTCCACTGTACTCTACCTCTACTGTGCTCCACTGTACACTACCTCTACTGTACTCCACTGTACTCTACCTCTACTGTGCTCCACTGTACTCTACCTCTACTGTACTCCACTGTAGTCTACCTAAACTATACTCCACTGTACTCTACCTCCACTGTGCTCCACTGTACTCTACCTCAACTATACTCCACTGTACTCTATCTCTACTCTAATCCACTGTACTCTATCTCTACTCTACTCCACTCTACTCTATCTCTACTGTACTCCACTGTACTCTACCTCTACTCTACTCTACTTTACTCCACCTCTACTGTGCTCCACTGTACTCCACTGTACTCTAGCTCTACTGTGCTCCACTGTACTCTACCTCTACTGTACTCCACTGTAATCTACCTCTACTGTGCTCTACTGTACTCTACCTCTACTGTACTCCACTGTACTCTACCTCTACTGCACTGTACTGTTCTCTACATCTACTGTACTCTACTGTACTCCACCTCTACTGTGCTCCACTGTACTCCACTGTACTCTACCCTTTACTGTGCTCCACTGTACTCTACCTCTACTGTACTCCACTGTACTCTATCTCTACTGTGCTCCACTGTACTCTACCTCTACTGTACTCCACTGTACTCTATCTCTACTGTTCTCCACTGTACTCTACCTCTACTCTGCTCTACTGTACTCTATCTCTACTGTGCTCCACTGTACTCTACCTCTACTGTACTCCACTGTAGTCCACCTCAACTATACTCAACTGTACTCTACCTCTACTGTGCTCCACTGTACTCTACCTCTAATGTGCTCTACTGTACTCTACTCTACTGTGCTCCACTGTACTCTATTTCTACTGTACCCCACTGTACTCTACCTCTACTCTGCTCCACTGTACTCTACCTCTACTGTGCTCCACTGTACACTACCTCTACTGTACTCCACTGTACTCTACCTCTACTGTGCTCCACTGTACTCTACCTCTACTGTACTCCACTGTAGTCTACCTAAACTATACTCCACTGTACTCTACCTCCACTGTGCTCCACTGTACTCTACCTCAACTATACTCCACTGTACTCTATCTCTACTCTAATCCACTGTAATCTATCTCTACTCTACTCCACTCTACTCTATCTCTACTGTACTCCACTGTACTCTACCTCTACTCTACTCTACTTTACTCCACCTCTACTGTGCTCCACTGTACTCCACTGTACTCTAGCTCTACTGTGCTCCACTGTACTCTACCTCTACTGTACTCCACTGTACTCTACATCTCTTGGTTTAGTCCTCAATTGTAAGTCGCTTTGGATAAAAGCGTCTGCTAAATGACTAAATGTAAATGTAAATGTACTGTGCTCCACTGTACTCTACCTCTACTGTACTCCACTGTACTCTACCTCTAGTGTACTCCACTGTACTCTACCTCTACTGTACTCCACTGTATTCTACCTCTACTGTGCTCTACTGTACCCTACCTCTACTGTACTCCACTGTACTCTACCTCTACTGTACTGTACTGTTCTCTACCTCTACTGTACTCTACTGTACTCCACCTCTACTGTGCTCCACTGTACTCCACTGTACTCTACCTCTACTGTGCTCCACTGCACTCTACCTCTACTGTACTCCACTGTACTCTATCTCTACTGTGCTCCACTGTACTCTACCTCTACTGTACTCCACTGTACTCTATCTCTACTGTTCTCATCTGTACTCTACCTCTACTGTGCTCCACTGTACTCCACTGTACTCTATCTCTACTGTGATTCACTGTACTCTACCTCTGCTGTGCTCCACTGTACTCTATCTCTACTCTACTCCACTGTACTCTATCTCTATTGTACTCCACTGTACTTTACCTCTACTGTACTCTACTGTACTCCACCTCTACTGTGCTCCACTGTACTCCACTGTACTCTTCCTCTACTGTACTCCACTGTACTCTATCTCTACTGTGCTCCACTGTACTCTACCTTTACTGTGCTCTACTGTACTCTACTCTACTGTGCTCCACTGTACTCTATTTCTACTGTACCCCACTGTACTCCAACTCTACTGTGCTCCACTGTACTCTACCTCTACTGTGCTCCACTGTACAATACCTCTACTGTACTCCACTGTACTCTACCTCTACTGTGCTCCACTGTACTCTACCTCTACTGTACTCCACTGTACTCTACCTCTACAGTGCTCCACTCTGCTCTACCTCTACTCTACTCCACTGTACTCTACCTCTACTCTGCTCTACTGTACTCTACCTCTACTGTACTCCACTGTACTCTACCTCTACTATACTCCACTGTACTCTACCTCTACTGTGCTCCACTGTACCCTACCTCTAATATGCGCCACTCTACTCTACCTTTACTGTACTCCACTGTACTCTACCTCTACTCTGCTCTACTCTACTCTATCTCTACTGTGCTCCACTGTACTCTACCTCTACTCTACTCCACTGTAGTCTACCTCAACTATACTCCACTGTACTCTACCTCTACTGTGCTCCACTGTACTCTACCTCTACTGTGCTCTACTGTACTCTATCTCTACTGTGCTCCACTGTACTCTACCTCTACTGTACTCCACTGTACTCCACCTCTACAGTGCTCCACTGTACTCTACCTCTACTGTCCTCCACTGTACTCTACCTCTACTCTGCTCTACTGTACTCTATCTCTACTGTGCTCCACTGTACTCTACCTCTACTGTACTCCACTGTAGTCTACCTAAACTATACTCCACTGTACTCTACCTCCACTGTGCTCCACTGTACTCTACCTCAACTATACTCCACTGTACTCTATCTCTACTCTAATCCACTGTACTCTATCTCTACTCTACTCCACTCTACTCTATCTCTACTGTACTCCACTGTACTCTACCTCTACTCTACTCTACTGTACTCCACCTCTACTGTGCTCCACTGTACTCCACTGTACTCTAGCTCTACTGTGCTCCACTGTACTCTACCTCTACTGTACTCCACTGTACTCTAAATCTACTGTGCTCCACTGTACTCTACCTCTAATATGCGCCACTCTACTCTACCTTTACTGTACTCCACTGTACTCTACCTCTACTCTGCTCTACTCTACTCTATCTCTACTGTGCTCCACTGTACTCTACCTCTACTGTACTCCACTGTAGTCTACCTCAACTATACTCCACTGTACTCTACCTCTACTGTGCTCCACTGTACTCTACCTCTACTGTGCTCTACTGTACTCTATCTCTACTGTGCTCCACTGTACTCTACCTCTACTGTACTCCACTGTACTCCACCTCTACAGTGCTCCACTGTACTCTACCTCTACTGTCCTCCACTGTACTCTACCTCTACTCTGCTCTACTGTACTCTATCTCTACTGTGCTCCACTGTACTCTACCTCTACTGTACTCCACTGTAGTCTACCTAAACTATACTCCACTGTACTCTACCTCCACTGTGCTCCACTGTACTCTACCTCAACTATACTCCACTGTACTCTATCTCTACTCTAATCCACTGTACTCTATCTCTACTCTACTCCACTCTACTCTATCTCTACTGTACTCCACTGTACTCTACCTCTACTCTACTCTACTGTACTCCACCTCTACTGTGCTCCACTGTACTCCACTGTACTCTAGCTCTACTGTGCTCCACTGTACTCTACCTCTACTGTACTCCACTGTACTCTACCTCTACTGTACTCCACTGTATTCTACCTCTACTGTGCTCTACTGTACCCTACCTCTACTGTGCTCCACTGTACACTACCTCTACTGTAGTCCACTGTACTCTACCTCTACTGTGCTCCACTCTACTCTACCTCTACTGTGCTCAGCTGTACTCTACCTCTACTGTACTCCACTGTACTCTACCTCTACTATACTCCACTGCACTTATCTCTACTGTGCTCCACTGTACTCTATCTCTACTGTAGTCCACTCTACTCTACTTCTACTATACTCTAATGTACTCCACCTCTACTGTACTCCACTGTAGTCTACCACAACTATACTCCACTGTACTCTACCTCTACTGTGCTCCACTTTACTCTACCTCTACTCTGCTCTACTGTACTCTATCTCTACTTTACTCCACTATACTCTACCTCCACTGTACTCCACTGTACTCTAGCTCTACTGTGCTCCACTGTACTCTACCTCATCTGTACTCCACTGTACTCTGCATCTACTGTGCTCCACTGTACTCTACCTCTACTGTACTCCACTGTACTCTACCTCTACTGTACTCCACTGTACTCTACCTCTACTGTACTCCACTGTATTCTACCTCTACTGTGCTCTACTGTACTCTACCTCTACTGTACTCCACTGTAATCTACCTGTACTGTACTGTACTGTTCTCTACCTCTACTGTACTCTACTGTACTCCACCTCTACTGTGCTCCACTGTACTCCACTGTACTCTACCTCTACTGTGCTCCACTGTACTCCACCTCTACTGTACTCCACTGTACTCTATCTCTACTGTGCTCCACTGTACTCTACCTCTACTGTACTCCACTGTACTCTATCTCTACTGTTCTCCACTGTACTCTACCTCTACTGTGCTCCACTGTACTCCACTGTACTCTATCTCTACTGTGATCCACTGTACTCTACCTCTGCTGTGCTCCACTGTACTCTATCTCTACTCTACTCCACTGTACTCTATCTCTATTTTACTCCACTGTACTCTACCTCTACTGTACTCTACTGTACTCCACCTCTACTGTGCTCCACTCTACTCCACTGTACTCTTCCTCTACTGTACTCCACTGTACTCTATCTCTACTGTGCTCCACTGTACTCTACCTTTACTGTGCTCTACTGTACTCTACTCTACTGTGCTCCACTGTACTCTATTTCTACTGTACCCCACTGTACTCCAACTCTACTATGCTCCACTGTACTCTACCTCTACTGTGCTCCACTGTACACTACCTCTACTGTACTCCACTGTACTCTACCTCTACTGTGCTCCACTGTACTCTACCTCTACTGTACTCCACTGTACTCTACCTCTACAGTGCTCCACTCTGCTCTACCTCTACTCTACTCCACTGTACTCTACCTCTACTCTGCTCTACTGTACTCTACCTCTACTGTACTCCACTTTATTCTACCTCTACTATACTCCACTGTACTCTACCTCTACTGTGCTCCACTGTACTCTACCTCTAATATGCTCCACTCTACTCTACCTTTACTGTACTCCACTGTACTCTACCTCTACTCTGGTCTACTCTACTCTATCTCTACTGTGCTCCAGTGTACTCTACCTCTACTGTACTCCACTGTAGTCTACCTCAACTATACTCCACTGTACTCTACCTCTACTCTGCTCCACTGTACTCTACCTCTACTGTGCTCTACTGTACTCTATCTCTACTGTGCTCCACTGTACTCTACCTCTACTGTACTCCACTGTACTCCACCTCCACAGTGCTCCACTGTACTCTACCTCTACTGTGCTCCACTGTACTCTACCTCTAATATGCTCCACTCTACTCTACCTTTACTGTACTCCACTGTACTCTACCTCTACTCTGGTCTACTCTACTCTATCTCTACTGTGCTCCAGTGTACTCTACCTCTACTGTACTCCACTGTAGTCTACCTCAACTATACTCCACTGTACTCTACCTCTACTCTGCTCCACTGTACTCTACCTCTACTGTGCTCTACTGTACTCTATCTCTACTGTGCTCCACTGTACTCTACCTCTACTGTACTCCACTGTACTCCACCTCCACAGTGCTCCACTGTACTCTACCTCTACTGTCCTCCACTGTACCCTACCTCTACTCTGCTCTACTGTACTCTATCTCTACTGTGATCCACTGTACTCTACCTCTACTGTACTCCACTGTAGTCTACCTAAACTATACTCCACTGTACTCTACCTCCACTGTGCTCCACTGTACTTTACCTCAACTATACTCCACTGTATTCTATCTCTACTCTAATCCACTGTACTCTATCTCTACTCTACTCCACTCTACTCTATCTCTACTGTACTCCACTGTACTCTACCTCTACTCTACTCTACTGTACTCCACCTCTACTGTGCTCTACTGTACTCCACTGTACTCTAGCTCTACTGTGCTCCACTGTACTCTACCTCTACTGTACTCCACTGTACTCTACATCTAATGTGCTCCACTGTACTCTACCTCTACTGTACTCCACTGTACTCTACCTCTACTGTACTCCACTGTACTCTACCTCTACTGTACTCCACTGTATTCTACCTCTACTGTGCTCTACTGTACCCTACCTCTACTGTACTCCACTGTACTCTACCTCTACTGTACTGTACTGTTCTCTACCTCTACTGTACTCTACTGTACTCCACCTCTACTGTGCTCCACTGTACTCCACTGTACTCTACCTCTACTGTGCTCCACTGCACTCTACCTCTACTGTACTCCACTGTACTCTATCTCTACTGTGCTCCACTGTACTCTACCTCTACTGTACTCCACTGTACTCTATCTCTACTGTTCTCCACTGTACTCTACCTCTACTGTGCTCCACTGTACTCCACTGTACTCTATCTCTACTGTGATCCACTGTACTCTACCTCTGCTGTGCTCCACTGTACTCTATCTCTACTCTACTCCACTGTACTCTATCTCTATTTTACTCCACTGTACTCTACCTCTAGTGTACTCTACTGTACTCCACCTCTACTGTGCTCCACTGTACTCCACTGTACTCTTCCTCTACTGTACTCCACTGTACTCTATCTCTACTGTGCTCCACTGTACTCTACCTCTACTGTGCTCTACTGTACTCTACTCTACTGTGCTCCACTGTACTCTATTTCTACTGTACCCCACTGTACTCTACCTCTACTGTGCTCCACTGTACTCTACCTCTACTGTGCTCCACTGTACACTACCTCTACTGTGCTCCACTGTACTCTACCTCTACTGTACTCCTCTGTAGTCTACCTCAACTATACTCCACTGTACTCTACCTCTACTGTGCTCCACTGTACTCTACCTCTACTGTACTCCACTCTACTCTATCTCTACTGTGCTCCACTGTACTCTACATCTACTGTACTCCACTGTACTCTATCTCTACTGTTCTCCACTGTACTCTACCTCTACTGTGCTCCACTGTACTTCACTGTACTCTATCTCTACTGTGATCCACTGTACTCTACCTCTGCTGTGCTCCACTGTACTCTATCTCTAGTCTACTCCACTGTACTCTATCTCTATTGTACTCCACTTTACTCTACCTCTACTGTACTCTACTGTACTCCACCTCTAGTGTGCTCCACTGTACTCCACTGTACTCTTACTCTACTGTACTCCACTGTACTCTATCTCTACTGTGCTCCACTGTACTCTACCTCTACTGTGCTCTACTGTACTCTACATTATTGTGCTCCACTGTACTCTATTTCTACTGTACCCCACTGTACTCTACCTATACTGTGCTCCACTGTACTCTACCTCTACTGTGCTCCACTGTACACTACCTCTACTGTACTCCACTGTACTCTACCTCTACTGTGCTCCACTGTACTCTACCTCTACTGTGCTCCACTGTACTCTACCTCTACTGTGCTCCACTGTGCTCTATCTCTACTGTACTCCACTGTACTCTACCTCTACAGTGATCCACTGTGCTCTACCTCTACTGTACTCCACTTTACTCTACCTCTACTCTGCTCTACTGTGCTCTACCTACACTGTGCTCCACTGTACTCTACCTCTACTTTACTCCACTGTAGTCCACCTCAACTATACTCCACTGTACTCTACCTCCACTGTGCTCCACTGTACTCTACCTCTACTGTACTCCACTGTACTCTATCTCTACTGTACTCCACTGTAATCTATCTCTACTGTGCTCCACTGTACTATACCTCTACTGTGCTCCACTGTGCTCCACTGTACTCCACTGTACTCTATCTCTACTGTGATCCACTGTACTCTACCTCTGCTGTGCTCCACTGTACTCTATCTCTACTCTAATCCACTCTACTCTACCTCTACTGTACTCCACTGTACTCTACCTCTAATGTACTCCACTCTACTCTACCTCTACTCTGCTCCACTGTACTCTACCTCTAATGTACCCTCCACTGTACTCTACCTCTACTGTACTCTTCTCTACTCCACCTCTAATGTGCTCCACTCTACTCTACCTCTACTGTACTCCACTGTACTCTACCTCTACTGTACTCCACTGTACTCTACCTCTACTGTGCTCTACTGTACTCTATCTCTACTGTGCTCCACTGTACTCTACCTCTACTGTACTCCACTGTACTCCACCTCCACAGTGCTCCACTGTACTCTACCTCTACTGTCCTCCACTGTACCCTACCTCTACTCTGCTCTACTGTACTCTATCTCTACTGTGATCCACTGTACTCTACCTCTACTGTACTCCACTGTAGTCTACCTAAACTATACTCCACTGTACTCTACCTCCACTGTGCTCCACTGTACTTTACCTCAACTATACTCCACTGTATTCTATCTCTACTCTAATCCACTGTACTCTATCTCTACTCTACTCCACTCTACTCTATCTCTACTGTACTCCACTGTACTCTACCTCTACTCTACTCTACTGTACTCCACCTCTACTGTGCTCTACTGTACTCCACTGTACTCTAGCTCTACTGTGCTCCACTGTACTCTACCTCTACTGTACTCCACTGTACTCTACATCTACTGTGCTCCACTGTACTCTACCTCTACTGTACTCCACTGTACTCTACCTCTACTGTACTCCACTGTACTCTACCTCTACTGTACTCCACTGTATTCTACCTCTACTGTGCTCTACTGTACCCTACCTCTACTGTACTCCACTGTACTCTACCTCTACTGTACTGTACTGTTCTCTACCTCTACTGTACTCTACTGTACTCCACCTCTACTGTGCTCCACTGTACTCCACTGTACTCTACCTCTACTGTGCTCCACTGCACTCTACCTCTACTGTACTCCACTGTACTCTATCTCTACTGTGCTCCACTGTACTCTACCTCTACTGTACTCCACTGTACTCTATCTCTTCTGTTCTCCACTGTACTCTACCTCTACTGTGCTCCACTGTACTCCACTGTACTCTATCTCTACTGTGATCCACTGTACTCTACCTCTGCTGTGCTCCATTGTACTCTATCTCTACTCTACTCCACTGTACTCTATCTCTATTTTACTCCACTGTACTCTACCTCTAGTGTACTCTACTGTACTCCACCTCTACTGTGCTCCACTGTACTCTACCTCTACTGTACTCCACTGTACTTTACCTCTACTATACTCCACTGCACTTATCTCTACTGTGCTCCACTGTACTCTATCTCTACTGTAGTCCACTGTACTCTACCTCTACTATACTCTACTGTACTCCACCTCTACTGTACTCCACTGTAGTCTACCTCAACTATACTCCACTGTACTCTACCTCTACTGTGCTCCACTTTACTCTACCTCTACTCTGCTCTACTGTACTCTATCTCTACTTTACTCCACTATACTCTACCTCCACTGTACTCCACTGTACTCTAGCTCTACTGTGCTCCACTGTACTCTACCTCTACTGTACTCCACTGTACTCTGCATCTACTGTGCTCCACTGTACTCTACCTCTACTGTACTCCACTGTACTCTACCTCTACTGTACTCCACTGTACTCTACCTCTACTGTACTGTACTGTTCTCTACCTCTACTGTACTCTACTGTACTCCACCTCTACTGTGCTCCACTGTACTCCACTGTACTCTACCTCTACTGTGCTCCACTGTACTCCACCTCTACTGTACTCCACTGTACTCTATCTCTACTGTGCTCCACTGTACTCTACCTCTACTGTACTCCACTGTACTCTATCTCTACTGTTCTCCACTGTACTCTACCTCTACTGTGCTCCACTGTACTCTACTGTACTCTATCTCTACTGTGATCCACTGTACTCTACCTCTACTTTACTCCACTGTAGTCCACCTCAACTATACTCCACTGTACTCTACCTCTACTGTGCTCCACTGTACTCTACCTCTACTCTGCTCTACTGTACTCTATCTCTACTGTACTCCACTATACTCTACCTCCACTGTACTCCACTGTACTCTAGCTCTACTGTGCTCCCATGTACTCTACCTCTACTGTACTCCATTGTACTCTACATCTACTGTGCTCCACTGTACTCTACCTCTAATGTGCTCCACTCTACTCTACCTTTACTGTACTCCACTGTACTCTACCTCTACTCTGCTCTACTCTACTCTATCTCTACTGTGCTCCACTGTACTCTATCTCTACTGTGCTCCACTGTACTCTACCTCTACTGTACTCCACTGTACTCCACCTCTACAGTGCTCCACTGTACTCTACCTCTACTGTCCTCCACTGTACTCTACCTCTACTCTGCTCTACTGTACTCTATCTCTACTGTGCTCCACTGAACTCTACCTCTACTGTACTCCACTGTAGTCTACCTAAACTATACTCCACTGTACTCTACCTCCACTGTGCTCCACTGTACTCTACCTCAACTATACTCCACTCTACTCTATCTCTACTGTACTCCACTGTACTCTACCTCTACTCTACTCTACTGTACTCCACCTCTACTGTGCTCCACTGTACTCCACTGTACTCTAGCTCTACTGTGCTCCACTGTACTCTACCTCTACTGTACTCCACTGTACTCTACATCTACTGTGCTCCACTGTACTCTACCTCTACTGTACTCCACTGTACTCTACCTCTACTCTACTCCACTGTACTCTACCTCTACTGTACTCCACTGTAATCTACCTCTACTGTGCTCTACTGTACTCTACGTCTACTGTACTCCACTGTACTCTACCTCTACTGCACTGTACTGTTCTCTACATCTACTGTACTCTACTGTACTCCACCTCTACTGTGCTCCACTGTACTCCACTGTACTCTACCCTTTACTGTGCTCCACTGTACTCTACCTCTACTGTACTCCACTGTACTCTATCTCTACTGTGCTCCACTGTACTCTACCTCTACTGTACTCCACTGTACTCTATCTCTACTGTTCTCCACTGTACTCTACCTCTACTGTGCTCCACTGTACTCTACCTCTACTGTGCTCCACTGTATTCCACTGTACTCTATCTCTACTGTGATCCACTGTACTCTACCTCTGCTTTGCTCCACTGTACTCTATCTCTACTCTACTCCACTGTACTCTATCTCTATTTTACTCCACTGTACTCTACCTCTAGTGTGCTCCACTGTACTCCACTGTACTCTTCCTCTACTGTACTCCACTGTACTCTATCTCTACTGTGCTCCACTGTACTCTACCTCTACTGTGCTCTACTGTACTCTACTCTACTGTGCTCCACTGTACTCTATTTCTACTGTACCCCAATGTACTCTACCTCTACTGTGCTCCACTGTACTCTACCTCTACTGTGCTCCACTGTACAATACCTCTACTGTACTCCACTGTACTCTACCTCTACTGTTTTCCACTGTACTCTACCTCTACTCTGCTCCACTGTACTCTACCTCTACTGTGCTCCACTGTACTCTATCTCTACTGTACTCCACTGTACTCTACCTCCACAGTGCTCCACTGTGCTCTACCTCTACTGTACTCCACTGTACTCTACCTCTACTCTGCTCTACTGTGCTCTACCTCTACTGTACTCCACTGTACTCTACCTCTACTCTGCTCTACTGTACTCTATCTCTACTGTGCTCCACTGTACTTTACCTCTACTGTACTCCTCTGTAGTCTTCCTCAACTATACTCCACTGTACTCTACCTCTACTGTGCTCCACTGTACTCTACCTCTACTGTACTCCACTCTACTCTATCTCTACTGTGCTCCACTGTACTTTACCTCTACTGTACTCCACTGTACTCTATCTCTACTGTTCTCCACTGTACTCTACCTCTACTGTGCTCCACTGTACTTCACTGTACTCTATCTCTACTGTGATCCACTGTACTCTACCTCTGCTGTGCTCCACTGTACTCTATCTCTACTCTACTCCACTGTACTCTATCTCTATTGTACTCCACTGTACTCTACCTCTACTGTACTCTACTGTACTCCACCTCTAGTGTGCTCCACTGTACTCCACTGTACTCTTCCTCTACTGTACTCCACTGTACTCTATCTCTACTGTGCTCCACTGTACTCTACCTCTACTGTGCTCTACTGTACTCTACTCTATTGTGCTGCACTGTACTCTATTTCTACTGTACCCCACTGTACTCTACCTCTACTGTGCTCCACTGTACTCTACCTCTACTGTGCTCCACTGTACACTACCTCTACTGTACTCCACTGTACTCTACCTCTACGGTGCTCCACTGTACTCTACCTCTACTGTGCTCCACTGTACTCTACCTCTACTGTGCTCCACTGTACTCTATCTCTACTGTACTCCACTGTACTCTACATCTACAGTGATCCACTGTGCTCTACCTCTACTGTACTCCACTGTACTCTACCTCTACTCTGCTCTACTGTGCTCTACCTATACTGTACTTCACTGTAC
This sequence comes from Tiaroga cobitis, assembly GCA_030578255.1. Taxonomy (NCBI): domain Eukaryota; kingdom Metazoa; phylum Chordata; class Actinopteri; order Cypriniformes; family Leuciscidae; genus Tiaroga; species Tiaroga cobitis. The sequence continues at coordinate 846,881 of JAROOI010000042.1, read as the reverse complement.
TCTACCTCTACTCTGCTCTACTGTACTCTATCTCTACTGTGCTCCACTGTACTCTACCTCTACTGTACTCCACTGTAGTCCACCTCAACTATACTCAACTGTACTCTACCTCTACTGTGCTCCACTGTACTCTACCTCTAATGTGCTCTACTGTACTCTACTCTACTGTGCTCCACTGTACTCTATTTCTACTCTACCCCACTGTACTCTACCTCTACTCTGCTCCACTGTACTCTACCTCTACTGTGCTCCACTGTACACTACCTCTACTGTACTCCACTGTACTCTACCTCTACTGTGCTCCACTGTACTCTACCTCTACTGTACTCCACTGTAGTCTACCTAAACTATACTCCACTGTACTCTACCTCCACTGTGCTCCACTGTACTCTACCTCAACTATACTCCACTGTACTCTATCTCTACTCTAATCCACTGTACTCTATCTCTACTCTACTCCACTCTACTCTATCTCTACTGTACTCCACTGTACTCTACCTCTACTCTACTCTACTTTACTCCACCTCTACTGTGCTCCACTGTACTCCACTGTACTCTAGCTCTACTGTGCTCCACTGTACTCTACCTCTACTGTACTCCACTGTAATCTACCTCTACTGTGCTCTACTGTACTCTACCTCTACTGTACTCCACTGTACTCTACCTCTACTGCACTGTACTGTTCTCTACATCTACTGTACTCTACTGTACTCCACCTCTACTGTGCTCCACTGTACTCCACTGTACTCTACCCTTTACTGTGCTCCACTGTACTCTACCTCTACTGTACTCCACTGTACTCTATCTCTACTGTGCTCCACTGTACTCTACCTCTACTGTACTCCACTGTACTCTATCTCTACTGTTCTCCACTGTACTCTACCTCTACTCTGCTCTACTGTACTCTATCTCTACTGTGCTCCACTGTACTCTACCTCTACTGTACTCCACTGTAGTCCACCTCAACTATACTCAACTGTACTCTACCTCTACTGTGCTCCACTGTACTCTACCTCTAATGTGCTCTACTGTACTCTACTCTACTGTGCTCCACTGTACTCTATTTCTACTGTACCCCACTGTACTCTACCTCTACTCTGCTCCACTGTACTCTACCTCTACTGTGCTCCACTGTACACTACCTCTACTGTACTCCACTGTACTCTACCTCTACTGTGCTCCACTGTACTCTACCTCTACTGTACTCCACTGTAGTCTACCTAAACTATACTCCACTGTACTCTACCTCCACTGTGCTCCACTGTACTCTACCTCAACTATACTCCACTGTACTCTATCTCTACTCTAATCCACTGTAATCTATCTCTACTCTACTCCACTCTACTCTATCTCTACTGTACTCCACTGTACTCTACCTCTACTCTACTCTACTTTACTCCACCTCTACTGTGCTCCACTGTACTCCACTGTACTCTAGCTCTACTGTGCTCCACTGTACTCTACCTCTACTGTACTCCACTGTACTCTACATCTCTTGGTTTAGTCCTCAATTGTAAGTCGCTTTGGATAAAAGCGTCTGCTAAATGACTAAATGTAAATGTAAATGTACTGTGCTCCACTGTACTCTACCTCTACTGTACTCCACTGTACTCTACCTCTAGTGTACTCCACTGTACTCTACCTCTACTGTACTCCACTGTATTCTACCTCTACTGTGCTCTACTGTACCCTACCTCTACTGTACTCCACTGTACTCTACCTCTACTGTACTGTACTGTTCTCTACCTCTACTGTACTCTACTGTACTCCACCTCTACTGTGCTCCACTGTACTCCACTGTACTCTACCTCTACTGTGCTCCACTGCACTCTACCTCTACTGTACTCCACTGTACTCTATCTCTACTGTGCTCCACTGTACTCTACCTCTACTGTACTCCACTGTACTCTATCTCTACTGTTCTCATCTGTACTCTACCTCTACTGTGCTCCACTGTACTCCACTGTACTCTATCTCTACTGTGATTCACTGTACTCTACCTCTGCTGTGCTCCACTGTACTCTATCTCTACTCTACTCCACTGTACTCTATCTCTATTGTACTCCACTGTACTTTACCTCTACTGTACTCTACTGTACTCCACCTCTACTGTGCTCCACTGTACTCCACTGTACTCTTCCTCTACTGTACTCCACTGTACTCTATCTCTACTGTGCTCCACTGTACTCTACCTTTACTGTGCTCTACTGTACTCTACTCTACTGTGCTCCACTGTACTCTATTTCTACTGTACCCCACTGTACTCCAACTCTACTGTGCTCCACTGTACTCTACCTCTACTGTGCTCCACTGTACAATACCTCTACTGTACTCCACTGTACTCTACCTCTACTGTGCTCCACTGTACTCTACCTCTACTGTACTCCACTGTACTCTACCTCTACAGTGCTCCACTCTGCTCTACCTCTACTCTACTCCACTGTACTCTACCTCTACTCTGCTCTACTGTACTCTACCTCTACTGTACTCCACTGTACTCTACCTCTACTATACTCCACTGTACTCTACCTCTACTGTGCTCCACTGTACCCTACCTCTAATATGCGCCACTCTACTCTACCTTTACTGTACTCCACTGTACTCTACCTCTACTCTGCTCTACTCTACTCTATCTCTACTGTGCTCCACTGTACTCTACCTCTACTCTACTCCACTGTAGTCTACCTCAACTATACTCCACTGTACTCTACCTCTACTGTGCTCCACTGTACTCTACCTCTACTGTGCTCTACTGTACTCTATCTCTACTGTGCTCCACTGTACTCTACCTCTACTGTACTCCACTGTACTCCACCTCTACAGTGCTCCACTGTACTCTACCTCTACTGTCCTCCACTGTACTCTACCTCTACTCTGCTCTACTGTACTCTATCTCTACTGTGCTCCACTGTACTCTACCTCTACTGTACTCCACTGTAGTCTACCTAAACTATACTCCACTGTACTCTACCTCCACTGTGCTCCACTGTACTCTACCTCAACTATACTCCACTGTACTCTATCTCTACTCTAATCCACTGTACTCTATCTCTACTCTACTCCACTCTACTCTATCTCTACTGTACTCCACTGTACTCTACCTCTACTCTACTCTACTGTACTCCACCTCTACTGTGCTCCACTGTACTCCACTGTACTCTAGCTCTACTGTGCTCCACTGTACTCTACCTCTACTGTACTCCACTGTACTCTAAATCTACTGTGCTCCACTGTACTCTACCTCTAATATGCGCCACTCTACTCTACCTTTACTGTACTCCACTGTACTCTACCTCTACTCTGCTCTACTCTACTCTATCTCTACTGTGCTCCACTGTACTCTACCTCTACTGTACTCCACTGTAGTCTACCTCAACTATACTCCACTGTACTCTACCTCTACTGTGCTCCACTGTACTCTACCTCTACTGTGCTCTACTGTACTCTATCTCTACTGTGCTCCACTGTACTCTACCTCTACTGTACTCCACTGTACTCCACCTCTACAGTGCTCCACTGTACTCTACCTCTACTGTCCTCCACTGTACTCTACCTCTACTCTGCTCTACTGTACTCTATCTCTACTGTGCTCCACTGTACTCTACCTCTACTGTACTCCACTGTAGTCTACCTAAACTATACTCCACTGTACTCTACCTCCACTGTGCTCCACTGTACTCTACCTCAACTATACTCCACTGTACTCTATCTCTACTCTAATCCACTGTACTCTATCTCTACTCTACTCCACTCTACTCTATCTCTACTGTACTCCACTGTACTCTACCTCTACTCTACTCTACTGTACTCCACCTCTACTGTGCTCCACTGTACTCCACTGTACTCTAGCTCTACTGTGCTCCACTGTACTCTACCTCTACTGTACTCCACTGTACTCTACCTCTACTGTACTCCACTGTATTCTACCTCTACTGTGCTCTACTGTACCCTACCTCTACTGTGCTCCACTGTACACTACCTCTACTGTAGTCCACTGTACTCTACCTCTACTGTGCTCCACTCTACTCTACCTCTACTGTGCTCAGCTGTACTCTACCTCTACTGTACTCCACTGTACTCTACCTCTACTATACTCCACTGCACTTATCTCTACTGTGCTCCACTGTACTCTATCTCTACTGTAGTCCACTCTACTCTACTTCTACTATACTCTAATGTACTCCACCTCTACTGTACTCCACTGTAGTCTACCACAACTATACTCCACTGTACTCTACCTCTACTGTGCTCCACTTTACTCTACCTCTACTCTGCTCTACTGTACTCTATCTCTACTTTACTCCACTATACTCTACCTCCACTGTACTCCACTGTACTCTAGCTCTACTGTGCTCCACTGTACTCTACCTCATCTGTACTCCACTGTACTCTGCATCTACTGTGCTCCACTGTACTCTACCTCTACTGTACTCCACTGTACTCTACCTCTACTGTACTCCACTGTACTCTACCTCTACTGTACTCCACTGTATTCTACCTCTACTGTGCTCTACTGTACTCTACCTCTACTGTACTCCACTGTAATCTACCTGTACTGTACTGTACTGTTCTCTACCTCTACTGTACTCTACTGTACTCCACCTCTACTGTGCTCCACTGTACTCCACTGTACTCTACCTCTACTGTGCTCCACTGTACTCCACCTCTACTGTACTCCACTGTACTCTATCTCTACTGTGCTCCACTGTACTCTACCTCTACTGTACTCCACTGTACTCTATCTCTACTGTTCTCCACTGTACTCTACCTCTACTGTGCTCCACTGTACTCCACTGTACTCTATCTCTACTGTGATCCACTGTACTCTACCTCTGCTGTGCTCCACTGTACTCTATCTCTACTCTACTCCACTGTACTCTATCTCTATTTTACTCCACTGTACTCTACCTCTACTGTACTCTACTGTACTCCACCTCTACTGTGCTCCACTCTACTCCACTGTACTCTTCCTCTACTGTACTCCACTGTACTCTATCTCTACTGTGCTCCACTGTACTCTACCTTTACTGTGCTCTACTGTACTCTACTCTACTGTGCTCCACTGTACTCTATTTCTACTGTACCCCACTGTACTCCAACTCTACTATGCTCCACTGTACTCTACCTCTACTGTGCTCCACTGTACACTACCTCTACTGTACTCCACTGTACTCTACCTCTACTGTGCTCCACTGTACTCTACCTCTACTGTACTCCACTGTACTCTACCTCTACAGTGCTCCACTCTGCTCTACCTCTACTCTACTCCACTGTACTCTACCTCTACTCTGCTCTACTGTACTCTACCTCTACTGTACTCCACTTTATTCTACCTCTACTATACTCCACTGTACTCTACCTCTACTGTGCTCCACTGTACTCTACCTCTAATATGCTCCACTCTACTCTACCTTTACTGTACTCCACTGTACTCTACCTCTACTCTGGTCTACTCTACTCTATCTCTACTGTGCTCCAGTGTACTCTACCTCTACTGTACTCCACTGTAGTCTACCTCAACTATACTCCACTGTACTCTACCTCTACTCTGCTCCACTGTACTCTACCTCTACTGTGCTCTACTGTACTCTATCTCTACTGTGCTCCACTGTACTCTACCTCTACTGTACTCCACTGTACTCCACCTCCACAGTGCTCCACTGTACTCTACCTCTACTGTGCTCCACTGTACTCTACCTCTAATATGCTCCACTCTACTCTACCTTTACTGTACTCCACTGTACTCTACCTCTACTCTGGTCTACTCTACTCTATCTCTACTGTGCTCCAGTGTACTCTACCTCTACTGTACTCCACTGTAGTCTACCTCAACTATACTCCACTGTACTCTACCTCTACTCTGCTCCACTGTACTCTACCTCTACTGTGCTCTACTGTACTCTATCTCTACTGTGCTCCACTGTACTCTACCTCTACTGTACTCCACTGTACTCCACCTCCACAGTGCTCCACTGTACTCTACCTCTACTGTCCTCCACTGTACCCTACCTCTACTCTGCTCTACTGTACTCTATCTCTACTGTGATCCACTGTACTCTACCTCTACTGTACTCCACTGTAGTCTACCTAAACTATACTCCACTGTACTCTACCTCCACTGTGCTCCACTGTACTTTACCTCAACTATACTCCACTGTATTCTATCTCTACTCTAATCCACTGTACTCTATCTCTACTCTACTCCACTCTACTCTATCTCTACTGTACTCCACTGTACTCTACCTCTACTCTACTCTACTGTACTCCACCTCTACTGTGCTCTACTGTACTCCACTGTACTCTAGCTCTACTGTGCTCCACTGTACTCTACCTCTACTGTACTCCACTGTACTCTACATCTAATGTGCTCCACTGTACTCTACCTCTACTGTACTCCACTGTACTCTACCTCTACTGTACTCCACTGTACTCTACCTCTACTGTACTCCACTGTATTCTACCTCTACTGTGCTCTACTGTACCCTACCTCTACTGTACTCCACTGTACTCTACCTCTACTGTACTGTACTGTTCTCTACCTCTACTGTACTCTACTGTACTCCACCTCTACTGTGCTCCACTGTACTCCACTGTACTCTACCTCTACTGTGCTCCACTGCACTCTACCTCTACTGTACTCCACTGTACTCTATCTCTACTGTGCTCCACTGTACTCTACCTCTACTGTACTCCACTGTACTCTATCTCTACTGTTCTCCACTGTACTCTACCTCTACTGTGCTCCACTGTACTCCACTGTACTCTATCTCTACTGTGATCCACTGTACTCTACCTCTGCTGTGCTCCACTGTACTCTATCTCTACTCTACTCCACTGTACTCTATCTCTATTTTACTCCACTGTACTCTACCTCTAGTGTACTCTACTGTACTCCACCTCTACTGTGCTCCACTGTACTCCACTGTACTCTTCCTCTACTGTACTCCACTGTACTCTATCTCTACTGTGCTCCACTGTACTCTACCTCTACTGTGCTCTACTGTACTCTACTCTACTGTGCTCCACTGTACTCTATTTCTACTGTACCCCACTGTACTCTACCTCTACTGTGCTCCACTGTACTCTACCTCTACTGTGCTCCACTGTACACTACCTCTACTGTGCTCCACTGTACTCTACCTCTACTGTACTCCTCTGTAGTCTACCTCAACTATACTCCACTGTACTCTACCTCTACTGTGCTCCACTGTACTCTACCTCTACTGTACTCCACTCTACTCTATCTCTACTGTGCTCCACTGTACTCTACATCTACTGTACTCCACTGTACTCTATCTCTACTGTTCTCCACTGTACTCTACCTCTACTGTGCTCCACTGTACTTCACTGTACTCTATCTCTACTGTGATCCACTGTACTCTACCTCTGCTGTGCTCCACTGTACTCTATCTCTAGTCTACTCCACTGTACTCTATCTCTATTGTACTCCACTTTACTCTACCTCTACTGTACTCTACTGTACTCCACCTCTAGTGTGCTCCACTGTACTCCACTGTACTCTTACTCTACTGTACTCCACTGTACTCTATCTCTACTGTGCTCCACTGTACTCTACCTCTACTGTGCTCTACTGTACTCTACATTATTGTGCTCCACTGTACTCTATTTCTACTGTACCCCACTGTACTCTACCTATACTGTGCTCCACTGTACTCTACCTCTACTGTGCTCCACTGTACACTACCTCTACTGTACTCCACTGTACTCTACCTCTACTGTGCTCCACTGTACTCTACCTCTACTGTGCTCCACTGTACTCTACCTCTACTGTGCTCCACTGTGCTCTATCTCTACTGTACTCCACTGTACTCTACCTCTACAGTGATCCACTGTGCTCTACCTCTACTGTACTCCACTTTACTCTACCTCTACTCTGCTCTACTGTGCTCTACCTACACTGTGCTCCACTGTACTCTACCTCTACTTTACTCCACTGTAGTCCACCTCAACTATACTCCACTGTACTCTACCTCCACTGTGCTCCACTGTACTCTACCTCTACTGTACTCCACTGTACTCTATCTCTACTGTACTCCACTGTAATCTATCTCTACTGTGCTCCACTGTACTATACCTCTACTGTGCTCCACTGTGCTCCACTGTACTCCACTGTACTCTATCTCTACTGTGATCCACTGTACTCTACCTCTGCTGTGCTCCACTGTACTCTATCTCTACTCTAATCCACTCTACTCTACCTCTACTGTACTCCACTGTACTCTACCTCTAATGTACTCCACTCTACTCTACCTCTACTCTGCTCCACTGTACTCTACCTCTAATGTACCCTCCACTGTACTCTACCTCTACTGTACTCTTCTCTACTCCACCTCTAATGTGCTCCACTCTACTCTACCTCTACTGTACTCCACTGTACTCTACCTCTACTGTACTCCACTGTACTCTACCTCTACTGTGCTCTACTGTACTCTATCTCTACTGTGCTCCACTGTACTCTACCTCTACTGTACTCCACTGTACTCCACCTCCACAGTGCTCCACTGTACTCTACCTCTACTGTCCTCCACTGTACCCTACCTCTACTCTGCTCTACTGTACTCTATCTCTACTGTGATCCACTGTACTCTACCTCTACTGTACTCCACTGTAGTCTACCTAAACTATACTCCACTGTACTCTACCTCCACTGTGCTCCACTGTACTTTACCTCAACTATACTCCACTGTATTCTATCTCTACTCTAATCCACTGTACTCTATCTCTACTCTACTCCACTCTACTCTATCTCTACTGTACTCCACTGTACTCTACCTCTACTCTACTCTACTGTACTCCACCTCTACTGTGCTCTACTGTACTCCACTGTACTCTAGCTCTACTGTGCTCCACTGTACTCTACCTCTACTGTACTCCACTGTACTCTACATCTACTGTGCTCCACTGTACTCTACCTCTACTGTACTCCACTGTACTCTACCTCTACTGTACTCCACTGTACTCTACCTCTACTGTACTCCACTGTATTCTACCTCTACTGTGCTCTACTGTACCCTACCTCTACTGTACTCCACTGTACTCTACCTCTACTGTACTGTACTGTTCTCTACCTCTACTGTACTCTACTGTACTCCACCTCTACTGTGCTCCACTGTACTCCACTGTACTCTACCTCTACTGTGCTCCACTGCACTCTACCTCTACTGTACTCCACTGTACTCTATCTCTACTGTGCTCCACTGTACTCTACCTCTACTGTACTCCACTGTACTCTATCTCTTCTGTTCTCCACTGTACTCTACCTCTACTGTGCTCCACTGTACTCCACTGTACTCTATCTCTACTGTGATCCACTGTACTCTACCTCTGCTGTGCTCCATTGTACTCTATCTCTACTCTACTCCACTGTACTCTATCTCTATTTTACTCCACTGTACTCTACCTCTAGTGTACTCTACTGTACTCCACCTCTACTGTGCTCCACTGTACTCCACTGTACTCTTCCTCTACTGTACTCCACTGTACTCTATCTCTACTGTGCTCCACTGTACTCTACCTCTACTGTGCTCTACTGTACTCTACTCTACTGTGCTCCACTGTACTCTATTTCTACTGTACCCCACTGTACTCTACCTCTACTGTGCTCCACTGTACTCTACCTCTACTGTGCTCCACTGTACACTACCTCTACTGTGCTCCACTGTACTCTACCTCTACTGTACTCCTCTGTAGTCTACCTCAACTATACTCCACTGTACTCTACCTCTACTGTGCTCCACTGTACTCTACCTCTACTGTACTCCACTCTACTCTATCTCTACTGTGCTCCACTGTACTCTACCTCTACTGTGCTCCACTGTACTTCACTGTACTCTATCTCTACTGTGATCCACTGTACTCTACCTCTGCTGTGCTCCACTGTACTCTATCTCTACTCTACTCCACTGTACTCTATCTCTATTGTACTCCACTTTACTCTACCTCTACTGTACTCTACTGTACTCCACCTCTAGTGTGCTCCACTGTACTCCACTGTACTCTTACTCTACTGTACTCCACTGTACTCTATCTCTACTGTGCTCCACTGTACTCTACCTCTACTGTGCTCTACTGTACTCTACTTTATTGTGCTCCACTGTACTCTATTTCTACTGTACCCCACTGTACTCTACCTATACTGTGCTCCACTGTACTCTACCTCTACTGTGCTCCACTGTACACTACCTCTACTGTACTCCACTGTACTCTACCTCTACTGTGCTCCACTGTACTCTACCTCTACTGTGCTCCACTGTACTCTACCTCTACTGTGCTCCACTGTGCTCTATCTCTACTGTACTCCACTGTACTCTACCTCTACAGTGATCCACTGTGCTCTACCTCTACTGTACTCCACTTTACTCTACCTCTACTCTGCTCTACTGTGCTCTACCTATACTGTGCTCCACTGTACTCTACCTCTACTTTACTCCACTGTAGTCCACCTCAACTATACTCCACTGTACTCTACCTCCACTGTGCTCCACTGTACTCTACCTCTACTGTACTCCACTGTACTCTATCTCTACTGTACTCCACTGTAATCTATCTCTACTGTGCTCCACTGTACTATACCTCTACTGTGCTCCACTGTACTCCACTGTACTCTATCTCTACTGTGATCCACTGTACTCTACCTCTGCTGTGCTCCACTGTACTCTATCTCTACTCTAATCCACTGTACTCTACCTCTACTGTACTCCACTGTACTCTACCTCTAATGTACTCCACTCTACTCTACCTCTACTCTGCTCCACTGTACTCTACCTCTAATGTACTCCACTGTACTCTACCTCTACTGTACTCTTCTCTACTCCACCTCTAATGTGCTCCACTCTACTCTACCTCTACTGTACTCCACTGTACTCTACCTCTACTGTACTCCACTGTACTCTACCTCTACTATACTCCACTGCACTTATCTCTACTGTGTTCGACTGTACTCTATCTCTACTTTACTCCACTGTACTCTATCTCTACTGTACTACACTGTACTCTTCCTCTACTGTGCTCCACTGTACTCTATCTCTACTGTGCTCTACTGTACTCTATCTTTACTGTGCTCTACTGTACTCTACCTCTACTATACTCCACTGTACTCTACCTCTACTGTGCTCCACTCTACTCTACCTCTACTGTGCTCCACTGTACTCTACCTCTACTGTGCTCCACTGTACTCTATCTCTACTGTACTCCACTGTACTCTACCTCTACTGTGCTCTACTGTACTCTACTCTATTGTGCTCCACTGTACTCTATTTCTACTGTACCCCACTGTACTCTACCTCTACTGTGCTCCACTGTACTCTACCTCTACTGTACTCCACTGTACACTACCTCTACTGTGCTCCACTGTACTCTATCTCTACTGTACTCCACTGTATTCTACCTTTACAGTGATCCACTGTGCTCTACCTCTACTGTACTCCACTGTACTCTACCTCTACTCTGCTCTACTGTGCTCTACCTATACTGTACTTCACTGTACTCTACCTCTACTTTACTCCACTGTAGTCCACCTCAACTATACTCCACTGTACTCTACCTCTACTGTGCTCCACTGTACTCTACCTCTACTCTGCTCTACTGTACTCTATCTCTACTGTACTCCACTATACTCTACCTCCACTGTACTCCACTGTACTCTAGCTCTACTGTGCTCCCATGTACTCTACCTCTACTGTACTCCATTGTACTCTACATCTACTGTGCTCCACTGTACTCTACCTCTAATGTGCTCCACTCTACTCTACCTTTACTGTACTCCACTGTACTCTACCTCTACTCTGGTCTACTCTACTCTATCTCTACTGTGCTCCACTGTACTCTATCTCTACTGTGCTCCACTGTACTCTACCTCTACTGTACTCCACTGTACTCCACCTCTACAGTGCTCCACTGTACTCTACCTCTACTGTCCTCCACTGTACTCTACCTCTACTCTGCTCTACTGTACTCTTTCTCTACTGTGCTCCACTGAACTCTACCTCTACTGTACTCCACTGTAGTCTACCTAAACTATACTCCACTGTACTCTACCTCCACTGTGCTCCACTGTACTCTACCTCAACTATACTCCACTCTACTCTATCTCTACTGTACTCCACTGTACTCTACCTCTACTCTACTCTACTGTACTCCACCTCTACTGTGCTCCACTGTACTCCACTGTACTCTAGCTCTACTGTGCTCCACTGTACTCTACCTCTACTGTACTCCACTGTACTCTACATCTACTGTGCTCCACTGTACTCTACCTCTACTGTACTCCACTGTACTCTACCTCTACTCTACTCCACTGTACTCTACCTCTACTGTACTCCACTGTAATCTACCTCTACTGTGCTCTACTGTACTCTACCTCTACTGTACTCCACTGTACTCTACCTCTACTGCACTGTACTGTTCTCTACATCTACTGTACTCTACTGTACTCCACCTCTACTGTGCTCCACTGTACTCCACTGTACTCTACCCTTTACTGTGCTCCACTGTACTCTACCTCTACTGTACTCCACTGTACTCTATCTCTACTGTGCTCCACTGTACTCTACCTCTACTGTACTCCACTGTACTCTATCTCTACTGTTCTCCACTGTACTCTACCTCTACTGTGCTCCACTGTACTCTACCTCTACTGTGCTCCACTGTATTCCACTGTACTCTATCTCTACTGTGATCCACTGTACTCTACCTCTGCTTTGCTCCACTGTACTCTATCTCTACTCTACTCCACTGTACTCTATCTCTATTTTACTCCACTGTACTCTACCTCTAGTGTACTCTACTGTACTCCACCTCTACTGTGCTCCACTGTACTCCACTGTACTCTTCCTCTACTGTACTCCACTGTACTCTATCTCTACTGTGCTCCACTGTACTCTACCTCTACTGTGCTCTACTGTACTCTACTCTACTGTGCTCCACAGTACTCTATTTCTACTGTACCCCACTGTACTCTACCTCTACTGTGCTCCACTGTACTCTACCTCTACTGTGCTCCACTGTACAATACCTCTACTGTACTCCACTGTACTCTACCTCTACTGTGCTCCACTGTACTCTACCTCTACTCTGCTCCACTGTACTCTACCTCTACTGTGCTCCACTGTACTCTATCTCTACTGTACTCCACTGTACTCTACCTCCACAGTGCTCCACTGTGCTCTACCTCTACTGTACTCCACTGTACTCTACCTCTACTCTGCTCTACTGTGCTCTACCTCTACTGTACTCCACTGTACTCTACCTCTACTCTGCTCTACTGTACTCTATCTCTACTGTGCTCCACTGTACTTTACCTCTACTGTACTCCTCTGTAGTCTTCCTCAACTATACTCCACTGTACTCTACCTCTACTGTGCTCCACTGTACTCTACCTCTACTGTACTCCACTCTACTCTATCTCTACTGTGCTCCACTGTACTTTACCTCTACTGTACTCCACTGTACTCTATCTCTACTGTTCTCCACTGTACTCTACCTCTACTGTGCTCCACTGTACTTCACTGTACTCTATCTCTACTGTGATCCACTGTACTCTACCTCTGCTGTGCACCACTGTACTCTATCTCTACTCTACTCCACTGTACTCTACCTCTACTGTGCTCTACTGTACTCTTCTCTACTGTGCTCCACTGTACTCTATTTCTACTGTACCCCACTGTACTCTACCTCTACTGTGCTCCACTGTACTCTACCTCTACAGTGATCCACTGTGCTCTACCTCTACTGTACTCCACTTTACTCTACCTCTACTCTGCTCTACTGTGCTCTACCTATACTGTGCTCCACTGTACTCTACCTCTACTTTACTCCACTGTAGTCCACCTCAACTATACTCCACTGTACTCTACCTCCACTGTGCTCCACTGTACTCTACCTCTACTGTACTCCACTGTACTCTATCTCTACTGTACTCCACTGTAATCTATCTCTACTGTGCTCCACTGTACTATACCTCTACTGTGCTCCACTGTACTCCACTGTACTCTATCTCTACTGTGATCCACTGTACTCTACCTCTGCTGTGCTCCACTGTACTCTATCTCTACTCTAATCCACTGTACTCTACCTCTACTGTACTCCACTGTACTCTACCTCTAATGTACTCCACTCTACTCTACCTCTACTCTGCTCCACTGTACTCTACCTCTAATGTACTCCACTGTACTCTACCTCTACTGTACTCTTCTCTACTCCACCTCTAATGTGCTCCACTCTACTCTACCTCTACTGTACTCCACTGTACTCTACCTCTACTGTACTCCACTGTACTCTACCTCTACTATACTCCACTGCACTTATCTCTACTGTGTTCGACTGTACTCTATCTCTACTTTACTCCACTGTACTCTATCTCTACTGTACTACACTGTACTCTTCCTCTACTGTGCTCCACTGTACTCTATCTCTACTGTGCTCTACTGTACTCTATCTTTACTGTGCTCTACTGTACTCTACCTCTACTATACTCCACTGTACTCTACCTCTACTGTGCTCCACTCTACTCTACCTCTACTGTGCTCCACTGTACTCTACCTCTACTGTGCTCCACTGTACTCTATCTCTACTGTACTCCACTGTACTCTACCTCTACTGTGCTCTACTGTACTCTACTCTATTGTGCTCCACTGTACTCTACCTCTACTGTACTCCACTGTACACTACCTCTACTGTGCTCCACTGTACTCTACCTCTACTGTACTCCACTGTACACTACCTCTACTGTGCTCCACTGTACTCTATCTCTACTGTACTCCACTGTATTCTACCTTTACAGTGATCCACTGTGCTCTACCTCTACTGTACTCCACTGTACTCTACCTCTACTCTGCTCTACTGTGCTCTACCTATACTGTACTTCACTGTACTCTACCTCTACTTTACTCCACTGTAGTCCACCTCAACTATACTCCACTGTACTCTACCTCTACTGTGCTCCACTGTACTCTACCTCTACTCTGCTCTACTGTACTCTATCTCTACTGTACTCCACTATACTCTACCTCCACTGTACTCCACTGTACTCTAGCTCTACTGTGCTCCCATGTACTCTACCTCTACTGTACTCCATTGTACTCTACATCTACTGTGCTCCACTGTACTCTACCTCTAATGTGCTCCACTCTACTCTACCTTTACTGTACTCCACTGTACTCTACCTCTACTCTGGTCTACTCTACTCTATCTCTACTGTGCTCCACTGTACTCTATCTCTACTGTGCTCCACTGTACTCTACCTCTACTGTACTCCACTGTACTCCACCTCTACAGTGCTCCACTGTACTCTACCTCTACTGTCCTCCACTGTACTCTACCTCTACTCTGCTCTACTGTACTCTATCTCTACTGTGCTCCACTGAACTCTACCTCTACTGTACTCCACTGTAGTCTACCTAAACTATACTCCACTGTACTCTACCTCCACTGTGCTCCACTGTACTCTACCTCAACTATACTCCACTCTACTCTATCTCTACTGTACTCCACTGTACTCTACCTCTACTCTACTCTACTGTACTCCACCTCTACTGTGCTCCACTGTACTCCACTGTACTCTAGCTCTACTGTGCTCCACTGTACTCTACCTCTACTGTACTCCACTGTACTCTACATCTACTGTGCTCCACTGTACTCTACCTCTACTGTACTCCACTGTACTCTACCTCTACTCTACTCCACTGTACTCTACCTCTACTGTACTCCACTGTAATCTACCTCTACTGTGCTCTACTGTACTCTACCTCTACTGTACTCCACTGTACTCTACCTCTACTGCACTGTACTGTTCTCTACATCTACTGTACTCTACTGTACTCCACCTCTACTGTGCTCCACTGTACTCCACTGTACTCTACCCTTTACTGTGCTCCACTGTACTCTACCTCTACTGTACTCCACTGTACTCTATCTCTACTGTGCTCCACTGTACTCTACCTCTACTGTACTCCACTGTACTCTATCTCTACTGTTCTCCACTGTACTCTACCTCTACTGTGCTCCACTGTACTCTACCTCTACTGTGCTCCACTGTATTCCACTGTACTCTATCTCTACTGTGATCCACTGTACTCTACCTCTGCTTTGCTCCACTGTACTCTATCTCTACTCTACTCCACTGTACTCTATCTCTATTTTACTCCACTGTACTCTACCTCTAGTGTACTCTACTGTACTCCACCTCTACTGTGCTCCACTGTACTCCACTGTACTCTTCCTCTACTGTACTCCACTGTACTCTATCTCTACTGTGCTCCACTGTACTCTACCTCTACTGTGCTCTACTGTACTCTACTCTACTGTGCTCCACAGTACTCTATTTCTACTGTACCCCACTGTACTCTACCTCTACTGTGCTCCACTGTACTCTACCTCTACTGTGCTCCACTGTACAATACCTCTACTGTACTCCACTGTACTCTACCTCTACTCTGCTCCACTGTACTCTACCTCTACTGTGCTCCACTGTACTCTACCTCTACTGTGCTCCACTGTACTCTATCTCTACTGTACTCCACTGTACTCTACCTCCACAGTGCTCCACTGTGCTCTACCTCTACTGTACTCCACTGTACTCTACCTCTACTCTGCTCTACTGTGCTCTACCTCTACTGTACTCCACTGTACTCTACCTCTACTCTGCTCTACTGTACTCTATCTCTACTGTGCTCCACTGTACTTTACCTCTACTGTACTCCTCTGTAGTCTTCCTCAACTATACTCCACTGTACTCTACCTCTACTGTGCTCCACTGTACTCTACCTCTACTGTACTCCACTCTACTCTATCTCTACTGTGCTCCACTGTACTTTACCTCTACTGTACTCCACTGTACTCTATCTCTACTGTTCTCCACTGTACTCTACCTCTACTGTGCTCCACTGTACTTCACTGTACTCTATCTCTACTGTGATCCACTGTACTCTACCTCTGCTGTGCACCACTGTACTCTATCTCTACTCTACTCCACTGTACTCTATCTCTATTGTACTCCACTGTACTCTACCTCTACTGTACTCTACTGTACTCCACCTCTAGTGTGCTCCACTGTACTCCACTGTACTCTTCCTCTACTGTACTCCACTGTACTCTATCTCTACTGTGCTCCACTGTACTCTACCTCTACTGTGCTCTACTGTACTCTACTCTATTGTGCTGCACTGTACTCTATTTCTACTGTACCCCACTGTACTCTACCTCTACTGTGCTCCACTGTACTCTACCTCTACTGTGCTCCACTGTACACTACCTCTACTGTACTCCACTGTACTCTACCTCTACGGTGCTCCACTGTACTCTACCTCTACTGTGCTCCACTGTACTCTACCTCTACTGTGCTCCACTGTACTCTATCTCTACTGTACTCCACTGTACTCTACATCTACAGTGATCCACTGTGCTCTACCTCTACTGTACTCCACTGTACTCTACCTCTACTCTGCTCTACTGTGCTCTACCTATACTGTACTTCACTGTACTCTACCTCTAATCTGCTCTACTGTACTCTATCTCTACTGTGCTCCACTGTACTCTACCTCTACTGTACTCCACTGTAGTCCACCTCAACTATACTCAACTGTACTCTACCTCTACTGTGCTCCACTGTACTCTACCTCTAATGTGCTCTACTGTACTCTACTCTACTGTGCTCCACTGTACTCTATTTCTACTGTACCCCACTGTACTCTACCTCTACTCTGCTCCACTGTACTCTACCTCTACTGTGCTCCACTGTACACTACCTCTACTGTACTCCACTGTACTCTACCTCTACTGTGCTCCACTGTACTCTACCTCTACTGTACTCCACTGTAGTCTACCTAAACTATACTCCACTGTACTCTACCTCCACTGTGCTCCACTGTACTCTACCTCAACTATACTCCACTGTACTCTATCTCTACTCTAATCCACTGTACTCTATTTCTACTCTACTCCACTCTACTCTATCTCTACTGTACTCCACTGTACTCTACCTCTACTCTACTCTACTTTACTCCACCTCTACTGTGCTCCACTGTACTCCACTGTACTCTAGCTCTACTGTGCTCCACTGTACTCTACCTCTACTGTACTCCACTGTACTCTACATCTCTTGGTTTAGTCCTCAATTGTAAGTCGCTTTGGATAAAAGTGTCTGCTAAATGACTAAATGTAAAATGTAAATGTACTGTGTTCCACTGTACTCTACCTCTACTGTACTCCACTGTACTCTACCTCTAGTGTACTCCACTGTACTCTACCTCTACTGTACTCCACTGTATTCTACCTCTACTGTGCTCTACTGTACCCTACCTCTACTGTACTCCACTGTACTCTACCTCTACTGTACTGTACTGTTCTCTACCTCTACTGTACTCTAATGTACTCCACCTCTACTGTGCTCCACTGTACTCCACTGTACTCTACCTCTACTGTGCTCCACTGTACTCCACCTCTACAGTGCTCCACTGTACTCTACCTCTACTGTCCTCCACTGTACTCTACCTCTACTCTGCTCTACTGTACTCTATCTCTACTGTGCTCCACTGAACTCTACCTCTACTGTACTCCACTGTAGTCTACCTAAACTATACTCCACTGTACTCTACCTCCACTGTGCTCCACTGTACTCTACCTCAACTATATTCCACTCTACTCTATCTCTACTGTACTCCACTGTACTCTACCTCTACTCTACTCTACTGTACTCCACCTCTACTGTGCTCCACTGTACTCCACTGTACTCTAGCTCTACTGTGCTCCACTGTACTCTACCTCTACTGTACTCCACTGTACTCTACATCTACTGTGCTCCACTGTACTCTACCTCTACTGTACTCCACTGTACTCTACCTCTACTCTACTCCACTGTACTCTACCTCTACTGTACTCCACTGTAATCTACCTCTACTGTGCTCTACTGTACTCTACCTCTACTGTACTCCACTGTACTCTACCTCTACTGCACTGTACTGTTCTCTACATCTACTGTACTCTACTGTACTCCACCTCTACTGTGCTCCACTGTACTCCACTGTACTCTACCCTTTACTGTGCTCCACTGTACTCTACCTCTACTGTACTCCACTGTACTCTATCTCTACTGTGCTCCACTGTACTCTACCTCTACTGTACTCCACTGTACTCTATCTCTACTGTTCTCCACTGTACTCTACCTCTACTGTGCTCCACTGTACTCTACCTCTACTGTGCTCCACTGTATTCCACTGTACTCTATCTCTACTGTGATCCACTGTACTCTACCTCTGCTTTGCTCCACTGTACTCTATCTCTACTCTACTCCACTGTACTCTATCTCTATTTTACTCCACTGTACTCTACCTCTAGTGTACTCTACTGTACTCCACCTCTACTGTGCTCCACTGTACTCCACTGTACTCTTCCTCTACTCTACTCCACTGTACTCTATCTCTACTGTGCTCCACTGTACTCTACCTCTACTGTGCTCTACTGTACTCTACTCTACTGTGCTCCACAGTACTCTATTTCTACTGTACCCCACTGTACTCTACCTCTACTGTGCTCCACTGTACTCTACCTCTACTGTGCTCCACTGTACAATACCTCTACTGTACTCCACTGTACTCTACCTCTACTGTGCTCCACTGTACTCTACCTCTACTCTGCTCCACTGTACTCTACCTCTACTGTGCTCCACTGTACTCTATCTCTACTGTACTCCACTGTACTCTACCTCCACAGTGCTCCACTGTGCTCTACCTCTACTGTACTCCACTGTACTCTACCTCTACTCTGCTCTACTGTGCTCTACCTCTACTGTACTCCACTGTACTCTACCTCTACTCTGCTCTACTGTACTCTATCTCTACTGTGCTCCACTGTACTTTACCTCTACTGTACTCCTCTGTAGTCTTCCTCAACTATACTCCACTGTACTCTACCTCTACTGTGCTCCACTGTACTCTACCTCTACTGTACTCCACTCTACTCTATCTCTACTGTGCTCCACTGTACTTTACCTCTACTGTACTCCACTGTACTCTATCTCTACTGTTCTCCACTGTACTCTACCTCTACTGTGCTCCACTGTACTTCACTGTACTCTATCTCTACTGTGATCCACTGTACTCTACCTCTGCTGTGCACCACTGTACTCTATCTCTACTCTACTCCACTGTACTCTATCTCTATTGTACTCCACTGTACTCTACCTCTACTGTACTCTACTGTACTCCACCTCTAGTGTGCTCGACTGTACTCCACTGTACTCTTCCTCTACTGTACTCCACTGTACTCTATCTCTACTGTGCTCCACTGTACTCTACCTCTACTGTGCTCTACTGTACTCTACTCTATTGTGCTGCACTGTACTCTATTTCTACTGTACCCCACTGTACTCTACCTCTACTGTGCTCCACTGTACTCTACCTCTACTGTGCTCCACTGTACACTACCTCTACTGTACTCCACTGTACTCTACCTCTACGGTGCTCCACTGTACTCTACCTCTACTGTGCTCCACTGTACTCTACCTCTACTGTGCTCCACTGTACTCTATCTCTACTGTACTCCACTGTACTCTACATCTACAGTGATCCACTGTGCTCTACCTCTACTGTACTCCACTGTACTCTACCTCTACTCTGCTCTACTGTGCTCTACCTATACTGTACTTCACTGTACTCTACCTCTACTCTGCTCTACTGTACTCTATCTCTACTGTGCTCCACTGTACTCTACCTCTACTGTACTCCACTGTAGTCCACCTCAACTATACTCAACTGTACTCTACCTCTACTGTGCTCCACTGTACTCTACCTCTAATGTGCTCTACTGTACTCTACTCTACTGTGCTCCACTGTACTCTATTTCTACTGTACCCCACTGTACTCTACCTCTACTCTGCTCCACTGTACTCTACCTCTACTGTGCTCCACTGTACACTACCTCTACTGTACTCCACTGTACTCTACCTCTACTGTGCTCCACTGTACTCTACCTCTACTGTACTCCACTGTAGTCTACCTAAACTATACTCCACTGTACTCTACCTCCACTGTGCTCCACTGTACTCTACCTCAACTATACTCCACTGTACTCTATCTCTACTCTAATCCACTGTACTCTATTTCTACTCTACTCCACTCTACTCTATCTCTACTGTACTCCACTGTACTCTACCTCTACTCTACTCTACTTTACTCCACCTCTACTGTGCTCCACTGTACTCCACTGTACTCTAGCTCTACTGTGCTCCACTCTACTCTACCTCTACTGTACTCCACTGTACTCTACATCTCTTGGTTTAGTCCTCAATTGTAAGTCGCTTTGGATAAAAGCGTCTGCTAAATGACTAAATGTAAATGTAAATGTACTGTGCTCCACTGTACTCTACCTCTACTGTACTCCACTGTACTCTACCTCTAGTGTACTCCACTGTACTCTACCTCTACTGTACTCCACTGTATTCTACCTCTACTGTGCTCTACTGTACCCTACCTCTACTGTACTCCACTGTACTCTACCTCTACTGTACTGTACTGTTCTCTACCTCTACTGTACTCTAATGTACTCCACCTCTACTGTGCTCCACTGTACTCCACTGTACTCTACCTCTACTGTGCTCCACTGCACTCTACCTCTACTGTACTCCACTGTACTCTATCTCTACTGTGCTCCACTGTACTCTACCTCTACTGTACTCCACTGTACTCTATCTCTACTGTTCTCATCTGTACTCTACCTCTACTGTGCTCCACTGTACTCCACTGTACTCTATCTCTACTGTGATTCACTGTACTCTACCTCTGCTGTGCTCCACTGTACTCTATCTCTACTCTACTCCACTGTACTCTATCTCTATTGTACTCCACTGTACTCTACCTCTACTGTACTCTACTGTACTCCACCTCTACTGTGCTCCACTGTACTCCACTGTACTCTTCCTCTACTGTACTCCACTGTACTCTATCTCTACTGTGCTCCACTGTACTCTACCTTTACTGTGCTCTACTGTACTCTACTGTGCTCCACTGTACTCTATTTCTACTGTACCCCACTGTACTCCAACTCTACTGTGCTCCACTGTACTCTACCTCTACTGTGCTCCACTGTACACTACCTCTACTGTACTCCACTGTACTCTACCTCTACTGTGCTCCACTGTACTCTACCTCTACTGTACTCCACTGTACTCTACCTCTACAGTGCTCCACTCTGCTCTACCTCTACTCTACTCCACTGTACTCTACCTCTACTCTGCTCTACTGTACTCTACCTCTACTGTACTCCACTGTACTCTACCTCTACTATACTCCACTGTACTCTACCTCTACTGTGCTCCACTGTACCCTACCTCTAATATGCGCCACTCTACTCTACCTTTACTGTACTCCACTGTACTCTACCTCTACTCTGCTCTACTCTACTCTATCTCTACTGTGCTCCACTGTACTCTACCTCTACTCTACTCCACTGTAGTCTACCTCAACTATACTCCACTGTACTCTACCTCTACTGTGCTCCACTGTACTCTACCTCTACTGTGCTCTACTGTACTCTATCTCTACTGTGCTCCACTGTACTCTACCTCTACTGTACTCCACTGTACTCCACCTCTACAGTGCTCCACTGTACTCTACCTCTACTGTCCTCCACTGTACTCTACCTCTACTCTGCTCTACTGTACTCTATCTCTACTGTGCTCCACTGTACTCTACCTCTACTGTACTCCACTGTAGTCTACCTAAACTATACTCCACTGTACTCTACCTCCACTGTGCTCCACTGCACTCTACCTCAACTATACTCCACTGTACTCTATCTCTACTCTAATCCACTGTACTCTATCTCTACTCTACTCCACTCTACTCTATCTCTACTGTACTCCACTGTACTCTACCTCTACTCTACTCTACTGTACTCCACCTCTACTGTGCTCCACTGTACTCCACTGTACTCTAGCTCTACTGTGCTCCACTGTACTCTACCTCTACTGTACTCCACTGTACTCTACATCTACTGTGCTCCACTGTACTCTACCTCTACTGTACTCCACTGTACTCTACCTCTACTGTACTCCACTGTACTCTACCTCTACTGTACTCCACTGTATTCTACCTCTACTGTGCTCTACTGTACCCTACCTCTACTGTGCTCCACTGTACACTACCTCTACTGTAGTCCACTGTACTCTACCTCTACTGTGCTCCACTCTACTCTACCTCTACTGTGCTCAGCTGTACTCTACCTCTACTGTACTCCACTGTACTCTACCTCTACTATACTCCACTGCACTTATCTCTACTGTGCTCCACTGTACTCTATCTCTACTGCAGTCCACTGTACTCTACCTCTACTATACTCTACTGTACTCCACCTCTACTGTACTCCACTGTAGTCTACCTCAACTATACTCCACTGTACTCTACCTCTACTGTGCTCCACTTTACTCTACCTCTACTCTGCTCTACTGTACTCTATCTCTACTTTACTCCACTATACTCTACCTCCACTGTACTCCACTGTACTCTAGCTCTACTGTGCTCCACTGTACTCTACCTCTACTGTACTCCACTGTACTCTGCATCTACTGTGCTCCACTGTACGCTACCTCTACTGTACTCCACTGTACTCTACCTCTACTGTACTCCACTGTACTCTACCTCTACTGTACTCCACTGTATTCTACCTCTACTGTGCTCTACTGTACTCTACCTCTACTGTACTCCACTGTAATCTACCTCTACTGTACTGTACTGTTCTCTACCTCTACTGTACTCTACTGTACTCCACCTCTACTGTGCTCCACTGTACTCCACTGTACTCTACCTCTACTGTGCTCCACTGTACTCCACCTCTACTGTACTCCACTGTACTCTATCTCTACTGTGCTCCACTGTACTCTACCTCTACTGTACTCCACTGTACTCTATCTCTACTGTTCTCCACTGTACTCTACCTCTACTGTGCTCCACTGTACTCTACTGTACTCTATCTCTACTGTGATCCACTGTACTCTACCTCTGCTGTGCTCCACTGTACTCTATCTCTACTCTACTCCACTGTACTCTATCTCTATTTTACTCCACTGTACTCTACCTCTACTGTACTCTACTGTACTCCACCTCTACTGTGCTCCACTCTACTCCACTGTACTCTTCCTCTACTGTACTCCACTGTACTCTATCTCTACTGTGCTCCACTGTACTCTACCTTTACTGTGCTCTACTGTACTCTACTCTAATGTGCTCCACTGTACTCTATTTCTACTGTACCCCACTGTACTCTACCTCTACTCTGCTCCACTGTACTCTACCTCTACTGTGCTCTACTGTACTCTATCTCTACTGTGCTCCACTGTACTCTACCTCTACTGTACTCCACTGTACTCCACCTCCACAGTGCTCCACTGTACTCTACCTCTACTGTCCTCCACTGTACCCTACCTCTACTCTGCTCTACTGTACTCTATCTCTACTGTGATCCACTGTACTCTACCTCTACTGTACTCCACTGTAGTCTACCTAAACTATACTCCACTGTACTCTACCTCCACTGTGCTCCACTGTACTCTACCTCAACTATACTCCACTGTACTCTATCTCTACTCTAATCCACTGTACTCTATCTCTACTCTACTCCACTCTACTCTATCTCTACTGTACTCCACTGTACTCTACCTCTACTCTACTCCACTGTACTCTATCTCTACTGTGCTCTACTGTACTCCACTGTACTCTAGCTCTACTGTGCTCCACTGTACTCTACCTCTACTGTACTCCACTGTACTCTACATCTACTGTGCTCCACTGTACTCTACCTCTACTGTACTCCACTGTACTCTACCTCTACTGTACTCCACTGTACTCTACCTCTACTGTACTCCACTGTATTCTACCTCTACTGTGCTCTACTGTACCCTACCTCTACTGTACTCCACTGTACTCTACCTCTACTGTACTGTACTGTTCTCTACCTCTACTGTACTCTACTGTACTCCACCTCTACCGTGCTCCACTGTACTCCACTGTACTCTACCTCTACTGTGCTCCACTGCACTCTACCTCTACTGTACTCCACTGTACTCTATCTCTACTGTGCTCCACTGTACTCTACCTCTACTGTACTCCACTGTACTCTATCTCTACTGTTCTCCACTGTACTCTACCTCTACTGTGCTCCACTGTACTCCACTGTACTCTATCTCTACTGTGATCCACTGTACTCTACCTCTGCTGTGCTCCACTGTACTCTATCTCTACTCTACTCCCCTGTACTCTATCTCTATTTTACTCCACTGTACTCTACCTCTAGTGTACTCTACTGTACTCCACCTCTACTGTGCTCCACTGTACTCCACTGTACTCTTCCTCTACTGTACTCCACTGTACTCTATCTCTACTGTGCTCCACTGTACTCTACCTCTAATGTGCTCTACTGTACTCTACTCTACTGTGCTCCACTGTACTCTATTTCTACTGTACCCCACTGTACTCTACCTCTACTGTGCTCCACTGTACTCTACCTCTACTGTGCTCCACTGTACACTACCTCTACTGTGCTCCACTGTACTCTACCTCTACTGTACTCCTCTGTAGTCTACCTCAACTATACTCCACTGTACTCTACCTCTACTGTGCTCCACTGTACTCTACCTCTACTGTACTCCACTCTACTCTATCTCTACTGTGCTCCACTGTACTCTACCTCTACTGTACTCCACTGTACTCTATCTCTACTGTTCTCCACTGTACTCTACCTCTACTGTGCTCCACTGTACTTCACTGTACTCTATCTCTACTGTGATCCACTGTACTCTACCTCTGCTGTGCTCCACTGTACTCTATCTCTACTCTACTCCACTGTACTCTATCTCTATTGTACTCCACTTTACTCTACCTCTACTGTACTCTACTGTACTCCACCTCTAGTGTGCTCCACTGTACTCCACTGTACTCTTACTCTACTTTACTCCACTGTACTCTATCTCTACTGTGCTCCACTGTACTCTACCTCTACTGTGCTCTACTGTACTCTACTTTATTGTGCTCCACTGTACTCTATTTCTACTGTACCCCACTGTACTCTACCTATACTGTGCTCCACTGTACTCTACCTCTACTGTGCTCCACTGTACACTACCTCTACTGTACTCCACTGTACTCTACCTCTACTGTGCTCCACTGTACTCTACCTCTACTGTGCTCCACTGTACTCTACCTCTACTGTGCTCCACTGTGCTCTATCTCTACTGTACTCCACTGTACTCTACCTCTACAGTGATCCACTGTGCTCTACCTCTACTGTACTCCACTTTACTCTACCTCTACTCTGCTCTACTGTGCTCTACCTATACTGTGCTCCACTGTACTCTACCTCTACTTTACTCCACTGTAGTCCACCTCAACTATACTCCACTGTACTCTACCTCCACTGTGCTCCACTGTACTCTACCTCTACTGTACTCCACTGTACTCTATCTCTACTGTACTCCACTGTAATCTATCTCTACTGTGCTCCACTGTACTATACCTCTACTGTGCTCCACTGTACTCCACTGTACTCTATCTCTACTGTGATCCACTGTACTCTACCTCTGCTGTGCTCCACTGTACTCTATCTCTACTCTACTCCACTGTACTCTACCTCTACTGTACTCCACTGTACTCTACCTCTAATGTACTTCACTCTACTCTACCTCTACTCTGCTCCACTGTACTCTACCTCTAATGTACTCCACTGTACTCTACCTCTACTGTACTCTTCTCTACTCCACCTCTAATGTGCTCCACTCTACTCTACCTCTACTGTACTCCACTGTACTCTACCTCTACTGTACTCCACTGTACTCTACCTCTACTATACTCCACTGCACTTATCTCTACTCTGTTCGACTGTACTCTATCTCTACTTTACTCCACTGTACTCTATCTCTACTGTACTCCACTGTACTCTACATCTACTGTGCTCCACTGTACTCTACCTCTACTGTACTCCACTGTACTCTACCTCTACTGTACTCCACTGTACTCTACCTCTACTGTACTCCACTGTATTCTACCTCTACTGTGCTCTACTGTACCCTACCTCTACTGTACTCCACTGTACTCTACCTCTACTGTACTGTACTGTTCTCTACCTCTACTGTACTCTACTGTACTCCACCTCTACCGTGCTCCACTGTACTCCACTGTACTCTACCTCTACTGTGCTCCACTGCACTCTACCTCTACTGTACTCCACTGTACTCTATCTCTACTGTGCTCCACTGTACTCTACCTCTACTGTACTCCACTGTACTCTATCTCTACTGTTCTCCACTGTACTCTACCTCTACTGTGCTCCACTGTACTCCACTGTACTCTATCTCTACTGTGATCCACTGTACTCTACCTCTGCTGTGCTCCACTGTACTCTATCTCTACTCTACTCCACTGTACTCTATCTCTATTTTACTCCACTGTACTCTACCTCTAGTGTACTCTACTGTACTCCACCTCTACTGTGCTCCACTGTACTCCACTGTACTCTTCCTCTACTGTACTCCACTGTACTCTATCTCTACTGTGCTCCACTGTACTCTACCTCTAATGTGCTCTACTGTACTCTACTCTACTGTGCTCCACTGTACTCTATTTCTACTGTACCCCACTGTACTCTACCTCTACTGTGCTCCACTGTACTCTACCTCTACTGTGCTCCACTGTACACTACCTCTACTGTGCTCCACTGTACTCTACCTCTACTGTACTCCTCTGTAGTCTACCTCAACTATACTCCACTGTACTCTACCTCTACTGTGCTCCACTGTACTCTACCTCTACTGTACTCCACTCTACTCTATCTCTACTGTGCTCCACTGTACTCTACCTCTACTGTACTCCACTGTACTCTATCTCTACTGTTCTCCACTGTACTCTACCTCTACTGTGCTCCACTGTACTTCACTGTACTCTATCTCTACTGTGATCCACTGTACTCTACCTCTGCTGTGCTCCACTGTACTCTATCTCTACTCTACTCCACTGTACTCTATCTCTATTGTACTCCACTTTACTCTACCTCTACTGTACTCTACTGTACTCCACCTCTAGTGTGCTCCACTGTACTCCACTGTACTCTTACTCTACTTTACTCCACTGTACTCTATCTCTACTGTGCTCCACTGTACTCTACCTCTACTGTGCTCTACTGTACTCTACTTTATTGTGCTCCACTGTACTCTATTTCTACTGTACCCCACTGTACTCTACCTATACTGTGCTCCACTGTACTCTACCTCTACTGTGCTCCACTGTACACTACCTCTACTGTACTCCACTGTACTCTACCTCTACTGTGCTCCACTGTACTCTACCTCTACTGTGCTCCACTGTACTCTACCTCTACTGTGCTCCACTGTGCTCTATCTCTACTGTACTCCACTGTACTCTACCTCTACAGTGATCCACTGTGCTCTACCTCTACTGTACTCCACTTTACTCTACCTCTACTCTGCTCTACTGTGCTCTACCTATACTGTGCTCCACTGTACTCTACCTCTACTTTACTCCACTGTAGTCCACCTCAACTATACTCCACTGTACTCTACCTCCACTGTGCTCCACTGTACTCTACCTCTACTGTACTCCACTGTACTCTATCTCTACTGTACTCCACTGTAATCTATCTCTACTGTGCTCCACTGTACTATACCTCTACTGTGCTCCACTGTACTCCACTGTACTCTATCTCTACTGTGATCCACTGTACTCTACCTCTGCTGTGCTCCACTGTACTCTATCTCTACTCTACTCCACTGTACTCTACCTCTACTGTACTCCACTGTACTCTACCTCTAATGTACTTCACTCTACTCTACCTCTACTCTGCTCCACTGTACTCTACCTCTAATGTACTCCACTGTACTCTACCTCTACTGTACTCTTCTCTACTCCACCTCTAATGTGCTCCACTCTACTCTACCTCTACTGTACTCCACTGTACTCTACCTCTACTTTACTCCACTGTACTCTATCTCTACTGTACTACACTGTACTCTTCCTCTACTGTGCTCCACTGTACTCTATCTCTACTGTGCTTTACTGTACTCTATCTTTACTGTGCTCTACTGTACTCTACCTCTACTATACTCCACTGTACTCTACCTCTACTGTGCTCCACTCTACTCTACCTCTACTGTGCTCCACTGTACTCTACCTCTACTGTGCTCCACTGTAGTCTATCTCTACTGTACTCCACTGTACTCTACCTCTACTGTGCTCTACTGTACTCTACTCTATTGTGCTCCACTGTACTCTATTTCTACTGTACCCCACTGTACTCTACCTCTACTGTGCTCCACTGTACTCTACCTCTACTGTACTCCACTCTACTCTATCTCTACTGTGCTCCACTGTACTTTACCTCTACTGTACTCCACTGTACTCTATCTCTACTGTTCTCCACTGTACTCTACCTTTACTGTGCTCCACTGTACTTCACTGTACTCTATCTCTACTGTGATCCACTGTACTCTACCTCTTCTGTGCTCCACTGTACTCTATCTCTACTCTACTCCACTGTACTCTATCTCTATTGTACTCCACTGTACTCTACCTCTACTGTACTCTACTGTACTCCACCTCTAGTGTGCTCCACTGTACTCCAGTGTACTCTTCCTCTACTGTACTCCACTGTACTCTATCTCTACTGTGCTCCACTGTACTCTACCTCTACTGTGCTCTACTGTACTCTACTCTATTGTGCTGCACTGTACTCTATTTCTACTGTACCCCACTGTACTCTACCTCTACTGTGCTCCACTGTACTCTACCTCTACTGTGCTCCACTGTACACTACCTCTACTGTACTCCACTGTACTCTACCTCTACGGTGCTCCACTGTACTCTACCTCTACTGTGCTCCACTGTACTCTACCTCTACTGTGCTCCACTGTACTCTATCTCTACTGTACTCCACTGTACTCTACATCTACAGTGATCCACTGTGCTCTACCTCTACTGTACTCCACTGTACTCTACCTCTACTCTGCTCTACTGTGCTCTACCTATACTGTACTTTACTGTACTCTACCTCTACTCTGCTCTACTGTACTCTATCTCTACTGTGCTCCACTGTACTCTACCTCTACTGTACTCCACTGTAGTCCACCTCAACTATACTCAACTGTACTCTACCTCTACTGTGCTCCACTGTACTCTACCTCTAATGTGCTCTACTGTACTCTACTCTACTGTGCTCCACTGTACTCTATTTCTACTGTACCCCACTGTACTCTACCTCTACTCTGCTCCACTGTACTCTACCTCTACTGTGCTCCACTGTACACTACCTCTACTGTACTCCACTGTACTCTACCTCTACTGTGCTCCACTGTACTCTACCTCTAC
Source organism: Tiaroga cobitis (assembly GCA_030578255.1). Lineage (NCBI taxonomy): Eukaryota > Metazoa > Chordata > Actinopteri > Cypriniformes > Leuciscidae > Tiaroga > Tiaroga cobitis. Next base: position 816,504 of record JAROOI010000042.1, on the reverse strand, counting down.
TGTACTCCACTGTAGTCTACCTAAACTATACTCCACTGTACTCTACCTCCACTGTGCTCCACTGTACTCTACCTCAACTATACTCCACTGTACTCTATCTCTACTCTAATCCACTGTACTCTATCTCTACTCTACTCCACTCTACTCTATCTCTACTGTACTCCATTGTACTCTACCTCTACTCTACTCTACTTTACTCCACCTCTACTGTGCTCCACTGTACTCCACTGTACTCTAGCTCTACTGTGCTCCACTGTACTCTACCTCTACTGTACTCCACTGTACTCTACATCTCTTGGTTTAGTCCTCAATTGTAAGTCGCTTTGGATAAAAGCGTCTGCTAAATGACTAAATGTAAATGTAAATGTACTGTGCTCCACTGTACTCTACCTCTACTGTACTCCACTGTACTCTACCTCTAGTGTACTCCACTGTACTCTACCTCTACTGTACTCCACTGTATTCTACCTCTACTGTGCTCTACTGTACCCTACCTCTACTGTACTCCACTGTACTCTACCTCTACTGTACTGTACTGTTCTCTACCTCTACTGTACTCTACTGTACTCCACCTCTACTGTGCTCCACTGTACTCCACTGTACTCTACCTCTACTGTGCTCCACTGCACTCTACCTCTACTGTACTCCACTGTACTCTATCTCTACTGTGCTCCACTGTACTCTACCTCTACTGTACTCCACTGTACTCTATCTCTACTGTTCTCATCTGTACTCTACCTCTACTGTGCTCCACTGTACTCCACTGTACTCTATCTCTACTGTGATTCACTGTACTCTACCTCTGCTGTGCTCCACTGTACTCTATCTCTACTCTACTCCACTGTACTCTATCTCTATTGTACTCCACTGTACTCTACCTCTACTGTACTCTACTGTACTCCACCTCTACTGTGCTCCACTGTACTCCACTGTACTCTTCCTCTACTGTACTCCACTGTACTCTATCTCTACTGTGCTCCACTGTACTCTACCTTTACTGTGCTCTACTGTACTCTACTCTACTGTGCTCCACTGTACTCTATTTCTACTGTACCCCACTGTACTCCAACTCTACTGTGCTCCACTGTACTCTACCTCTACTGTGCTCCACTGTACACTACCTCTACTGTACTCCACTGTACTCTACCTCTACTGTGCTCCACTGTACTCTACCTCTACTGTACTCCACTGTACTCTACCTCTACAGTGCTCCACTCTGCTCTACCTCTACTCTACTCCACTGTACTCTACCTCTACTCTGCTCTACTGTACTCTTCCTCTACTGTACTCCACTGTACTCTACCTCTACTATACTCCACTGTACTCTACCTCTACTGTGCTCCACTGTACCCTACCTCTAATATGCGCCACTCTACTCTACCTTTACTGTACTCCACTGTACTCTACCTCTACTCTGCTCTACTCTACTCTATCTCTACTGTGCTCCACTGTACTCTACCTCTACTCTACTCCACTGTAGTCTACCTCAACTATACTCCACTGTACTCTACCTCTACTGTGCTCCACTGTACTCTACCTCTACTGTGCTCTACTGTACTCTATCTCTACTGTGCTCCACTGTACTCTACCTCTACTGTACTCCACTGTACTCCACCTCTACAATGCTCCACTGTACTCTACCTCTACTGTCCTCCACTGTACTCTACCTCTACTCTGCTCTACTGTGCTCCACTGTACTCTACCTCTACTGTACTCCACTGTAGTCTACCTAAACTATACTCCACTGTACTCTACCTCCACTGTGCTCCACTGTACTCTACCTCAACTATACTCCACTGTACTCTATCTCTACTCTAATCCACTGTACTCTATCTCTACTCTACTCCACTCTACTCTATCTCTACTGTACTCCACTGTACTCTACCTCTACTCTACTCTACTGTACTCCACCTCTACTGTGCTCCACTGTACTCCACTGTACTCTAGCTCTACTGTGCTCCACTGTACTCTACCTCTACTGTACTCCACTGTACTCTACATCTACTGTGCTCCACTGTACTCTACCTCTACTGTACTCCACTGTACTCTACCTCTACTGTACTCCACTGTACTCTACCTCTACTGTACTCCACTGTATTCTACCTCTACTGTGCTCTACTGTACCCTACCTCTACTGTGCTCCACTGTACACTACCTCTACTGTAGTCCACTGTACTCTACCTCTACTGTGCTCCACTCTACTCTACCTCTACTGTGCTCAGCTGTACTCTACCTCTACTGTACTCCACTGTACTCTACCTCTACTATACTCCACTGCACTTATCTCTACTGTGCTCCACTGTACTCTATCTCTACTGTAGTCCACTGTACTCTACCTCTACTATACTCTACTGTACTCCACCTCTACTGTACTCCACTGTAGTCTACCTCAACTATACTCCACTGTACTCTACCTCTACTGTGCTCCACTTTACTCTACCTCTACTCTGCTCTACTGTACTCTATCTCTACTTTACTCCACTATACTCTACCTCCACTGTACTCCACTGTACTCTAGCTCTACTGTGCTCCACTGTACTCTACCTCTACTGTACTCCACTGTACTCTGCATCTACTGTGCTCCACTGTACGCTACCTCTACTGTACTCCACTGTACTCTACCTCTACTGTACTCCACTGTACTCTACCTCTACTGTACTCCACTGTATTCTACCTCTACTGTGCTCTACTGTACTCTACCTCTACTGTACTCCACTGTAATCTACCTCTACTGTACTGTAATGTTCTCTACCTCTACTGTACTCTACTGTACTCCACCTCTACTGTGCTCCACTGTACTCCACTGTACTCTACCTCTACTGTGCTCCACTGTACTCCACCTCTACTGTACTCCACTGCACTCTATCTCTACTGTGCTCCACTGTACTCTACCTCTACTGTACTCCACTGTACTCTATCTCTACTGTTCTCCACTGTACTCTACCTCTACTGTGCTCCACTGTACTCTACTGTACTCTATCTCTACTGTGATCCACTGTACTCTACCTCTGCTGTGCTCCACTGTACTCTATCTCTACTCTACTCCACTGTACTCTATCTCTATTTTACTCCACTGTACTCTACCTCTACTGTACTCTACTGTACTCCACCTCTACTGTGCTCCACTCTACTCCACTGTACTCTTCCTCTACTGTACTCCACTGTACTCTATCTCTACTGTGCTCCACTGTACTCTACCTTTACTGTGCTCTACTGTACTCTACTCTACTGTGCTCCACTGTACTCTATTTCTACTGTACCCCACTGTACTCTACCTCTACTCTGCTCCACTGTACTCTACCTCTACTGTGCTCTACTGTACTCTATCTCTACTGTGCTCCACTGTACTCTACCTCTACTGTACTCCACTGTACTCCACCTCCACAGTGCTCCACTGTACTCTACCTCTACTGTCCTCCACTGTACCCTACCTCTACTCTGCTCTACTGTACTCTACCTCTACTGTACTCCACTGTAGTCTACCTAAACTATACTCCACTGTACTCTACCTCCACTGTGCTCCACTGTACTCTACCTCAACTATACTCCACTGTACTCTATCTCTACTCTAATCCACTGTACTCTATCTCTACTCTACTCCACTCTACTCTATCTCTACTGTACTCCACTGTACTCTACCTCTACTCTACTCCACTGTACTCTATCTCTACTGTGCTCTACTGTACTCCACTGTACTCTAGCTCTACTGTGCTCCACTGTACTCTACCTCTACTGTACTCCACTGTACTCTACATCTACTGTGCTCCACTGTACTCTACCTCTACTGTACTCCACTGTACTCTACCTCTACTGTACTCCACTGTACTTTACCTCTACTGTACTCCACTGTATTCTACCTCTACTGTGCTCTACTGTACCCTACCTCTACTGTACTCCACTGTACTCTACCTCTACTGTACTGTACTGTTCTCTACCTCTACTGTACTCTACTGTACTCCACCTCTACTGTGCTCCACTGTACTCCACTGTACTCTACATCTACTGTGCTCCACTGCACTCTACCTCTACTGTACTCCACTGTACTCTATCTCTACTGTGCTCCACTGTACTCTACCTCTACTGTACTCCACTGTACTCTATCTCTACTGTTCTCCACTGTACTCTACCTCTACTGTGCTCCACTGTACTCCACTGTACTCTATCTCTACTGTGATCCACTGTACTCTACCTCTGCTGTGCTCCACTGTACTCTATCTCTACTCTACTCCACTGTACTCTATCTCTATTTTACTCCACTGTACTCTACCTCTAGTGTACTCTACTGTACTCCACCTCTACTGTGCTCCACTGTACTCCACTGTACTCTTCCTCTACTGTACTCCACTGTACTCTATCTCTACTGTGCTCCACTGTACTCTACCTCTACTGTGCTCTACTGTACTCTACTCTACTGTGCTCCACTGTACTCTATTTCTACTGTACCCCACTGTACTCTACCTCTACTGTGCTCCACTGTACTCTACCTCTACTGTGCTCCACTGTACACTTCCTCTACTGTGCTCCACTGTACTCTACCTCTACTGTACTCCTCTGTAGTCTACCTCAACTATACTCCACTGTACTCTACCTCTACTGTGCTCCACTGTACTCTACCTCTACTGTACTCCACTCTACTCTATCTCTACTGTGCTCCACTGTACTCTACCTCTACTGTACTCCACTGTACTCTATCTCTACTGTTCTCCACTGTACTCTACCTCTACTGTGCTCCACTGTACTTCACTGTACTCTATCTCTACTGTGATCCACTGTACTCTACCTCTGCTGTGCTCCACTGTACTCTATCTCTACTCTACTCCACTGTACTCTATCTCTATTGTACTCCACTTTACTCTACCTCTACTGTACTCTACTGTACTCCACCTCTAGTGTGCTCCACTGTACTCCACTGTACTCTTACTCTACTTTACTCCACTGTACTCTATCTCTACTGTGCTCCACTGTACTCTACCTCTACTGTGCTCTACTGTACTCTACTTTATTGTGCTCCACTGTACTCTATTTCTACTGTACCCCACTGTACTCTACCTATACTGTGCTCCACTGTACTCTACCTCTACTGTGCTCCACTGTACACTACCTCTACTGTACTCCACTGTACTCTACCTCTACTGTGCTCCACTGTACTCTACCTCTACTGTGCTCCACTGTACTCTACCTCTACTGTGCTCCACTGTGCTCTATCTCTACTGTACTCCACTGTACTCTACCTCTACAGTGATCCACTGTGCTCTACCTCTACTGTACTCCACTTTACTCTACCTCTACTCTGCTCTACTGTGCTCTACCTATACTGTGCTCCACTGTACTCTACCTCTACTTTACTCCACTGTAGTCCACCTCAACTATACTCCACTGTACTCTACCTCCACTGTGCTCCACTGTACTCTACCTCTACTGTACTCCACTGTACTCTATCTCTACTGTACTCCACTGTAATCTATCTCTACTGTGCTCCACTGTACTATACCTCTACTGTGCTCCACTGTACTCCACTGTACTCTATCTCTACTGTGATCCACTGTACTCTACCTCTGCTGTGCTCCACTGTACTCTATCTCTACTCTACTCCACTGTACTCTACCTCTACTGTACTCCACTGTACTCTACCTCTAATGTACTCCACTCTACTCTACCTCTACTCTGCTCCACTGTACTCTACCTCTAATGTACTCCACTGTACTCTACCTCTACTGTACTCTTCTCTACTCCACCTCTAATGTGCTCCACTCTACTCTACCTCTACTGTACTCCACTGTACTCTACCTCTACTGTACTCCACTGTACTCTACCTCTACTATACTCCACTGCACTTATCTCTACTCTGTTCGACTGTACTCTATCTCTACTTTACTCCACTGTACTCTATCTCTACTGTACTACACTGTACTCTTCCTCTACTGTGCTCCACTGTACTCTATCTCTACTGTGCTCTACTGTACTCTATCTTTACTGTGCTCTACTGTACTCTACCTCTACTATACTCCACTGTACTCTACCTCTACTGTGCTCCACTCTACTCTACCTCTACTGTGCTCCACTGTACTCTACCTCTATTGTGCTCCACTGTACTCTATCTCTACTGTACTCCACTGTACTCTACCTCTACTGTGCTCTACTGTACTCTACTCTATTGTGCTCCACTGTACTCTATTTCTACTGTACCCCACTGTACTCTACCTCTACTGTGCTCCACTGTACTCTACCTCTACTGTACTCCACTCTACTCTATCTCTACTGTGCTCCACTGTACTTTACCTCTACTGTACTCCACTGTACTCTATCTCTACTGTTCTCCACTGTACTCTACCTTTACTGTGCTCCACTGTCCTTCACTGTACTCTATCTCTACTGTGATCCACTGTACTCTACCTCTGCTGTGCTCCACTGTACTCTATCTCTACTCTACTCCACTGTACTCTATCTCTATTGTACTCCACTGTACTCTACCTCTACTGTACTCTACTGTACTCCACCTCTAGTGTGCTCCACTGTACTCCAGTGTACTCTTCCTCTACTGTACTCCACTGTACTCTATCTCTACTGTGCTCCACTGTACTCTACCTCTACTGTGCTCTACTGTACTCTACTCTATTGTGCTGCACTGTACTCTATTTCTACTGTTCCCCACTGTACTCTACCTCTACTGTGCTCCACTGTACTCTACCTCTACTGTGCTCCACTGTACACTACCTCTACTGTACTCCACTGTACTCTACCTCTACGGTGCTCCACTGTAGTCTACCTCTACTGTGCTCCACTGTACTCTACCTCTACTGTGCTCCACTGTACTCTATCTCTACTGTACTCCACTGTACTCTACATCTACAGTTATCCACTGTGCTCTACCTCTACTGTACTCCACTGTACTCTACCTCTACTCTGCTCTACTGTGCTCTACCTATACTGTACTTCACTGTACTCTACCTCTACTCTGCTCTACTGTACTCTATCTCTACTGTGCTCCACTGTACTCTACCTCTACTGTACTCCACTGTAGTCCACCTCAACTATACTCAACTGTACTCTACCTCTACTGTGCTCCACTGTACTCTACCTCTAATGTGCTCTACTGTACTCTACTCTACTGTGCTCCACTGTACTCTATTTCTACTGTACCCCACTGTACTCTACCTCTACTCTGCTCCACTGTACTCTACCTCTACTGTGCTCCACTGTACACTACCTCTACTGTACTCCACTGTACTCTACCTCTACTGTGCTCCACTGTACTCTACCTCTACTGTACTCCACTGTAGTCTACCTAAACTATACTCCACTGTACTCTACCTCCACTGTGCTCCACTGTACTCTACCTCAACTATACTCCACTGTACTCTATCTCTACTCTAATCCACTGTACTCTATCTCTACTCTACTCAACTCTACTCTATCTCTACTGTACTCCACTGTACTCTACCTCTACTCTACTCTACTTTACTCCACCTCTACTGTGCTCCACTGTACTCCACTGTACTCTAGCTCTACTGTGCTCCACTGTACTCTACCTCTACTGTACTCCACTGTACTCTACATCTCTTGGTTTAGTCCTCAATTGTAAGTCGCTTTGGATAAAAGCGTCTGCTAAATGACTAAATGTAAATGTAAATGTACTGTGCTCCACTGTACTCTACCTCTACTGTACTCCACTGTACTCTACCTCTAGTGTACTCCACTGTACTCTACCTCTACTGTACTCCACTGTATTCTACCTCTACTGTGCTCTACTGTACCCTACCTCTACTGTACTCCACTGTACTCTACCTCTACTGTACTGTACTGTTCTCTACCTCTACTGTACTCTACTGTACTCCACCTCTACTGTGCTCCACTGTACTCCACTGTACTCTACCTCTACTGTGCTCCACTGCACTCTACCTCTACTGTACTCCACTGTACTCTATCTCTACTGTGCTCCACTGTACTCTACCTCTACTGTACTCCACTGTACTCTATCTCTACTGTTCTCATCTGTACTCTACCTCTACTGTGCTCCACTGTACTCCACTGTACTCTATCTCTACTGTGATTCACTGTACTCTACCTCTGCTGTGCTCCACTGTACTCTATCTCTACTCTACTCCACTGTACTCTATCTCTATTGTACTCCACTGTACTCTACCTCTACTGTACTCTACTGTACTCCACCTCTACTGTGCTCCACTGTACTCCACTGTACTCTTCCTCTACTGTACTCCACTGTACTCTATCTCTACTGTGCTCCACTGTACTCTACCTTTACTGTGCTCTACTGTACTCTACTCTACTGTGCTCCACTGTACTCTATTTCTACTGTACCCCACTGTACTCCAACTCTACTGTGCTCCACTGTACTCTACCTCTACTGTGCTCCACTGTACACTACCTCTACTGTACTCCACTGTACTCTACCTCTACTGTGCTCCACTGTACTCTACCTCTACTGTACTCCACTGTACTCTACCTCTACAGTGCTCCACTCTGCTCTACCTCTACTCTACTCCACTGTACTCTACCTCTACTCTGCTCTACTGTACTCTACCTCTACTGTACTCCACTGTACTCTACCTCTACTATACTCCACTGTACTCTACCTCTACTGTGCTCCACTGTACTCTACCTCTACTGTACTCCACTGTACTCTACCTCTACTGTACTCCACTGTACTCTACCTCTACTGTACTCCACTGTATTCTACCTCTACTGTGCTCTACTGTACCCTACCTCTACTGTGCTCCACTGTACACTACCTCTACTGTAGTCCACTGTACTCTACCTCTACTGTGCTCCACTCTACTCTACCTCTACTGTGCTCAGCTGTACTCTACCTCTACTGTACTCCACTGTACTCTACCTCTACTATACTCCACTGCACTTATCTCTACTGTGCTCCACTGTACTCTATCTCTACTGTAGTCCACTGTACTCTACCTCTACTATACTCTACTGTACTCCACCTCTACTGTACTCCACTGTAGTCTACCTCAACTATACTCCACTGTACTCTACCTCTACTGTGCTCCACTTTACTCTACCTCTACTCTGCTCTACTGTACTCTATCTCTACTTTACTCCACTATACTCTACCTCCACTGTACTCCACTGTACTCTAGCTCTACTGTGCCCCACTGTACTCTACTTCTACTGTACTCCACTGTACTCTGCATCTACTGTGCTCCACTGTACTCTACCTCTACTGTACTCCACTGTACTCTACCTCTACTGTACTCCACTGTACTCTACCTCTACTGTACTCCACTGTATTCTACCTCTACTGTGCTCTACTGTACTCTACCTCTACTGTACTCCACTGTAATCTACCTCTACTGTACTGTACTGTTCTCTACCTCTACTGTACTCTACTGTACTCCACCTCTACTGTGCTCCACTGTACTCCACTGTACTCTACCTCTACTGTGCTCCACTGTACTCCACCTCTACTGTACTCCACTGTACTCTATCTCTACTGTGCTCCACTGTACTCTACCTCTACTGTACTCCACTGTACTCTATCTCTACTGTTCTCCACTGTACTCTACCTCTACTGTGCTCCACTGTACTCTACTGTACTCTATCTCTACTGTGATCCACTGTACTCTACCTCTGCTGTGCTCCACTGTACTCTATCTCTACTCTACTCCACTGTACTCTATCTCTATTTTACTCCACTGTACTCTACCTCTACAGTACTCTACTGTACTCCACCTCTACTGTGCTCCACTCTACTCCACTGTACTCTTCCTCTACTGTACTCCACTGTACTCTATCTCTACTGTGCTCCACTGTACTCTACCTTTACTGTGCTCTACTGTACTCTACTCTACTGTGCTCCACTGTACTCTATTTCTACTGTACCCCACTGTACTCTACCTCTACTCTGCTCCACTGTACTCTACCTCTACTGTGCTCTACTGTACTCTATCTCTACTGTGCTCCACTGTACTCTACCTCTACTGTACTCCACTGTACTCCACCTCCACAGTGCTCCACTGTACTCTACCTCTACTGTCCTCCACTGTACCCTACCTCTACTCTGCTCTACTGTACTCTATCTCTACTGTGATCCACTGTACTCTACCTCTACTGTACTCCACTGTAGTCTACCTAAACTATACTCCACTGTACTCTACCTCCACTGTGCTCCACTGTACTCTACCTCAACTATACTCCACTGTACTCTATCTCTACTCTAATCCACTGTACTCTATCTCTACTCTACTCCACTCTACTCTATCTCTACTGTACTCCACTGTACTCTACCTCTACTCTACTCTACTGTACTCCACCTCTACTGTGCTCTACTGTACTCCACTGTACTCTAGCTCTACTGTGCTCCACTGTACTCTACCTCTACTGTACTCCACTGTACTCTACATCTACTGTGCTCCACTGTACTCTACCTCTACTGTACTCCACTGTACTCTACCTCTACTGTACTCCACTGTACTCTACCTCTACTGTACTCCACTGTATTCTACCTCTACTGTGCTCTACTGTACCCTACCTCTACTGTACTCCACTGTACTCTACCTCTACTGTACTGTACTGTTCTCTACCTCTACTGTACTCTACTGTACTCCACCTCTACTGTGCTCCACTGTACTCCACTGTACTCTACCTCTACTGTGCTCCACTGCACTCTACCTCTACTGTACTCCACTGTACTCTATCTCTACTGTTCTCCACTGTACTCCACTGTACTCTATCTCTACTGTGATCCACTGTACTCTACCTCTGCTGTGCTCCACTGTACTCTATCTCTACTCTACTCCACTGTACTCTATCTCTATTTTACTCCACTGTACTCTACCTCTAGTGTACTCTACTGTACTCCACCTCTACTGTGCTCCACTGTGCTCCACTGTACTCCACTGTACTCTTCCTCTACTGTACTCCACTGTACTCTATCTCTACTGTGCTCCACTGTACTCTACCTCTACTGTGCTCTACTGTACTCTACTCTACTGTGCTCCACTGTACTCTATTTCTACTGTACCCCACTGTACTCTACCTCTACTGTGCTCCACTGTACTCTACCTCTACTGTGCTCCACTGTACACTACCTCTACTGTGCTCCACTGTACTCTACCTCTACTGTACTCCTCTGTAGTCTACCTCAACTATACTCCACTGTACTCTACCTCTACTGTGCTCCACTGTACTCTACCTCTACTGTACTCCACTCTACTCTATCTCTACTGTGCTCCACTGTACTCTACCTCTACTGTACTCCACTGTACTCTATCTCTACTGTTCTCCACTGTACTCTACCTCTACTGTACTCCACTGTACTTCACTGTACTCTATCTCTACTGTGATCCACTGTACTCTACCTCTGCTGTGCTCCACTGTACTCTATCTCTACTCTACTCCACTGTACTCTATCTCTATTGTACTCCACTTTACTCTACCTCTACTGTACTCTACTGTACTCCACCTCTAGTGTGCTCCACTGTACTAAACTGTACTCTTACTCTACTTTACTCCACTGTACTCTATCTCTACTGTGCTCCACTGTACTCTACCTCTACTGTGCTCTACTGTACTCTACTTTATTGTGCTCCACTGTACTCTATTTCTACTGTACCCCACTGTACTCTACCTATACTGTGCTCCACTGTACTCTACCTCTACTGTGCTCCACTGTACACTACCTCTACTGTACTCCACTGTACTCTACCTCTACTGTGCTCCACTGTACTCTACCTCTACTGTGCTCCACTGTACTCTACCTCTACTGTGCTCCACTGTGCTCTATCTCTACTGTACTCCACTGTACTCTACCTCTACAGTGATCCACTGTGCTCTACCTCTACTGTACTCCACTTTACTCTACCTCTACTCTGCTCTACTGTGCTCTACCTATACTGTGCTCCACTGTACTCTACCTCTACTTTACTCCACTGTAGTCCACCTCAACTATACTCCACTGTACTCTACCTCCACTGTGCTCCACTGTACTCTACCTCTACTGTACTCCACTGTACTCTATCTCTACTGTACTCCACTGTAATCTATCTCTACTGTGCTCCACTGTACTATACCTCTACTGTGCTCCACTGTACTCCACTGTACTCTATCTCTACTGTGATCCACTGTACTCTACCTCTGCTGTGCTCCACTGTACTCTATCTCTAATCTACTCCACTGTACTCTACCTCTACTGTACTCCACTGTACTCTACCTCTAATGTACTCCACTCTACTCTACCTCTACTCTGCTCCACTGTACTCTACCTCTAATGTACTCCAATGTACTCTACCTCTACTGTACTCTTCTCTACTCCACCTCTAATGTGCTCCACTCTACTCCACCTCTACTGTACTCCACTGTACTCTACCTCTACTGTACTCCACTGTACTCTACCTCTACTATACTCCACTGCACTTATCTCTACTGTGTTCGACTGTACTCTATCTCTACTTTACTCCACTGTACTCTATCTCTACTGTACTACACTGTACTCTTCCTCTACTGTGCTCCACTGTACTCTATCTCTACTATGCTCTACTGTACTCTATCTTTACTGTGCTCTACTGTACTCTACCTCTACTATACTCCACTGTACTCTACCTCTACTGTGCTCCACTCTACTCTACCTCTACTGTGCTCCACTGTACTCTACCTCTACTGTGCTCCACTGTACTCTATCTCTACTGTACTCCACTGTACTCTACCTCTACTGTGCTCTACTGTACTCTACTCTATTGTGCTCCACTGTACTCTATTTCTACTGTACCCCACTGTACTCTACCTCTACTGTGCTCCACTGTACTCTACCTCTACTGTACTCCACTGTACACTACCTCTACTGTACTCCACTGTACTCTACCTCTACTGTGCTCCACTGTACTCTACCTCTACTGTGCTCCACTGTACTCTACCTCTACTGTGCTCCACTGTACTCTATCTCTACTGTACTCCACTGTATTCTACCTTTACAGTGATCCACTGTGCTCTACCTCTACTGTACTCCACTGTACTCTACCTCTACTCTGCTCTACTGTGCTCTACCTATACTGTATTTCACTGTACTCTACCTCTACTTTACTCCACTGTAGTCCACCTCAACTATACTCCACTGTACTCTACCTCTACTGTGCCCCACTGTACTCTACCTCTACTGTGCTCCACTGTACTCTACCTCTACTGTACTCCACTGTACTATACCTCTACTGTACTCCACTGTACCCTACCTCTACTGTACTCCACTGTATTCTACCTCTACTGTGCTCTACTGTACTCTACCTCTACTGTACTCCACTGTACTCTACCTCTACTGTACTGTACGGTTCTCTACCTCTACTGTACTCTACTGTACTCCACCTCTACTGTGCTCCACTGTACTCCACTGTACTCTACCTCTACTGTACTCCACTGTAATCTATCTCTACTGTTCTCCACTGTACTCTACCTCTACTGTGCTCCACTGTACTACACTGTACTCTATCTCTACTGTGATCCACTGTACTCTACCTCTGCTGTGCTCCACTTTACTCTATCTCTACTCTACTCCACTGTACTCTATCTCTATTGTACTCAACTGTACTCTACCTCTACTGTACTCTACTGTACTCCACCTCTACTGTGCTCCACTGTACTCCACTGTACTCTTCCTCTACTGTGCTCCACTGTACTCTACCTCTAATGTGCTCTACTGTACTCTACTCTACTGTGCTCCACTGTACTCTATTTCTACTGTACCCCACTGTACTCTACCTCTACTGTGCTCCACTGTACTGTACCTCTACTGTGCTCCACTGTACACTACCTCTACTGTACTCCACTGTACTCTACCTCTACTGTGCTCCACTGTACTCTACCTCTACTGTGCTCCACTGTACTCTACCTCTACTGTGCTCCAATGTACTCTATCTCTACTGTACTCCACTGTACTCTACCTCTACAGTGCTCCACTGTGCTCTACCTCTACTGTACTCCACTGTACTCTACCTCTACTCTGCTCTACTGTTCTCTACCTCTACTGTACTCCACTGTACTCTACCTCTACTCTGCTCTAATGTACTCTATCTCTACTGTGCTCCACTGTACTCTACCTCTACTGCACTCCACTGTAGTCTACCTCAACTATACTCCACTGTACTCTACCTCTACTGTGCTCCACTGTAATCTACCTCTACTGTACTCCACTGTACTCTACCTCTACTATACTCCACTGTACTCTACCTCTACTGTGCTCTACTGTACTAAATCTCTACTATGCTCCATTGTACTCTACCTCTACTGTACTCCACTGTACTCTACCTCTACTCTGCTCTATTTTACTCTATCTCTACTGTGCTCCACTGTACTCTACCTCTACTGTACTCCACTCTACTCCACCTCTACAGTGTTCTACTGTACTCTACCTCTACTGTACTCCACTGTACTCTACGTCTACTCTGCTCTACTGTACTCTATCTCTACTGTGCTCCACTGTACTCTACCTCTACTGTACTCCACTGTAGTCTACCTCAACTATACTCCACTGTACTCTATCTCTACTCTAATCCATTGTACTCTATCTCTACTCTACTCCACTCTACTCTATCTCTACTGTACTCCACTGTACTCTACCTCTACTCTACTCTACTGTACTCCACCTCTACTGTGCTCTACTGTGCTCCACTGTACTCTACCTCTACTGTGCTCTACTGTAGTCTATCTCTACTGTGCTCCACTGTACTCTACTTCTACTGTACTCCACTGTACTCCACCTCTACAGTGCTCCACTGTACTCTACCTCTACTCTACTCCACTGTATTCTACCTCTACTCTGCTCTAGTGTACTCTATCTCTAATGTGCTCTACTGTACTCTACCTCTATTATACTCCACTGTACTCTACCTCTATTGTGCTCCACTGTACTCTACCTCTACTGTGCTCCACTGTACACTACCTCTGCTGTAGTCCACTGTGCTCTACCTCTACTGTGCTCCACTCTACTCTACCTCTACTGTGCTCAGCTGTACTCTACCTCTACTGTACTCCACTGTACTCTACATCTACTGTGCTCCACTGTACTCTACCTCTAATGTGCTCCACTCTACTCTACCTTTACTGTACTCCACTGTACTCTACCTCTACTCTGCTCTACTCTACTCTATCTCTACTGTGCTCCACTGTACTCTATCTCTACTGTGCTCCACTGTACTCTACCTCTACTGTACTCCACTGTACTCCACCTCTACAGTGCTCCACTGTACTCTACCTCTACTGTCCTCCACTGTACTCTATCTCTACTCTGCTCTACTGTACTCTATCTCTACTGTGCTCCACTGAACTCTACCTCTACTGTACTCCACTGTAGTCTACCTAAACTATACTCCACTGTACTCTACCTCCACTGTGCTCCACTGTACTCTACCTCAACTATACTCCACTCTACTCTATCTCTACTGTACTCCACTGTACTCTACCTCTACTCTACTCTACTGTACTCCACCTCTACTGTGCTCCACTGTACTCCACTGTACTCTAGCTCTACTGTGCTCCACTGTACTCTACCTCTACTGTACTCCACTGTACTCTACATCTACTGTGCTCCACTGTACTCTACCTCAACTGTACTCCACTGTACTCTACCTCTACTCTACTCCACTGTACTCTACCTCTACTTTACTCCACTGTAATCTACCTCTACTGTGCTCTACTGTACTCTACCTCTACTGTACTCCACTGTACTCTACCTCTACTGCACTGTACTGTTCTCTACATCTACTGTACTCTACTGTACTCCACCTCTACTGTGCTCCACTGTACTCCACTGTACTCTACCTCTACTGTGCTCCACTGTACTCTACCTCTACTGTACTCCACTGTACTCTATCTCTACTGTGCTCCACTGTACTCTACCTCTACTGTACTCCACTGTACTCTATCTCTACTGTTCTCCACTGTACTCTACCTCTACTGTGCTCCACTGTACTCTACCTCTACTGTGCTCCACTGTATTCCACTGTACTCTATCTCTACTGTGATCCACTGTACTCTACCTCTGCTGTGCTCCACTGTACTCTATCTCTACTCTACTCCACTGTACTCTATCTCTATTTTACTCCACTGTACTCTACCTCTAGTGTACTCTACTGTACTCCACCTCTACTGTGCTCCACTGTACTCCACTGTACTCTTCCTCTACTGTACTCCACTGTACTCTATCTCTACTGTGCTCCACTGTACTCTACCTCTACTGTGCTCTACTGTACTCTACTCTACTGTGCTCCACTGTACTCTATTTCTACTGTACCCCACTGTACTCTACCTCTACTGTGCTCCACTGTACTCTACCTCTACTGTGCTCCACTGTACAATACCTCTACTGTACTCCACTGTACTCTACCTCTACTGTGCTCCACTGTACTCTACCTCTACTCTGCTCCACTGTACTCTACCTCTACTGTGCTCCACTGTACTCTATCTCTACTGTACTCCACTGTACTCTACCTCCACAGTGCTCCACTGTGCTCTACCTCTACTGTACTCCACTGTACTCTACCTCTACTCTGCTCTACTGTGCTCTACCTCTACTGTACTCCACTGTACTCTACCTCTACTCTGCTCTACTGTACTCTATCTCTACTGTGCTCCACTGTACTTTACCTCTACTGTACTCCTCTGTAGTCTACCTCAACTATACTCCACTGTACTCTACCTCTACTGTGCTCCACTGTACTCTACCTCTACTGTACTCCACTCTACTCTATCTCTACTGTGCTTCACTGTACTTTACCTCTACTGTACTCCACTGTACTCTATCTCTACTGTTCTCCACTGTACTCTACCTCTACTGTGCTCCACTGTACTTCACTGTACTCTATCTCTACTGTGATCCACTGTACTCTACCTCTGCTGTGCTCCACTGTACTCTATCTCTACTCTACTTCACTGTACTCTATCTCTATTGTACTCCACTGTACTCTACCTCTACTGTACTCTACTGTACTCCACCTCTAGTGTGCTCCACTGTACTCCACTGTACTCTTCCTCTACTGTACTCCACTGTACTCTATCTCTACTGTGCTCCACTGTCCTCTACCTCTACTGTGCTCCACTGTACACTACCTCTACTGTACTCCACTGTACTCTACCTCTACGGTGCTCCAATGTACTCTACCTCTACTGTGCTCCACTGTACTCTACCTCTACTGTGCTCCACTGTACTCTATCTCTACTGTACTCCACTGTACTCTACATCTACAGTGATCCACTGTGCTCTACCTCTACTGTACTCCACTGTACTCTACC
Source organism: Tiaroga cobitis (assembly GCA_030578255.1). Taxonomy (NCBI): domain Eukaryota; kingdom Metazoa; phylum Chordata; class Actinopteri; order Cypriniformes; family Leuciscidae; genus Tiaroga; species Tiaroga cobitis. The sequence goes on along the minus strand of JAROOI010000042.1, from coordinate 799,257 downwards.
TCTACTCTGCTCTACTGTGCTCTACCTATACTGTACTTCACTGTACTCTACCTCTACTCTGCTCTACTGTACTCTATCTCTACTGTGCTCCACTGTACTCTACCTCTACTGTACTCCACTGTAGTCCACCTCAACTATACTCAACTGTACTCTACCTCTACTGTGCTCCACTGTACTCTACCTCTAATGTGCTCTACTGTACTCTACTCTACTGTGCTCCACTGTACTCTATTTCTACTGTACCCCACTGTACTCTACCTCTACTCTGCTCCACTGTACTCTACCTCTACTGTGCTCCACTGTACACTACCTCTACTGTACTCCACTGTACTCTACCTCTACTGTGCTCCACTGTACTCTACCTCTACTGTACTCCACTGTAGTCTACCTAAACTATACTCCACTGTACTCTACCTCCACGGTGCTCCACTGTACTCTACCTCAACTATACTCCACTGTACTCTATCTCTACTCTAATCCACTGTACTCTATCTCTACTCTACTCCACTCTACTCTATCTCTACTGTACTCCACTGTACTCTACCTCTACTCTACTCTACTTTACTCCACCTCTACTGTGCTCCACTGTACTCCACTGTACTCTATCTCTACTGTGCTCCACTGTACTATACCTCTACTGTGCTCCACTGTACTCCACTGTACTCTATCTCTACTGTGATCCACTGTACTCTACCTCTGCTGTGCTCCACTGTACTCTATCTCTAATCTACTCCACTGTACTCTACCTCTACTGTACTCCACTGTACTCTACCTCTAATGTACTCCACTCTACTCTACCTCTACTCTGCTCCACTGTACTCTACCTCTAATGTACTCCAATGTACTCTACCTCTACTGTACTCTTCTCTACTCCACCTCTAATGTGCTCCACTCTACTCCACCTCTACTGTACTCCACTGTACTCTACCTCTACTGTACTCCACTGTACTCTACCTCTACTATACTCCACTGCACTTATCTCTACTGTGTTCGACTGTACTCTATCTCTACTTTACTCCACTGTACTCTATCTCTACTGTACTACACTGTACTCTTCCTCTACTGTGCTCCACTGTACTCTATCTCTACTATGCTCTACTGTACTCTATCTTTACTGTGCTCTACTGTACTCTACCTCTACTATACTCCACTGTACTCTACCTCTACTGTGCTCCACTCTACTCTACCTCTACTGTGCTCCACTGTACTCTACCTCTACTGTGCTCCACTGTACTCTATCTCTACTGTACTCCACTGTACTCTACCTCTACTGTGCTCTACTGTACTCTACTCTATTGTGCTCCACTGTACTCTATTTCTACTGTACCCCACTGTACTCTACCTCTACTGTGCTCCACTGTACTCTACCTCTACTGTACTCCACTGTACACTACCTCTACTGTACTCCACTGTACTCTACCTCTACTGTGCTCCACTGTACTCTACCTCTACTGTGCTCCACTGTACTCTACCTCTACTGTGCTCCACTGTACTCTATCTCTACTGTACTCCACTGTATTCTACCTTTACAGTGATCCACTGTGCTCTACCTCTACTGTACTCCACTGTACTCTACCTCTACTCTGCTCTACTGTGCTCTACCTATACTGTATTTCACTGTACTCTACCTCTACTTTACTCCACTGTAGTCCACCTCAACTATACTCCACTGTACTCTACCTCTACTGTGCCCCACTGTACTCTACCTCTACTGTGCTCCACTGTACTCTACCTCTACTGTACTCCACTGTACTATACCTCTACTGTACTCCACTGTACCCTACCTCTACTGTACTCCACTGTATTCTACCTCTACTGTGCTCTACTGTACTCTACCTCTACTGTACTCCACTGTACTCTACCTCTACTGTACTGTACGGTTCTCTACCTCTACTGTACTCTACTGTACTCCACCTCTACTGTGCTCCACTGTACTCCACTGTACTCTACCTCTACTGTACTCCACTGTAATCTATCTCTACTGTTCTCCACTGTACTCTACCTCTACTGTGCTCCACTGTACTACACTGTACTCTATCTCTACTGTGATCCACTGTACTCTACCTCTGCTGTGCTCCACTTTACTCTATCTCTACTCTACTCCACTGTACTCTATCTCTATTGTACTCAACTGTACTCTACCTCTACTGTACTCTACTGTACTCCACCTCTACTGTGCTCCACTGTACTCCACTGTACTCTTCCTCTACTGTGCTCCACTGTACTCTACCTCTAATGTGCTCTACTGTACTCTACTCTACTGTGCTCCACTGTACTCTATTTCTACTGTACCCCACTGTACTCTACCTCTACTGTGCTCCACTGTACTGTACCTCTACTGTGCTCCACTGTACACTACCTCTACTGTACTCCACTGTACTCTACCTCTACTGTGCTCCACTGTACTCTACCTCTACTGTGCTCCACTGTACTCTACCTCTACTGTGCTCCAATGTACTCTATCTCTACTGTACTCCACTGTACTCTACCTCTACAGTGCTCCACTGTGCTCTACCTCTACTGTACTCCACTGTACTCTACCTCTACTCTGCTCTACTGTTCTCTACCTCTACTGTACTCCACTGTACTCTACCTCTACTCTGCTCTAATGTACTCTATCTCTACTGTGCTCCACTGTACTCTACCTCTACTGCACTCCACTGTAGTCTACCTCAACTATACTCCACTGTACTCTACCTCTACTGTGCTCCACTGTAATCTACCTCTACTGTACTCCACTGTACTCTACCTCTACTATACTCCACTGTACTCTACCTCTACTGTGCTCTACTGTACTAAATCTCTACTATGCTCCATTGTACTCTACCTCTACTGTACTCCACTGTACTCTACCTCTACTCTGCTCTATTTTACTCTATCTCTACTGTGCTCCACTGTACTCTACCTCTACTGTACTCCACTCTACTCCACCTCTACAGTGTTCTACTGTACTCTACCTCTACTGTACTCCACTGTACTCTACGTCTACTCTGCTCTACTGTACTCTATCTCTACTGTGCTCCACTGTACTCTACCTCTACTGTACTCCACTGTAGTCTACCTCAACTATACTCCACTGTACTCTATCTCTACTCTAATCCATTGTACTCTATCTCTACTCTACTCCACTCTACTCTATCTCTACTGTACTCCACTGTACTCTACCTCTACTCTACTCTACTGTACTCCACCTCTACTGTGCTCTACTGTGCTCCACTGTACTCTACCTCTACTGTGCTCTACTGTAGTCTATCTCTACTGTGCTCCACTGTACTCTACTTCTACTGTACTCCACTGTACTCCACCTCTACAGTGCTCCACTGTACTCTACCTCTACTCTACTCCACTGTATTCTACCTCTACTCTGCTCTAGTGTACTCTATCTCTACTGTGCTCTACTGTACTCTACCTCTATTATACTCCACTGTACTCTACCTCTATTGTGCTCCACTGTACTCTACCTCTACTGTGCTCCACTGTACACTACCTCTGCTGTAGTCCACTGTGCTCTACCTCTACTGTGCTCCACTCTACTCTACCTCTACTGTGCTCAGCTGTACTCTACCTCTACTGTACTCCACTGTACTCTACATCTACTGTGCTCCACTGTACTCTACCTCTAATGTGCTCCACTCTACTCTACCTTTACTGTACTCCACTGTACTCTACCTCTACTCTGCTCTACTCTACTCTATCTCTACTGTGCTCCACTGTACTCTATCTCTACTGTGCTCCACTGTACTCTACCTCTACTGTACTCCACTGTACTCCACCTCTACAGTGCTCCACTGTACTCTACCTCTACTGTCCTCCACTGTACTCTATCTCTACTCTGCTCTACTGTACTCTATCTCTACTGTGCTCCACTGAACTCTACCTCTACTGTACTCCACTGTAGTCTACCTAAACTATACTCCACTGTACTCTACCTCCACTGTGCTCCACTGTACTCTACCTCAACTATACTCCACTCTACTCTATCTCTACTGTACTCCACTGTACTCTACCTCTACTCTACTCTACTGTACTCCACCTCTACTGTGCTCCACTGTACTCCACTGTACTCTAGCTCTACTGTGCTCCACTGTACTCTACCTCTACTGTACTCCACTGTACTCTACATCTACTGTGCTCCACTGTACTCTACCTCAACTGTACTCCACTGTACTCTACCTCTACTCTACTCCACTGTACTCTACCTCTACTTTACTCCACTGTAATCTACCTCTACTGTGCTCTACTGTACTCTACCTCTACTGTACTCCACTGTACTCTACCTCTACTGCACTGTACTGTTCTCTACATCTACTGTACTCTACTGTACTCCACCTCTACTGTGCTCCACTGTACTCCACTGTACTCTACCTCTACTGTGCTCCACTGTACTCTACCTCTACTGTACTCCACTGTACTCTATCTCTACTGTGCTCCACTGTACTCTACCTCTACTGTACTCCACTGTACTCTATCTCTACTGTTCTCCACTGTACTCTACCTCTACTGTGCTCCACTGTACTCTACCTCTACTGTGCTCCACTGTATTCCACTGTACTCTATCTCTACTGTGATCCACTGTACTCTACCTCTGCTGTGCTCCACTGTACTCTATCTCTACTCTACTCCACTGTACTCTATCTCTATTTTACTCCACTGTACTCTACCTCTAGTGTACTCTACTGTACTCCACCTCTACTGTGCTCCACTGTACTCCACTGTACTCTTCCTCTACTGTACTCCACTGTACTCTATCTCTACTGTGCTCCACTGTACTCTACCTCTACTGTGCTCTACTGTACTCTACTCTACTGTGCTCCACTGTACTCTATTTCTACTGTACCCCACTGTACTCTACCTCTACTGTGCTCCACTGTACTCTACCTCTACTGTGCTCCACTGTACAATACCTCTACTGTACTCCACTGTACTCTACCTCTACTGTGCTCCACTGTACTCTACCTCTACTCTGCTCCACTGTACTCTACCTCTACTGTGCTCCACTGTACTCTATCTCTACTGTACTCCACTGTACTCTACCTCCACAGTGCTCCACTGTGCTCTACCTCTACTGTACTCCACTGTACTCTACCTCTACTCTGCTCTACTGTGCTGTACCTCTACTGTACTCCACTGTACTCTACCTCTACTCTGCTCTACTGTACTCTATCTCTACTGTGCTCCACTGTACTTTACCTCTACTGTACTCCTCTGTAGTCTACCTCAACTATACTCCACTGTACTCTACCTCTACTGTGCTCCACTGTACTCTACCTCTACTGTACTCCACTCTACTCTATCTCTACTGTGCTTCACTGTACTTTACCTCTACTGTACTCCACTGTACTCTATCTCTACTGTTCTCCACTGTACTCTACCTCTACTGTGCTCCACTGTACTTCACTGTACTCTATCTCTACTGTGATCCACTGTACTCTACCTCTGCTGTGCTCCACTGTACTCTATCTCTACTCTACTTCACTGTACTCTATCTCTATTGTACTCCACTGTACTCTACCTCTACTGTACTCTACTGTACTCCACCTCTAGTGTGCTCCACTGTACTCCACTGTACTCTTCCTCTACTGTACTCCACTGTACTCTATCTCTACTGTGCTCCACTGTCCTCTACCTCTACTGTGCTCCACTGTACACTACCTCTACTGTACTCCACTGTACTCTACCTCTACGGTGCTCCAATGTACTCTACCTCTACTGTGCTCCACTGTACTCTACCTCTACTGTGCTCCACTGTACTCTATCTCTACTGTACTCCACTGTACTCTACATCTACAGTGATCCACTGTGCTCTACCTCTACTGTACTCCACTGTACTCTACCTCTACTCTGCTCTACTGTGCTCTACCTATACTGTACTTCACTGTACTCTACCTCTACTCTGCTCTACTGTACTCTATCTCTACTGTGCTCCACTGTACTCTACCTCTACTGTACTCCACTGTAGTCCACCTCAACTATACTCAACTGTACTCTACCTCTACTGTGCTCCACTGTACTCTACCTCTAATGTGCTCTACTGTACTCTACTCTACTGTGCTCCACTGTACTCTATTTCTACTGTACCCCACTGTACTCTACCTCTACTCTGCTCCACTGTACTCTACCTCTACTGTGCTCCACTGTACACTACCTCTACTGTACTCCACTGTACTCTACCTCTACTGTGCTCCACTGTACTCTACCTCTACTGTACTCCACTGTAGTCTACCTAAACTATACTCCACTGTACTCTACCTCCACGGTGCTCCACTGTACTCTACCTCAACTATACTCCACTGTACTCTATCTCTACTCTAATCCACTGTACTCTATCTCTACTCTACTCCACTCTACTCTATCTCTACTGTACTCCACTGTACTCTACCTCTACTCTACTCTACTTTACTCCACCTCTACTGTGCTCCACTGTACTCCACTGTACTCTAGCTCTACTGTGCTCCACTGTACTCTACCTCTACTGTACTCCACTGTACTCTACATCTACTGTGCTCCACTGTACTCTACCTCTACTGTACTCCACTGTACTCTACCTCTAGTGTACTCCACTGTACTCTACCTCTACTGTACTCCACTGTATTCTACCTCTACTGTGCTCTACTGTACCCTACCTCTACTGTACTCCACTGTACTCTACCTCTACTGTACTGTTCTCTACCTCTACTGTACTCTACTGTACTCCACCTCTACTGTGCTCTACTGTACTCCACTGTACTCTACCTCTACTGTGCTCCACTGCACTCTACCTCTACTGTACTCCACTGTACTCTATCTCTACTGTGCTCCACTGTACTCTACCTCTACTGTACTCCACTGTACTCTATCTCTACTGTTCTCATCTGTACTCTACCTCTACTGTGCTCCACTGTACTCCACTGTACTCTATCTCTACTGTGATTCACTGTACTCTACCTCTGCTGTGCTCCACTGTACTCTATCTCTACTCTACTCCACTGTACTCTATCTCTATTGTACTCCACTGTACTCTACCTCTACTGTACTCTACTGTACTCCACCTCTACTGTGCTCCACTGTACTCCACTGTACTCTTCCTCTACTGTACTCCACTGTACTCTATCTCTACTGTGCTCCACTGTACTCTACCTTTACTGTGCTCTACTGTACTCTACTCTACTGTGCTCCACTGTACTCTATTTCTACTGTACCCCACTGTACTCCAACTCTACTGTGCTCCACTGTACTCTACCTCTACTGTGCTCCACTGTACACTACCTCTACTGTACTCCACTGTACTCTACCTCTACTGTGCTCCACTGTACTCTACCTCTACTGTACTCCACTGTAGTCTACCTAAACTATACTCAACTGTACTCTACCTCTACTCTGCTCTACTGTGCTCTACCTATACTGTACTTCACTGTGCTCTACCTCTACTGTACTCCACTGTACTCTACCTCTACTCTGCTCTACTGTGCTCTACCTCTACTGTACTCCACTGAACTCTACCTCTACTCTGCTCTACTGTACTCTATCTCTACTGTGCTCCACTGTACTCTACCACTAATATACTCCTCTGTAGTCTACCTCAACTATACTCCACTGTACTCTACCTCTACTGTGCTCCACTGTACTCTACCTCTAATGTACTCCACTGTACTCTATCTCTACTGTTCTCCACTGTACTCTACCTCTACTGTGCTCCACTGTACTTCACTGTACTCTATCTCTACTGTGATCCACTGTACTCTACCTCTGCTGTGCTCCACTGTACTCTATCTCTACTCTACTCCACTGTACTCTATCTCTATTGTACTCCACTGTACTCTACCTCTACTGTACTCTACTGTACTCCACCTCTAGTGTGCTCCACTGTACTCCACTGTACTCTTACTCTACTGTACTCCACTGTACTCTATCTCTACTGTGCTCCACTGTACTCTACCTCTACTGTGCTCTACTGTACTCTACTCTATTGTGCTCCACTGTACTCTATTTCTACTGTACCCCACTGCACTCTACCTCTACTGTGCTCCACTGTACTCTACCTATACTGTGCTCCACTGTACACTACCTCTACTGTACTCCACTGTACTCTACCTCTACTCTGCTCCACTGTACTCTACCTCTACTGTGCTCCACTGTACTCTACCTCTACTGTGCTCCACTGTGCTCTATCTCTACTGTAATCCACTGTACTCTACCTCTACAGTGATCCACTGTGCTCTACCTCTACTGTACTCCACTGTACTCTACCTCTACTCTGCTCTACTGTGCTCTACCTATACTGTACTTCACTGTACTCTACCTCTACTCTGCTCTACTGTACTCTATCTCTACTGTGCTCCACTGTACTCTACCTCTACTGTACTCCACTGTAGTCCACCTCAACTATACTCCACTGTACTCTACCTCTACTGTGCTCCACTGTACTCTACCTCTACTGTACTCCACTGTACTCTATCTCTACTGTACTCCACTGTAATCTATCTCTACTGTGCTCCACTGTACTATACCTCTACTGTGCTCCACTGTACTCCACTGTACTCTATCTCTACTGTGATCCACTGTATTCTACCTCTGCTGTGCTCCACTGTACTCTATCTCTACTCTACTCCACTGTACTCTACCTCTACTCTACTCCACTGTACTCTACCTCTACTCTACTCCACTCTACTCTACCTCTACTGTGCTCCACTCTACTCTACCTCTACTGTACTCCACTGTACTCTACCTCTACTGTACTCCACTGTACTCTACCTCTTTTATACTCCACTGCACTTATCTCTACTGTGTTCGACTGTACTCTATCTCTACTTTACTCCACTGTACTCTATCTCTACTGTACTACATTGTACTCTTCCTCTACTGTGCTCTACTGTACTCTATCTTTACTGTGCTCTACTGTACTCTACCTCTACTATACTCCACTGTACTCTACCTCTACTGTGCTCCACTGTACTCTACCTCTACTGTGCTCCACTGTACTCTACGTCTAATGTACTCCACTGTACTCTACCTCTACTGTACTCTTCTCTACTCCACCTCTAATGTGCTCCACTCTACTCTACCTCTACTGTACTCCACTGTACTCTACCTCTACTGTACTCCACTGTACTCTACCTCTACTATACTCCACTCTACTTATCTCTACTGTGTTCGACTGTACTCTATCTCTACTTTACTCCACTGTACTCTATCTCTACTGTACTACACTGTACTCTTCCTCTACTGTGCTCCACTGTACTCTATCTCTACTGTGCTCTACTGTACTCTATCTTTACTGTGCTCTACTGTACTCTACCTCTACTATACTCCACTGTACTCTACCTCTACTGTGCTCCACTGTACTCTACCTCTACTGTGCTCCACTGTACACTACCTCTTCTGTATTCCACTGTACTCTACCTCTACTGTGCTCCACTCTACTCTACCTCTACTGTGCTCCACTGTACTCTACCTCTACTGTGCTCCACTGTACTCTATCTCTACTGTACTCCACTGTACTATACCTCTACTGTGCTCTACTGTACTCTAATCTATTGTGCTCCACTGTACTCTATTTCTACTGTACCCCACTGTACTCTACCTCTATTTTGCTCCACTGTACTCTACCTCTACTGTGCTCCACTGTACACTAGCTCTACTGTACTCCACTGTACTCTACCTCTACAGTGCTCCACTGTACTCTACCTCTAGTGTGCTCCACTGTAATCTACCTCTACTCTACTCCACTCTACTCTATCTCTACTGTACTCCACTGTACTCTACCTCTACTCTACTCTACTGTACTCTACCTCTACTGTGCTCCACTGTACTCCACTGTACTCTAGCTCTACTGTGCTCCACTGTACTCTACCTCTACTGTGCTCTACTGTACTCTATCTCTACTGTGCTCCACTGTACTCTACCTCTACTGTACTCCACTGTACTCCACCTCTACAGTGCTCCACTGTACTCTACCTCTACTGTACTCCACTGTATTCTACCTCTACTCTGCTCTACTGTACTCTATCTCTACTGTGCTCTACTGTACTCTACCTCTATTATACTCCACTGTACTCTACCTCTACTGTGCTCCACTGTACTCTACCTCTACTGTGCTCCACTGTACACTACCTCTACTGTAGTCCACTGTACTCTACCTCTACTGTGCTCCACTCTACTCTACCTCTACTGTGCTCAGCTGTACTCTACCTCTACTGTACTCCACTGTACTCTACCTCTACTATACTCCGCTGCACTTATCTCTACTGTGCTCCACTGTACTCTATCTCTACTGTAGTCCACTGTACTCTACCTCTACTATACTCTACTGTACTCCACCTCTACTGTACTCCACTGTAGTCTACCTCAACTATACTCCACTGTACTCTACCTCTACTGTGCTCCACTTTACTCTACCTCTACTCTGCTCTACTGTACTCTATCTCTACTGTACTCCACTATACTCTACCTCCACTGTACTCCACTGTACTCTAGCTCTACTGTGCTCCACTGTACTCTACCTCTACTGTACTCCACTGTACTCTACATCTACTGTGCTCCACTGTACTCTACCTCTACTGTACTCCACTGTACTCTACCTCTACTGTACTCCACTGTAATGTACCTCTACTGTACTCCACTGTATTCTACCTCTACTGTGCTCTACTGTACTCTACCTCTACTGTACTCCACTGTAATCTACCTCTACTGTACTGTTCTCTACCTCTACTGTACTCTACTATACTCCACCTCTACTGTGCTCCACTGTACTCCACTGTACTCACCTCTACTGTGCTCCACTGTACTCTACCTCTACTGTACTCCACTGTACTCTATCTCTACTGTGGTTCACTGTACTCTACCTCTACTGTACTCCACTGTACTCTATCTCTACTGTTCTCCACTGTACTCTACCTCTACTGTGCTCCACTGTACTCCACTGTACTCTATCTCTACTGTGATCCACCGTACTCTACCTCTGCTGTGCTCCACTGTACTCTATCTCTACTCTACTCCACTGTACTCTATCTCTATTTTACTCCACTGTACTCTACCTCTACTGTACTCTACTGTACTCCACCTCTACTGTGCTCCACTCTACTCCACTGTACTCTTCCTCTACTGTACTCCACTGTACTCTATCTCTACTGTGCTCCACTGTACTCTACCTTTACTGTGCTCTACTGTACTCTACTCTACTGTGCTCCACTGTACTCTATTTCTACTGTACCCCACTGTACTCCAACTCTACTGTGCTCCACTGTACTCTACCTCTACTGTGCTCCACTGTACACTACCTCTACTGTACTCCACTGTACTCTACCTCTACTGTGCTCCACTGTACTCTACCTCTACTGTACTACACTGTACTCTACCTCTACAGTGCTCCACTCTGCTCTACCTCTACTCTACTCCACTGTACTCTACCTCTACTCTGCTCTACTGTACTCTACCTCTACTGTACTCCACTGTACTCTACCTCTACTATACTCCACTGTACACTACCTCTACTGTGCTCCACTGTACTCTACCTCTAATATGCTCCACTCTACTCTACCTTTACTGTACTCCACTGTACTCTACCTCTACTCTACTCCACTCTACTCTATCTCTACTGTGCTCCAATGTACTCTACCTCTACTGTACTCCACTGTAGTCTACCTCAACTATACTCCACTGTACTCTACCTCTACTGTGCTCCACTGTACTCTACCTCTACTGTGCTCTACTGTACTCTATCTCTACTGTGCTCCACTGTACTCTACCTCTACTGTACTCCACTGTACTCCACCTCTACAGTGCTCCTCTGTACTCTACCTCTACTGTCCTCCACTGTACTCTACCTCTACTCTGCTCTACTGTACTCTATCTCTACTGTGCTCCACTGTACTCTACCTCTACTGTACTCCACTGTAGTCTACCTAAACTATACTCCACTGTACTCTACCTCCACTGTGCTCCACTGTACTCTACCTCAACTATACTCCACTGTACTCTATCTCTACTCTAATCCACTGTACTCTATCTCTACTCTACTCCACTCTACTCTATCTCTACTGTACTCCACTGTACTCTACCTCTACTCTACTCTACTGTACTCCACCTCTACTGTGCTCTACTGTACTCCACTGTACTCTAGCTCTACTGTGCTCCACTGTACTCTACCTCTACTGTACTCCACTGTACTCTACATCTACTGTGCTCCACTGTACTCTACCTCTACTGTACTCCACTGTACTCTACCTCTACGGTACTCCACTGTACTCTACCTCTACTGTACTCCACTGTATTCTACCTCTACTGTGCTCTACTGTACCCTACCTCTACTGTACTCCACTGTACTCTACCTCTACTGTACTGTACTGTTCTCTACCTCTACTGTACTCTACTGTACTCCACCTCTACTGTGCTCCACTGTACTCCACTGTACTCTACCTCTACTGTGCTCCACTGCACTCTACCTCTACTGTACTCCACTGTACTCTATCTCTACTGTGCTCCACTGTACTCTACCTCTACTGTACTCCACTTTACTCTATCTCTACTGTTCTCCACTGTACTCTACCTCTACTGTGCTCCACTGTACTCCACTGTACTCTATCTCTACTGTGATCCACTGTACTCTACCTCTGCTGTGCTCCACTGTACTCTATCTCTACTCTACTCCACTGTACTCTATCTCTACTGTTCTCCACTGTACTCTACCTCTACTGTGCTCCACTGTACTCCACTGTACTCTATCTCTACTGTGATCCACTGTACTCTACCTCTGCTGTGCTCCACTGTACTCTATCTCTACTCTACTCCACTGTACTCTATCTCTATTTTACTCCACTGTACTCTACCTCTAGTGTACTCTAATGTACTCCACCTCTACTGTGCCCCACTGTACTCCACTGTACTCTTCCTCTACTGTACTCCACTGTACTCTACCTCTGCTGTGCTCCACTGTACTCTATCTCTACTCTACTCCACTGTACTCTATCTCTACTGTTCTCCACTGTACTCTACCTCTACTGTGCTCCACTGTACTCCACTGTACTCTATCTCTACTGTGATCCACTGTACTCTACCTCTGCTCTGCTCCACTGTACTCTATCTCTACTCTACTCCACTGTACTCTATCTCTATTTTACTCCACTGTACTCTACCTCTAGTGTACTCTACTGTACTCCACCTCTACTGTGCTCCACTGTACTCCACTGTACTCTTCCTCTACTGTGCTCTACTGTACTCTACTCTACTGTGCTCCACTGTACTCTATTTCTACTGTACCCCACTGTACTCTACCTCTACTGTGCTCCACTGTACTCTACCTCTACTGTGCTCTACTGTACACTACCTCTACTGTGCTCCACTGTACTCTACCTCTACTGTACTCCTCTGTAGTCTACCTCAACTATACTCCACTCTACTCTATCTCTACTGTGCTCCACTGTACTCTACCTCTACTGTACTCCACTGTACTCTATCTCTACTGTTCTCCACTGTACTCTACCTCTACTGTGCTCCACTGTACTTCACTGTACTCTATCTCTACTGTGATCCACTGTACTCTACCTCTGCTGTGCTCCACTGTACTCTATCTCTACTCTACTCCACTGTACTCTATCTCTATTGTACTCCAATTTACTCTACCTCTACTGTACTCTACTGTACTCCACCTCTAGTGTGCTCCACTGTACTCCACTGTACTCTTACTCTACTGTACTCCACTGTACTCTATCTCTACTGTGCTCCACTGTACTCTACCTCTACTGTGCTCTACTGTACTCTACTCTATTGTGCTCCAATGTACTCTATTTCTACTGTACCCCACTGTACTCTACCTCTACTGTGCTCCACTGTACTCTACCTCTACTGTGCTCCACTGTACACTACCTCTACTGTACTCCACTGTACTCTACCTCTACTGTGCTCCACTGTACTCTACCTCTACTGTGCTCCACTGTACTCTACCTCTACTGTGCTCCACTGTGCTCTATCTCTACTGTACTCCACTGTACTCTACCTCTACAGTGATCCACTGTGCTCTACCTCTACTGTACTCCACTGTACTCTACCTCTACTCTGCTCTACTGTGCTCTACCTCTACTGTGCTCCACTGTACTCTACCTCTACTGTACTCCACTGTACTCTATCTCTACTGTACTCCACTGTAATCTATCTCTACTGTGCTCCACTGTACTATACCTCTACTGTGCTCCACTGTACTCCACTGTACTCTATCTCTACTGTGATCCACTGTACTCTACCTCTGCTGTGCTCCACTGTACTCTACCTCTACTGTACTCCACTCTACTCTACCTCTACTCTGCTCCACTGTACTCTACCTCTAATGTACTCCACTGTACTCTACCTCTACTGTACTCTTCTCTACTCCACCTCTAATGTGCTCCACTCTACTCTACCTCTACTGTGCTCCACTGTACTCTACCTCTACTGTGCTCCACTGTACACTACCTCTACTGTACTCCACTGTACTCTACCTCTACTGTGCTCCACTGTACTCTACCTCTACTGTGCTCCACTGTACTCTACCTCTACTGTGCTCCACTGTGCTCTATCTCTACTGTACTCCACTGTACTCTACCTCTACTGTACTCCACTGTAGTCCACCTCAACTATACTCCACTGTACTCTACCTCTACTGTGCTCCACTGTACTCTACCTCTACTGTACTCCACTGTACTCTATCTCTACTGTACTCCACTGTAATCTATCTCTACTGTGCTCCACTGTACTATACCTCTACTGTGCTCCACTGTACTCCACTGTACTCTATCTCTACTGTGATCCACTGTACTCTACCTCTGCTGTGCTCCACTGTACTCTATCTCTACTCTACTCCACTGTACTCTACCTCTACTCTACTCCACTGTACTCTACCTCTACTCTACTCCACTCTACTCTACCTCTACTGTGCTCCACTCTACTCTACCTCTACTGTACTCCACTGTACTCTACCTCTACTGTACTCCACTGTACTCTACCTCTTTTATACTCCACTGCACTTATCTCTACTGTGTTCGACTGTACTCTATCTCTACTTTACTCCACTGTACTCTATCTCTACTGTACTACATTGTACTCTTCCTCTACTGTGCTCTACTGTACTCTATCTTTACTGTGCTCTACTGTACTCTACCTCTACTATACTCCACTGTACTCTACCTCTACTGTGCTCCACTGTACTCTACCTCTACTGTGCTCCACTGTACTCTACGTCTAATGTACTCCACTGTACTCTACCTCTACTGTACTCTTCTCTACTCCACCTCTAATGTGCTCCACTCTACTCTACCTCTACTGTACTCCACTGTACTCTACCTCTACTTTACTCCACTGTACTCTACCTCTACTATACTCCACTCTACTTATCTCTACTGTGTTCGACTGTACTCTATCTCTACTTTACTCCACTGTACTCTATCTCTACTGTACTACACTGTACTCTTCCTCTACTGTGCTCCACTGTACTCTATCTCTACTGTGCTCTACTGTACTCTATCTTTACTGTGCTCTACTGTACTCTACCTCTACTATACTCCACTCTACTTATCTCTACTGTGTTCGACTGTACTCTATCTCTACTTTACTCCACTGTACTCTATCTCTACTGTACTACACTGTACTCTTCCTCTACTGTGCTCCACTGTACTCTATCTCTACTGTGCTCTACTGTACTCTATCTCTACTGTGCTCTACTGTACTCTACCTCTACTGTACTCCACTGTACTCCACCTCTACAGTGCTCCACTGTACTCTACCTCTACTGTCCTCCACTGTACTCTACCTCTACTCTGCTCTACTGTACTCTATCTCTACTGTGCTCCACTGTACTCTACCTCTACTGTACTCCACTGTAGTCTACCTAAACTATACTCCACTGTACTCTACCTCCACTATACTCCACTGTACTCTATCTCTACTCTAATCCACTGTACTCTATCTCTACTCTACTCCACTCTACTCTATCTCTACTGTACTCCACTGTACTCTACCTCTACTCTACTCTACTGTACTCCACCTCTACTGTGCTCCACTGTACTCCACTGTACTCTAGCTCTACTGTGCTCCACTGTACTCTACCTCTACTGTTCTCCACTGTACTCTACATCTACTGTGCTCCACTGTACTCTACCTCTACTGTACTCCACTGTACTCTACCTCTACTGTACTCCACTGTACTCTACCTCTACTGTACTCCACTGTATTCTACCTCTACTGTGCTCTACTGTACCCTACCTCTACTGTACTCCACTGTACTCTACCTCTACTGTACTGTACTGTTCTCTACCTCTACTGTACTCTACTGTACTCCACCTCTACTGTGCTCCACTGTACTCCACTGTACTATACCTCTACTGTGCTCCACTGCACTCTACCTCTACTGTACTCCACTGTAGTCTACCTCAACTATACTCCACTGTACTCTACCTCTACTGTGCTCCACTGTACTCTACCTCTACTGTGCTCTACTGTACTCTATCTCTACTGTGCTCCACTGTACTCTACCTCTACTGTACTCCACTGTACTCCACCTCTACAGTGCTCCACTGTACTCTACCTCTACTGTCCTCCACTGTACTCTACCTCTACTCTGCTCTACTGTACTCTATCTCTACTGTGCTCCACTGTACTCTACCTCTACTGTACTCCACTGTAGTGTACCTAAACTATACTCCACTGTACTCTACCTCCACTGTGCTCCACTGTACTCTACCTCAACTATACTCCACTGTACTCTATCTCTACTCTAATCCACTGTACTCTATCTCTACTCTACTCCACTCTACTCTATCTCTACTGTACTCCACTGTACTCTACCTCTACTCTACTCTACTGTACTCCACCTCTACTGTGCTCCACTCTACTCCACTGTACTCTAGCTCTACTGTGCTCCACTGTACTCTACCTCTACTGTACTCCACTGCACTCTACATCTACTGTGCTCCACTGTACTCTACCTCTACTGTACTCCACTGTACTCTACCTCTACTGTACTCCATTGTATTCTACCTCTACTGTGCTCTACTGTACCCTACCTCTACTGTACTCCACTGTACTCTACCTCTACTGTACTGTACTGTTCTCTACCTCTACTGTACTCTACTGTACTCCACCTCTACTGTGCTCCACTGTAATCCACTGTACTCTACCTCTACTGTGCTCCACTGCACTCTACCTCTACTGTACTCCACTGTACTCTATCTCTACTGTGCTCCACTGTACTCTACTTCTACTGTACTCCACTGTACTCTATCTCTACTGTTCTCCACTGTACTCTACCTCTACTGTGCTCCACTGTACTCCACTGTACTCTTTCTCTACTGTGATCCACTGTACTCTACCTCTGCTGTGCTCCACTGTACTCTATCTCTACTCTACTCCACTGTACTCTATCTCTATTTTACTCCACTGTACTCCATTGTATTCTACCTCTACTGTGCTCTACTGTACCCTACCTCTACTGTACTCCACTGTACTCTACCTCTACTGTACTGTACTGTTCTCTACCTCTACTGTACTCTACTGTACTCCACCTCTACTGTGCTCCACTGTACTCCACTGTACTCTACCTCTACTGTGCTCCACTGCACTCTACCTCTACTGTACTCCACTGTACTCTATCTCTACTGTGCTCCACTGTACTCTACTTCTACTGTACTCCACTGTACTCTATCTCTACTGTTCTCCACTGTACTCTACCTCTACTGTGCTCCACTGTACTCCACTGTACTCTTTCTCTACTGTGATCCACTGTACTCTACCTCTGCTGTGCTCCACTGTACTCTATCTCTACTCTACTCCACTGTACTCTATCTCTATTTTACTCCACTGTACTCTACCTCTAGTGTACTCTACTGTACTCCACCTCTACTGTGCTCCACTGTACTCCACTGTACTCTTCCTCTACTGTACTCCACTGTACTCTATCTCTACTGTGCTCCACTGTACTCTACCTCTACTGTGCTCTACTGTACTCTATTCTACTGTGCTCCACTGTACTCTATTTCTACTGTACCCCACTGTACTCTACCTCTACTGTGCTCCACTGTACTCTACCTCTACTGTGCTCCACTGTACACTACCTCTACTGTACTCCACTGTACTCTACCTCTACTGTGCTCCACTGTACTCTACCTCTACTCTGCTCCTCTGTACTCTACCTCTACTGTGCTCCACTGTACTCTATCTCTACTGTACTCCACTGTACTCTACCTCCACAGTGCTCCACTGTGCTCTACCTCTACTGTACTCCACTGTACTCTACCTCTACTCTGCTCTACTGTGCTCTACCTCTACTGTACTCCACTGAACTCTACCTCTACTCTGCTCTACTGTACTCTATCTCTACTGTGCTCCACTGTACTCTACCACTAATATACTCCTCTGTAGTCTACCTCAACTATACTCCACTGTACTCTACCTCTACTGTGCTCCACTGTACTCTACCTCTACTGTACTCCACTGTACTCTATCTCTACTGTTCTCCACTGTACTCTACCTCTACTGTGCTCCACTGTACTTCACTGTACTCTATCTCTACTGTGATCCACTGTACTCTACCTCTGCTGTGCTCCACTGTACTCTATCTCTACTCTACTCCACTGTACTCTATCTCTATTGTACTCCACTGTACTCTACCTCTACTGTACTCTACTGTACTCCACCTCTAGTGTGCTCCACTGTACTCCACTGTACTCTTACTCTACTGTACTCCACTGTACTCTATCTCTACTGTGCTCCACTGTACTCTACCTCTACTGTGCTCTACTGTACTCTACTCTATTGTGCTCCACTGTACTCTATTTCTACTGTACCCCACTGCACTCTACCTCTACTGTGCTCCACTGTACTCTACCTATACTGTGCTCCACTGTACACTACCTCTACTGTACTCCACTGTACTCTACCTCTACTCTGCTCCACTGTACTCTACCTCTACTGTGCTCCACTGTACTCTACCTCTACTGTGCTCCACTGTGCTCTATCTCTACTGTACTCCACTGTACTCTACCTCTACAGTGATCCACTGTGCTCTACCTCTACTGTACTCCACTGTACTCTACCTCTACTCTGCTCTACTGTGCTCTACCTATACTGTACTTCACTGTACTCTACCTCTACTCTGCTCTACTGTACTCTATCTCTACTGTGCTCCACTGTACTCTACCTCTACTGTACTCCACTGTAGTCCACCTCAACTATACTCCACTGTACTCTACCTCTACTGTGCTCCACTGTACTCTACCTCTACTGTACTCCACTGTACTCTATCTCTACTGTACTCCACTGTAATCTATCTCTACTGTGCTCCACTGTACTATACCTCTACTGTGCTCCACTGTACTCCACTGTACTCTATCTCTACTGTGATCCACTGTACTCTACCTCTGCTGTGCTCCACTGTACTCTATCTCTACTCTACTCCACTGTACTCTACCTCTACTCTACTCCACTGTACTCTACCTCTACTCTACTCCACTCTACTCTACCTCTACTGTGCTCCACTCTACTCTACCTCTACTGTACTCCACTGTACTCTACCTCTACTGTACTCCACTGTACTCTACCTCTTTTATACTCCACTGCACTTATCTCTACTGTGTTCGACTGTACTCTATCTCTACTTTACTCCACTGTACTCTATCTCTACTGTACTACATTGTACTCTTCCTCTACTGTGCTCTACTGTACTCTATCTTTACTGTGCTCTACTGTACTCTACCTCTACTATACTCCACTGTACTCTACCTCTACTGTGCTCCACTGTACTCTACCTCTACTGTGCTCCACTGTACTCTACGTCTAATGTACTCCACTGTACTCTACCTCTACTGTACTCTTCTCTACTCCACCTCTAATGTGCTCCACTCTACTCTACCTCTACTGTACTCCACTGTACTCTACCTCTACTGTACTCCACTGTACTCTACCTCTACTATACTCCACTCTACTTATCTCTACTGTGTTCGACTGTACTCTATCTCTACTTTACTCCACTGTACTCTATCTCTACTGTACTACACTGTACTCTTCCTCTACTGTGCTCCACTGTACTCTATCTCTACTGTGCTCTACTGTACTCTATCTTTACTGTGCTCTACTGTACTCTACCTCTACTATACTCCACTGTACTCTACCTCTACTGTGCTCCACTGTACTCTACCTCTACTGTGCTCCACTGTACACTACCTCTTCTGTATTCCACTGTACTCTACCTCTACTGTGCTCCACTCTACTCTACCTCTACTGTGCTCCACTGTACTCTACCTCTACTGTGCTCCACTGTACTCTATCTCTACTGTACTCCACTGTACTATACCTCTACTGTGCTCTACTGTACTCTAATCTATTGTGCTCCACTGTACTCTATTTCTACTGTACCCCACTGTACTCTACCTCTATTTTGCTCCACTGTACTCTACCTCTACTGTGCTCCACTGTACACTAGCTCTACTGTACTCCACTGTACTCTACCTCTACAGTGCTCCACTGTACTCTACCTCTAGTGTGCTCCACTGTAATCTACCTCTACTCTACTCCACTCTACTCTATCTCTACTGTACTCCACTGTACTCTACCTCTACTCTACTCTACTGTACTCTACCTCTACTGTGCTCCACTGTACTCCACTGTACTCTAGCTCTACTGTGCTCCACTGTACTCTACCTCTACTGTGCTCTACTGTACTCTATCTCTACTGTGCTCCACTGTACTCTACCTCTACTGTACTCCACTGTACTCCACCTCTACAGTGCTCCACTGTACTCTACCTCTACTGTACTCCACTGTATTCTACCTCTACTCTGCTCTACTGTACTCTATCTCTACTGTGCTCTACTGTACTCTACCTCTATTATACTCCACTGTACTCTACCTCTACTGTGCTCCACTGTACTCTACCTCTACTGTGCTCCACTGTACACTACCTCTACTGTAGTCCACTGTACTCTACCTCTACTGTGCTCCACTCTACTCTACCTCTACTGTGCTCAGCTGTACTCTACCTCTGCTGTACTCCACTGTACTCTACCTCTACTATACTCCGCTGCACTTATCTCTACTGTGCTCCACTGTACTCTATCTCTACTGTAGTCCACTGTACTCTACCTCTACTATACTCTACTGTACTCCACCTCTACTGTACTCCACTGTAGTCTACCTCAACTATACTCCACTGTACTCTACCTCTACTGTGCTCCACTTTACTCTACCTCTACTCTGCTCTACTGTACTCTATCTCTACTGTACTCCACTATACTCTACCTCCACTGTACTCCACTGTACTCTAGCTCTACTGTGCTCCACTGTACTCTACCTCTACTGTACTCCACTGTACTCTACATCTACTGTGCTCCACTGTACTCTACCTCTACTGTACTCCACTGTACTCTACCTCTACTGTACTCCACTGTAATGTACCTCTACTGTACTCCACTGTGTTCTACCTCTACTGTGCTCTACTGTACTCTACCTCTAGTGTACTCCACTGTAATCTACCTCTACTGTACTGTTCTCTACCTCTACTGTACTCTACTGTACTCCACCTCTACTGTGCTCCACTGTACTCCACTGTACTCACCTCTACTGTGCTCCACTGTACTCTACCTCTACTGTACTCCACTGTACTCTATCTCTACTGTGGTTCACTGTACTCTACCTCTACTGTACTCCAATGTACTCTATCTCTACTGTTCTCCACTGTACTCTACCTCTACTGTGCTCCACTGTACTCCACGGTACTCTATCTCTACTGTGATCCACCGTACTCTACCTCTGCTGTGCTCCACTGTACTCTATCTCTACTCTACTCCACTGTACTCTATCTCTATTTTACTCCACTGTACTCTACCTCTACTGTACTCTACTGTACTCCACCTCTACTGTGCTCCACTCTACTCCACTGTACTCTTCCTCTACTGTACTCCACTGTACTCTATCTCTACTGTGCTCCACTGTACTCTACCTTTACTGTGCTCTACTGTACTCTACTCTACTGTGCTCCACTGTACTCTATTTCTACTGTACCCCACTGTACTCCAACTCTACTGTGCTCCACTGTACTCTACCTCTACTGTGCTCCACTGTACACTACCTCTACTGTACTCCACTGTACTCTACCTCTACTGTGCTCCACTGTACTCTACCTCTACTGTACTACACAGTACTCTACCTCTACAGTGCTCCACTCTGCTCTACCTCTACTCTACTCCACTGTACTCTACCTCTACTCTGCTCTACTGTACTCTACCTCTACTGTACTCCACTGTACTCTACCTCTACTATACTCCACTGTACACTACCTCTACTGTGCTCCACTGTACTCTACCTCTAATATGCTCCACTCTACTCTACCTTTACTGTACTCCACTGTACTCTACCTCTACTCTACTCCACTCTACTCTATCTCTACTGTGCTCCAATGTACTCTACCTCTACTGTACTCCACTGTAGTCTACCTCAACTATACTCCACTGTACTCTACCTCTACTGTGCTCCACTGTACTCTACCTCTACTGTGCTCTACTGTACTCTATCTCTACTGTGCTCCACTGTACTCTACCTCTACTGTACTCCACTGTACTCCACCTCTACAGTGCTCCTCTGTACTCTACCTCTACTGTCCTCCACTGTACTCTACCTCTACTCTGCTCTACTGTACTCTATCTCTACTGTGCTCCACTGTACTCTACCTCTACTGTACTCCACTGTAGTCTACCTAAACTATACTCCACTGTACTCTACCTCCACTGTGCTCCACTGTACTCTACCTCAACTATACTCCACTGTACTCTATCTCTACTCTAATCCACTGTACTCTATCTCTACTCTACTCCACTCTACTCTATCTCTACTGTACTCCACTGTACTCTACCTCTACTCTACTCTACTGTACTCCACCTCTACTGTGCTCTACTGTACTCCACTGTACTCTAGCTCTAGTTTGCTCCACTGTACTCTACCTCTACTGTACTCCACTGTACTCTACATCTACTGTGCTCCACTGTACTCTACCTCTACTGTACTCCACTGTACTCTACCTCTACTGTACTCCACTGTACTCTACCTCTACTGTACTCCACTGTATTCTACCTCTACTGTGCTCTACTGTACCCTACCTCTACTGTACTCCACTGTACTCTACCTCTACTGTACTGTACTGTTCTCTACCTCTACTGTACTCTACTGTACTCCACCTCTACTGTGCTCCACTGTACTCCACTGTACTCTACCTCTACTGTGCTCCACTGCACTCTACCTCTACTGTACTCCACTGTACTCTATCTCTACTGTGCTCCACTGTACTCTACCTCTACTGTACTCCACTGTACTCTATCTCTACTGTTCTCCACTGTACTCTACCTCTACTGTGCTCCACTGTACTCCACTGTACTCTATCTCTACTGTGATCCACTGTACTCTACCTCTGCTGTGCTCCACTGTACTCTATCTCTACTCTACTCCACTGTACTCTATCTCTACTGTTCTCCACTGTACTCTACCTCTACTGTGCTCCACTGTACTCCACTGTACTCTATCTCTACTGTGATCCACTGTACTCTACCTCTGCTGTGCTCCACTGTACTCTATCTCTACTCTACTCCACTGTACTCTATCTCTATTTTACTCCACTGTACTCTACCTCTAGTGTACTCTACTGTACTCCACCTCTACTGTGCCCCACTGTACTCCACTGTACTCTTCCTCTACTGTACTCCACTGTACTCTACCTCTGCTGTGCTCCACTGTACTCTATCTCTACTCTACTCCACTGTACTCTATCTCTACTGTTCTCCACTGTACTCTACCTCTACTGTGCTCCACTGTACTCCACTGTACTCTATCTCTACTGTGATCCACTGTACTCTACCTCTGCTGTGCTCCACTGTACTCTATCTCTACTCTACTCCACTGTACTCTATCTCTATTTTACTCCACTGTACTCTACCTCTAGTGTACTCTACTGTACTCCACCTCTACTGTGCTCCACTGTACTCCACTGTACTCTTCCTCTACTGTGCTCTACTGTACTCTACTCTACTGTGCTCCACTGTACTCTATTTCTACTGTACCCCACTGTACTCTACCTCTACTGTGCTCCACTGTACTCTACCTCTACTGTGCTCCACTGTACACTACCTCTACTGTGCTCCACTGTACTCTACCTCTACTGTACTCCTCTGTAGTCTACCTCAACTATACTCCACTCTACTCTATCTCTACTGTGCTCCACTGTACTCTACCTCTACTGTACTCCACTGTACTCTATCTCTACTGTTCTCCACTGTACTCTACCTCTACTGTGCTCCACTGTACTTCACTGTACTCTATCTCTACTGTGATCCACTGTACTCTACCTCTGCTGTGCTCCACTGTACTCTATCTCTACTCTACTCCACTGTACTCTATCTCTATTGTACTCCACTTTACTCTACCTCTACTGTACTCTACTGTACTCCACCTCTAGTGTGCTCCACTGTACTCCACTGTACTCTTACTCTACTGTACTCCACTGTACTCTATCTCTACTGTGCTCCACTGTACTCTACCTCTACTGTGCTCTACTGTACTCTACTCTATTGTGCTCCAATGTACTCTATTTCTACTGTACCCCACTGTACTCTACCTCTACTGTGCTCCACTGTACTCTACCTCTACTGTGCTCCACTGTACACTACCTCTACTGTACTCCACTGTACTCTACCTCTACTGTGCTCCACTGTACTCTACCTCTACTGTGCTCCACTGTACTCTACCTCTACTGTGCTCCACTGTGCTCTATCTCTACTGTACTCCACTGTACTCTACCTCTACAGTGATCCACTGTGCTCTACCTCTACTGTACTCCACTGTACTCTACCTCTACTCTGCTCTACTGTGCTCTACCTCTACTGTGCTCCACTGTACTCTACCTCTACTGTACTCCACTGTACTCTATCTCTACTGTACTCCACTGTAATCTATCTCTACTGTGCTCCACTGTACTATACCTCTACTGTGCTCCACTGTACTCCACTGTACTCTATCTCTACTGTGATCCACTGTACTCTACCTCTGCTGTGCTCCACTGTACTCTACCTCTACTGTACTCCACTCTACTCTACCTCTACTCTGCTCCACTGTACTCTACCTCTAATGTACTCCACTGTACTCTACCTCTACTGTACTCTTCTCTACTCCACCTCTAATGTGCTCCACTCTACTCTACCTCTACTGTGCTCCACTGTACTCTACCTCTAATGTGCTCCACTGTACACTACCTCTACTGTACTCCACTGTACACTACCTCTACTGTGCTCCACTGTACTCTACCTCTACTGTGCTCCACTTTACTCTACCTCTACTGTGCTCCACTGTGCTCTATCTCTACTGTACTCCACTGTACTCTACCTCTACAGTGATCCACTGTGCTCTACCTCTACTGTACTCCACTGTACTGTACCTCTACTCTGCTGTACTGTGCTCTACCTATACTGTACTTCACTGTACTCTACCTCTACTCTGCTCTACTGTACTCTATCTCTACTGTGCTCCACTGTACTCTACCTCTACTGTACTCCACTGTAGTCCAACTCAACTATACTCCACTGTACTCTACCTCTACTGTGCTCCACTGTACTCTACCTCTACTGTACTCCACTGTACTCTATCTCTACTGTACTCCACTGTAATCTATCTCTACTGTGCTCCACTGTACTATACCTCTACTGTGCTCCACTGTACTCCACTGTACTCTATTTCTACTGTGATCCACTGTACTCTACCTCTGCTTTGCTCCACTGTACTCTATCTCTACTCTACTCCACTGTACTCTACCTCTACTGTACTCCACTGTACTCTACCTCTACTGTACTCCACTCTACTCTACCTCTACTGTGCTCCACTGTACTCTACCTCTAATGTACTCCACTGTACTCTACCTCTACTGTACTCATCTCTACTCCACCTCTAATGTGCTCCACTCTACTCTACCTCTACTGTACTCCACTGTACTCTACCTCTACTGTACTCCACTGTATTCAACCACTACTATACTCCACTGCACTTATCTCTACTGTGTTCGACTGTACTCTATCTCTACTTTACTCCACTGTACTCTATCTCTACTGTACTACATTGTACTCTTCCTCTACTGTGCTCTACTGTGCTCTATCTTTACTGTGCTCTACTGTACTCTACCTCTACTATACTCCACTGAACTCTACCTCTACTGTGCTCCACTGTACTCTACCTCTACTGTGCTCCACTGTACTCTACCTCTAATGTACTCCACTGTACTCTACCTCTACTGTACTCTTCTCTACTCCACCTCTAATGTGCTCCACTCTACTCTACCTCTACTGTACTCCACTGTACTCTACCTCTACTGTACTCCACTGTACTCTACCTCTACTATACTCCACTCTACTTATCTCTACTGTGTTCGACTGTACTCTATCTCTACTTTACTCCACTGTACTCTATCTCTACTGTACTACACTGTACTCTTCCTCTACTGTGCTCCACTGTACTCTATCTCTACTGTGCTCTACTGTACTCTATCTTTACTGTGCTCTACTGTACTCTACCTCTACTATACTCCACTGTACTCTACCTCTACTGTGCTCCACTGTACTCTACCTCTACTGTGCTCCACTGTACACTACCTCTTCTGTATTCCACTGTACTCTACCTCTACTGTGCTCCACTCTACTCTACCTCTACTGTGCTCCACTGTACTCTACCTCTACTGTGCTCCACTGTACTCTATCTCTGCTGTACTCCACTGTACTCTACCTCTACTGTGCTCTACTGTACTCTAATCTATTGTGCTCCACTGTACTCTATTTCTACTGTACCCCACTGTACTCTACCTCTACTTTGCTCCACTGTACTCTACCTCTACTGTGCTCCACTGTACACTACCTCTACTGTACTCCACTGTACTCTACCTCTACTGTGCTCCACTGTACTCTACCTCTACTGTGCTCCACTGTACTCTACCTCTACTCTACTCCACTCTACTCTATCTCTACTGTACTCCACTGTACTCTACCTCTACTCTACTCTACTGTACTCTACCTCTACTGTGCTCCACTGTACTCCACTGTACTCTAGCTCTACTGTGCTCCACTGTACTCTACCTCTACTGTGCTCTACTGTACTCTATCTCTACTGTGCTCCACTGTACTCTACCTCTACTGTACTCCACTGTACTCCACCTCTACAGTGCTCCACTGTACTCTACCTCTACTGTACTCCACTGTATTCTACCTCTACTCTGCTCTACTGTACTCTATCTCTACTGTGCTCTACTGTACTCTACCTCTATTATACTCCACTGTACTCTACCTCTACTGTGCTCCACTGTACTCTACCTCTACTGTGCTCCACTGTACACTACCTCTACTGTAGTCCACTGTACTCTACCTCTACTGTGCTCCACTCTACTCTACCTCTACTATGCTCAGCTGTACTTTACCTCTACTGTACTCCACTGTACTCTACCTCTACTATACTCCACTGCACTTATCTCTACTGTGCTCCACTGTATTCTATCTCTACTGTAGTCCACTGTACTCTACCTCTACTATACTCTACTGTACTCCACCTCTACTGTACTCCACTGTAGTCTACCTCAACTATACTCCACTATACTCTACCTCCACTGTACTCCACTGTACTCTAGCTCTACTGTGCTCCACTGTACTCTACCTCTACTGTACTCCACTGTACTCTGCATCTACTGTGCTCCACTGTACTCTACCTCTACTGTACTCCACTGTACTCTACCTCTACTGTACTCCACTGTACTCTACCTCTACTGTACTCCACTGTATTCTACCTCTACTGTGCTCTACTGTACTCTACCTCTACTGTACTCCACTGTAATCTACCTCTACTGTACTGTACTGTTCTCTACCTCTACTGTACTCTACTGTACTCCACCTCTACTGTGCTCCACTGTACTCCACTGTACTCTACCTCTACTGTGCTCCACTGTACTCCACCTCTACTGTACTCCACTGTACTCTATCTCTACTGTGCTCCACTGTACTCTACCTCTACTGTACTCCACTGTACTCTATCTCTACTGTTCTCCACTGTACTCTACCTCTACTGTGCTCCACTGGACTCTACTGTACTCTATCTCTACTGTGATCCACTGTACTCTACCTCTGCTGTGCTCCACTGTACTCTATCTCTACTCTACTCCACTGTACTCTATCTCTATTTTACTCCACTGTACTCTACCTCTACTGTACTCTACTGTACTCCACCTCTACTGTGCTCCACTCTACTCCACTGTACTCTTCCTCTACTGTACTCCACTGTACTCTATCTCTACTGTGCTCCACTGTACTCTACCTTTACTGTGCTCTACTGTACTCTACTCTACTGTGCTCCACTGTACTCTATTTCTACTGTACCCCACTGTACTCCAACTCTACTATGCTCCACTGTACTCTACCTCTACTTTGCTCCACTGTACACTACCTCTACTGTACTCCACTGTACTCTACCTCTACTGTGCTCCACTGTACTCTACCTCTACTGTACTCCACTGTACTCTACCTCTACAGTGCTCCACTCTGCTCTACCTCTACTCTACTCCACTGTACTCTACCTCTACTCTGCTCTACTGTACTCTACCTCTACTGTACTCCACTGTACTCTACCTCTACTATACTCCACTGTACTCTACCTCTACTTTGCTCCACTGTACTCTACCTCTAATATGCTCCACTCTACTCTACCTTTACTGTACTCCACTGTACTCTACCTCTACTCTGCTCTACTCTACTCTATCTCTACTGTGCTCCAGTGTACTCTACCTCTACTGTACTCCACTGTAGTCTACCTCAACTATACTCCACTGTACTCTACCTCTACTGTGCTCCACTGTACTCTACCTCTACTGTGCTCTACTGTACTCTATCTCTACTGTGCTCCACTGTACTCTACCTCTACTGTACTCCACTGTACTCCACCTCCACAGTGCTCCACTGTACTCTACCTCTACTGTCCTCCACTGTACCCTACCTCTACTCTGCTCTACTGTACTCTATCTCTACTGTGATCCACTGTACTCTACCTCTACTGTACTCCACTGTAGTCTACCTAAACTATACTCCACTGTACTCTACCTCCACTGTGCTCCACTGTACTCTACCTCAACTATACTCCACTGTACTCTATCTCTACTCTAATCCACTGTACTCTATCTCTACTCTACTCCACTCTACTCTATCTCTACTGTACTCCACTGTGCTCTACCTCTACTCTACTCTACTGTACTCCACCTCTACTGTGCTCTACTGTACTCCACTGTACTCTAGCTCTACTGTGCTCCACTGTACTCTACCTCTACTGTACTCCACTGTACTCTACATCTACTGTGCTCCACTGTACTCTACCTCTACTGTACTCCACTGTACTCTACCTCTACTGTACTCCACTGTATTCTACCTCTACTGTGCTCTACTGTACCCTACCTCTACTGTACTCCACTGTACTCTACCTCTACTGTACTGTACTGTTCTCTACCTCTACTGTACTCTACTGTACTCCACCTCTACTGTGCTCCACTGTACTCCACTGTACTCTACCTCTACTGTGCTCCACTGCACTCTACCTCTACTCTGCTCTACTGTACTCTATCTCTACTTTACTCCACTATACTCTACCTCCACTGTACTCCACTGTACTCTAGCTCTACTGTGCTCCACTGTACTCTACCTCTACTGTACTCCACTGTACTCTGCATCTACTGTGCTCCACTGTACTCTACCTCTACTGTACTCCACTGTACTCTACCTCTACTGTACTCCACTGTACTCTACCTCTACTGTACTCCACTGTATTCTACCTCTACTGTGCTCTACTGTACTCTACCTCTACTGTACTCCACTGTAATCTACCTCTACTGTACTGTACTGTTCTCTACCTCTACTGTACTCTACTGTACTCCACCTCTACTGTGCTCCACTGTACTCCACTGTACTCTACCTCTACTGTGCTCCACTGTACTCCACCTCTACTGTACTCCACTGTACTCTATCTCTACTGTGCTCCACTGTACTCTACCTCTACTGTACTCCACTGTACTCTATCTCTACTGTTCTCCACTGTACTCTACCTCTACTGTGCTCCACTGGACTCTACTGTACTCTATCTCTACTGTGATCCACTGTACTCTACCTCTGCTGTGCTCCACTGTACTCTATCTCTACTCTACTCCACTGTACTCTATCTCTATTTTACTCCACTGTACTCTACCTCTACTGTACTCTACTGTACTCCACCTCTACTGTGCTCCACTCTACTCCACTGTACTCTTCCTCTACTGTACTCCACTGTACTCTATCTCTACTGTGCTCCACTGTACTCTACCTTTACTGTGCTCTACTGTACTCTACTCTACTGTGCTCCACTGTACTCTATTTCTACTGTACCCCACTGTACTCCAACTCTACTATGCTCCACTGTACTCTACCTCTACTTTGCTCCACTGTACACTACCTCTACTGTACTCCACTGTACTCTACCTCTACTGTGCTCCACTGTACTCTACCTCTACTGTACTCCACTGTACTCTACCTCTACAGTGCTCCACTCTGCTCTACCTCTACTCTACTCCACTGTACTCTACCTCTACTCTGCTCTACTGTACTCTACCTCTACTGTACTCCACTGTACTCTACCTCTACTATACTCCACTGTACTCTACCTCTACTTTGCTCCACTGTACTCTACCTCTAATATGCTCCACTCTACTCTACCTTTACTGTACTCCACTGTACTCTACCTCTACTCTGCTCTACTCTACTCTATCTCTACTGTGCTCCAGTGTACTCTACCTCTACTGTACTCCACTGTAGTCTACCTCAACTATACTCCACTGTACTCTACCTCTACTGTGCTCCACTGTACTCTACCTCTACTGTGCTCTACTGTACTCTATCTCTACTGTGCTCCACTGTACTCTACCTCTACTGTACTCCACTGTACTCCACCTCCACAGTGCTCCACTGTACTCTACCTCTACTGTCCTCCACTGTACCCTACCTCTACTCTGCTCTACTGTACTCTATCTCTACTGTGATCCACTGTACTCTACCTCTACTGTACTCCACTGTAGTCTACCTAAACTATACTCCACTGTACTCTACCTCCACTGTGCTCCACTGTACTCTACCTCAACTATACTCCACTGTACTCTATCTCTACTCTAATCCACTGTACTCTATCTCTACTCTACTCCACTCTACTCTATCTCTACTGTACTCCACTGTGCTCTACCTCTACTCTACTCTACTGTACTCCACCTCTACTGTGCTCTACTGTACTCCACTGTACTCTAGCTCTACTGTGCTCCACTGTACTCTACCTCTACTGTACTCCACTGTACTCTACATCTACTGTGCTCCACTGTACTCTACCTCTACTGTACTCCACTGTACTCTACCTCTACTGTACTCCACTGTATTCTACCTCTACTGTGCTCTACGGTACCCTACCTCTACTGTACTCCACTGTACTCTACCTCTACTGTACTGTACTGTTCTCTACCTCTACTGTACTCTACTGTACTCCACCTCTACTGTGCTCCACTGTACTCCACTGTACTCTACCTCTACTGTGCTCCACTGCACTCTACCTCTACTGTACTCCACTGTACTCTATCTCTACTGTGCTCCACTGTACTCTACCTCTACTGTACTCCACTGTACTCTATCTCTACTGTTCTCCACTGTACTCTACCTCTACTGTGCTCCACTGTACTCCACTGTACTCTATCTCTACTGTGATCCACTGTACTCTACCTCTGCTGTGCTCCACTGTACTCTATCTCTACTCTACTCCACTGTACTCTATCTCTATTTTACTCCACTGTACTCTTCCTCTAGTGTACTGTAGTGGCAATTTTAATGATATTCATTGATCTTTAGTAAAATATAGATGATTCAAAGAATGTCACATGTGTGTCTCTCACTTGTAGTGAGAGGATTCTGTTTATGTACCTGGGGAGGCAGAAGAGGGAGACACTCCAGAGAACAGACGAACAAGGACCTCTGACCTAGATGTCAGAAGGCCATTTGGTGCAGGGGAGCTTAGTGGGCCAACTAGTGACGTCTATGGAAAACTACTGGGAGGAAGGCTCTGGGGGGAAGAAGGCCTTGAAACTAAGATAAAAGCTAGTTCAGTCTGTCTGGGGGTGTGTCACTCTTCTGCACAGGGTAACAACTGTGTATTAGGCTGCTCCTATTCTTGCAAGAATAAATACTTCTATTTTATATAATTTGACTCTGAGTGTCTCTTACGCAGTGATGTTTGTCTGAGAATTTTTGCCACAACAGTTTTGGTGTCAGAAGTGATATTCCTTGGACATGCCTCCTGGACCTGAGATCGGACGGTGTTTGGCCACCTGGACTAAGTAAGTTCCAGCTCTACCTCGTAAACTTGAGAGAGAGGGGCCGACCGATATCAGGGCCGGGAGAATCGACCACTGGAATCTAAAGAACCCGCAAGTGGCACGAAACAACGTCTCTGGTAAGGGTCATTTAAATTCGGTTTAATTGGGGGAAGAGTGAAATTGAACCATATTGGCTGAGGGCTGTTTCTGTGGTGCGTAATCTGAGATTAATTGAGATCTATATATAGATCAAGAAGTTTCAAACAGATACGAGAGAAAATTATCTGAGATTAACTGAGATTTGTAGCGGATCAAGAGGTTTCAAACAGATACGAAAATTATCTGAGATTAACTGAGATTTGTAGCGGATCAAGAAGTTTCAAACAGATAGGTAACCTGAAAATCAGTTGTTCCACCACGGAGCAAATTGTTTTTTAGGTGCTGAGGCTAATTAGGGGGAGCCAGAAAAGATTTTTTTTTGGTAAACCTTAATTAGGAGGGCACTAACAAGTGCAACCCGACCGATTTGGGTTAAAAGAAAAATCGGATCTGTGTGGGGACGCCTGACAGATCAAGAGAACGCGCGGTGAGAAATCCACAGAGAACAGAAAAGCAGCCAGTATGGGGAAGTCTCAGAGCAAAATTATGAAATTTGGTACACCGGTGTTTTGTCAAATGAGGTATTGAGCGCCACAACATTAAAGATGGTGCGGGAATCAGTTGAACAGAGCAGTGAGAAACAAAAGTTGTGTCTGTGTTCAACATGTGTGTAAAAAAAATGTGAATAGATAATGGATTGTTGGCTTGAAGATAAAATGTCAAACTGCCAGGAGAAATAATGTTTTTTTTACTTCTTCATCCAGTAAATGGATGCATGACATTAGATGTCTATAGAACTTAAATTTATATGACAAGGATTGTAGCAAGAAGCAATAAGGCTGTCTGTGTGAAATAGAGGGAACTGTAAGTGAGACTTGGTGGAAGAGGGAAGTGAAAAAACAAAAAGGTTGGTGTGTGAGATATGTGTGTGTGGGGATTGTTCAAACAATCATGTACTGGTTAGATAATGAAGGAACTGGCATGTTTGAGAAAAGAAAGGAGAGGATAATGAGGGAACTGGCATGTAGGGAAAAGAAAGGAGAAATATAGTAGAAAACTATATGTGATGAAAATAGACATGGTCTGACAGAATTTATGGAAGTCAAATTAACTGTTTAAATGTTGAAATGAAAAGTCAGTTTTAGAATAAAATAAGGCATTGTATGATTGACAGGGATTAACATGATATGAAGAATGTTTTAAGCAGAATGGGGAACAATTCTAGATTTTGATAAAAAAATGATTGAAATGATGATATATCTGCTTTATTTTATTAATGTTAAGAAAATAAGGGTATTGAAGCAAGTAGCTATAATGGTTGTCTGTGTAATTTACGGACTGAGTAATATAATCTGTTTTGGAGAAACAGTAGAGATAAGACAATAATGATAATATTAAGTTAAATAGACTAACAATGTGATGGAAGGGAAAAGGCTTCAAACCAGTTGTAATGAAAATAATGATGTACAAATTGTTACACTTTATGAAGAGTAACGGAACAGTCCGGGAAAATAAATAAATAAATAGTGAGACAGAAGAGAGCAAATGCTGTAAACAGCTCTGCTCAGAAGATCTCACTTTGAAGAGATTTGCAGATGATGTTTTGTAAAAGATAAGCTGGGAGAAATGTGTAAAGACAGAAAACAAATTCGAATATTTTGAGCATTTTCTGTGCTGCTCATGAAATTATGTTCCGCCAATAAAATGATGAAGATTATGATTTGGCTATTGTGATTAAATCCGCGAATGGTGGACTGTAAAGGAATACAGGGGACTGATTATCAGTGGCTCTGTTTACATTCCTGAAATGGGACACACACTGCTTCAAGAGTGTGCAGTAAGTTGGAGCCGTTTGCAAGCTCACAGTGATCAAACTATAGTCAAGGACAGGTGTCTGATGCTGAAGTTGAGGCTGAAACAAATTCACTAGATGACAGAGAGTGTTTTAATGGTGGTCATCAGGACAATTTAATAGGTAACTAAATGACCACCAAGAAGGTGTTTGAAAATGTGATAGTGACACATTTCTGATAATAATGTGGGGTTTGAAAGTAGATCAGTGTTTAAATGACGACAGTAACATTTTTCGTCTGAGAAATAAGAGATAAAAACAAGGTCAAAAGATTGAAGTCTTAAAGTGAATCCTATAAGAAAGAAAAGATCTATAAAAGTGAATTGATGAATACAGGTTGATGTAAAATTAATGACTCCAACAAATGTGAGTTGCAAAATATATCAAAGTAACTAACAGGATGATTGTGTTTAATTAAACATTTTAGAAAGGGTTTAGATTAAGGAGAGAGACTAATCTCACGAATGATTTATAATAATTGCAAAAGATGTATCAAGCAGAGAGTGCTGGCCTTGTCAAAGTTAACGTAATTGAGAACTTGACACTAAAATCAAGATTGAGAAATGTGAAACATTATTTAGAACTAAAATAATTATTTTTATTTAAGATCAAGTAAGCAGAAGCAATACTGGATTAACAGTTGCTGAATGCTGATTAAACAAACAGCTTGAAAAGTTGACCATGAAAGAACTAGAAGCTGATGTTTTGCTTTCAAAAGATAAGTTTATTATTGGCTGTAATGAAACAGTTTGCTTATCTGGATCTGATGTGTACTGTGGCTGAAACTGCCAGTGCAACAGAGACTCAATCTGAGTGGAAATTTGTAATGTCTAAATAAAGACAACTATAAAAATTATGTTTATTTGGAAACACATGTAATTTCTGGCAAATATGCCTTAAGCTGGGATAGAGCTATAGGATGGTAGATAAAAGTTTGATGTTAGAAGTTTATGAGAGTGCAGTGTGCCAGTCCTGAATGCCTCAGAGTCTCTCTCATTCAATGTCAGCTCAAAGCTGTTATCTGTGATAAGCTATTTGTAGTAAAGCACAGTTTCAGTTGAAGAATCATAGACACAGAGATGTTTAAAGAAACAATTGCCATAAAGGGCAATTTGTAATTGTAAATGTAAAACTGAATGACTCTAAAGAAGTCTTTAAAATAATAATGCAGAACTTGAAGACATTTTATTTTATTTTAGGACCAGTAACTTCTTTGTCTCATTTAGTCTCCACCATTCAGGACCGATGGCTCCGTCTACAGGTAAAGTTCACTGAACGTACGGATGATCCAAATTCGCTGAGTATAGGCTAAGCAGCTAGGATAAAATAATGGATTTAAGTGATTAAATACTGTTGTTATTGACCTGTCTCCCTGTGTGAACACTATTAGGCAATCGGAATGGCCCTGGTGACTCTTGATTGTGTCTTCCCTAAGCTCCAGAGAACAACAGATTTTGTTGAGGTCAAAGATTCTGTGATGGGAAAAAAGCGGTCACCAGTGGGCACGAGTGACCATCTCTATGACGTGTAAGACCTTCTTTGGCCAGACAGGGGGCAACCTAAGGCAGAGTGGATTCACGCAAAGTCACTGGGCATTTCCTGAATGGAGATGTTTTATGTGAGACAGGTTTGAGAGTTGAGCAGGAGCTGTGAGGCCAGCAGCGTCCTTATACCGTTAGGGGGAGATGAAGCTATGACGAGTCACGCCAGTCTTCCCCATGATGCAAAGCTCCTCTATACCACTCACCAGAAGAAACCGCATTAGTTGTATGGCTTGTTTTTCATTGTGACAAGTGTCTGAAACTATACCAGGGGGACAACACCCTGAGAAGAAAATTATAGACAAAGAGCTAATGGCAATGGGCTTTCAAGAGCCAGCTGAGACCGTAAGGGGGATTGCCATTATTAATTGTTGTGGAGACAGTAATAAAACTTTTTGATGTCGGTTGCCTTATGGGCAAGGAAAATGTATAGAAGTTTATAACATAGTTCTAACTCCTGAAGGTCGTTAGACATGGTGGTGACTAAAGATGAAGACAGCTTTGTAGATTTAAGTCTGGATAACAAAGGTGGATGGTCAAAGGTTATTGTAATAAATTTAATATTACATTTTGGTATAAGAAATTGATTTATAGTGAGAGAGACTGCTTGAGCTGAAGAAGGAATGGTAACTGTGTCTGTCTTTCTGTTATCGGCCTGCTAGAGCAAGCTGAAGAAAATAATGATAATGAATCCAAAACAACCCAGCTGACTTGTCTAAAAATCTAATGAATAATGAACAAGACATGATTTGAAAGTGGTTAAGAGACCATGTAAAATTAGGGAAAAGCTACAGAAAATATGTGAAGTTTAAAATCTTATTTAAAATTTAAATCCTTTTAACGATGATATAAGGAAGGGCAAACATTGAGAATGAGCAGTTAACATATGTGTGTCTAGTATGAGTGTGTGTGTGATGGTGACAGCACTTTGTGTCTTGTATGTATTAGTTTGGGGTACTAATATTAGAACAGTATTGAAATTAGAACAGAACAGTTTTATCATTACAGATGGGTTAAGGCAAATGACAAATTTTAAAGAAGCCGATAATTCTGAGGGGATCGGTTGAAAAGACAATACAGAACATGGGACGAGCTTTAAGTTGATTGGACATCAAGCTCTGTCTGGTAGTAATACTTTTGTCATGCAGGATGTCGATTTGAATTATGTTCTGGATCAGTTTAAGTATTTGTGTAAATTGGAATTGTGTAGTTGTAGATCACCATCTGGCATGGGCTGAGATAAATGAAAATGTTGTAGATTTGATGGCAACAACAAAATGACATATTGGCTAAGTCAATTTCGAAGTATCAAGAGAGCCCTTAACATTTATGATAATTGTGAACAAAGGGGGAGAAATGATTGACTGACATTGACCAAGTCTGTACAGCACGACCTGACCTGAAAATTGATGACTTTAGAAATGTTTGTGATGGCTGACTTGAGACCAAACAACAGGCCTGAAAAGCAAGATTCGCTGTGAGACTCAGGGACGTTGCCCTTCAAATACTTCGATAAGAAGATGAGATTGGGCTTTAAGTGAAGAATGTAATATTTTTGTTTCAGAGGCAGAGAAGGATGTCTGGGAAAAATTTGGCTGAAGGACGCCGTTTGGGTTAGTGTTGATGGCAAACTTTATAAAAAACACTATGTTAAATGTTATGTTAAATTGATGCTCGAGTTGTGTCGTGCATCAAGAGGGAGATGGTATAACAATTGCCAAATATGGTTTACTTGGGTCCCAAACAAAATTTGCTGTCTGTACATGTATTTGCAGGACTGTTTCAACAGGAAACGCTAGGGCAGATGTGGCAGCGAAGGCCATGGCAGCACAGCAGACAAAAGAAACTACGTATTTTACTATCTGAAAATAACCTTGACATTTGTTTTTCTTTACAGAGCATGCAGACTTTTGGATACAGGGGAGAATGTCCCCAATAAAATGATGGCTATGGATGAATTTGACTAACTATCCTGGCCTGGATTGTTTTTGTAGCAGAAAGGTGCCACACCTGCGCAGCGCATAACATAAATTTTCCTTTTACAGAATGTCAGGATGGGTTCCAGAAAACAGAACTGATTCTGTTCCAAATGTATAAATATTGTTTTTCAGGGGAAAAGGATCCTGAGTGCTATTAAGTGAGCGAGAAATTATCCGGTGATAATGTTTCAGGTTGATTCCACAGGTCACACCAAAGGGGACGAGCGGCTAGACAAGCGGTCACTAACAAAATACTTAAGGTCTCCATTCACAGGTGACAGTTCACTCCAGTGGGGGTGCGGTCGTGATATAAGGGAAAACCTTATAAGGATCAGAAAATGGTTGGAGTGTGACACCTGGGTCCAACCCTCTCACCTTAGACAACACCAACAGGCCACAACCATCCCATAGTCCATGGGGTGAACGAGATTATCAACACGCCTGGAGGAGGAACCAACTGCCAACTGATGGTTTAAGTTTAACAGAAGAATGTGGTTTTGTGATTATTTTGAGGATTTGATTTGATTAAATCAAAATAGGGCTTAGTATTGATATACAGTCGATCAAAAGATTTGATTGGTTACTTATTCATTAGGAAATATTTAAGGAAAATGTTTTTGGGAAGAGATCTATTAATTAATGTAAATTATAGGGATAATTGTTGAAGCTTATTAAGTAGAACCACAGCATGTTTGAATTAAAACTATTGATTTGATTGTAAATGTAGAAAATATATTGATTGTCCGTAATGGAAATATTAGAGTTAATATTGAACAACTGCATTGGTTAGAGGAATGGGAAAAATTATAAGACTTCTCTGGTTAGATTTTGTTAAATATGGCATTAAATAGAGCTTACTAAATTGAATTAGAAGTAAATGAAATATGGAGATGGGCGTAGATTAATGGAAAAGGCTTAATGATAGGAGTTAGGATTGTTATTCTAATAATTTTGTTATTCATGGGTGAATATGATTACAGTGACAGGTGAAACATGCTGTCTGTTCAATTGGTGAAAATGACAGTCT
Organism: Tiaroga cobitis; assembly: GCA_030578255.1. Lineage (NCBI taxonomy): Eukaryota > Metazoa > Chordata > Actinopteri > Cypriniformes > Leuciscidae > Tiaroga > Tiaroga cobitis. The sequence goes on along the minus strand of JAROOI010000042.1, from coordinate 760,394 downwards.
AGCCCAAGGATGAACAAAATTATGTGACGACACAGGTAGTGGGAGCTACAGTGAGATATGTGTTAAATGTATGTTCTGTTTGTTTTTCTTCTATTTGTTTATTTTCTGAGAAAGATTAAGGGCAAAAGATTTAAAGAGGGTTAAAAGCAGCAGTCATCCGTGTTACGAGATGGCGTACAAAGATAGGGTTTGAAACTGAGGGATTTTTTTATTTTACTTTTATCTGGTTGTTTCCTTGCTATGTTATAACTACCTTTTCCTTACTGTCGTGACTGAGGGTCTGTTTACAGGAGCGCAGGAACAGAGATTTCTCACTTAGCCCGACGCAGTGAAATGTTTACTTGCTTGCTAAAATATTACGGGGCCTTTCCCCCACAAAAACAGCCTTATGCTTCTTCATTCTAAACTTTTCTTCACAGGTTCAAGGAGAGTGATCATTTATGCAAAAATCAGAGATGAAAAGTATAAGTGTGATGATATGACTTAAAATTTGTCTTATTGTTTATTATTGTGATTATGGGTAATCAGAATGATAAAAAGTGAGGAGTTGTAGTGGCAATTTTAATGATATTCATTGATCTTTAGTAAAATATAGATGATTCAAAGAATGTCACATGTGTGTCTCTCACTTGTAGTGAGAGGATTCTGTTTATGTACCTGGGGAGGCAGAAGAGGGAGACACTCCAGAGAACAGACGAACAAGGACCTCTGACCTAGATGTCAGAAGGCCATTTGGTGCAGGGGAGCTTAGTGGGCCAACTAGTGACGTCTATGGAAAACTACTGGGAGGAAGGCTCTGGGGGGAAGAAGGCCTTGAAACTAAGATAAAAGCTAGTTCAGTCTGTCTGGGGGTGTGTCACTCTTCTGCACAGGGTAACAACTGTGTATTAGACTGCTCCTATTCTTGCAAGAATAAATACTTCTATTTTATATAATTTGACTCTGAGTGTCTCTTACGCAGTGATGTTTGTCTGAGAATTTTTGCCACAACAGTACTCTACTGTACTCCACCTCTACTGTGCTCCACTGTACTCCACTGTACTCTTCCTCTACTGTACTCCACTGTACTCTATCTCTACTGTGCTCCACTGTACTCTACCTCTACTGTGCTCTACTGTACTCTACTCTACTGTGCTCCACTCTACTCTATTTCTACTGTACCCCACTGTACTCTACCTCTACTGTGCTCCACTGTACTCTACCTCTACTGTGCTCCATTGTACACTACCTCTACTGTGCTCCACTGTACTCTACCTCTACTGTACTCCTCTGTAGTCTACCTAAACTATACTCCACTGTACTCTACCTCTACTGTGCTCCACTGTACTCTACCTCTACTGTACTCCACTCTACTCTATCTCTACTGTGCTCCACTGTACTCTACCTCTACTGTACTCCACTGTACTCTATCTCTACTGTTCTCCACTGTACTCTACCTCTACTGTGCTCCACTGTACTTCACTGTACTCTATCTCTACTGTGATCCACTGTACGCTACCTCTGCTGTGCTCCACTGTACTCTATCTCTACTCTACTCCACTGTACTCTATCTCTATTGTACTCCACTTTACTCTACCTCTACTGTACTCTACTGTACTCCACCTCTAGTGTGCTCCACTGTACTCCACTGTACTCTTACTCTACTGTACTCCACTGTACTCTATCTCTACTGTGCTCCACTGTACTCTACCTCTACTGTGCTCTACTGTACTCTACTCTATTGTGCTCCACTGTACTCTATTTCTACTGTACCCCACTGTACTCTACCTATACTGTGCTCCACTGTACTCTACCTCTACTGTGCTCCACTGTACACTACCTCTACTGTACTCCACTGTACTCTACCTCTACTGTGCTCCACTGTACTCTAGCTCTACTGTGCTCCACTGTACTCTACCTCTACTGTGCTCTACTGTAGTCTATCTCTACTGTGCTCCACTGTACTCTACCTCTACTGTACTCCACTGTACTCCACCTCTACAGTGCTCCACTGTACTCTACCTCTACTGTACTCCACTGTATTCTACATCTACTCTGCTCTACTGTACTCTACCTCTACTGTGCTCCACTGTACACTACCTCTACTGTACTCCACTGTACTCTACCTCTACTGTGCTCCACTGTACTCTACCTCTACTGTGCTCCACTGTACTCTACCTCTACTGTGCTCCACTGTACTCTATCTCTACTGTACTCCACTGTACTCTACCTCTACAGTGCTCCACTGTGGTCTACCTCTACTGTACTCCACTGTACTCTACCTCTACTCTGCTCTACTGTTCTCTACATCTACTGTACTCCACTGTACTCTACCTCTACTCTGCTCTACAGTACTCTATCTCTACTGTGCTCCACTGTACTCTACCTCTACTGCACTCCACTGTAGTCTACCTCAACTATACTCCACTGTACTCTACCTCTACTGTGCTCCACTGTAATCTACCTCTACTGTACTCCACTGTACTCTACCTCTACTATACTCCACTGTACTCTACCTCTTCTGTGCTCTACTGTACTCTATCTCTACTATGCTCCACTGTACTCTACCTCTACTGTACTCCACTGTACTCTACCTCTACTCTGCTCTATTTTACTCTATCTCTACTGTGCTCCACTGTACTCTACCTCTACTGTGCTCCACTGTACTCTATCTCTACTGTACTCCACTGTACTCTACCTCTACAGTGATCCACTGTGCTCTACCTCTACTGTACTCCACTGTACTCTACCTCTACTCTGCTCTACTGTGCTCTACCTATACTGTACTTCACTGTACTCTACCTCTGCTCTGCTCTACTGTACTCTATCTCTACTGTGCTCCACTGTACTCTACCTCTACTTTACTCCACTGTAGTCCACCTCAACTATACTCCACTGTACTCTACCTCTACTGTGCTCCACTGTACTCTACCTCTACTGTGCTCCACTGTACTCTACCTCTACTGTACTCCACTGTACTATACCTCTACTGTACTCCACTGTACTCTACCTCTACTGTACTCCACTGTATTCTACCTCTACTGTGCTCTACTGTACTCTACCTCTACTGTACTCCACTGTACTCTACCTCTACTCTACTGTACTGTTCTCTACCTCTACTGTACTCTACTGTACTCCACCTCTACTGTGCTCCACTGTACTCCACTGTACTCTATCTCTACTGTACTCCACTGTACTCTACCTCTACAGTTATCCACTGTGCTCTACCTCTACTGTACTCCACTGTACTCTACCTCTACTCTGCTCTACTGTGCTCTACCTATACTGTACTTCACTGTACTCTACCTCTGCTCTGCTCTACTGTACTCTATCTCTACTGTGCTCCACTGTACTCTACCTCTACTTTACTCCACTGTAGTCCACCTCAACTATACTCCACTGTACTCTACCTCTACTGTGCTCCACTGTACTCTACCTCTACTGTGCTCCACTGTACTCTACCTCTACTGTACTCCACTGTACTATACCTCTACTGTACTCCACTGTACTCTACCTCTACTGTACTCCACTGTATTCTACCTCTACTGTGCTCTACTGTACTCTACCTCTACTGTACTCCACTGTACTCTACCTCTACTCTACTGTACTGTTCTCTACCTCTACTGTACTCTACTGTACTCCACCTCTACTGTGCTCCACTGTACTCCACTGTACTCTACCTCTACTGTACTCCACTGTACTCTATCTCTACTGTTCTCCACTGTACTCTACCTCTACTGTGCTCCACTGTACTACACTGTACTCTATCTCTACTGTGATCCACTGTACTCTACCTCTGCTGTGCTCCACTTTACTCTATCTCTACTCTACTCCACTGTACTCTATCTCTATTGTACTCCACTGTACTCTACCTCTACTGTACTCTACTGTACTCCACCTCTACTGTGCTCCACTGTACTCCACTGTACTCTTCCTCTACTGTACTCCACTGTACTCTATCTCTACTGTGCTCCACTGTACTCTACCTCTAATGTGCTCTACTGTACTCTACTTACTGTGCTCCACTGTACTCTATTTCTACTGTACCCCACTGTACTCTACCTCTACTGTGCTCCACTGTACTCTACCTCTACTGTGCTCCACTGTACACTATCTCTACTGTACTCCACTGTACTCTACCTCTACTGTGCTCCACTGTACTCTACCTCTACTGTGCTCCACTGTACTCTACCTCTACTGTGCTCCACTGTACTCTATCTCTACTGTACTCCACTGTACTCTACCTCTACAGTGCTCCACTGTGCTCTACCTCTACTGTACTCCACTGTACTCTACCTCTACTCTGCTCTACTGTTCTCTACATCTACTGTACTCCACTGTACTCTACCTCTACTCTGCTCTACTGTACTCTATCTCTACTGTGCTCCACTGTACTCTACCTCTACTGCACTCCACTGTAGTCTACCTCAACTATACTCCACTGTACTCTACCTCTACTGTGCTCCACTGTAATCTACCTCTACTGTACTCCACTGTACTCTACCTCTACTATACTCCACTGTACTCTACCTCTACTGTGCTCTACTGTACTCTATCTCTACTATGCTCCACTGTACTCTACCTCTACTGTACTCCACTGTACTCTACCTCTACTCTGCTCTATTTTACTCTATCTCTACTGTGCTCCACTGTACTCTACCTCTACTGTACTCCACTGTACTCCACCTCTACAGTGTTCTACTGTACTCTACCTCTACTGTACTCCACTGTACTCTACCTCTACTCTGCTCTACTGTACTCTTTCTCTACTGTGCTCCACTGTACTCTACCTCTACTGTACTCCACTGTACTCTACCTCTACTCTACTCTACTGTACTCCACCTCTACTGTGCTCCACTGTACTCCACTGTACTCCAGCTCTACTGTGCTCCACTGTACTCTACCTCTACTGTACTCCACTGTACTCTACATCTACTGTGCTCCACTGTACTCTACCTCTACTGTACTCCACTGTACTCTACCTCTACTGTACTCCACTGTACTCTACCTCTACTGTGCTCCACTCTACTCTACCTCTACTGTACTCCACTGTACTCCACCTCTACAGTGCTCCACTGTACTCTACCTCTACTGTATTCCACTGTACTCTACCTCTACTCTGCTCTACTGTACTCTATCTCTACTGTGCTCTACTGTACTCTACCTCTATTATACTCCACTGTACTCTACCTCTACTGTGCTCCACTGTACTCTACCACTACTGTGCTCCACTCTACACTACCTCTACTGTAGTCCACTGTACTCTACCTCTACTGTGCTCCACTCTACTCTACCTCTACTGTGCTCAGCTGTACTCTACCTCTACTGTGCTCCACTGTACTCTACCTCTACTATACTCCACTGCACTTATCTCTACTGTGTTCGACTGTACTCTATCTCTACTGTACTCCACTGTACTCTAGCTCTACTGTACTACACTGTACTCTTCCTCTACTGTGCTCCACTGTACTCTACCTCTACTGTGCTCTACTGTACTCTATCTCTACTCTGCTCCACTGTACTCTACCTCTACTGTACTCCACTGTACTCCACCTCTACAGTGCTCCACTGTACTCTACCTCTACTGTACTCCACTATACTCTACCTCTACTCTGCTCTACTGTACTCTATCTCTACTGTGCTCCACTGTACTCCACCTCTACTGTACTCCACTGTAGTAACCTAAACTATACTCCACTGTACTCTACCTCCACTGTGCTCCACTGTACTCTACCTCAACTATACTCCACTGTACTCTATCTCTACTCTAATCCTCTGTACTCTATCTCTACTCTACTCCACTCTACTCTATCTCTACTGTACTCCACTGTACTTCTCCTCTACTCTACTCTACTGTACTCCACCTCTACTGTGCTCCACTGTACTCCACTGTACTCCAGCTCTACTGTGCTCCACTGTACTCTACCTCTACTGTACTCCACTGTACTCTACATCTACTGTGCTCCACTGTACTCTACCTCTACTGTACTCCACTGTACTCTACCTCTACTGTACTCCACTGTACTCTACCTCTACTGTACTCCACTGTATTCTACCTCTACTGTGCTCTACTGTGCTCTACTGTACTCTACTCTATTGTGCTCCACTGTACTCTATTTCTACTGTACCCCACTGTGCTCCACCTCTAGTGTGCTCAACTGTACTCTACCTCTACTGTACTCCACTGTACTCTACCTCTACTGTGCTCCACTGTACTCTACCTCTACTGTGCTCCACTGTACTCTACCTCTACTGTGCTCCACTGTACTCTATCTCTAATGTACTCCACTGTACTCTACCTCTACAGTGCTCCACTGTGCTCTACCTCTACTGTGCTCCACTGTACTCTACCTCTACTGTGCTCCACTGTACTCTATCTCTAATGTACTCCACTGTACTCTACCTCTACAGTGCTCCACTGTGCTCTACCTCTACTGTACTCCACTGTACTCTACCTCTACTGTGCTCCACTGTACTCTACCTCTACTGTACTCCACTGTACTCTATCTCTACTGTACTCCACTGTAATCTATCTCTACTGTGCTCCACTGTACTATACCTCTACTGTGCTCCACTGTACTCCACTGTACTCTATCTCTACTGTGATCCACTGTACTCTACCTCTGCTGTGCTCCACTGTACTCTATCTCTACTCTACTCCAGTGTACTCTACCTCTACTGTACTCCACTGTACTCTACCTCTACTGTACTCCACTCTACGCTACCTCTACTGTGCTCCACTGTACTCTACCTCTACTGTGCTCCACTGTACTCTACCTTTACTGTGCTCCACTGTACACTACCTCTACTGTATTCCACTGTACTCTACCTCTACTGTGCTCCACTCTACTCTACCTCTACTGTGCTCCACTGTACTCCACTGTACTCTATCTCTACTGTACTCCACTGTACTCTACCTCTACAGTGCTCCACTGTGCTCTACCTCTACTGTACTCCAGTGTACTCTACTTCTACTCTGCTCTACTGTACTCTATCTCTACTGTACTCCACTGTACTCTACCTCTACTGTACTCCACTGTACTCTACCTCTACTGTACTCTACTCTACTCCACCTCTAATGTGCTCCACTCTACTCTACCTCTACTGTACTCCACTGTACTCTACCTCTACTGTACTCTACTCTACTCCACCTCTAATGTGCTCCACTCTACTCTACCTCTACTGTACTCCACTGTACTCTGCCTCTACTCTGCTCTACTGTACTCTATCTCTACTGTGCTCCACTGTACTCTACCTCTACTGTACTCCACTGTAGTCTACCTCAACTATACTCAACTGTACTCTACCTCTACTGTGCTCCACTGTACTCTACCTCTACTGTGCTCTACTGTACTCTACCTCGACAATACTCCACTGTACTCTACCTCTACTCTGCTCTACTGTACTCTATCTCTACTGTGATCCACTGTACTCTACCTCTACTGTACTCCACTGTAGTCTGCCTCAACTATACTCCACTGTACTCTACCTCTACTGTACTCCACTGTACTCTACCTCTACTCTACCTCTACTGTACTCTACCTCTACTGTACTCCACTGTAATCTACCTCTACTGTGCTCTACTGTACTCTACCTCTACTGTACTCCACTGTACTCTACCTCTACTGTACTGTACTGTTATCTACCTCTACTGTACTCTACTGTACTCCACCTCTACTGTTCTCCACTTTACTCCACTGTACTCTACCTCTACTGTGCTCCACTGTACCCTACCTCTACCATACTCCACTGTACTCTATCTCTACTGTGCTCCACTCTACTCTACCTCAACTGTACTCCACTGTACTCTATCTCTACTGTTCTCCACTGTATTCTACCTCTACTGTGATCCACTGTACTCCACTGTACTCTATCTCTACTGTGATCCACTGTACTCTACCTCTGCTGTGCTCCACTGTACTCTATCGCTACTCTACTCTACTCCACCTCTACTGTGCTCCACTGTACTCCACTGTACTCTTCCTCTACTGTACTCCACTGTACTCTATCTCTACTGTGCTCCACTATACTCTACCTCTACTGTGCTCTACTGTACTCTACTCTACTGTGCTCCACTGTACTCTATTTCTACTGTACCCCACTGTACTCTACCTCTACTGTGCTCCACTGTACTCTACCTCTACTGTGCTCCACTGTACACTACCTCTACTGTACTCCACTGTACTCTACCTCTACTGTGCTCCACTGTACTCTACCTCTACTGTGCTCCACTGTACTCTACCTCTACTGTGCTCCACTGTACTCTATCTCTACTGTTCTCCACTGTACTCTATCTCTACAGTGCTCCACTGTGCTCTACCTCTACTGTACTCCACTGTACTCTACCTCTACTCTAATCTACTGTTCTCTACCTCTACTGTACTCCACTGTACTCTACTTCTACTCTGCTCTACTGTACTCTATCTCTACTGTACTCCACTGTACTCTACCTCTACAGTGCTCCACTGTGCTCTACCTCTGCTGTACTCCAGTGTACTCTACTTCTACTCTGCTCTACTGTACTCTATCTCTACTGTACTCCACTGTACTCTACCTCTACTGTACTCCACTGTACTCTACCTCTACTGTACTCTACTCTACTCCACCTCTAATGTGATCCACTCTACTCTACCTCTACTGTACTCCACTGTACTCTACCTCTACTGTACTCTACTCTACTCCACCTCTAATGTGCTCCACTCTACTCTACCTCTACTGTACTCCACTGTACTCTGCCTCTACTCTGCTCTACTGTACTCTATCTCTACTGTGCTCCACTGTACTCTACCTCTACTGTACTCCACTGTAGTCTACCTCAACTATACTCAACTGTACTCTACCTCTACTGTGCTCCACTGTACTCTACCTCTACTGTGCTCTACTGTACTCTATCTCTACTGTGCTCCACTGTACTCTACCTCTACTGTACTCCACTGTACTCCACCTCTACAGTGCTCCACTGTACTCTACCTCGACAATACTCCACTGTATTCTACCTCTACTCTGCTCTACTGTACTCTATCTCTACTGTGATCCACTGTACTCTACCTCTACTGTACTCCACTGTAGTCTGCCTCAACTATACTCCACTGTACTCTACCTCTACTGTACTCCACTGTACTCTACCTCTACTCTACCTCTACTGTACTCTACCTCTACTGTACTCCACTGTAATCTACCTCTACTGTGCTCTACTGTACTCTACCTCTACTGTACTCCACTGTACTCTACCTCTACTGTACTGTACTGTTATCTACCTCTACTGTACTCTACTGTACTCCACCTCTACTGTTCTCCACTTTACTCCACTGTACTCTACCTCTACTGTGCTCCACTGTACCCTACCTCTACCATACTCCACTGTACTCTATCTCTACTGTGCTCCACTCTACTCTACCTCAACTGTACTCCACTGTACTCTATCTCTACTGTTCTCCACTGTATTCTACCTCTACTGTGATCCACTGTACTCCACTGTACTCTATCTCTACTGTGATCCACTGTACTCTACCTCTGCTGTGCTCCACTGTACTCTATCTCTACTCTACTCTACTCCACCTCTACTGTGCTCCACTGTACTCCACTGTACTCTTCCTCTACTGTACTCCACTGTACTCTATCTCTACTGTGCTCCACTATACTCTACCTCTACTGTGCTCTACTGTACTCTACTCTACTGTGCTCCACTGTACTCTATTTCTACTGTACCCCACTGTACTCTACCTCTACTGTGCTCCACTGTACTCTACCTCTACTGTGCTCCACTGTACACTACCTCTACTGTACTCCACTGTACTCTACCTCTACTGTGCTCCACTGTACTCTACCTCTACTGTGCTCCACTGTACTCTACCTCTACTGTGCTCCACTGTACTCTATCTCTACTGTTCTCCACTGTACTCTATCTCTACAGTGCTCCACTGTGCTCTACCTCTACTGTACTCCACTGTACTCTACCTCTACTCTAATCTACTGTTCTCTACCTCTACTGTACTCCACTGTACTCTACCTCTACTCTAATCTACTGTTCTCTACCTCTACTGTGCTCCACTGTACTCTACCTCTACTGCACTCCACTGTAGTCTACCTCAACTATACTCCAATGTACTCTACCTTTACTGTGCTCCACTGTAATCTACCTCTACTGTACTCCACTGTACTCTACCTCTACTATACTCCACTGTACTCTACCTCTACTGTGCTCTACTGTACTCTATCTCTACTGTGCTCCACTGTACTCCACCTCTACAGTGCTCCACTGTACTCTACCTCTACTTTACTCCACTGTACTCTACCTCTACTCTGCTCTATTGTACCCTATCTCTACTGTGCTCCACTGTACTCTACCTCTACTGTACTCCACTGTACTCCACCTCTACAGTGTTCTACTGTACTCTACCTCTACTTTACTCCACTGTACTCTACCTCTACTCTGCTCTACTGTACTCTATCTCTACTGTGCTCCACTGTACTCTACCTCTACTGTACTCCACTGTAGTCTACCTCAACTATACTCCACTGTACTCTACCTCTACTGTGCTCCACTGTACTCTACCTCAACTATACTCCACTGTACTCTATCTCTACTCTAATCCACTGTACTCTATCTCTACTCTACTCCACTCTACTCTATCTCTACTGTACTCCACTGTACTCTACCTCTACTCTACTCTACTGTACTCCACCTCTACTGTGCTCCACTGTACTCCACTGTACTCTAGCTCTACTGTGCTCCACTGTACTCTACCTCTACTGTGCTCTACTGTACTCTATCTCTACTGTGCTCCACTGTACTCTACCTCTACTGTACTCCACTGTACTCCACCTCTACAGTGCTCCACTGTACTCTACCTCTACTGTACTCCAATGTACTCTACCTCTACTCTGCTCTACTGTACTCTATCTCTACTGTGCTCTACTGTACTCTACCTCTATTATACTCCACTGTACTCTACCTCTACTGTGCTCCACTGTACTCTACCTCTACTGTGCTCAACTGTACACTACCTCTACTGTAGTCCACTGTACTCTACCTCTACTGTGCTCCACTCTACTCTACCTCTACTGTGCTCAGCTGTACTCTACCTCTACTGTACTCCACTGTATTCTACCTCTACTGTGCTCTACTGTACTCTATCTCTACTGTACTCCACTGTACTCTACCTCTACTGTACTGTACTGTTCTCTAAGTCTACTGTACTCTACTGTACTCCACCTCTACTGTGCTCCACTGTACTCCACTGTACTCTACCTCTACTGTGCTCCACTGTACTCTACCTCTACTGTACTCCACTGTACTCTATCTCTACTGTGCTCCACTGTACTCTACCTCTAGTGTACTCCACTGTACTCTATCTCTACTGTTCTCCACTGTACTCTACCTCTACTGTGCACCACTGTACTCCACTGTACTCTATCTCTACTGTGATCCACTGTACTCTACCTCTGCTGTGCTCCACTGTACTCTATCTCTACTCTACTCCACTGTACTCTATCTCTATTTTACTCCACTGTACTCTACCTCTACTGTACTCTACTGTACTCCACCTCTACTGTGCTCCACTGTACTCCACTGTACTCTTCCTCTACTGTACTCCACTGTACTCTATCTCTACTGTGCTCCACTGTACTCTACCTCTACTGTGCTCTACTGTACTCTTCTCTACTGTGCTCCACTGTACTCTATTTCTACTGTACCCCACTGTACTCTACCTCTACTGTGCTCCACTGTACTCTACCTCTACTGTGCTCTACTGTACACTACCTCCACTGTACTCCACTGTACTCTACCTCTACTGTGCTCCACTGTACTCTACCTCTACTGTGCTCCACTGTACTCTACCTCTACTCTGCTCCACTGTACTTTATCTCTACTGTACTCCACTATACTCTACCTCCACAGTGCTCCACTGTACTCTACCTCTACTGTGCTCCACTGTACACTACCTCCACTGTACTCCACTGTACTCTACCTCTACTGTGCTCCACTGTACTCTACCTCTACTGTGCTCCAATGTACTCTACCTCTACTCAGCTCCACTGTACTTTATCTCTACTGTACTCCACTGTACTCTACCTCCACAGTGCTCCACTGTACTCTACCTCTACTGTACTCCACTCTACTGTACCTCTACTGTGCTCCACTGTACTCTACCTCTAATATACTCCACTGTACTCTACCTCTACTGTACTCTTCTCTACTCCACCTCTAATGTGCTCCACTCTACTCTACCTCTACTGTACTCCACTGTACTCTACCTCTACTGTACTCCACTGTACTCTAGCTCTACTATACTCCACTGCACTTATCTCTACAGTGTTCTACTGTACTCTACCTCTACTGTACTCCACTGTACTCTACCTCTACTCTGCTCTACTGTACTCTATCTCTACTGTGCTCCACTGTACTCTACCTCTACTGTGCTCAACTGTACTCTATCTCTACTGTACTCCACTGTACTCTACCTCTACAGTGCTCCACTGTGCTCTACCTCTACTGTACTCCACTGTACTCTACCTCTACTCCGCTCTACTCTACTCTATCTCTACTGTACTCCACTGTACGCTATCTCTACTGTACTCCACTGTAGTCTACCTCAACTATACTCCCCTGTACTCTACCTCTACTGTGCTCCACTGTACTCTACATCTACTGTGCTCGACTGTACTCTACCTCTACTCTACTGCACTGTACTCTACCTCTACTATACTCCACTGTACTCTACCTCTACAGTGCTCCACTGTACTCTACCTCTACTGTACTCCAATGTACTCTACCTTTACTGTGCTCCACTGTACTCTACCTCTACTGTGCTCCACTGTACAATACCTCTATTGTAGTCCACTGTACTCTACCTCTACTGTGCTCCACTCTACTCTACCTCTACTGTGCTCCACTGTACTCTATCTCTACTCTAATCCACTGTACTCTATCTCTACTCTACTCCACTCTACTCTATCTCTACTGTACTCCACTGTACTCTACCTCTACTCTACTCTACTGTACTCCACCTCTACTGTGCTCCACTGTACTCCACTGTACTCTAGCTCTACTGTGCTCCACTGTACTCTACCTCTACTGTGCTCTACTGTACTCTATCTCTACTGTGCTCCACTGTACTCTACCTCTACTGTACTCCACTGTACTCCACCTCTACAGTGCTCCACTGTACTCTAACTCTACTGTACTCCAATGTACTCTACCTCTACTCTGCTCTACTGTACTCTATCTCTACTGTGCTCTACTGTACTCTACCTCTATTATACTCCACTGTACTCTACCTCTACTGTGCTCCACTGTACTCTACCTCTACTGTGCTCCACTGTACACTACCTCTACTGTAGTCCACTGTACTCTACCTCTACTGTGCTCCACTCTACTCTACCTCTACTGTGCTCAGCTGTACTCTACCTCTACTGTACTCCACTGTACTTATCTCTTCTGTACTACACTGTACTCTTCCTCTACTGTGCTCCACTGTACTCTACCTCTACTGTGCTCTACTGTACTCTATCTCTACTGTGCTCTACTGTACTCTACCTCTACTATACTCCACTGTACTCTACCTCTACTGTGCTCCACTGTACTCTACCTCTACTGTGCTCCACTGTACACTACCTCTACTGTACTCCACTCTACTCTACCTCTACTGTGCTCCACTCTACTCTACCTCTACTGTGCTCCACTGTACTCTACCTCTACTGTGCTCTACTGTACTCTATCTCTTCTTTGCTCCACTGTACTCTACCTCTACTGTACTCTACTCTACTCCACCTCTAATGTGCTCCACTCTACTCTACCTCTACTGTACTCCACTGTACTCTACCTCTACTCTGCTCTACTGTACTCTATCTCTACTGTACTCCACTGTACGCTATCTCTACTGTACTCCACTGTAGTCTACCTCAACTATACTCCCCTGTACTCTACCTCTACTGTGCTCCACTGTACTCTACATCTACTGTGCTCCACTGTACTCTACCTCTACTCTACTGCACTGTACTCTACCTCTACTATACTCCACTGTACTCTACCTCTACAGTGCTCCACTGTACTCTACCTCTACTGTACTCCAATGTACTCTACCTCTACTGTGCTCCACTGTACTCTACCTCTACTGTGCTCCACTGTACAATACCTCTATTGTAGTCCACTGTACTCTACCTCTACTGTGCTCCACTCTACTCTACCTCTACTGTGCTCCACTGTACTCTATCTCTACTCTAATCCACTGTACTCTATCTCTACTCTACTCCACTCTACTCTATCTCTACTGTACTCCACTGTACTCTACCTCTACTCTACTCTACTGTACTCCACCTCTACTGTGCTCCACTGTACTCCACTGTACTCTAGCTCTACTGTGCTCCACTGTACTCTACCTCTACTGTAGTCCACTGTACTCTACCTCTACTGTGCTCCACTCTACTCTACCTCTACTGTGCTCAGCTGTACTCTACCTCTACTGTACTCCACTGTACTCTATCTCTTCTGTACTACACTGTACTCTTCCTCTACTGTGCTCCACTGTACTCTACCTCTACTGTGCTCTACTGTACTCTATCTCTACTGTGCTCTACTGTACTCTACCTCTACTATACTCCACTGTACTCTACCTCTACTGTACTCCACTGTACTCTACCTCTACTGTACTCCACTCTACTCTACCTCTGCTGTGCTCCACTGTACTCTATCGCTACTCTACTCTACTCCACCTCTACTGTGCTCCACTGTACTCCACTGTACTCTTCCTCTACTGTACTCCACTGTACTCTATCTCTACTGTGCTCCACTATACTCTACCTCTACTGTGCTCTACTGTACTCTACTCTACTGTGCTCCACTGTACTCTATTTCTACTGTACCCCACTGTACTCTACCTCTACTGTGCTCCACTGTACTCTACCTCTACTGTGCTCCACTGTACACTACCTCTACTGTACTCCACTGTACTCTACCTCTACTGTGCTCCACTGTACTCTACCTCTACTGTGCTCCACTGTACTCTACCTCTACTGTGCTCCACTGTACTCTATCTCTACTGTTCTCCACTGTACTCTATCTCTACAGTGCTCCACTGTGCTCTACCTCTACTGTACTCCACTGTACTCTACCTCTACTCTAATCTACTGTTCTCTACCTCTACTGTACTCCACTGTACTCTACTTCTACTCTGCTCTACTGTACTCTATCTCTACTGTACTCCACTGTACTCTACCTCTACAGTGCTCCACTGTGCTCTACCTCTGCTGTACTCCAGTGTACTCTACTTCTACTCTGCTCTACTGTACTCTATCTCTACTGTACTCCACTGTACTCTACCTCTACTGTACTCCACTGTACTCTACCTCTACTGTACTCTACTCTACTCCACCTCTAATGTGATCCACTCTACTCTACCTCTACTGTACTCCACTGTACTCTACCTCTACTGTACTCTACTCTACTCCACCTCTAATGTGCTCCACTCTACTCTACCTCTACTGTACTCCACTGTACTCTGCCTCTACTCTGCTCTACTGTACTCTATCTCTACTGTGCTCCACTGTACTCTACCTCTACTGTACTCCACTGTAGTCTACCTCAACTATACTCAACTGTACTCTACCTCTACTGTGCTCCACTGTACTCTACCTCTACTGTGCTCTACTGTACTCTATCTCTACTGTGCTCCACTGTACTCTACCTCTACTGTACTCCACTGTACTCCACCTCTACAGTGCTCCACTGTACTCTACCTCGACAATACTCCACTGTATTCTACCTCTACTCTGCTCTACTGTACTCTATCTCTACTGTGATCCACTGTACTCTACCTCTACTGTACTCCACTGTAGTCTGCCTCAACTATACTCCACTGTACTCTACCTCTACTGTACTCCACTGTACTCTACCTCTACTCTACCTCTACTGTACTCTACCTCTACTGTACTCCACTGTAATCTACCTCTACTGTGCTCTACTGTACTCTACCTCTACTGTACTCCACTGTACTCTACCTCTACTGTACTGTACTGTTATCTACCTCTACTGTACTCTACTGTACTCCACCTCTACTGTTCTCCACTTTACTCCACTGTACTCTACCTCTACTGTGCTCCACTGTACCCTACCTCTACCATACTCCACTGTACTCTATCTCTACTGTGCTCCACTCTACTCTACCTCAACTGTACTCCACTGTACTCTATCTCTACTGTTCTCCACTGTATTCTACCTCTACTGTGATCCACTGTACTCCACTGTACTCTATCTCTACTGTGATCCACTGTACTCTACCTCTGCTGTGCTCCACTGTACTCTATCTCTACTCTACTCTACTCCACCTCTACTGTGCTCCACTGTACTCCACTGTACTCTTCCTCTACTGTACTCCACTGTACTCTATCTCTACTGTGCTCCACTATACTCTACCTCTACTGTGCTCTACTGTACTCTACTCTACTGTGCTCCACTGTACTCTATTTCTACTGTACCCCACTGTACTCTACCTCTACTGTGCTCCACTGTACTCTACCTCTACTGTGCTCCACTGTACACTACCTCTACTGTACTCCACTGTACTCTACCTCTACTGTGCTCCACTGTACTCTACCTCTACTGTGCTCCACTGTACTCTACCTCTACTGTGCTCCACTGTACTCTATCTCTACTGTTCTCCACTGTACTCTATCTCTACAGTGCTCCACTGTGCTCTACCTCTACTGTACTCCACTGTACTCTACCTCTACTCTAATCTACTGTTCTCTACCTCTACTGTACTCCACTGTACTCTACCTCTACTCTAATCTACTGTTCTCTACCTCTACTGTGCTCCACTGTACTCTACCTCTACTGCACTCCACTGTAGTCTACCTCAACTATACTCCAATGTACTCTACCTTTACTGTGCTCCACTGTAATCTACCTCTACTGTACTCCACTGTACTCTACCTCTACTATACTCCACTGTACTCTACCTCTACTGTGCTCTACTGTACTCTATCTCTACTGTGCTCCACTGTACTCCACCTCTACAGTGCTCCACTGTACTCTACCTCTACTTTACTCCACTGTACTCTACCTCTACCCTGCTCTATTGTACCCTATCTCTACTGTGCTCCACTGTACTCTACCTCTACTGTACTCCACTGTACTCCACCTCTACAGTGTTCTACTGTACTCTACCTCTACTTTACTCCACTGTACTCTACCTCTACTCTGCTCTACTGTACTCTATCTCTACTGTGCTCCACTGTACTCTACCTCTACTGTACTCCACTGTAGTCTACCTCAACTATACTCCACTGTACTCTACCTCTACTGTGCTCCACTGTACTCTACCTCAACTATACTCCACTGTACTCTATCTCTACTCTAATCCACTGTACTCTATCTCTACTCTACTCCACTCTACTCTATCTCTACTGTACTCCACTGTACTCTACCTCTACTCTACTCTACTGTACTCCACCTCTACTGTGCTCCACTGTACTCCACTGTACTCTAGCTCTACTGTGCTCCACTGTACTCTACCTCTACTGTGCTCTACTGTACTCTATCTCTACTGTGCTCCACTGTACTCTACCTCTACTGTACTCCACTGTACTCCACCTCTACAGTGCTCCACTGTACTCTACCTCTACTGTACTCCAATGTACTCTACCTCTACTCTGCTCTACTGTACTCTATCTCTACTGTGCTCTACTGTACTCTACCTCTATTATACTCCACTGTACTCTACCTCTACTGTGCTCCACTGTACTCTACCTCTACTGTGCTCAACTGTACACTACCTCTACTGTAGTCCACTGTACTCTACCTCTACTGTGCTCCACTCTACTCTACCTCTACTGTGCTCAGCTGTACTCTACCTCTACTGTACTCCACTGTATTCTACCTCTACTGTGCTCTACTGTACTCTATCTCTACTGTACTCCACTGTACTCTACCTCTACTGTACTGTACTGTTCTCTAAGTCTACTGTACTCTACTGTACTCCACCTCTACTGTGCTCCACTGTACTCCACTGTACTCTACCTCTACTGTGCTCCACTGTACTCTACCTCTACTGTACTCCACTGTACTCTATCTCTACTGTGCTCCACTGTACTCTACCTCTAGTGTACTCCACTGTACTCTATCTCTACTGTTCTCCACTGTACTCTACCTCTACTGTGCACCACTGTACTCCACTGTACTCTATCTCTACTGTGATCCACTGTACTCTACCTCTGCTGTGCTCCACTGTACTCTATCTCTACTCTACTCCACTGTACTCTATCTCTATTTTACTCCACTGTACTCTACCTCTACTGTACTCTACTGTACTCCACCTCTACTGTGCTCCACTGTACTCCACTGTACTCTTCCTCTACTGTACTCCACTGTACTCTATCTCTACTGTGCTCCACTGTACTCTACCTCTACTGTGCTCTACTGTACTCTTCTCTACTGTGCTCCACTGTACTCTATTTCTACTGTACCCCACTGTACTCTACCTCTACTGTGCTCCACTGTACTCTACCTCTACTGTGCTCTACTGTACACTACCTCCACTGTACTCCACTGTACTCTACCTCTACTGTGCTCCACTGTACTCTACCTCTACTGTGCTCCACTGTACTCTACCTCTACTCTGCTCCACTGTACTTTATCTCTACTGTACTCCACTGTACTCTACCTCCACAGTGCTCCACTGTACTCTACCTCTACTGTGCTCCACTGTACACTACCTCCACTGTACTCCACTGTACTCTACCTCTACTGTGCTCCACTGTACTCTACCTCTACTGTGCTCCACTGTACTCTACCTCTACTCAGCTCCACTGTACTTTATCTCTACTGTACTCCACTGTACTCTACCTCCACAGTGATCCACTGTACTCTACCTCTACTGTACTCCACTCTACTGTACCTCTACTGTGCTCCACTGTACTCTACCTCTAATATACTCCACTGTACTCTACCTCTACTGTACTCTTCTCTACTCCACCTCTAATGTGCTCCACTCTACTCTACCTCTACTGTACTCCACTGTACTCTACCTCTACTGTACTCCACTGTACTCTACCTCTACTATACTCCACTGCACTTATCTCTACAGTGTTCTACTGTACTCTACCTCTACTGTACTCCACTGTACTCTACCTCAACTATACTCCACTGTACTCTATCTCTACTCTAATCCACTGTACTCTATCTCTACTCTACTCCACTCTACTCTATCTCTACTGTACTCCACTGTACTCTACCTCTACTCTACTCTACTGTACTCCACCTCTACTGTGCTCCACTGTACTCCACTGTACTCCAGCTCTACTGTGCTCCACTGTACTCTACATCTACTGTGCTCCACTGTACTCTACCTCTACTGTACTCCACTGTACTCTACCTCTACTCTACTCTACTGTACTCCACCTCTACTGTGCTCCACTGTACTCCACTGTACTCCAGCTCTACTGTGCTCCACTGTACTCTACATCTACTGTGCTCCACTGTACTCTACCTCTACTGTACTCCACTGTACTCTACCTCTACTGTACTCCACTGTACTCTACCTCTACTGTACTCCACTGTATTCTACCTCTACTGTGCTCTACTGTACTCTATCTCTACTGTACTCCACTGTACTCTACCTCTACTCTAATCCACTGTACTCTATCTCTACTCTACTCCACTCTACTCTATCTCTACTGTACTCCACTGTACTCTACCTCTACTCTACTCTACTGTACTCCACCTCTACTGTGCTCCACTGTACTCCACTGTACTCTAGCTCTACTGTGCTCCACTGTACTGTACCTCTACTGTGCTCTACTGTACTCTATATCTACTGTGCTCCACTGTACTCCACTGTACTCCACCTCTACTGTGCTCCACTGTACTCCACTGTACTCCAGCTCTACTGTGCTCCACTGTACTCTACATCTACTGTGCTCCATTGTACTCTACCTCTACTGTACTCCACTCTACTCCACCTCTACAGTGTTTTATTGTACTCTACCTCTACTGTACTCCACTGTACTCTACTTCTACTCTGCTCTACTGTACTCTATCTCTACTGTGCTCCACTGTACTCTACCTCTACTGTACTCCACTGTAGTCTACCTCAACTATACTCCACTGTACTCTACCTCTACTGTGCTCCACTGTACTCTACCGCAACTATACTCCACTGTACTCTATCTCTACTCTAATCCACTGTACTCTATCTCAACTCTACTCCACTGTACTCTATCTCTACTGTACTCCACTGTACTCTACCTCTACTCTACTCTACTGTACTCCACCTCTACTGTGCTCCACTGTACTCCACTGTACTCTAGCTCTACTGTGCTCCACTGTACTCTACCTCTACTGTGCTCTACTGTACTCTATATCTACTGTGCTCCACTGTACTTTACCTCTACTGTACTCCACTGTACTCCACCTCTACAGTGCTCCACTGTACTTCCTCTACTGTGCTCCACTGTACTCTACCTCTACTGTGCTCTACTGTACTCTATCTCTACTGTGCTCTACTGTACTCTACCTCTACTATACTCCACTGTACTCTACCTCTACTGTGCTCCACTGTACTCTACCTCTACTGTGCTCCACTGTACACTACCTCTACTGTACTCCACTGTACTCTACCTCTACTGTGCTCCACTCTACTCTACCTCTACTGTGCTCCACTGTACTCTACCTCTACTGTGCTCTACTGTACTCTATCTCTACTGTGCTCCACTGTACTCTACCTCTACTGTACTCTACTCTACTCCAACTCTAATGTGCTCCACTCTACTCTACCTCTACTGTACTCCACTGTACTCTACCTCTACTCTGCTCTACTGTACTCTATCTCTACTGTGCTCCACTGTACTCTACCTCTACTGTACTCTACTGTAGTCTACCTCAACTATACTCCACTGTACTCTACCTCTACTGTGCTCCACTGTACTCTACCTCTACTGTGCTCTACTGTACTCTATCTCTACTGTGCTCCACTGTACTCTACCTCTACTGTACTCCACTGTAGTCTACCTAAACTATACTCCACTCTACTCTACCTCCACTGTGCTCCACTGTACTCTACCTCTACTCTACTCTACTCTACTCCACCTCTACTGTGCTCCACTGTACTCCACTGTACTCCAGCTCTACTGTGCTCCACTGTACTCTACCTCTACTGTACTCCACTGTACTCTACATCTACTGTGCTCCACTGTACTCTACCTCTACTGTACTCCACTGTACTCTAGCTCTACTGTACTCCACTGTACTCTAGCTCTACTGTACTCCACTGTATTCTACCTCTACTGTGCTCTACTGTACTCTATCTCTACTGTACTCCACTGTACTCTACCTCTACTGTACTGTACTGTTCTCTAAGTCTACTGTACTCTACTGTACTCCACCTCTACTGTGCTCCACTGTACTCCACTGTACTCCACTGTACTCTACCTCTACTGTGCTCCACTGTACTCTACCCCTACTGTAGAGGTAGGGGTCTACTGTACTCTACTGTACTCCACCTCCACTGTACTCCAGCTCTACTGTGCTCCACTGTACTCTACCTCTACTGTACTCCACTGTACTCTACATCTACTGTGCTCCACTGTACTCTACCTCTACTGTACTCCACTGTACTCTAGCTCTACTGTACTCCACTGTACTCTAGCTCTACTGTACTCCACTGTATTCTACCTCTACTGTGCTCTACTGTACTCTATCTCTACTGTACTCCACTGTACTCTACCTCTACTGTACTGTACTGTTCTCTAAGTCTACTGTACTCTACTGTACTCCACCTCTACTGTGCTCCACTGTTCTCCACTGTACTCTACCTCTACTGTGCACCACTGTACTCCACTGTACTCTATCTCTACTGTGATCCACTGTACTCTACCTCTGCTGTGCTCCACTGTACTCTATCTCTACTCTACTCCACTGTACTCTATCTCTATTTTACTCCACTCTACTCTACCTCTACTGTACTCTACTGTACTCCACCTCTACTGTGCTCCACTGTACTCCACTGTACTCTTCCTCTACTGTACTCCACTGTACTCTATCTCTACTGTGCTCCACTGTACTCTACCTCTAATGTGCTCTACTGTACTCTTCTCTACTGTGATCCACTGTACTCTATTTCTACTGTACCCCACTGTACTCTACCTCTACTGTGCTCCACTGTACTCTACCTCTACTGTGCTCCACTGTACACTACCTCTACTGTACTCCACTGTACTCTACCTCTACTGTACTCCACTGTACTCTATCTCTACTGTTCTCCACTGTACTCTACCTCTACTGTGCACCACTGTACTCCACTGTACTCTACCTCTACTGTGCTCTACTGTACTCTATCTCTACTATGCTCACCTGTACTCTACCTCTACTGTACTCCACTGTACTCCACCTCTACAGTGCTCCACTGTACTCTACCTCTACTGTACTCCACTGTACTCTACCTCTTCTCTGCTCTATTGTACCCTATCTCTACTGTGCTCCACTGTACTCTACCTCTACTGTACTCCACTGTACTCCACCTCTACAGTGTTCTACTGTACTTTACCTCTACTGTACTCCACTGTACTCTACCTCTACTCTGCTCTACTGTACTCTATCTCTACTGTGCTCCACTGTACTCTACCTCTACTGTACTCCACTGTACTCCACCTCTACAGTGCTCCACTGTACTCTACCTCTACTGTACTCCACTGTACTCTACCTCTACTGTGCTCCACTGTACTCTACCTCTACTGTGCTCTACTGTACTCTATCTCTACTGTGCTCCACTGTAATCTACCTCTACTGTACTCCACTGTACTCCACCTCTACAGTGCTCCACTGTACTCTACCTCTACTGTACTCCACTGTACTCTACCTCTACTCTGCTCTACTGTACTCTATCTCTACTGTGCTCCACTGTACTCTACCTCTACTGTACTCCACTGTAGTCTACCTAAACTATACTCCACTCTACTCTACCTCCACTGTGCTCCACTGTACTCTACCTCAACTATACTCCACTGTACTCTATCTCTACTGTGCTCTACTGTACTCTACCTCTACTGTACTCCACTGTACTCTACCTCTACTGTACTCCACTGTACTCTACCTCTACTATACTCCACTGTACTCTACCTCTACTGTGCTCTACTGTACTCTATCTCTACTGTACTCCACTGTACTCTACCTCTACTGTACTGTACTGTTCTCTAAGTCTACTGTACTCTACTGTACTCCAACTCTACTGTGCTCCACTGTACTCCACTGTACTCTACCTCTACTGTGCTCCACTGTACTCTACCTCTACTAGACTCCACTGTACTCTATCTCTACTGTGCTCCACTGTACTCTACCTCTACTGTACTCTACTGTACTCTATATCTACTGTGCTCCACTGTACTCTACCTCTACTGTACTCAACTGTACTCCACCTCTACAGTGCTCCACTGTACTCTACCTCTACTGTACTCCAATGTACTCTACCTCTACTCTGCTCTACTGTACTCTATCTCTACTGTGCTCTACTGTACTCTACCTCTATTATACTCCACTGTACTCTACCTCTACTGTGCTCCACTGTACTCTACCTCTACTGTGCTCCACTGTACACTACCTCTACTGTAGTCCAATGTACTCTACCTCTACTGTGCTCCACTCTACTCTACCTCTACTGTGCTCAGCTGTACTCTACCTCTACTGTACTCCACTGTACTCTATCTCTTCTGTACTACACTGTACTCTTCCTCTACTGTGCTCCACTGTACTCTACCTCTACTGTGCTCTACTGTACTCTATCTCTACTGTGCTCTACTGTACTCTACCTCTATTATACTCCACTGTACTCTACCTCTACTGTGCTCCACTCTACTCTACCTCTACTGTGCTCCACTGTACTCTACCTCTACTGTGCTCTACTGTACTCTATCTCTACTGTGCTCCACTGTACTCTACCTCTACTGTACTCTACTCTACTCCACCTCTAATGTGCTCCACTCTACACTACCTCTACTGTACTCCACTGTACTCTACCTCTACTCTGCTCTACTGTACTCTATCTCTACTGTGCTCCACTGTACTCTACCTCTACTGTACTCTACTGTAGTCTACCTCAACTCTACTCCACTGTACTCTACCTCTACTGTGCTCCACTGTACTCTACCTCTACTGTGCTCTACTGTACTCTATCTCTACTGTGCTCCACTGTACTCTACCTCTACTGTACTCCACTGTAGTCTACCTAAACTATACTCCACTCTACTCTACCTCCACTGTGCTCCACTGTACTCTACCTCAACTATACTCCACTGTACTCTATCTCTACTCTAATCCACTCTACTCTATCTCTACTGTACTCCACTGTACTCTACCTCTACTCTACTCTACTGTACTCCACCTCTACTGTGCTCCACTGTACTCCACTGTACTCTAGCTCTACTGTGCTCCACTGTACTCTACCTCTACTGTGCTCTACTGTACTCTACCTCTACTGTGCTCCACTGTACACTACCTCTACTGTACTCCACTGTACTCTACCTCTACTGTACTCCACTGTACTCTATCTCTACTGTTCTCCACTGTACTCTACCTCTACTGTGCACCACTGTACTCCACTGTACTCTACCTCTACTGTGCTCTACTGTACTCTATCTCTACTATGCTCACCTGTACTCTACCTCTACTGTACTCCACTGTACTCCACCTCTACAGTGCTCCACTGTACTCTACCTCTACTGTACTCCACTGTACTCTACCTCTTCTCTGCTCTATTGTACCCTATCTCTACTGTGCTCAACTGTACTCTACCTCTACTGTACTCCACTGTACTCCACCTCTACAGTGTTCTACTGTACTCTACCTCTACTGTACTCCACTGTACTCTACCTCTACTCTGCTCTACTGTACTCTATCTCTACTGTGCTCCACTGTACTCTACCTCTACTGTACTCCACTGTACTCCACCTCTACAGTGCTCCACTGTACTCTACCTCTACTGTACTCCACTGTACTCTACCTCTACTGTGCTCCACTGTACTCTACCTCTACTGTGCTCTACTGTACTCTATCTCTACTGTGCTCCACTGTAATCTACCTCTACTGTACTCCACTGTACTCCACCTCTACAGTGCTCCACTGTACTCTACCTCTACTGTACTCCACTGTACTCTACCTCTACTCTGCTCTACTGTACTCTATCTCTACTGTGCTCCACTGTACTCTACCTCTACTGTACTCCACTGTAGTCTACCTAAACTATACTCCACTCTACTCTACCTCCACTGTGCTCCACTGTACTCTACCTCAACTATACTCCACTGTACTCTATCTCTACTGTGCTCTACTGTACTCTACCTCTACTGTACTCCACTGTACTCTACCTCTACTGTACTCCACTGTACTCTACCTCTACTATACTCCACTGTACTCTACCTCTACTGTGCTCTACTGTACTCTATCTCTACTGTACTCCACTGTACTCTACCTCTACTGTACTGTACTGTTCTCTAAGTCTACTGTACTCTACTGTACTCCACCTCTACTGTGCTCCACTGTACTCCACTGTACTCTACCTCTACTGTGCTCCACTGTACTCTACCTCTACTAGACTCCACTGTACTCTATCTCTACTGTGCTCCACTGTACTCTACCTCTACTGTACTCTACTGTACTCTATATCTACTGTGCTCCACTGTACTCTACCTCTACTGTACTCCACTGTACTCCACCTCTACAGTGCTCCACTGTACTCTACCTCTACTGTACTCCAATGTACTCTACCTCTACTCTGCTCTACTGTACTCTATCTCTACTGTGCTCTACTGTACTCTACCTCTATTATACTCCACTGTACTCTACCTCTACTGTGCTCCACTGTACTCTACCTCTACTGTGCTCCACTGTACACTACCTCTACTGTAGTCCAATATACTCTACCTCTACTGTGCTCCACTCTACTCTACCTCTACTGTGCTCAGCTGTACTCTACCTCTACTGTACTCCACTGTACTCTATCTCTTCTGTACTACACTGTACTCTTCCTCTACTGTGCTCCACTGTACTCTACCTCTACTGTGCTCTACTGTACTCTATCTCTACTGTGCTCTACTGTACTCTACCTCTATTATACTCCACTGTACTCTACCTCTACTGTGCTCCACTCTACTCTACCTCTACTGTGCTCCACTGTACTCTACCTCTACTGTGCTCTACTGTACTCTATCTCTACTGTGCTCCACTGTACTCTACCTCTACTGTACTCTACTCTACTCCACCTCTAATGTGCTCCACTCTACACTACCTCTACTGTACTCCACTGTACTCTACCTCTACTCTGCTCTACTGTACTCTATCTCTACTGTGCTCCACTGTACTCTACCTCTACTGTACTCTACTGTAGTCTACCTCAACTATACTCCACTGTACTCTACCTCTACTGTGCTCCACTGTACTCTACCTCTACTGTGCTCTACTGTACTCTATCTCTACTGTGCTCCACTGTACTCTACCTCTACTGTACTCCACTGTAGTCTACCTAAACTATACTCCACTCTACTCTACCTCCACTGTGCTCCACTGTACTCTACCTCAACTATACTCCACTGTACTCTATCTCTACTCTAATCCACTGTACTCTATCTCTACTCTACTCCACTCTACTCTATCTCTACTTTACTCCACTGTACTCTACCTCTACTCTACTCTACTGTACTCCACCTCTACTGTGCTCCACTGTACTCTAGCTCTACTGTGCTCCACTGTACTCTACCTCTACTGTGCTCTACTGTACTCTATCTCTACTGTGCTCCACTGTACTCTACCTCTACTGTACTCCACTGTACTCCACCTCTACAGTGCTCCACTGTACTCTACCTCTACTGTACTCCAATGTACTCTACCTCTACTCTGCTCTACTGTACTCTATCTCTACTGTGCTCTACTGTACTCTACCTCTATTATACTCCACTGTACTCTACCTCTACTGTGCTCCACTGTACTCTACCTCTACTGTGCTCCACTGTACACTACCTCTACTGTAGTCCAATGTACTCTACCTCTACTGTGCTCCACTCTACTCTACCTCTACTCTGCTCAGCTG
This sequence comes from Tiaroga cobitis, assembly GCA_030578255.1. Taxonomy (NCBI): domain Eukaryota; kingdom Metazoa; phylum Chordata; class Actinopteri; order Cypriniformes; family Leuciscidae; genus Tiaroga; species Tiaroga cobitis. Next base: position 733,344 of record JAROOI010000042.1, on the reverse strand, counting down.
TACTCTACCTCTACTGTACTCCACTGTACTCTATCTCTTCTGTACTACACTGTACTCTTCCTCTACTGTGCTCCACTGTACTCTACCTCTACTGTGCTCTATTGTACTCTATCTCTACTGTGCTCTACTGTACTCTACCTCTACTATACTCCACTGTACTCTACCTCTACTGTGCTCCACTGTACTCTACCTCTACTGTGCTCCACTGTACACTACCTCTACTGTACTCCACTGTACTCTACCTCTACTGTGCTCCACTCTACTCTACCTCTACTGTGCTCCACTGTACTCTACCTCTACTGTGCTCTACTGTACTCTATCTCTACTGTGCTCCACTGTACTCTACCTCTACTGTACTCTACTCTACTCCACCTCTAATGTGCTCCACTCTACTCTACCTCTACTGTACTCCACTGTACTCTACCTCTACTCTGCTCTACTGTACTCTATCTCTACTGTGATCCACTGTACTCTACCTCTGCTGTGCTCCACTGTACTCTATCTCTACTCTACTCCACTGTACTCTCTCTATTTTACTCCACTGTACTCTACCTCTACTGTACTCTACTGTACTCCACCTCTACTGTGCTCCACTGTACTCCACTGTACTCTTCCTCTACTGTACTCCACTGTACTCTATCTGTACTGTGCTCCACTGTACTCTACCTCTACTGTGCTCTACTGTACTCTTCTCTACTGTGCTCCACTGTACTCTATTTCTACTGTGCCCCACTGTACTCTACATCTACTGTGCTCCACTGTACTCTACCTCTACTGTGCTCCACTGTACACTACCTCTACTGTACTCCACTGTACTCTACCTCTACTGTGCTCCACTGTACTCTACCTCTACTGTGCTCCACTGTACTCTACCTCTACTGTGCTCTACTGTACTCTATCTCTACTGTGCTCCACTGTACTCTACCTCTACTGTACTCCACTGTAGTCTACCTAAACTATACTCCACTCTACTCTACCTCCACTGTGCTCCACTGTACTCTACCTCAACTATACTCCACTGTACTCTATCTCTACTCTAATCCACTGTACTCTATCTCTACTCTACTCCACTGTGCTCTATCTCTACTGTACTCCACTGTACTCTACCTCTACTCTACTCTACTGTACTCCACCTCTACTGTGTTCCACTGTACTCCACTGTACTCCAGCTCTACTGTGCTCCACTGTACTCTACATCTACTGTGCTCCACTGTACTCTACCCCTACTGTACTCCACTGTACTCTACCTCTACTGTACTCCACTGTACTCTACCTCTACTATACTCCACTGTACTCTACCTCTACTGTGCTCTACTGTACTCTATCTCTACTGTACTCCACTGTACTCTACCTCTACTGTACTGTACTGTTCTCTAAGTCTACTGTACTCTACTGTACTCCACCTCTACTGTGGTCCACTGTACTCCACTGTACTCTACCTCTACTGTGCTCCACTGTACTCTACCTCTACTGTACTCCACTGTACTCTATCTCTACTGTGCTCCACTGTACTCTACCTCTACTGTACTCCACTGTACTCTATCTCTACTGTTCTCCACTGTACTCTACCTCTACTGTGCACCACTTTACTCCACTGTACTCTATCTCTACTGTGATCCACTGTACTCTACCTCTGCTGTGCTCCACTGTACTCTATCTCTACTCTACTCCACTGTACTCTCTCTATTTTACTCCACTGTACTCTACCTCTACTGTACTCTACTGTACTCCACCTCTACTGTGCTCCACTGTACTCCACTGTACTCTTCCTCTACTGTACTCCACTGTACTCTATCTGTACTGTGCTCCACTGTACTCTACCTCTACTGTGCTCTACTGTACTCTTCTCTACTGTGCTCCACTGTACTCTATTTCTACTGTGCCCCACTGTACTCTACATCTACTGTGCTCCACTGTACTCTACCTCTACTGTGCTCCACTGTACACTACCTCTACTGTACTCCACTGTACTCTACCTCTACTGTGCTCCACTGTACTCTACCTCTACTGTGCTCCACTGTACTCTACCTCTACTCTGCTCCACGGTACTTTATCTCTACTGTACTCCACTGTACTCTACCTCCACAGTGCTCCACTGTGCTCTACCTCTACTGTACTCCACTATACTCTACCTCTACTCTGCTCTACTGTGCTCTACCTCTACTGTACTCCACTGTACTCTATCTCTACTGTACTCCACTGTAATCTATCTCTACTGTGCTCCACTGTACTATTCCTCTACTGTGCTCCACTGTACTCCACTGTCATCTATCTCTACTGTGATCCAATGTACTCTACCTCTGCTGTGCTCCACTGTACTCTATCTCTACTCTACTCCACTGTACTCTACCTCTACTGTTCTCCACTGTACTCTACCTCTAATGTACTCCACTCTACTCTACCTCTACTGTGCTCCACTGTACTCTACCTCTAATGTACTCCACTGTACTCTACCTCTACTGTACTCTTCTCTACTCCACCTCTAATGTGCTCCACTCTACTCTACCTCTACTGTACTCCACTGTACTCTACCTCTACTGTACTCCACTGTACTCTACCTCTACTATACTCCACTGCACTTTTCTCTACAGTGTTCTACTGTACTCTACCTCTACTGTACTCCACTGTACTCTACCTCTACTCTGCTCTACTGTACTCTATCTCTACTGTGCTCCACTGTACTCTACCTCTACTGTGCTCCACTGTACTCTATCTCTACTGTACTCCACTGTACACTACCTCTACAGTGCTCCACTGTGCTCTACCTCTACTGTACTCCACTGTACTCTACCTCTACTCCGCTCTACTCTACTCAATCTCTACTGTACTCCACTGTACGCTATCTCTACTGTACTCCACTGTAGTCTACCTCAACTATACTCCCCTGTACTCTACCTCTACTGTGCTCCACTGTACTCTACATCTACTGTGCTCCACTGTACTCTACCTCTACTGTGCTCCACTGTACTCTACCTCTAGTATACTCCACTGCACTTATCTCTACTGTGTTCGACTGTACTCTATCTCTACTGTACTCCACTGTACTCTATCTCTACTGTACTACACTGTACTCTTCCTCTACTGTGCTCCACTGTACTCTACCTCTACTGTGCTCTACTGTACTCTATCTCTACTCTGCTCCACTGTACTCTACCTCTACTGTACTCCACTGTACTCCACCTCTACAGTGCTCCACTGTACTCCACCTCTACTGTACTCCACTGTAGTAACCTAAACTATACTCCACTGTACTCTACCTCCACTGTGCTCCACTGTACTCTACCTCAACTATACTCCACTGTACTCTATCTCTACTCTAATCCTCTGTACTCTATCTCTACTCTACTCCACTCTAATCTATCTCTACTGTACTCCACTGTACTTCTCCTCTACTCTACTCTACTGTACTCCACCTCTACTGTGCTCCACTGTACTCCACTGTACTCCAGCTCTACTGTGCTCCACTGTACTCTACCTCTACTGTACTCCACTGTACTCTACATCTACTGTGCTCCACTGTACTCTACCTCTACTGTACTCCACTGTACTCTACCTCTACTGTACTCCACTGTACTCTACCTCTACTGTACTCCACTGTATTCTACCTCTACTGTGCTCTACTGTGCTCTACTGTACTCTACTCTATTGTGCTTCACTGTACTCTATTTCTACTGTACCCCACTGTGCTCCACCTCTAATGTGCTCAACTGTACTCTACCTCTACTGTGCTCCACTGTACACTACCTCTACTGTACTCCACTGTACTCTACCTCTACTGTGCTCCACTGTACTCTACCTCTACTGTGCTCCACTTTACTCTACCTCTACTGTGCTCCACTGTACTCTATCTCTAATGTACTCCACTGTACTCTACCTCTACAGTGCTCCACTGTGCTCTACCTCTACTGTACTCCACTGTACTCTACCTCTACTGTGCTCCACTGTACTCTACCTCTACTGTACTCCACTGTACTCTATCTCTACTGTACTCCACTGTAATCTATCTCTACTGTGCTCCACTGTACTATACCTCTACTGTGCTCCACTGTACTCCACTGTACTCTATCTCTACTGTGATCCACTGTACTCTACCTCTGCTGTGCTCCACTGTACTCTATCTCTACTCTACTCCAGTGTACTCTACCTCTACTGTACTCCACTGTACTCTACCTCTACTGTACTCCACTCTACGCTACTTCTACTGTGCTCCACTGTACTCTACCTCTACTGTGCTCCACTCTACTCTACCTTTACCGTGCTCCACTGTACACTACCTCTACTGTATTCCACTGTACTCTACCTCTACTGTGCTCCACTCTACTCTACCTCTACTGTGCTCCACTGTACTCCACTGTACTCTATCTCTACTGTACTCCACTGTACTCTACCTCTACAGTGCTCCACTGTGCTCTACCTCTACTGTACTCCAGTGTACTCTACTTCTACTCTGCTCTACTGTACTCTATCTCTACTGTACTCCACTGTACTCTACCTCTACTGTACTCCACTGTACTCTACCTCTACTGTACTCTAATCTACTCCACCTCTAATGTGCTCCACTCTACTCTACCTCTACTGTACTCCACTGTACTCTACCTCTACTGTACTCTACTCTACTCCACCTCTAATGTGCTCCACTCTACTCTACCTCTACTGTACTCCACTGTACTCTGCCTCTACTCTGCTCTACTGTACTCTATCTCTACTGTGCTCCACTGTACTCTACCTCTACTGTACTCCACTGTAGTCTACCTCAACTATACTCAACTGTACTCTACCTCTACTGTGCTCCACTGTACTCTACCTCTACTGTGCTCTACTGTACTCTATCTCTACTGTGCTCCACTGTACTCTACCTCTACTGTACTCCACTGTACTCCACCTCTACAGTGCTCCACTGTACTCTACCTCGACAATACTCCACTGTACTCTACCTCTACTCTGCTCTACTGTACTCTATCTCTACTGTGATCCACTGTACTCTACCTCTACTGTACTCCACTGTAGTCTGCCTCAACTATACTCCACTGTACTCTACCTCTACTGTACTCCACTGTACTCTACCTCTACTCTACCTCTACTGTACTCTACCTCTACTGTACTCCACTGTAATCTACCTCTACTGTGCTCTACTGTACTCTACCTCTACTGTACTCCACTGTACTCTACCTCTACTGTACTGTACTGTTATCTACCTCTACTGTACTCTACTGTACTCCACCTCTACTGTTCTCCACTTTACTCCACTGTACTCTACCTCTACTGTGCTCCACTGTACCCTACATCTACCATACTCCACTGTACTCTATCTCTACTGTGCTCCACTCTACTCTACCTCAACTGTACTCCACTGTACTCTATCTCTACTGTTCTCCACTGTATTCTACCTCTACTGTGATCCACTGTACTCCACTGTACTCTATCTCTACTGTGATCCACTGTACTCTACCTCTGCTGTGCTCCACTGTACTCTATCTCTACTCTACTCTACTCCACCTCTACTGTGCTCCACTGTACTCCACTGTACTCTTCCTCTACTGTACTCCACTGTACTCTATCTCTACTGTGCTCCACTATACTCTACCTCTACTGTGCTCTACTGTACTCTACTCTACTGTGCTCCACTGTACTCTATTTCTACTGTACCCCACTGTACTCTACCTCTACTGTGCTCCACTGTACTCTACCTCTACTGTGCTCCACTGTACACTACCTCTACTGTACTCCACTGTACTCTACCTCTACTGTGCTCCACTGTACTCTACCTCTACTGTGCTCCACTGTACTCTACCTCTACTGTGCTCCACTGTACTCTATCTCTACTGTTCTCCACTGTACTCTATCTCTACAGTGCTCCACTGTGCTCTACCTCTACTGTACTCCACTGTACTCTACCTCTACTCTAATCTACTGTTCTCTACCTCTACTGTACTCCACTGTACTCTACCTCTACTCTACTCTACTGTACTCTATCTCTACTGTGCTCCACTGTACTCTACCTCTACTGCACTCCACTGTAGTCTACCTCAACTATACTCCAATGTACTCTACCTCTACTGTGCTCCACTGTAATCTACCTCTACTGTACTCCACTGTACTCTACCTCTACTATACTCCACTGTACTCTACCTCTACTGTGCTCTACTGTACTCTATCTCTACTGTGCTCCACTGTACTCCACCTCTACAGTGCTCCACTGTACTCTACCTCTACTTTACTCCACTGTACTCTACCTCTACTCTGCTCTATTGTACCCTATCTCTACTGTGCTCCACTGTACTCTATCTCTACTGTACTCCACTGTATTCCACCTCTACAGTGTTCTACTGTACTCTACCTCTACTTTACTCCACTGTACTCTACCTCTACTCTGCTCTACTGTACTCTATCTCTACAGTAATCCACTGTACTCTACCTCTACTGTACTCCACTGTAGTCTTCCTCAACTATACTCCACTGTACTCTATCTCTACTCTAATCCACTGTACTCTATCTCTACTCTACTCCACTCTACTCTATCCCTACTGTGCTCCACTGTACTCTACCTCTACTCTACTCTACTGTACTCCACCTCTACTGTGCTCCACTGTACTCCACTGTACTCTAGCTCTACTGTGCTCCACTGTACTCTACCTCTACTGTGCTCTACTGTACTCTATCTCTACTGTGCTCCACTGTACTCTACCTCTACTGTACTCCACTGTACTCCACCTCTACAGTGCTCCACTGTACTCTACCTCTACTGTACTCCAATGTACTCTACCTCTACTCTGCTCTACTGTACTCTATCTCTACTGTGCTCTACTGTACTCTACCTCTATTATACTCCACTGTACTCTACCTCTACTGTGCTCCACTGTACTCTACCTCTACTGTGCTCAACTGTACACTACCTCTACTGTAGTCCACTGTACTCTACCTCTACTGTGCTCCACTCTACTCTACCTCTACTGTGCTCAGCTGTACTCTACCTCTACTGTACTCCACTGTATTCTACCTCTACTGTGCTCTACTGTACTCTATCTCTACTGTACTCCACTGTACTCTACCTCTACTGTACTGTACTGTTCTCTAAGTCTACTGTACTCTACTGTACTCCACCTCTACTGTGCTCCACTGTACTCCACTGTACTCTACCTCTACTGTGCTCCACTGTACTCTACCTCTACTGTACTCCACTGTACTCTATCTCTACTGTGCTCCACTGTACTCTACCTCTACTGTACTCCACTGTACTCTATCTCTACTGTTCTCCACTGTACTCTACCTCTACTGTGCACCACTGTACTCCACTGTACTCTATCTCTACTGTGATCCACTGTACTCTACCTCTGCTGTGCTCCACTGTACTCTATCTCTACTCTACTCCACTGTACTCTATCTCTATTTTACTCCACTGTACTCTACCTCTACTGTACTCTACTGTACTCCACCTCTACTGTGCTCCACTGTACTCCACTGTACTCTTCCTCTACTGTACTCCACTGTACTCTATCTCTACTGTGCTCCACTGTACTCTACCTCTACTGTGCTCTACTGTACTCTTCTCTACTGTGCTCCACTGTACTCTATTTCTACTGTACCCCACTGTACTCTACCTCTACTGTGCTCCACTGTACTCTACCTCTACTGTGCTCTACTGTACACTACCTCCACTGTACTCCACTGTACTCTACCTCTACTGTGCTCCACTGTACTCTACCTCTACTGTGCTCCACTGGACTCTACCTCTACTCTGCTCCACTGTACTTTATCTCTACTGTACTCCACTGTACTCTACCTCCACAGTGCTCCACTGTACTCTACCTCTACTGTGCTCCACTGTACACTACCTCCACTGTACTCCACTGTACTCTACCTCTACTGTGCTCCACTGTACTCTACCTCTACTGTGCTCCACTGTACTCTACCTCTACTCTGCTCCACTGTACTTTATCTCTACTGTACTCCACTGTACTCTACCTCCACAGTGCTCGACTGTACTCTACCTCTACTGTACTCCAATCTACTCTACCTCTACTGTGCTCCACTGTACTCTACCTCTAATATACTCCACTGTAATCTACCTCTACTGTACTCTTCTCTACTCCACCTCTAATGTGCTACACTCTACTCTACCTCTACTGTACTCCACTGTACTCTACCTCTACTGTACTCCACTGTACTCTACCTCTACTATACTCCACTGCACTTATCTCTACAGTGTTCTACTGTACTCTACCTCTACTGTACTCCACTGTACTCTACCTCTACTCTGCTCTACTGTACTCTATCTCTACTGTGCTCCACTGTACTCTACCTCTACTGTGCTCCACTGTACTCTATCTCTACTGTACTCCACTGTACTCTACCTCTACAGTGCTCCACTGTGCTCTACCTCTACTGTACTCCACTGTACTCTACCTCTACTCCGCTCTACTCTACTCTATCTCTACTGTGCTCCACTGTACTCTACCTCTACTGCACTCCACTGTAGTCTACCTCAACTATACTCCAATGTACTCTACCTCTACTGTGCTCCACTGTAATCTACCTCTACTGTACTCCACTGTACTCTACCTCTACTATACTCCACTGTACTCTACCTCTACTGTGCTCTACTGTACTCTATCTCTACTGTGCTCCACTGTACTCCACCTCTACAGTGCTCCACTGTACTCTACCTCTACTTTACTCCACTGTACTCTACCTCTACTCTGCTCTATTGTACCCTATCTCTACTGTGCTCCACTGTACTCTATCTCTACTGTACTCCACTGTATTCCACCTCTACAGTGTTCTACTGTACTCTACCTCTACTTTACTCCACTGTACTCTACCTCTACTCTGCTCTACTGTACTCTATCTCTACAGTAATCCACTGTACTCTACCTCTACTGTACTCCACTGTAGTCTTCCTCAACTATACTCCACTGTACTCTATCTCTACTCTAATCCACTGTACTCTATCTCTACTCTACTCCACTCTACTCTATCCCTACTGTGCTCCACTGTACTCTACCTCTACTCTACTCTACTGTACTCCACCTCTACTGTGCTCCACTGTACTCCACTGTACTCTAGCTCTACTGTGCTCCACTGTACTCTACCTCTACTGTGCTCTACTGTACTCTATCTCTACTGTGCTCCACTGTACTCTACCTCTACTGTACTCCACTGTACTCCACCTCTACAGTGCTCCACTGTACTCTACCTCTACTGTACTCCAATGTACTCTACCTCTACTCTGCTCTACTGTACTCTATCTCTACTGTGCTCTACTGTACTCTACCTCTATTATACTCCACTGTACTCTACCTCTACTGTGCTCCACTGTACTCTACCTCTACTGTGCTCAACTGTACACTACCTCTACTGTAGTCCACTGTACTCTACCTCTACTGTGCTCCACTCTACTCTACCTCTACTGTGCTCAGCTGTACTCTACCTCTACTGTACTCCACTGTATTCTACCTCTACTGTGCTCTACTGTACTCTATCTCTACTGTACTCCACTGTACTCTACCTCTACTGTACTGTACTGTTCTCTAAGTCTACTGTACTCTACTGTACTCCACCTCTACTGTGCTCCACTGTACTCCACTGTACTCTACCTCTACTGTGCTCCACTGTACTCTACCTCTACTGTACTCCACTGTACTCTATCTCTACTGTGCTCCACTGTACTCTACCTCTACTGTACTCCACTGTACTCTATCTCTACTGTTCTCCACTGTACTCTACCTCTACTGTGCACCACTGTACTCCACTGTACTCTATCTCTACTGTGATCCACTGTACTCTACCTCTGCTGTGCTCCACTGTACTCTATCTCTACTCTACTCCACTGTACTCTATCTCTATTTTACTCCACTGTACTCTACCTCTACTGTACTCTACTGTACTCCACCTCTACTGTGCTCCACTGTACTCCACTGTACTCTTCCTCTACTGTACTCCACTGTACTCTATCTCTACTGTGCTCCACTGTACTCTACCTCTACTGTGCTCTACTGTACTCTTCTCTACTGTGCTCCACTGTACTCTATTTCTACTGTACCCCACTGTACTCTACCTCTACTGTGCTCCACTGTACTCTACCTCTACTGTGCTCTACTGTACACTACCTCCACTGTACTCCACTGTACTCTACCTCTACTGTGCTCCACTGTACTCTACCTCTACTGTGCTCCACTGGACTCTACCTCTACTCTGCTCCACTGTACTTTATCTCTACTGTACTCCACTGTACTCTACCTCCACAGTGCTCCACTGTACTCTACCTCTACTGTGCTCCACTGTACACTACCTCCACTGTACTCCACTGTACTCTACCTCTACTGTGCTCCACTGTACTCTACCTCTACTGTGCTCCACTGTACTCTACCTCTACTCTGCTCCACTGTACTTTATCTCTACTGTACTCCACTGTACTCTACCTCCACAGTGCTCGACTGTACTCTACCTCTACTGTACTCCAATCTACTCTACCTCTACTGTGCTCCACTGTACTCTACCTCTAATATACTCCACTGTAATCTACCTCTACTGTACTCTTCTCTACTCCACCTCTAATGTGCTCCACTCTACTCTACCTCTACTGTACTCCACTGTACTCTACCTCTACTGTACTCCACTGTACTCTACCTCTACTATACTCCACTGCACTTATCTCTACAGTGTTCTACTGTACTCTACCTCTACTGTACTCCACTGTACTCTACCTCTACTCTGCTCTACTGTACTCTATCTCTACTGTGCTCCACTGTACTCTACCTCTACTGTGCTCCACTGTACTCTATCTCTACTGTACTCCACTGTACTCTACCTCTACAGTGCTCCACTGTGCTCTACCTCTACTGTACTCCACTGTACTCTACCTCTACTCCGCTCTACTCTACTCTATCTCTACTGTACTCCACTGTACGCTATCTCTACTGTACTCCACTGTAGTCTACCTCAACTATACTCCCCTGTACTCTACCTCTACTGTGCTCAACTGTACTCTACATCTACTGTGCTCCACTGTACTCTACCTCTACTCTACTGCACTGTACTCTACCTCTACTATACTCCACTGTACTCTACCTCTACAGTGCTCCACTGTACTCTACCTCTACTGTACTCCAATGTACTCTACCTCTACTGTGCTCCACTGTACTCTACCTCTACTGTGCTCCACTGTACAATACCTCTATTGTAGTCCACTGTACTCTACCTCTACTGTGCTCCACTCTACTCTACCTCTACTGTGCTCCACTGTACTCTATCTCTACTCTAATCCACTGTACTCTATCTCTACTCTACTCCACTCTACTCTATCTCTATTGTACTCCACTGTACTCTACCTCTACTCTACTCTACTGTACTCCACCTCTACTGTGCTCCACTGTACTCCACTGTACTCTAGCTCTACTGTGCTCCACTGTACTCTACCTCTACTGTGCTCTACTGTACTCTATCTCTACTGTGCTCCACTGTACTCTACCTCTACTGTACTCCACTGTACTCCACCTCTACAGTGCTCCACTGTACTCTACCTCTACTGTGCTCCACTGTACTCTACCTCTACTGTGCTCCACTGTACACTACCTCTACTGTAGTCCACTGTACTCTACCTCTACTGTGCTCCACTCTACTCTACCTCTACTGTGCTCAGCTGTACTCTACCTCTACTGTACTCCACTGTACTCTATCTCTTCTGTACTACACTGTACTCTTCCTCTACTCTTATCCACTGTACTCTACCTCTACTCTGCTCTATTGTACCCTATCTCTACTGTGCTCCACTGTACTCTACCTCTACTGTACTCCACTGTACTCCACCTCTACAGTGTTCTACTGTACTCTACCTCTTCTTTACTCCACTGTACTCTACCTCTACTCTGCTCTACTGTACTCTATCTCTACTGTGCTCCACTGTACTCTACCTCTACTGTACTCCACTGTAGTCTACCTCAACTATACTCCACTGTACTCTACCTCTACTGTGCTCCACTGTACTCTACCTCAACTATACTCCACTGTACTCTATCTCTACTCTAATCCACTGTACTCTATCTCTACTCTACTCCACTCTACTCTATCCCTACTGTACTCCACTGTACTCTACCTCTACTCTACTCTACTGTACTCCACCTCTACTGTGCTCCACTGTAATCCACTGTACTCTAGCTCTACTGTGCTCCACTGTACTCTACCTCTACTGTGCTCTACTGTACTCTATCTCTACTGTGCTCCACTGTACTCTACCTCTACTGTACTCCACTGTACTCCACCTCTACAGTGCTCCACTGTACTCTACCTCTACTGTACTCCAATGTACTCTACCTCTACTCTGCTCTACTGTACTCTATCTCTACTGTGCTCTACTGTACTCTACCTCTATTATACTCCACTGTACTCTACCTCTACTGTGCTCCACTGTACTCTACCTCTACTGTGCTCAACTGTACACTACCTCTACTGTAGTCCACTGTACTCTACCTCTACTGTGCTCCACTCTACTCTACCTCTACTGTGCTCCACTGTACTCTATCTCTACTCTAATCCACTGTACTCTATCTCTACTCTACTCCACTCTACTCTATCTCTATTGTACTCCACTGTACTCTACCTCTACTCTACTCTACTGTACTCCACCTCTACTGTGCTCCACTGTACTCCACTGTACTCTAGCTCTACTGTGCTCCACTGTACTCTACCACTACTGTGCTCTACTGTACTCTATCTCTACTGTGCTCCACTGTACTCTACCTCTACTGTACTCCACTGTACTCCACCTCTACAGTGCTCCACTGTACTCTACCTCTACTGTGCTCCACTGTACTCTACCTCTACTGTGCTCCACTGTACACTACCTCTACTGTAGTCCACTGTACTCTACCTCTACTGTGCTCCACTCTACTCTACCTCTACTGTGCTCAGCTGTACTCTACCTCTACTGTACTCCACTGTACTCTATCTCTTCTGTACTACACTGTACTCTTCCTCTACTCTTATCCACTGTACTCTACCTCTACTCTGCTCTATTGTACCCTATCTCTACTGTGCTCCACTGTACTCTACCTCTACTGTACTCCACTGTACTCCACCTCTACAGTGTTCTACTGTACTCTACCTCTTCTTTACTCCACTGTACTCTACCTCTACTCTGCTCTACTGTACTCTATCTCTACTGTGCTCCACTGTACTCTACCTCTACTGTACTCCACTGTAGTCTACCTCAACTATACTCCACTGTACTCTACCTCTACTGTGCTCCACTGTACTCTACCTCAACTATACTCCACTGTACTCTATCTCTACTCTAATCCACTGTACTCTATCTCTACTCTACTCCACTCTACTCTATCCCTACTGTACTCCACTGTACTCTACCTCTACTCTACTCTACTGTACTCCACCTCTACTGTGCTCCACTGTAATCCACTGTACTCTAGCTCTACTGTGCTCCACTGTACTCTACCTCTACTGTGCTCTACTGTACTCTATCTCTACTGTGCTCCACTGTACTCTACCTCTACTGTACTCCACTGTACTCCACCTCTACAGTGCTCCACTGTACTCTACCTCTACTGTACTCCAATGTACTCTACCTCTACTCTGCTCTACTGTACTCTATCTCTACTGTGCTCTACTGTACTCTACCTCTATTATACTCCACTGTACTCTACCTCTACTGTGCTCCACTGTACTCTACCTCTACTGTGCTCAACTGTACACTACCTCTACTGTAGTCCACTGTACTCTACCTCTACTGTGCTCCACTCTACTCTACCTCTACTGTGCTCAGCTGTACTCTACCTCTACTGTACTCCACTGTATTCTACCTCTACTGTGCTCTACTGTACTCTATCTCTACTGTACTCCACTGTACTCTACCTCTACTGTACTGTACTGTTCTCTAAGTCTACTGTACTCTACTGTACTCCACCTCTACTGTGCTCCACTGTACTCCACTGTACTCTACCTCTACTGTGCTCCACTGTACTCTACCTCTACTGTACTCCACTGTACTCTATCTCTACTGTGCTCCACTGTACTCTACCTCTACTGTACTCCACTGTACTCTATCTCTACTGTTCTCCACTGTACTCTACCTCTACTGTGCACCACTGTACTCCACTGTACTCTATCTCTACTGTGATCCACTGTACTCTACCTCTGCTGTGCTCCACTGTACTCTATCTCTACTCTACTCCACTGTACTCTATCTCTATTTTACTCCACTGTACTCTACCTCTACTGTACTCTACTGTACTCCACCTCTACTGTGCTCCACTGTACTCCACTGTACTCTTCCTCTACTGTACTCCACTGTACTCTATCTCTACTGTGCTCCACTGTACTCTACCTCTACTGTGCTCTACTGTACTCTTCTCTACTGTGCTCCACTCTACTCTATTTCTACTGTACCCCACTGTACTCTACCTCTACTGTGCTCCACTGTACTCTACCTCTACTGTGCTCTACTGTACACTACCTCCACTGTACTCCACTGTACTCTACCTCTACTGTGCTCCACTGTACTCTACCTCTACTGTGCTCCACTGTACTCTACCTCTACTCTGCTCCACTGTACTTTATCTCTACTGTACTCCACTGTACTCTACCTCCACAGTGCTCCACTGTACTCTACCTCTACTGTGCTCCACTGTACACTACCTCCACTGTACTCCACTGTACTCTACCTCTACTGTGCTCCACTGTACTCTACCTCTACTGTGCTCCACTGTACTCTACCTCTACTCTGCTCCACTGTACTTTATCTCTACTGTACTCCACTGTACTCTACCTCCACAGTGCTCCACTGTACTCTACCTCTACTGTACTCCACTCTACTCTACCTCTACTGTGCTCCACTGTACTCTACCTCTAATATACTCCACTGTACTCTACCTCTACTGTACTCTTCTCTACTCCACCTCTAATGTGCTCCACTCTACTCTACCTCTACTGTACTCCACTGTACTCTACCTCTACTGTACTCCACTGTACTCTACCTCTACTATACTCCACTGCACTTATCTCTACAGTGTTCTACTGTACTCTACCTCTACTGTACTCCACTGTACTCTACCTCTACTCTGCTCTACTGTACTCTATCTCTACTGTGCTCCACTGTACTCTACCTCTACTGTGCTCCACTGTACTCTATCTCTACTGTACTCCACTGTACTCTACCTCTACAGTGCTCCACTGTGCTCTACCTCTACTGTACTCCACTGTACTCTACCTCTACTCCGCTCTACTCTACTCTATCTCTACTGTACTCCACTGTACGCTATCTCTACTGTACTCCACTGTAGTCTACCTCAACTATACTCCCCTGTACTCTACCTCTACTGTGCTCCACTGTACTCTACATCTACTGTGCTCCACTGTACTCTACCTCTACTCTACTGCACTGTACTCTACCTCTACTATACTCCACTGTACTCTACCTCTACAGTGCTCCACTGTACTCTACCTCTACTGTACTCCAATGTACTCTACCTCTACTGTGCTCCACTGTACTCTACCTCTACTGTGCTCCACTGTACAATACCTCTATTGTAGTCCACTGTACTCTACCTCTACTGTGCTCCACTCTACTCTACCTCTACTGTGCTCCACTGTACTCTATCTCTACTCTAATCCACCGTACTCTATCTCTACTCTACTCCACTCTACTCTATCTCTATTGTACTCCACTGTACTCTACCTCTACTCTACTCTACTGTACTCCACCTCTACTGTGCTCCACTGTACTCCACTGTACTCTAGCTCTACTGTGCTCCACTGTACTCTACCTCTACTGTGCTCTACTGTACTCTATCTCTACTGTGCTCCACTGTACTCTACCTCTACTGTACTCCACTGTACTCCACCTCTACAGTGCTCCACTGTACTCTAACTCTACTGTACTCCAATGTACTCTACCTCTACTCTGCTCTACTGTACTCTATCTCTACTGTGCTCTACTGTACTCTACCTCTATTACACTCCACTGTACTCTACCTCTACTGTGCTCCACTGTACTCTACCTCTACTGTGCTCCACTGTACACTACCTCTACTGTAGTCCACTGTACTCTACCTCTACTGTGCTCCACTCTACTCTACCTCTACTGTGCTCAGCTGTACTCTACCTCTACTGTACTCCACTGTACTCTATCTCTTCTGTACTACACTGTACTCTTCCTCTACTGTGCTCCACTGTACTCTACCTCTACTGTGCTCTACTGTACTCTATCTCTACTGTGCTCTACTGTACTCTACCTCTACTATACTCCACTGTACTCTACCTCTACTGTGCTCCACTGTACTCTACCTCTACTGTGCTCCACTGTACACTACCTCTACTGTACTCCACTGTACTCTACCTCTACTGTGCTCCACTCCACTCTACCTCTACTGTGCTCCACTGTACTCTACCTCTACTGTGCTCTACTGTACTCTATCTCTACTGTGCTCCACTGTACTCTACCTCTACTGTACTCTACTCTACTCCACCTCTAATGTGCTCCACTCTACTCTACCTCTACTGTACTCCACTGTACTCTACCTCTACTCTGCTCTACTGTACTCTATCTCTACTGTGCTCCACTGTACTCTACCTCTACTGTACTCTACTGTAGTCTACCTCAACTATACTCCACTGTACTCTACCTCTACTGTGCTCCACTGTACTCTACCTCTACTGTGCTCTACTGTACTCTATCTCTACTGTGCTCCACTGTACTCTACCTCTACTGTACTCCACTGTAGTCTACCTAAACTATACTCCACTCTACTCTACCTCCACTGTGCTCCACTGTACTCTACCTCAACTATACTCCACTGTACTCTATCTCTACTCTAATCCACTGTACTCTATCTCTACTCTACTCCACTCTACTCTATCTCTACTGTACTCCACTGTACTCTACCTCTACTCTACTCTACTGTACTCCACCTCTACTGTGCTCCACTGTACTCCACTGTACTCTAGCTCTACTGTGCTCCACTGTACTCTACCTCTACTGTGCTCTACTGTACTCTATCTCTACTGTGCTCCACTGTACTCTACCTCTACTGTACTCTACTGTAGTCTACCTCAACTATACTCCACTGTACTCTACCTCTACTGTGCTCCACTGTACTCTACCTCTACTGTGCTCTACTGTACTCTATCTCTACTGTGCTCCACTGTACTCTACCTCTACTGTACTCCACTGTAGTCTACCTAAACTATACTCCACTCTACTCTACCTCCACTGTGCTCCACTGTACTCTACCTCAACTATACTCCACTGTACTCTATCTCTACTCTAATCCACTGTACTCTATCTCTACTCTACTCCACTCTACTCTATCTCTACTGTACTCCACTGTACTCTACCTCTACTCTACTCTACTGTACTCCACCTCTACTGTGCTCCACTGTACTCCACTGTACTCTAGCTCTACTGTGCTCCACTGTACTCTACCTCTACTGTGCTCTACTGTACTCTATCTCTACTGTGCTCCACTGTACTCTACCTCTACTGTACTCCACTGTACTCCACCTCTACAGTGCTCCACTGTACTCTACCTCTACTGTACTCCAATGTACTCTACCTCTACTCTGCTCTACTGTACTCTATCTCTACTGTGCTCTACTGTACTCTACCTCTATTATACTCCACTGTACTCTACGTCTACTGTGCTCCACTGTACTCTACCTCTACTGTGCTCCACTGTACACTACCTCTACTGTAGTCCAATGTACTCTACCTCTACTGTGCTCCACTCTACTCTACCTCTACTGTGCTCAGCTGTACTCTACCTCTACTGTACTCCACTGTACTCTATCTCTTCTGTACTACACTGTACTCTTCCTCTACTGTGCTCCACTGTACTCTACCTCTACTGTGCTCTACTGTACTCTATCTCTACTGTGCTCTACTGTACTATACCTCTACTATACTCCACTGTACTCTACCTCTACTGTGCTCCACTGTACTCTACAACCTACTGTGCTCCAATGTACACTACCTCTACTGTACTCCACTGTACTCTACCTCTACTGTGCTCCACTCTACTCTACCTCTACTGTGCTCCACTGTACTCTACCTCTACTGTGCTCTACTGTACTCTATCTCTACTGTGCTCCACTGTACTCTACCTCTACTGTACTCTACTCTACTCCACCTCTAATGTGCTCCACTCTACTCTACCTCTACTGTACTCCACTGTACTCTACCTCTACTCTGCTCTACTGTACTCTATCTCTACTGTGCTTCACTGTACCCTACCTCTACTGTACTCTACTGTAGTCTACCTCAACTATACTCCACTGTACTCTACCTCTACTGTGCTCCACTGTACTCTACCTCTACTGTGCTCTACTGTACTCTATCTCTACTGTGCTCCACTGTACTCTACCTCTACTGTACTCCACTGTAGTCTACCTAAACTATACGCCACTCTACTCTACCTCCACTGTGCTCCACTGTACTCTACCTCAACTATACTCCACTGTACTCTATCTCTACTCTAATCCACTGTACTCTATCTCTACTCTACTCCACTCTACTCTATCTCTACTGTACTCCACTGTACTCTACCTCTACTCTACTCTACTGTACTCCACCTCTACTGTGCTCCACTGTACTCCACTGTACTCTAGCTCTACTGTGCTCCACTGTACTCTACCTCTACTGTGCTCTACTGTACTCTATCTCTACTGTTCTCCACTGTACTCTACCTCTACTGTACTCCACTGTACTCCACCTCTACAGTGCTCCACTGTACTCTACCTCTACTGTACTCCAATGTACTCTACCTCTACTCTGCTCTACTGTACTCTATCTCTACTCTGCTCTACTGTACTCTACCTCTATTATACTCCACTGTACTCTACCTCTACTGTGCTCCACTGTACTCTACCTCTACTGTGCTCCACTGTACACTACCTCTACTGTAGTCCAATGTACTCTACCTCTACTGTGCTCCACTCTACTCTACCTCTACTGTGCTCAGCTGTACTCTACCTCTACTGTACTCCACTGTACTCTATCTCTTCTGTACTACACTGTACTCTTCCTCTACTGTGCTCCACTGTACTCTACCTCTACTGTGCTCTACTGTACTCTATATCTACTGTGCTCTACTGTACTCTACCTCTACTATACTCTACCTCTACTATACTCCACTGTACTCTACCTCTACTGTGCTCCACTGTACTCTACCTCTACTGTGCTCCACTGTACACTACCTCTACTGTACTCCACTGTACTCTACCTCTACTGTGCTCCACTCTACTCTACCTCTACTGTGCTCCACTGTACTCTACCTCTACTGTGCTCTACTGTACTCTATCTCTACTGTGCTACACTGTACTCTACCTCTACTGTACTCTACTCTACTCCACCTCTAATGTGCTCCACTCTACTCTACCTCTACTGTACTCCACTGTACTCTACCTCTACTCTGCTCTACTGTACTCTATCTCTACTGTGCTCCACTGTACTCTACCTCTACTGTACTCTACTGTAGTCTACCTCAACTATACTCCACTGTACTCTACCTCTACTGTGCTCCACTGTACTCTACCTCTACTGTGCTCTACTGTACTCTATCTCTACTGTGCTCCACTGTACTCTACCTCTACTGTACTCCACTGTAGTCTACCTAAACTATACTCCACTCTACTCTACCTCCACTGTGCTCCACTGTACTCTACCTCAACTATACTCCACTGTACTCTATCTCTACTCTAATCCACTGTACTCAATCTCTACTCTACTCCACTGTGCTCTATCTCTACTGTACTCCACTGTACTCTACCTCTACTCTACTCTACTGTACTCCACCTCTACTGTGCTCCACTGTACTCCACTGTACTCCAGCTCTACTGTGCTCCACTGTACTCTACATCTACTGTGCTCCACTGTACTCTACCTCTACTGTACTCCACTGTACTCTACCTCTACTGTACTCCACTGTACTCTACCTCTACTATATTCCACTGTACTCTACTTCTACT
Organism: Tiaroga cobitis; assembly: GCA_030578255.1. Taxonomy (NCBI): domain Eukaryota; kingdom Metazoa; phylum Chordata; class Actinopteri; order Cypriniformes; family Leuciscidae; genus Tiaroga; species Tiaroga cobitis. Next base: position 713,373 of record JAROOI010000042.1, on the reverse strand, counting down.
GTGCTCTACTGTACTCTATCTCTACTGTACTCCACTGTACTCTACCTCTACTGTACTGTACTGTTCTCTAAGTCTACTGTACTCTACTGTACTCCACCTCTACTGTGCTCCACTGTACTCCACTGTACTCTACCTCTACTGTGCTCCACTGTACTCTACCTCTACTGTACTCCACTGTACTCTATCTCTACTGTGCTCCACTGTACTCTACCTCTACTGTACTCCACTGTACTCCACCTCTACAGTGCTCCACTGTACTCTACCTCTACTGTACTCCAATGTACTCTACCTCTACTCTGCTCTACTGTACTCTATCTCTACTGTGCTCTACTGTACTCTACCTCTATTATACTCCACTGTACTCTACCTCTACTGTGCTCCACTGTACTCTACCTCTACTGTGCTCCACTGTACACTACCTCTACTGTAGTCCAATGTACTCTACCTCTACTGTGCTCCACTCTACTCTACCTCTACTGTGCTCAGCTGTATTCTACCTCTACTGTACTCCACTGCACTCTATCTCTTCTGTACTACACTGTACTCTTCCTCTACTGTGCTCCATTGTACTCTACCTCTACTGTGCTCCACTGTACTCTATCTCTACTGTGCTCAACTGTACTCTACCTCTACTATACTCCACTGTACTCTACCTCTACTGTGCTCCACTGTACTCTACCTCTACTGTGCTCCACTGTACACTACCTCTACTGTACTCCACTGTACTCTACCTCTACTGTGCTCCACTCTACTCTACCTCTACTGTGCTCCACTGTACTCTACCTCTACTGTGCTCTACTGTACTCTATCTCTACTGTGCTCCACTGTACTCTACCTCTACTGTACTCTACTCTACTCCACCTCTAATGTGCTCCACTCTACTCTACCTCTACTGTACTCCACTGTACTCTACCTCTACTCTGCTCTACTGTACTCTATCTCTACTGTGCTCCACTGTACTCTACCTCTACTGTACTCTACTGTAGTCTACCTCAACTATACTCCACTGTACTCTACCTCTACTGTGCTCCACTGTACTCTACCTCTACTGTGCTCTACTGTACTCTATCTCTACTGTGCTCCACTGTACTCTACCTCTACTGTACTCCACTGTAGTCTACCTAAACTATACTCCACTCTACTCTACCTCCACTGTGCTCCACTGTACTCTACCTCAACTATACTCCACTGTACTCTATCTCTACTCTAATCCACTGTACTCTATCTCTACTCTACTCCACTGTGCTCTATCTCTACTGTACTCCACTGTACTCTACCTCTACTCTACTCTACTGTACTCCACCTCTACTGTGTTCCACTGTACTCCACTGTACTCCAGCTCTACTGTGCTCCACTGTACTATACATCTACTCTGCTCCACTGTACTCTACCTCTACTGTACTCCACTGTACTCTACCTCTACTGTACTCCACTGTACTCTACCTCTACTATACTCCACTGTACTCTACCTCTACTGTGCTCTACTGTACTCTATCTCTACTGTACTCCACTGTACTCTACCTCTACTGTACTGTACTGTTCTCTAAGTCTACTGTACTCTACTGTACTCCACCTCTACTGTGCTCCACTGTACTCCACTGTACTCTACCTCTACTGTGCTCCACTGTACTCTACCTCTACTGTACTCCACTGTACTCTATCTCTACTGTGCTCCACTGTACTCTACCTCTACTGTACTCCACTGTACTCTATCTCTACTGTTCTCCACTGTACTCTACCTCTACTGTGCACCACTGTACTCCACTGTACTCTATCTCTACTGTGATCCACTGTACTCTACCTCTGCTGTGCTCCACTGTACTCTATCTCTACTCTACTCCACTGTACTCTCTCTATTTTACTCCACTGTACTCTACCTCTACTGTACTCTACTGTACTCCACCTCTACTGTGCTCCACTGTACTCCACTGTACTCTTCCTCTACTGTACTCCACTGTACTCTATCTCTACTGTGCTCCACTGTACTCTACCTCTACTGTGCTCTACTGTACTCTTCTCTACTGTGCTCCACTGTACTCTATTTCTACTGTGCCCCACTGTACTCTACATCTACTGTGCTCCACTGTACTCTACCTCTACTGTGCTCCACTGTACACTACCTCTACTGTACTCCACCGTACTCTACCTCTACTGTGCTCCACTGTACTCTACCTCTACTGTGCTCCACTGTGCTCTACCTCTACTGTACTCCACTGTACTCTACCTCTACTCTGCTCTACTGTGCTCTACCTCTACTGTACTCCACTGTACTCTATCTCTACTGTACTCCACTGTAATCTATCTCTACTGTGCTCCACTCTACTATTCCTCTACTGTGCTCCACTGTACTCCACTGTCATCTATCTCTACTGTGATCCACTGTACTCTACCTCTGCTGTGCTCCACTGTAGTCTATCTCTACTCTACTCCACTGTACTCTACCTCTACTGTTCTCCACTGTACTCTACCTCTACTGTACTCCACTCTACTCTACCTCTACTGTGCTCCACTGTACTCTACCTCTAATGTACTCCACTGTACTCTACCTCTACTGTACTCTTCTCTACTCCACCTCTAATGTGCTCCACTCTACTCTACCTCTACTGTACTCCACTGTACTCTACCTCTACTGTACTCCACTGTACTCTACCTCTACTATACTCCACTGCACTTATCTCTACAGTGTTCTACTGTACTCTACCTCTACTGTACTCCACTGTACTCTACCTCTACTCTGCTCTACTGTACTCTATCTCTACTGTGCTCCACTGTACTCTACCTCTACTGTGCTCCACTGTACTGTATATCTACTGTACTCCACTGTACACTACCTCTACAGTGCTCCACTGTGCTCTACCTCTACTGTACTCCACTGTACTCTACCTCTACTCCGCTCTACTCTACTCAATCTCTACTGTACTCCACTGTACGCTATCTCTACTGTACTCCACTGTAGTCTACCTCAACTATACTCCTCTGTACTCTACCTCTACTGTGCTCCACTGTACTCTACATCTACTGTGCTCCACTGTACTCTACCTCTACTCTACTGCACTGTACTCTACCTCTACTATACTCCACTGTACTCTACCTCTACAGTGCTCCACTGTACTCTACCTCTACTTTACTCCAATGTACTCTACCTCTACTGTGCTCCACTGTACTCTACCTCTACTGTGCTCCACTGTACAATACCTCTATTGTAGTCCACTGTACTCTACCTCTACTGTGCTCCACTCTACTCTACCTCTACTGTGCTCCACTGTACTCTATCTCTACTCTAATCCACTGTACTCTATCTCTACTCTACTCCACTCTACTCTATCTCTACTGTACTCCACTGTACTCTACCTCTACTCTACTCTACTGTACTCCACCTCTACTGTGCTCCACTGTACTCCACTGTACTCTAGCTCTACTGTGCTCCACTGTACTCTACCTCTACTGTAGTCCACTGTACTCTACCTCTACTGTGCTCCACTCTACTCTACCTCTACTGTGCTCAGCTGTACTCTACCTCTACTGTACTCCACTGTACTCTATCTCTTCTGTACTACACTGTACTCTTCCTCTACTGTGTCTCCACTGTACTCTACCTCTACTGTGCTCTACTGTACTCTATCTCTACTGTGCTCTACTGTACTCTACTTCTACTATACTCCACTGTACTCTACCTCTACTGTACTCCACTGTACTCTACCTCTACTGTGCTCCACTGTACACTACCTCTACTGTACTCCACTGTACTCTACCTCTACTGTGCTCCACTCTACTCTACCTCTACTGTGCTCCACTGTACTCTACCTCTACTGTGCTCTACTGTACTCTATCTCTACTGTGCTCCACTGTACTCTACCTCTACTGTACTCTACTCTACTCCACCTCTAATGTGCTCCACTCTACTCTACCTCTACTGTACTCCACTGTACTCTACCTCTACTCTGCTCTACTGTACTCTATCTCTACTGTGCTCCACTGTACTCTACCTCTACTGTACTCTACTGTAGTCTACCTAAACTATACTCCACTGTACTCTACCTCTACTGTGCTCTACTGTACTCTACCTCTACTGTGCTCTATTGTACTCTATCTCTACTGTGCTCCACTGTACTCTACCTCTACTGTACTCCACTGTAGTCTACCTAAACTATACTCCACTCTACTCTACCTCCACTGTGCTCCACTGTACTCTACCTCAACTATACTCCACTGTACTCTATCTCTACTCTAATCCACTGTACTCTATCTCTACTCTACTCCACTCTACTCTATCTCTACTGTACTCCACTGTACTCTACCTCTACTCTACTCTACTGTACTCCACCTCTACTGTGCTCCACTGTACTCCACTGTACTCCAGCTCTACTGTGCTCCACTGTACTCTACATCTACTGTGCTCCACTGTACTCTACCTCTACTGTACTCCACTGTACTCTACCTCTACTGTACTCCACTGTACTCTACCTCTACTGTACTCCACTGTATTCTACCTCTACTGTGCTCTACTGTACTCTATCTCTACTGTAATCCACTGTACTCTACCTCTACTCTAATCCACTGTACTCTATCTCTACTCTACTCCACTCTACTCTATCTCTACTGTACTCCACTGTACTCTACCTCTACTCTACTCTACTGTACTCCACCTCTACTGTGCTCCACTGTACTCCACTGTACTCCAGCTCTACTGTGCTCCACTGTACTCTACATCTACTGTGCTCCATTGTACTCTACCTCTACTGTACTCCACTCTACTCCACCTCTACAGTGTTTTATTGTACTCTACCTCTACTGTACTCCACTGTACTCTACCTCTACTCTGCTCTACTGTACTCTATCTCTACTGTGCTCCACTGTACTCTACCTCTACTGTACTCCACTGTAGTCTACCTCAACTATACTCCACTGTACTCTACCTCTACTGTGCTCCACTGTACTCTACCGCAACTATACTCCACTGTACTCTATCTCTACTCTAATCCACTGTACTCTATCTCAACTCTACTCCACTGTACTCTATCTCTACTGTACTCCACTGTACTCTACCTCTACTCTACTCTACTGTACTCCACCTCTACTGTGCTCCACTGTACTCCACTGTACTCTAGCTCTACTGTGCTCCACTGTACTCTACCTCTACTGTGCTCTACTGTACTCTATATCTACTGTGCTCCACTGTACTTTACCTCTACTGTACTCCACTGTACTCCACCTCTACAGTGCTCCACTGTACTTCCTCTACTGTGCTCCACTGTACTCTACCTCTACTGTGCTCTACTGTACTCTATCTCTACTGTGCTCTACTGTACTCTACCTCTACTATACTCCACTGTACTCTACCTCTACTGTGCTCCACTGTACTCTACCTCTACTGTGCTCCACTGTACACTACCTCTACTGTACTCCACTGTACTCTACCTCTACTGTGCTCCACTCTACTCTACCTCTACTGTGCTCCACTGTACTCTACCTCTACTGTGCTCTACTGTACTCTATCTCTACTGTGCTCCACTGTACTCTACCTCTACTGTACTCTACTCTACTCCAACTCTAATGTGCTCCACTCTACTCTACCTCTACTGTACTCCACTGTACTCTACCTCTACTCTGCTCTACTGTACTCTATCTCTACTATGCTCCACTGTACTCTACCTCTACTGTACTCTACTGTAGTCTACCTCAACTATACTCCACTGTACTCTACCTCTACTGTGCTCCACTGTACTCTACCTCTACTGTGCTCTACTGTACTCTATCTCTACTGTGCTCCACTGTACTCTACCTCTACTGTACTCCACTGTAGTCTACCTAAACTATACTCCACTCTACTCTACCTCCACTGTGCTCCACTGTACTCTACCTCTACTCTACTCTACTCTACTCTACTCCACCTCTACTGTGCTCCACTGTACTCCACTGTACTCCAGCTCTACTGTGCTCCACTGTACTCTACCTCTACTGTACTCCACTGTACTCTACATCTACTGTGCTCCACTGTACTCTACCTCTACTGTACTCCACTGTACTCTAGCTCTACTGTACTCCACTGTACTCTAGCTCTACTGTACTCCACTGTATTCTACCTCTACTGTGCTCTACTGTACTCTATCTCTACTGTACTCCACTGTACTCTACGTCTACTGTACTGTACTGTTCTCTAAGTCTACTGTACTCTACTGTACTCCACCTCTACTGTACTCCACTGTACTCCACTGTACTCTACCTCTACTGTGCTCCACTGTACTCTACCTCTACTGTACTCCACTGTACTCTATCTCTACTGTTCTCCACTGTACTCTACCTCTACTGTGCACCACTGTACTCCACTGTACTCTATCTCTACTGTGATCCACTGTACTCTACCTCTGCTGTGCTCCACTGTACTCTATCTCTACTCTACTCCACTGTACTCTATCTCTATTTTACTCCACTCTACTCTACCTCTACTGTACTCTACTGTACTCCACCTCTACTGTGCTCCATTGTACTCCACTGTACTCTTCCTCTACTGTACTCCACTGTACTCTATCTCTACTGTGCTCCACTGTACTCTACCTCTAATGTGCTCTACTGTACTCTTCTCTACTGTGATCCACTGTACTCTATTTCTACTGTACCCCACTGTACTCTACCTCTACTGTGCTCCACTGTACTCTACCTCTACTGTGCTCCACTGTACACTACCTCTACTGTACTCCACTGTACTCTACCTCTACTGTACTCCACTGTACTCTATCTCTACTGTTCTCCACTGTACTCTACCTCTACTGTGCACCACTGTACTCCACTGTACTCTACCTCTACTGTGCTCTACTGTACTCTATCTCTACTATGCTCACCTGTACTCTACCTCTACTGTACTCCACTGTACTCCACCTCTACAGTGCTCCACTGTACTCTACCTCTACTGTACTCCACTGTACTCTACCTCTTCTCTGCTCTATTGTACCCTATCTCTACTGTGCTCCACTGTACTCTACCTCTACTGTACTCCACTGTACTCCACCTCTACAGTGTTCTACTGTACTCTACCTCTACTGTACTCCACTGTACTCTACCTCTACTCTGCTCTACTGTACTCTATCTCTACTGTGCTCCACTGTACTCTACCTCTACTGTACTCCACTGTACTCCACCTCTACAGTGCTCCACTGTACTCTACCTCTACTGTACTCCACTGTACTCTACCTCTACTGTGCTCCACTGTACTCTACCTCTACTGTGCTCTACTGTACTCTATCTCTACTGTGCTCCACTGTAATCTACCTCTACTGTACTCCACTGTACTCCACCTCTACAGTGCTCCACTGTACTCTACCTCTACTGTACTCCACTGTACTCTACCTCTACTCTGCTCTACTGTACTCTATCTCTACTGTGCTCCACTGTAGTCTACCTAAACTATACTCCACTCTACTCTACCTCCACTGTGCTCCACTGTACTCTACCTCAACTATACTCCACTGTACTCTATCTCTACTCTGCTCTACTGTACTCTACCTCTACTGTACTCCACTGTACTCTACCTCTACTGTACTCCACTGTACTCTACCTCTACTATACTCCACTGTACTCTACCTCTACTCTGCTCTACTGTACTCTATCTCTACTGTACTCCACTGTAGTCTACCTAAACTATACTCCACTCTACTCTACCTCCACTGTGCTCCACTGTACTCTACCTCAACTATACTCCACTGTACTCTATCTCTACTCTGCTCTACTGTACTCTACCTCTACTGTACTCCACTGTACTCTACCTCTACTGTACTCTACTGTACTCCACCTCTACTGTGCTCCACTGTACTCCACTGTACTCTACCTCTACTGTAATCCACTGTACTCTACCTCTACTAGACTCCACTGTACTCTATCTCTACTGTGCTCCACTGTACTCTACCTCTACTGTACTCTACTGTACTCCATATCTACTGTGCTCCACTGTACTCTACCTCTACTGTACTCCACTGTACTCCACCTCTACAGTGCTCCACTGTACTCTACCTCTACTGTACTCCAATGTACTCTACCTCTACTCTGCTCTACTGTACTCTATCCCTACTGTGCTCTACTGTACTCTACCTCTATTATACTCCACTGTACTCTACCTCTACTGTGCTCCACTGTACTCTACCTCTACTGTGCTCCACTGTACACTACCTCTACTGTAGTCCAATGTACTCTACCTCTACTGTGCTCCACTCTACTCTACCTCTACTGTGCTCAGCTGTACTCTACCTCTACTGTACTCCACTGTACTCTATCTCTTCTGTACTACACTGTACTCTTCCTCTACTGTGCTCCACTGTACTCTACCTCTACTGTGCTCTACTGTACTCTATCTCTACTGTGCTCTACTGTACTCTACCTCTATTATACTCCACTGTACTCTACCTCTACTGTGCTCCACTCTACTCTACCTCTACTGTGCTCCACTGTACACTACCTCTACTGTAGTCCAATGTACTCTACCTCTACTGTGCTCCACTCTACTCTACCTCTACTGTGCTCAGCTGTACTCTACCTCTACTGTACTCCACTGTACTCTATCTCTTCTGTACTACACTGTACTCTTCCTCTACTGTGCTCCACTGTACTCTACCTCTACTGTGCTCTACTTTACTCTATCTCTACTGTGCTCTACTGTACTATACCTCTACTATACTCCACTGTACTCTACCTCTACTGTGCTCCACTGTACTCTACCTCTACTGTGCTCCAATGTACACTACCTCTACTGTACTCCACTGTACTCTACCTCTACTGTGCTCCACTCTACTCTACCTCTACTGTGCTCCACTGTACTCTACCTCTACTGTGCTCTACTGTACTCTATCTCTACTGTGCTCCACTGTACTCTACCTCTACTGTACTCTACTCTACTCCACCTCTAATGTGCTCCACTCTACTCTACCTCTACTGTACTCCACTGTACTCTACCTCTACTCTGCTCTACTGTACTCTATCTCTACTGTGCTCCACTGTACTCTACCTCTACTGTACTCTACTGTAGTCTACCTCAACTATACTCCACTGTACTCTACCTCTACTGTGCTCCACTGTACTCTACCTCTACTGTGCTCTACTGTACTCTATCTCTACTGTGCTCCACTGTACTCTACCTCTACTGTACTCCACTGTAGTCTACCTAAACTATACTCCACTCTACTCTACCTCCACTGTGCTCCACTGTACTCTACCTCAACTATACTCCACTGTACTCTATCTCTACTCTAATCCACTGTACTCTATCTCTACTCTACTCCACTCTACTCTATCTCTACTGTACTCCACTGTACTCTACCTCTACTCTACTCTACTGTACTCCACCTCTACTGTGCTCCACTGTACTCCACTGTACTCTAGCTCTACTGTGCTCCACTGTACTCTACCTCTACTGTGCTCTACTGTACTCTATCTCTACTGTGCTCCACTGTACTCTACCTCTACTGTACTCCACTGTACTCCACCTCTACAGTGCTCCACTGTACTCTACCTCTACTGTACTCCAATGTACTCTACCTCTACTCTGCTCTACTGTACTCTATCTCTACTGTGCTCTACTGTACTCTACCTCTATTATACTCCACTGTACTCTACCTCTACTGTGCTCCACTGTACTCTACCTCTACTGTGCTCCACTGTACACTACCTCTACTGTAGTCCAATGTACTCTACCTCTACTGTGCTCCACTCTACTCTACCTCTACTGTGCTCAGCTGTACTCTACCTCTACTGTACTCCACTGTACTCTATCTCTTCTGTACTACACTGTACTCTTCCTCTACTGTGCTCCACTGTACTCTACCTCTACTGTGCTCTACTGTACTCTATATCTACTGTGCTCTACTGTACTCTACCTCTACTATACTCCACTGTACTCTACCTCTACTGTGCTCCACTGTACTCTACCTCTACTGTGCTCCACTGTACACTACCTCTACTGTACTCCACTGTACTCTACCTCTACTGTGCTCCACTCTACTCTACCTCTACTGTGCTCCACTGTACTCTACCTCTACTGTGCTCTACTGTACTCTATCTCTACTGTGCTCCACTGTACTCTACCTCTACTGTACTCTACTCTACTCCACCTCTAATGTGCTCCACTCTACTCTACCTCTACTGTACTCCACTGTACTCTACCTCTACTCTGCTCTACTGTACTCTATCTCTACTGTGCTCCACTGTACTCTACCTCTACTGTACTCTACTGTAGTCTACCTCAACTATACTCCACTGTACTCTACCTCTACTGTGCTCCACTGTACTCTACCTCTACTGTGCTCTACTGTACTCTATCTCTACTGTGCTCCACTGTACTCTACCTCTACTGTACTCCACTGTAGTCTACCTAAACTATACTCCACTCTACTCTACCTCCACTGTGCTCCACTGTACTCTACCTCAACTATACTCCACTGTACTCTATCTCTACTCTAATCCACTGTACTCAATCTCTACTCTACTCCACTGTGCTCTATCTCTACTGTACTCCACTGTACTCTACCTCTACTCTACTCTACTGTACTCCACCTCTACTGTGCTCCACTGTACTCCACTGTACTCCAGCTCTACTGTGCTCCACTGTACTCTACATCTACTGTGCTCCACTGTACTCTACCTCTACTGTACTCCACTGTACTCTACCTCTACTGTACTCCACTGTACTCTACCTCTACTATACTCCACTGTACTCTACCTCTACTGTGCTCTACTGTACTCTATCTCTACTGTACTCCACTGTACTCTACCTCTACTGTACTGTACTGTTCTCTAAGTCTACTGTACTCTACTGTACTCCACCTCTACTGTGCTCCACTGTACTCCACTGTACTCTACCTCTACTGTGCTCCACTGTACTCTACCTCTACTGTACTCCACTGTACTCTATCTCTACTGTGCTCCACTGTACTTTACCTCTAATGTGCTCTACTGTACTCTTCTCTACTGTGATCCACTGTACTCTATTTCTACTGTACCCCACTGTACTCTACCTCTACTGTGCTCCACTGTACTCTACCTCTACTGTGCTCCACTGTACACTACCTCTACTGTACTCCACTGTACTCTACCTCTACTGTACTCCACTGTACTCTATCTCTACTGTTCTCCACTGTACTCTACCTCTACTGTGCACCACTGTACTCCACTGTACTCTACCTCTACTGTGCTCTACTGTACTCTATCTCTACTATGCTCACCTGTACTCTACCTCTACTGTACTCCACTGTACTCCACCTCTACAGTGCTCCACTGTACTCTACCTCTACTGTACTCCACTGTACTCTACCTCTTCTCTGCTCCATTGTACCCTATCTCTACTGTGCTCCACTGTACTCTACCTCTACTGTACTCCACTGTACTCCACCTCTACAGTGTTCTACTGTACTCTACCTCTACTGTACTCCACTGTACTCTACCTCTACTCTGCTCTACTGTACTCTATCTCTACTGTGCTCCACTGTACTCTACCTCTACTGTACTCCACTGTACTCCACCTCTACAGTGCTCCACTGTACTCTACCTCTACTTTACTCCACTGTACTCTACCTCTACTGTGCTCCACTGTACTCTACCTCTACTGTGCTCTACTGTACTCTTTCTCTACTGTGCTCCACTGTAATCTACCTCTACTGTACTCCACTGTACTCCACCTCTACAGTGCTCCACTGTACTCTACCTCTACTGTACTCCACTGTACTCTACCTCTACTCTGCTCTACTGTACTCTATCTCTACTGTGCTCCACTGTACTCTACCTCTACTGTACTCCACTGTAGTCTACCTAAACTATACTCCACTCTACTCTACCTCCACTGTGCTCCACTGTACTCTACCTCAACTATACTCCACTGTACTCTATCTCTACTCTGCTCTACTGTACTCTACCTCTACTGTACTCCACTGTACTCTACCTCTACTGTACTCCACTGTACTCTACCTCTACTATACTCCACTGTACTCTACCTCTACTGTGCTCTACTGTACTCTATCTCTACTGTGCTCTACTGTACTCTACCTCTATTATACTCCACTGTACTCTACCTCTACTGTGCTCCACTCTACTCTACCTCTACTGTGCTCCACTGTACACTACCTCTACTGTAGTCCAATGTACTCTACCTCTACTGTGCTCCACTCTACTCTACCTCTACTGTGCTCAGCTGTACTCTACCTCTACTGTACTCCACTGTACTCTATCTCTTCTGTACTACACTGTACTCTTCCTCTACTGTGCTCCACTGTACTCTACCTCTACTGTGCTCTACTGTACTCTATCTCTACTGTGCTCTACTGTACTATACCTCTACTATACTCCACTGTACTCTACCTCTACTGTGCTCCACTGTACTCTACCTCTACTGTGCTCCAATGTACACTACCTCTACTGTACTCCACTGTACTCTACCTCTACTGTGCTCCACTCTACTCTACCTCTACTGTGCTCCACTGTACTCTACCTCTACTGTGCTCTACTGTACTCTATCTCTACTGTGCTCCACTGTACTCTACCTCTACTGTACTCTACTCTACTCCACCTCTAATGTGCTCCACTCTACTCTACCTCTACTGTACTCCACTGTACTCTACCTCTACTCTGCTCTACTGTACTCTATCTCTACTGTGCTCCACTGTACTCTACCTCTACTGTACTCTACTGTAGTCTACCTCAACTATACTCCACTGTACTCTACCTCTACTGTGCTCCACTGTACTCTACCTCTACTGTGCTCTACTGTACTCTATCTCTACTGTGCTCCACTGTACTCTACCTCTACTGTACTCCACTGTAGTCTACCTAAACTATACTCCACTCTACTCTACCTCCACTGTGCTCCACTGTACTCTACCTCAACTATACTCCACTGTACTCTATCTCTACTCTAATCCACTGTACTCTATCTCTACTCTACTCCACTCTACTCTATCTCTACTGTACTCCACTGTACTCTACCTCTACTCTACTCTACTGTACTCCACCTCTACTGTGCTCCACTGTACTCCACTGTACTCTAGCTCTACTGTGCTCCACTGTACTCTACCTCTACTGTGCTCTACTGTACTCTATCTCTACTGTGCTCCACTGTACTCTACCTCTACTGTACTCCACTGTACTCCACCTCTACAGTGCTCCACTGTACTCTACCTCTACTGTACTCCAATGTACTCTACCTCTACTCTGCTCTACTGTACTCTATCTCTACTGTGCTCTACTGTACTCTACCTCTATTATACTCCACTGTACTCTACCTCTACTGTGATCCACTGTACTCTACCTCTACTGTGCTCCACTGTACACTACCTCTACTGTAGTCCAATGTACTCTACCTCTACTGTGCTCCACTCTACTCTACCTCTACTGTGCTCAGCTGTACTCTACCTCTACTGTACTCCACTGTACTCTATCTCTTCTGTACTACACTGTACTCTTCCTCTACTGTGCTCCACTGTACTCTACCTCTACTGTGCTCTACTGTACTCTATATCTACTGTGCTCTACTGTACTCTACCTCTACTATACTCCACTGTACTCTACCTCTACTGTGCTCCACTGTACTCTACCTCTACTATGCTCCACTGTACACTACCTCTACTGTACTCCACTGTACTCTACCTCTACTGTGCTCCACTCTACTCTACCTCTACTGTGCTCCACTGTACTCTACCTCTACTGTGCTCTACTGTACTCTATCTCTACTGTGCTCCACTGTACTCTACCTCTACTGTACTCTACTCTACTCCACCTCTAATGTGCTCCACTCTACTCTACCTCTACTGTACTCCACTGTACTCTACCTCTACTCTGCTCTACTGTACTCTATCTCTACTGTGCTCCACTGTACTCTACCTCTACTGTACTCTACTGTAGTCTACCTCAACTATACTCCACTGTACTCTACCTCTACTGTGCTCCACTGTACTCTACCTCTACTGTGCTCTACTGTACTCTATCTCTACTGTGCTCCACTGTACTCTACCTCTACTGTACTCCACTGTAGTCTACCTAAACTATACTCCACTCTACTCTACCTCCACTGTGCTCCACTGTACTCTACCTCAACTATACTCCACTGTACTCTATCTCTACTCTAATCCACTGTACTCAATCTCTACTCTACTCCACTGTGCTCTATCTCTACTGTACTCCACTGTACTCTACCTCTACTCTACTCTACTGTACTCCACCTCTACTGTGCTCCACTGTACTCCACTGTACTCCAGCTCTACTGTGCTCCACTGTACTCTACATCTACTGTGCTCCACTGTACTCTACCTCTACTGTACTCCACTGTACTCTACCTCTACTGTACTCCACTGTACTCTACCTCTACTATACTCCACTGTACTCTACCTCTACTGTGCTCTACTGTACTCTATCTCTACTGTACTCCACTGTACTCTACCTCTACTGTACTGTACTGTTCTCTAAGTCTACTGTACTCTACTGTACTCCACCTCTACTGTGCTCCACTGTACTCCACTGTACTCTACCTCTACTGTACTCCACTGTACTCCACCTCTACAGTGCTCCACTGTACTCTACCTCTACTGTACTCCAATGTACTCTACCTCTACTCTGCTCTACTCTACTCTATCTCTACTGTGCTCTACTGTACTCTACCTCTATTATACTCCACTGTACTCTACCTCTACTGTGCTCCACTGTACTCTACCTCTACTGTGCTCCACTGTACACTACCTCTACTGTAGTCCAATGTACTCTACCTCTACTGTGCTCCACTCTACTCTACCTCTACTGTGCTCAGCTGTACTCTACCTCTACTGTACTCCACTGCACTCTATCTCTTCTGTACTACACTGTACTCTTCCTCTACTGTGCTCCATTGTACTCTACCTCTACTGTGCTCCACTGTACTCTATCTCTACTGTGCTCTACTGTACTCTACCTCTACTATACTCCACTGTACTCTACCTCTACTGTGCTCCACTGTACTCTACCTCTACTGTGCTCCACTGTACACTACCTCTACTGTACTCCACTGTACTCTACCTCTACTGTGCTCCACTCTACTCTACCTCTACTGTGCTCCACTGTACTCTACCTCTACTGTGCTCTACTGTACTCTATCTCTACTGTGCTCCACTGTACTCTACCTCTACTGTACTCTACTCTACTCCACCTCTAATGTGCTCCACTCTACTCTACCTCTACTGTACTCCACTGTACTCTACCTCTACTCTGCTCTACTGTACTCTATCTCTACTGTGCTCCACTGTACTCTACCTCTACTGTACTCCACTGCACTCTATCTCTTCTGTACTACACTGTACTCTTCCTCTACTGTGCTCCATTGTACTCTACCTCTACTGTGCTCCACTGTACTCTATCTCTACTGTGCTCTACTGTACTCTACCTCTACTATACTCCACTGTACTCTACCTCTACTGTGCTCCACTGTACTCTACCTCTACTGTGCTCCACTGTACACTACCTCTACTGTACTCCACTGTACTCTACCTCTACTGTGCTCCACTCTACTCTACCTCTACTGTGCTCCACTGTACTCTACCTCTACTGTGCTCTACTGTACTCTATCTCTACTGTGCTCCACTGTACTCTACCTCTACTGTACTCTACTCTACTCCACCTCTAATGTGCTCCACTCTACTCTACCTCTACTGTACTCCACTGTACTCTACCTCTACTCTGCTCTACTGTACTCTATCTCTACTGTGCTCCACTGTACTCTACCTCTACTGTACTCTACTGTAGTCTACCTCAACTATACTCCACTGTACTCTACCTCAACTATACTCCACTGTACTCTATCTCTACTCTAATCCACTGTACTCTATCTCTACTCTACTCCACTGTGCTCTATCTCTACTGTACTCCACTGTACTCTACCTCTACTCTACTCTACTGTACTCCACCTCTACTGTGTTCCACTGTACTCCACTGTACTCCAGCTCTACTGTGCTCCACTGTACTATACATCTACTCTGCTCCACTGTACTCTACCTCTACTGTACTCCACTGTACTCTACCTCTACTGTACTCCACTGTACTCTACCTCTACTATACTCCACTGTACTCTACCTCTACTGTGCTCTACTGTACTCTATCTCTACTGTACTCCACTGTACTCTACCTCTACTGTACTGTACTGTTCTCTAAGTCTACTGTACTCTACTGTACTCCACCTCTACTGTGCTCCACTGTACTCCACTGTACTCTACCTCTACTGTGCTCCACTGTACTCTACCTCTACTGTACTCCACTGTACTCTATCTCTACTGTGCTCCACTGTACTCTACCTCTACTGTACTCCACTGTACTCTATCTCTACTGTTCTCCACTGTACTCTACCTCTACTGTGCACCACTGTACTCCACTGTACTCTATCTCTACTGTGATCCACTGTACTCTACCTCTGCTGTGCTCCACTGTACTCTATCTCTACTCTACTCCACTGTACTCTCTCTATTTTACTCCACTGTACTCTACCTCTACTGTACTCTACTGTACTCCACCTCTACTGTGCTCCACTGTACTCCACTGTACTCTTCCTCTACTGTACTCCACTGTACTCTATCTCTACTGTGCTCCACTGTACTCTACCTCTACTGTGCTCTACTGTACTCTTCTCTACTGTGCTCCACTGTACTCTATTTCTACTGTGCCCCACTGTACTCTACATCTACTGTGCTCCACTGTACTCTACCTCTACTGTGCTCCACTGTACACTACCTCTACTGTACTCCACTGTACTCTACCTCTACTGTGCTCCACTGTACTCTACCTCTACTGTGCTCCACTGTACTCTACCTCTACTCTGCTCCACTGTACTTTATCTCTACTGTACTCCACTGTACTCTACCTCCACAGTGCTCCACTGTGCTCTACCTCTACTGTACTCCACTGTACTCTACCTCTACTCTGCTCTACTGTGCTCTACCTCTACTGTACTCCACTGTACTCTATCTCTACTGTACTCCACTGTAATCTATCTCTACTGTGCTCCACTGTACTATTCCTCTACTGTGCTCCACTGTACTCCACTGTCATCTATCTCTACTGTGATCCACTGTACTCTACCTCTGCTGTGCTCCACTGTACTCTATCTCTACTCTACTCCACTGTACTCTACCTCTACTGTTCTCCACTGTACTCTACCTCTACTGTACTCCACTCTACTCTACCTCTACTGTGCTCCACTGTACTCTACCTCTAATGTACTCCACTGTACTCTACCTCTACTGTACTCTTCTCTACTCCACCTCTAATGTGCTCCACTCTACTCTACCTCTACTGTACTCAACTGTACTCTACCTCTACTGTACTCCACTGTACTCTACCTCTACTATACTCCACTGCACTTATCTCTACAGTGTTCTACTGTACTCTACCTCTACTGTACTCCACTGTACTCTACCTCTACTCTGCTCTACTGTACTCTATCTCTACTGTGCTCCACTGTACTCTACCTCTACTGTGCTCCACTGTACTGTATCTCTACTGTACTCCACTGTACACTACCTCTACAGTGCTCCACTGTGCTCTACCTCTACTGTACTCCACTGTACTCTACCTCTACTCCGCTCTACTCTACTCAATCTCTACTGTACTCCACTTTACGCTATCTCTACTGTACTCCACTGTAGTCTACCTCAACTATACTCCTCTGTACTCTACCTCTACTGTGCTCCACTGTACTCTACATCTACTGTGCTCCACTGTACTCTACCTCTACTCTACTGCACTGTACTCTACCTCTACTATACTCCACTGTACTCTACCTCTACAGTGCTCCACTGTACTCTACCTCTACTGTACTCCAATGTACTCTACCTCTACTGTGCTCCACTGTACTCTACCTCTACTGTGCTCCACTGTACAATACCTCTATTGTAGTCCACTGTACTCTACCTCTACTGTGCTCCACTCTACTCTACCTCTACTGTGCTCCACTGTACTCTATCTCTACTCTAATCCACTGTACTCTATCTCTACTCTACTCCACTCTACTCTATCTCTACTGTACTCCACTGTACTCTACCTCTACTCTACTCTACTGTACTCCACCTCTACTGTGCTCCACTGTACTCCACTGTACTCTAGCTCTACTGTGCTCCACTGTACTCTACCTCTACTGTAGTCCACTGTACTCTACCTCTACTGTGCTCCACTCTACTCTACCTCTACTGTGCTCAGCTGTACTCTACCTCTACTGTACTCCACTGTACTCTATCTCTTCTGTACTACACTGTACTCTTCCTCTACTGTGCTCCACTGTACTCTACCTCTACTGTGCTCTACTGTACTCTATCTCTACTGTGCTCTACTGTACTCTACCTCTACTATACTCCACTGTACTCTACCTCTACTGTACTCCACTGTACTCTACCTCTACTGTGCTCCACTGTACACTACCTCTACTGTACTCCACTGTACTCTACCTCTACTGTGCTCCACTCTACTCTACCTCTACTGTGCTCCACTGTACTCTACCTCTACTGTGCTCTACTGTACTCTATCTCTACTGTGCTCCACTGTACTCTACCTCTACTGTACTCTACTCTACTCCACCTCTAATGTGCTCCACTCTACTCTACCTCTACTGTACTCCACTGTACTCTACCTCTACTCTGCTCTACTGTACTCTATCTCTACTGTGCTCCACTGTACTCTACCTCTACTGTGCTCTACTGTACTCTATCTCTACTGTGCTCCACTGTACTCTACCTCTACTGTACTCTACTCTACTCCACCTCTAATGTGCTCCACTCTACTCTACCTCTACTGTACTCCACTGTACTCTACCTCTACTCTGCTCTACTGTACTCTATCTCTACTGTGCTCCACTGTACTCTACCTCTACTGTACTCTACTGTAGTCTACCTAAACTATACTCCACTGTACTCTACCTCTACTGTGCTCCACTGTACTCTACCTCTACTGTGCTCTATTGTACTCTATCTCTACTGTGCTCCACTGTACTCTACCTCTACTGTACTCCACTGTAGTCTACCTAAACTATACTCCACTCTACTCTACCTCCACTGTGCTCCACTGTACTCTACCTCAACTATACTCCACTGTACTCTATCTCTACTCTAATCCACTGTACTCTATCTCTACTCTACTCCACTCTACTCTATCTCTACTGTACTCCACTGTACTCTACCTCTACTCTACTCTACTGTACTCCACCTCTACTGTGCTCCACTGTACTCCACTGTACTCCAGCTCTACTGTGCTCCACTGTACTCTACATCTACTGTGCTCCACTGTACTCTACCTCCACTGTACTCTACCTCTACTGTACTCCACTCTACTCTACCTCTACTGTACTCCACTCTATTCTACCTCTACTGTGCTCTACTGTACTCTATCTCTACTGTAATCCACTGTACTCTACCTCTACTCTAATCCACTGTACTCTATCTCTACTCTACTCCACTCTACTCTATCTCTACTGTACTCCACTGTACTCTACCTCTACTCTACTCTACTGTACTCCACCTCTACTGTGCTCCACTGTACTCCACTGTACTCCAGCTCTACTGTGCTCCACTGTACTCTACATCTACTGTGCTCCATTTTACTCTACCTCTACTGTACTCCACTCTACTCCACCTCTACAGTGTTTTATTGTACTCTACCTCTACTGTACTCCACTGTACTCTACCTCTACTCTGCTCTACTGTACTCTATCTCTACTGTGCTCCACTGTACTCTACCTCTACTGTACTCCACTGTAGTCTACCTCAACTATACTCCACTGTACTCTACCTCTACTGTGCTCCACTGTACTCTACCGCAACTATACTCCACTGTACTCTATCTCTACTCTAATCCACTGTACTCTATCTCAACTCTACTCCACTGTACTCTATCTCTACTCTAATCCACTGTACTCTATCTCAACTCTACTCCACTGTACTCTATCTCTACTGTACTCCACTGTACTCCACCTCTACTGTGCTCCACTGTACTCCACTGTACTCTAGCTCTACTGTGCTCCACTGTACTCTACCTCTACTGTGCTCTACTGTACTCTATATCTACTGTGCTCCACTGTACTTTACCTCTACTGTACTCCACTGTACTCCACCTCTACAGTGCTCCACTGTACTTCCTCTACTGTGCTCCACTGTACTCTACCTCTACTGTGCTCTACTGTACTCTATCTCTACTGTGCTCTACTGTACTCTACCTCTACTATACTCCACTGTACTCTACCTCTACTGTGCTCCACTGTACTCTACCTCTACTGTGCTCCACTGTACACTACCTCTACTGTACTCCACTGTACTCTACCTCTACTGTGCTCCACTCTACTCTACCTCTACTGTGCTCCACTGTACTCTACCTCTACTGTGCTCTACTGTACTCTATCTCTACTGTGCTCCACTGTACTCTACCTCTACTGTACTCTACTCTACTCCAACTCTAATGTGCTCCACTCTACTCTACCTCTACTGTACTCCACTGTACTCTACCTCTACTCTGCTCTACTGTACTCTATCTCTACTGTGCTCCACTGTACTCTACCTCTACTGTACTCTACTGTAGTCTACCTCAACTATACTCCACTGTACTCTACCTCTACTGTGCTCCACTGTACTCTACCTCTACTGTGCTCTACTGTACTCTATCTCTACTGTGCTCCACTGTACTCTACCTCTACTGTACTCCACTGTAGTCTACCTAAACTATACTCCACTCTACTCTACCTCCACTGTGCTCCACTGTACTCTACCTCTACTCTACTCTACTCTACTCCACCTCTACTGTGCTCCACTGTACTCCACTGTACTCCAGCTCTACTGTGCTCCACTGTACTCTACCTCTACTGTACTCCACTGTACTCTACATCTACTGTGCTCCACTGTATTCTACCTCTACTGTACTCCACTGTACTCTAGCTCTATTGTACTCCACTGTACTCTAGCTCTACTGTACTCCACTGTATTCTACCTCTACTGTGCTCTACTGTACTCTATCTCTACTGTACTCCACTGTACTCTACCTCTACTGTACTGTACTGTTCTCTAAGTCTACTGTACTCTACTGTACTCCACCTCTACTGTACTCCACTGTACTCCACTGTACTCTACCTCTACTGTGCTCCACTGTACTCTACCTCTACTGTACTCCACTGTACTCTATCTCTACTGTTCTCCACTGTACTCTACCTCTACTGTGCACCACTGTACTCCACTGTACTCTATCTCTACTGTGATCCACTGTACTCTACCTCTGCTGTGCTCCACTGTACTCTATCTCTACTCTACTCCACTGTACTCTATCTCTATTTTACTCCACTCTACTCTACCTCTACTGTACTCTACTGTACTCCACCTCTACTGTGCTCCACTGTACTCCACTGTACTCTTCCTCTACTGTACTCCACTGTACTCTATCTCTACTGTGCTCCACTGTACTCTACCTCTAATGTGCTCTACTGTACTCTTCTCTACTGTGATCCACTGTACTCTATTTCTACTTTACCCCACTGTACTCTACCTCTACTGTGCTCCACTGTACTCTACCTCTACTGTGCTCCACTGTACACTACCTCTACTGTACTCCACTGTACTCTACCTCTACTGTACTCCACTGTACTCTATCTCTACTGTTCTCCACTGTACTCTACCTCTACTGTGCACCACTGTACTCCACTGTACTCTACCTCTACTGTGCTCTACTGTACTCTATCTCTACTATGCTCACCTGTACTCTACCTCTACTGTACGCCACTGTACTCCACCTCTACAGTGCTCCACTGTACTCTACCTCTACTGTACTCCACTGTACTCTACCTCTTCTCTGCTCTATTGTACCCTATCTCTACTGTGCTCCACTGTACTCTACCTCTACTGTACTCCACTGTACTCCACCTCTACAGTGTTCTACTGTACTCTACCTCTACTGTACTCCACTGTACTCTACCTCTACTCTGCTCTACTGTACTCTATCTCTACTGTGCTCCACTGTACTCTACCTCTACTGTACTCCACTGTACTCCACCTCTACAGTGCTCCACTGTACTCTACCTCTACTGTACTCCACTGTACTCTACCTCTACTGTGCTCCACTGTACTCTACCTCTACTGTGCTCTACTGTACTCTATCTCTACTGTGCTCCACTGTAATCTACCTCTACTGTACTCCACTGTACTCCACCTCTACAGTGCTCCACTGTACTCTACCTCTACTGTACTCCACTGTACTCTACCTCTACTCTGCTCTACTGTACTCTATCTCTACTGTGCTCCACTGTACTCTACCTCTACTGTACTCCACTGTAGTCTACCTAAACTATACTCCACTCTACTCTACCTCCACTGTGCTCCACTGTACTCTACCTCAACTATACTCCTCTGTACTCTATCTCTACTGTGCTCTACTGTACTCTACCTCTACTGTACTCCACTGTACTCTACCTCTACTGTACTCCACTGTACTCTACCTCTACTATACTCCACTGTACTCTACCTCTACTGTGCTCTACTGTACTCTATCTCTACTGTACTCCACTGTACTCTACCTCTACTGTACTGTACTGTTCTCTAAGTCTACTGTACTCTACTGTACTCCACCTCTACTGTGCTCCACTGTACTCCACTGTACTCTACCTCTACTGTGCTCCACTGTACTCTACCTCTACTAGACTCCACTGTACTCTATCTCTACTGTGCTCCACTGTACTCTACCTCTACTGTACTCTACTGTACTCTATATCTACTGTGCTCCACTGTACTCTACCTCTACTGTACTCCACTGTACTCCACCTCTACAGTGCTCCACTGTACTCTACCTCTACTGTACTCCAATGTACTCTACCTCTACTCTGCTCTACTGTACTCTATCCCTACTGTGCTCTACTGTACTCTACCTCTATTATACTCCACTGTACTCTACCTCTACTGTGCTCCACTGTACTCTACCTCTACTGTGCTCCACTGTACACTACCTCTACTGTAGTCCAATGTACTCTACCTCTACTGTGCTCCACTCTACTCTACCTCTACTGTGCTCAGCTGTACTCTACCTCTACTGTACTCCACTGTACTCTATCTCTTCTGTACTACACTGTACTCTTCCTCTACTGTGCTCCACTGTACTCTACCTCTACTGTGCTCTACTGTACTCTATCTCTACTGTGCTCTACTGTACTCTACCTCTATTATACTCCACTGTACTCTACCTCTACTGTGCTCCACTCTACTCTACCTCTACTGTGCTTCACTGTACTCTACCTCTACTGTGCTCTACTGTACTCTATCTCTACTGTGCTCCACTGTACTCTACCTCTACTGTACTCTACTCTACTCCACCTCTAATGTGCTCCACTCTACACTACCTCTACTGTACTCCACTGTACTCTACCTCTACTCTGCTCTACTGTACTCTATCTCTACTGTGCTCCACTGTACTCTACCTCTACTGTACTCTACTGTAGTCTACCTCAACTATACTCCACTGTACTCTACCTCTACTGTGCTCCACTGTACTCTACCTCTACTGTGCTCTACTGTACTCTATCTCTACTGTGCTCCACTGTACTCTACCTCTACTGTACTCCACTGTAGTCTACCTAAACTATACTCCACTCTACTCTACCTCCACTGTGCTCCACTGTACTCTACCTCAACTATACTCCACTGTACTCTACCTCTACTCTACTCTACTGTACTCCACCTCTACTGTGCTCCACTGTACTCCACTGTACTCTAGCTCTACTGTGCTCCACTGTACTCTACCTCTACTGTGCTCTACTGTACTCTATCTCTACTGTGCTCCACTGTACTCTACCTCTACTGTACTCCACTGTACTCCACCTCTACAGTGCTCCACTGTACTCTACCTCTACTGTACTCCAATGTACTCTACCTCTACTCTGCTCTACTGTACTCTATCTCTACTGTGCTCTACTGTACTCTACCTCTATTATACTCCACTGTACTCTACCTCTACTGTGCTCCACTGTACTCTACCTCTACTGTGCTCCACTGTACACTACCTCTACTGTACTCCACTGTACTCTACCTCTACTGTGCTCCACTCTACTCTACCTCTACTGTGCTCCACTGTACTCTACCTCTACTGTGCTCTACTGTACTCTATCTCTACTGTGCTCCGCTGTACTCTACCTCTACTGTACTCTACTCTACTCCACCTCTAATGTGCTCCACTCTACTCTACCTCTACTGTACTCCACTGTACTCTACCTCTACTCTGCTCTACTGTACTCTATCTCTACTGTGCTCCACGGTACTTTATCTCTACTGTACTCCACTGTACTCTAGCTCTACTGTGCTCCACTGTACTCTACCTCTACTGTAGTCCACTGTACTCTACCTCTACTGTGCTCCACTCTACTCTACCTCTACTGTGCTCAGCTGTACTCTACCTCTACTGTACTCCACTGTACTCTATCTCTTCTGTACTACACTGTACTCTTCCTCTACTGTGCTCCACTGTACTCTACCTCTACTGTGCTCTACTGTACTCTATCTCTACTGTGCTCTACTGTACTCTACCTCTACTATACTACACTGTACTCTACCTCTACTGTACTCCACTGTACTCTACCTCTACTGTGCTCCACTGTACACTACCTCTACTGTACTCCACTGTACTCTACCTCTACTGTGCTCCACTCTACTCTACCTCTACTGTGCTCCACTGTACTCTACCTCTACTGTGCTCTACTGTACTCTATCTCTACTGTGCTCCACGGTACTCTACCTCTACTGTACTCTACTCTACTCCACCTCTAATGTGCTCCACTCTACTCTACCTCTACTGTACTCCACTGTACTCTACCTCTACTCTGCTCTACTGTACTCTATCTCTACTGTGCTCCACTGTACTCTACCTCTACTGTACTCTACTGTAGTCTACCTCAACTATACTCCACTGTACTCTACCTCTACTGTGCTCCACTGTACTCTACCTCTACTGTGCTCTATTGTACTCTATCTCTACTGTGCTCCACTGTACTCTACCTCTACTGTACTCCACTGTAGTCTACCTAAACTATACTCCACTCTACTCTACCTCCACTGTGCTCCACTGTACTCTACCTCAACTATACTCCACTGTACTCTATCTCTACTCTAATCCAATGTACTCTATCTCTACTCTACACCACTGTGCTCTATCTCTACTGTACTCCACTGTACTCTACCTCTACTCTACTCTACTGTACTCCACCTCTACTGTGTTCCTCTGTACTCCACTGTACTCCAGCTCTACTGTGCTCCACTGTACTCTACCTCTACTGTACTCCACTGTACTCTACCTCTACTGTACTCCACTGTACTCTACCTCTACTATACTCCACTGTACTCTACCTCTACTGTGCTCTACTGTACTCTATCTCTACTGTACTCCACTGTACTTTACCTCTACTGTTCTCCACTGTACTCTACCTCTACTGTACTCCACTCTACTTTACCTCTACTGTGCTCCACTGTACTCTACCTCTAATGTACTCCACTGTACTCTACCTCTACTGTTCTCCACTGTACTCTATCTCTACTGTACTCCACTCTACTCTACCTCTACTGTGCTCCACTGTACTCTACCTCTAATGTACTCCACTGTACTCTACCTCTACTGTTCTCCACTGTACTCTACCTCTACTGTACTCCACTCTACTCTACCTCTACTGTGCTCCACTGTACTCTACCTCTAATGTGCTCCACTCTACTCTACCTCTACTGTACTCCACTGTACTCTACCTCTACTGTACTCCACTGTACTCTACCTCTACTATACTCCACTGCACTTATCTCTACAGTGTTCTACTGTACTCTACCTCTACTGTACTCCACTGTACTCTACCTCTACTCTGCTCTACTGTACTCTATCTCTACTGTGCTCCACTGTACTCTACCTCTACTGTGCTCCACTGTACTCTATCTCTACTGTACTCCACTGTACACTACCTCTACAGTGCTCCACTGTGCTCTACCTCTACTGTACTCCACTGTACTCTACCTCTACTCCGCTCTACTCTACTCAATCTCTACTGTACTCCACTGTATGCTATCTCTACTGTTCTCCACTGTAGTCTACCTCAACTATACTCCCCTGTACTCTACCTCTACTGTGCTCCACTGTACTCTACATCTACTGTGCTCCACTGTACTCTACCTCTACTCTACTGCACTGTACTCTACCTCTACTATACTCCACTGTACTCTACCTCTACAGTGCTCCACTGTACTCTACCTCTACTGTACTCCAATGTACTCTACCTCTACTGTGCTCCACTGTACTCTACCTCTACTGTGCTCCACTGTACAATACCTCTATTGTAGTCCACTGTACTCTACCTCTACTGTGCTCCACTCTACTCTACCTCTACTGTGCTCCACTGTACTCTATCTCTACTCTAATCCACTGTACTCTATCTCTACTCTACTCCACTCTACTCTATCTCTACTGTACTCCACTGTACTCTACCTCTACTCTACTCTACTGTACTCCACCTCTACTGTGCTCCACTGTACTCCACTGTACTCTAGCTCTACTGTGCTCCACTGTACTCTACCTCTACTGTAGTCCACTGTACTCTACCTCTACTGTGCTCCACTCTACTCTACCTCTACTGTGCTCAGCTGTACTCTACCTCTACTGTACTCCACTGTACTCTATCTCTTCTGTACTACACTGTACTCTTCCTCTACTGTGCTCCACTGTACTCTACCTCTACTGTGCTCTACTGTACTCTATCTCTACTGTGCTCTACTGTACTCTACCTCTACTATACTACACTGTACTCTACCTCTACTGTACTCCACTGTACTCTACCTCTACTGTGCTCCACTGTACACTACCTCTACTGTACTCCACTGTACTCTACCTCTACTGTGCTCCACTCTACTCTACCTCTACTGTGCTCCACTGTACTCTACCTCTACTGTGCTCTACTGTACTCTATCTCTACTGTGCTCCACGGTACTCTACCTCTACTGTACTCTACTCTACTCCACCTCTAATGTGCTCCACTCTACTCTACCTCTACTGTACTCCACTGTACTCTACCTCTACTCTGCTCTACTGTGCTCTATCTCTACTGTGCTCCACTGTACTCTACCTCTACTGTAATCTACTGTAGTCTACCTCAACTATACTCCACTGTACTCTACCTCTACTGTGCTCCACTGTACTCTACCTCTACTGTGCTCTATTGTACTCTATATCTACTGTGCTCCACTGTACTCTACCTCTACTGTACTCCACTGTAGTCTACCTAAACTATACTCCACTCTACTCTACCTCCACTGTGCTCCACTGTACTCTACCTCAACTATACTCCACTGTACTCTATCTCTACTCTAATCCACTGTACTCTATCTCTACTCTACTCCACTCCACTCTACTCCACCTCTACTGTGCTCCACTGTACTCTACATCTACTGTGCTCCACTGTACTCTACCTCTACTGTACTCCACTGTACTCTACCTCTACTGTACTCCACTGTACTCTACCTCTACTGTACTCCACTGTATTCTACCTCTACTGTGCTCTACTGTACTCTATCTCTACTGTACTCCACTGTACTCTACCTCTACTCTAATCCACTGTACTCTATCTCTACTCTACTCCACTCTACTCTATCTCTACTGTACTCCACTGTACTCTACCTCTACTCTACTCTACTCTACTGTACTCCACCTCTACTGTGCTCCACTGTACTCCACTGTACTCCAGCTCTACTGTGCTCCACTGTACTCTACATCTACTGTGCTCCATTGTACTCTACCTCTACTGTACTCCACTCTACTCCACCTCTACAGTGTTCTATTGTACTCTACCTCTACTGTACTCCACTGTACTCTACCTCTACTCTGCTCTGCTGTACTCTATCTCTACTGTGCTCCACTGTACTCTACCTCTACTGTACTCCACTGTAGTCTACCTCAACTATACTCCACTGTACTCTACCTCTACTGTGCTCCACTGTACTCTACCGCAACTATACTCCACTGTACTCTATCTCTACTCTAATCCACTGTACTCTATCTCTACTCTACTCCACTGTGCTCTATCTCTACTGTACTCCACTGTACTCTACCTCTACTTTGCTCCACTGTACTCTACCTCTACTGTGCTCCAATGTACACTACCTCTACTGTACTCCACTGTACTCTACCTCTACTGTGCTCCACTCTACTCTACCTCTACTGTGCTCCACTGTACTCTACCTCTACTGTGCTCTACTGTACTCTATCTCTACTGTGCTCCACTGTACTCTACCTCTACTGTACTCTACTCTACTCCACCTCTAATGTGCTCCACTCTACTCTACCTCTACTGTACTCCACTGTACTCTACCTCTACTCTGCTCTTCTGTACTCTATCTCTACTGTGCTCCACTGTACTCTACCTCTACTGTACTCTACTGTAGTCTACCTCAACTATACTCCACTGTACTCTACCTCTACTGTGCTCCACTGTACTCTACCTCTACTGTGCTCTACTGTACTCTATCTCTATTGTGCTCCACTGTACTCTACCTCTACTGTACTCCACTGTAGTCTACCTAAACTATACTCCACTCTACTCTACCTCCACTGTGCTCCACTGTACTCTACCTCAACTATACTCCACTGTACTCTATCTCTACTCTAATCCACTGTACTCTATCTCTACTCTACTCCACTCTACTCTATCTCTACTGTACTCCACTGTACTCTACCGCTACTCTACTCTACTGTACTCCACCTCTACTGTGCTCCACTGTACTCCACTGTACTCTAGCTCTACTGTGCTCCACTGTACTCTACCTCTACTGTGCTCTACTGTACTCTATCTCTACTGTGCTCCACTGTACTCTACCTCTACTGTACTCCACTGTACTCCACCTCTACAGTGCTCCACTGTACTCTACCTCTACTGTACTCCAATGTACTCTACCTCTACTCTGCTCTACTGTACTCTATCTCTACTGTGCTCTACTGTACTCTACCTCTATTATACTCCACTGTACTCACCCCTCTACTGTGCTCCACTGTACTCTACCTCTACTGTGCTCCACTGTACACTACCTCTACTGTAGTCCAATGTACTCTACCTCTACTGTGCTCCACTCTACTCTACCTCTACTGTGCTCACCTGTACTCTACCTCTACTGTACTCCACTGTACTCTATCTCTTCTGTACTACACTGTACTCTTCCTCTACTGTGCTCCACTGTACTCTACCTCTACTGTGCTCTACTGTACTCTATCTCTACTGTGTTCTACTGTACTCTACCTCTACTATACTCCACTGTACTCTACCTCTACTGTGCTCCACTGTACTCTACTTCTACTGTGCTCCACTGTACACTACCTCTACTGTACTCCACTGTACTCTACCTCTACTGTGCTCCACTCTACTCTACCTCTACTGTGCTCCACTGTACTCTACCTCTACTGTGCTCTACTGTACTCTATCTCTACTCTGCTCCACTGTACTCTACCTCTACTGTACTCTACTCTACTCCACCTCTAATGTGCTCCACTCTACTCTACCTCTACTGTACTCCACTGTACTCTACCTCTACTCTGCTCTACTGTACTCTATCTCTACTGTGCTCCACTGTACTCTACCTCTACTGTACTCTACTGTAGTCTACCTCAACTATACTCCACTGTACTCTACCTCTACTGTGCTCCACTGTACTCTACCTCTACTGTGCTCTACTGTACTCTATCTCTACTGTGCTCCACTGTACTCTACCTCTACTGTACTCCACTGTAGTCTACCTAAACTATACTCCACTCTACTCTACCTCCACTGTGCTCCACTGTACTCTACCTCAACTATACTCCACTGTACTCTATCTCTACTCTAATCCACTGTACTCTATCTCTACTCTACTCCACTGTGCTCTATCTCTACTGTACTCCACTGTACTCTACCTCTACTCTACTCTACTGTACTCCATCTCTACTGTGCTCCACTGTACTCCACTGTACTCCAGCTCTACTGTGCTCCACTGTACTCTACATCTACTGTGCTCCACTGTACTCTACCTCTACTGTACTCCACTGTACTCTACCTCTACTGTACTCCACTGTACTCTACCTCTACTATACTCCACTGTACTCTACCTCTACTGTGCTCTACTGTACTCTATCTCTACTGTACTCCACTGTACTCTACCTCTACTGTACTGTACTGTTCTCTAAGTCTACTGTACTCTACTGTACTCCACCTCTACTGTGCTCCACTGTACTCCACTGTACTCTACCTCTACTGTGCTCCACTGTACTCTACCTCTACTGTACTCCACTGTACTCTATCTCTACTGTGCTCCACTGTACTCTACCTCTACTGTACTCTACTGTACTCTATCTCTACTGTGCTCCATTGTACTCTACCTCTACTGTACTCCACTGTACTCCACCTCTACAGTGCTCCACTGTACTCTACCTCTACTGTACTCCAATGTACTCTACCTCTACTCTGCTCTACTGTACTCTATCTCTACTGTGCTCTACTGTACTCTACCTCTATTATACTCCACTGTACTCTACCTCTACTGTGCTCCACTGTACTCTACCTCTACTGTGCTCCACTGTACACTACCTCTACTGTAGTCCAATGTACTCTACCTCTACTGTGCTCCACTCTACTCTACCTCTACTGTGCTCAGCTGTACTCTACCTCTACTGTACTCCACTGCACTCTATCTCTTCTGTACTACACTGTACTCTTCCTCTACTGTGCTCCACTGTACTCTACCTCTACTGTACTCTACTGTAGTCTACCTCAACTATACTCCACTGTACTCTACCTCTACTGTACTCCACTGTACTCTACCTCTACTGTACTCCACTGTACTCTACCTCTACTATACTCCATTGTACTCTACCTCTACTGTGCTCTACTGTACTCTATCTCTACTGTACTCCACTGTACTCTACCTCTACTGTACTGTACTGTTCTCTAAGTCTACTGTACTCTACTGTACTCCACCTCTACTGTGCTCCACTGTACTCCACTGTACTCTACCTCTACTGTGCTCCACTGTACTCTACCTCTACTGTACTCCACTGTACTCTATCTCTACTGTGCTCCACTGTACTCTACCTCTACTGTACTCTACTGTACTCTATCTCTACTGTGCTCCATTGTACTCTACCTCTACTGTACTCCACTGTACTCCACCTCTACAGTGCTCCACTGTACTCTACCTCTACTGTACTCCAATGTACTCTACCTCTACTCTGCTCTACTGTACTCTATCTCTACTGTGCTCTACTGTACTCTACCTCTATTATACTCCACTGTACTCTACCTCTACTGTGCTCCACTGTACTCTACCTCTACTGTGCTCCACTGTACACTACCTCTACTGTAGTCCAATGTACTCTACCTCTACTGTGCTCCACTCTACTCTACCTCTACTGTGCTCAGCTGTACTCTACCTCTACTGTACTCCACTGCACTCTATCTCTTCTGTACTACACTGTACTCTTCCTCTACTGTGCTCCACTGTACTCTACCTCTACTGTGCTCTACTGTACTCTATCTCTACTGTGCTCTACTGTACTCTACCTCTACTATACTCCACTGTACTCTACCTCTACTGTGCTCCACTGTACTCTACTTCTACTGTGCTCTACTGTACTCTATCTCTACTGTGCTCCATTGTACTCTACCTCTACTGTACTCCACTGTACTCCACCTCTACAGTGCTCCACTGTACTCTACCTCTACTGTACTCCAATGTACTCTACCTCTACTCTGCTCTACTGTACTCTATCTCTACTGTGCTCTACTGTACTCTACCTCTATTATACTCCACTGTACTCTACCTCTACTGTGCTCCACTGTACTCTACCTCTACTGTGCTCCACTGTACACTACCTCTACTGTAGTCCAATGTACTCTATCTCTACTGTGCTCCACTGTACTCTACCTCTACTGTACTCTACTGTAGTCTACCTCAACTATACTCCACTGTACTCTACCTCTACTGTGCTCCACTGTACTCTACCTCTACTGTGCTCTATTGTACTCTATCTCTACTGTGCTCCACTGTACTCTACCTCTACTGTACTCCACTGTAGTCTACCTAAACTATACTTCACTCTACTCTACCTCCACTGTGCTCCACTGTACTCTACCTCAACTATACTCCACTGTACTCTATCTCTACTCTAATCCACTGTACTCTATCTCTACTCTACTCTACTGTACTCCACCTCTACTGTGCTCCACTGTACTCCACTGTACTCCAGCTCTACTGTGCTCCACTGTACTCTACATCTACTGTGCTCCACTGTACTCTACCTCTACTGTACTCCACTGTACTCTACCTCTACTGTACTCCACTGTACTCTACCTCTACTGTACTCCACTGTATTCTACCTCTACTGTGCTCTACTGTACTCTATCTCTACTGTACTCCACTGTACTCTACCTCTACTCTAATCCACTGTACTCTATCTCTACTCTACTCCACTCTACTCTATCTCTACTGTACTCCACTGTACTCTACCTCTACTCTACTCTACTGTACTCCACCTCTACTGTGCTCCACTGTACTCCACTGTACTCCAGCTCTACTGTGCTCCACTGTACTCTACATCTACTGTGCTCCATTGTACTCTACCTCTACTGTACTCCACTCTACTCCACCTCTACAGTGTTCTATTGTACTCTACCTCTACTGTACTCCACTGTACTCTACCTCTACTCTGCTCTACTGTACTCTATCTCTACTGTGCTCCACTGTACTCTACCTCTACTGTACTCCACTGTAGTCTACCTCAACTATACTCCACTGTACTCTACCTCTACTGTGCTCCACTGTACTCTACAGCAACTATACTCCACTGTACTCTATCTCTACTCTAATCCACTGTACTCTATCTCTACTCTACTCCACTGTGCTCTATCTCTACTGTACTCCACTGTACTCTACCTCTACTGTGCTCCACTGTACTCTACCTCTACTGTGCTCCAATGTACACTACCTCTACTGTACTCCACTCTACTCTACCTCTACTGTGCTCCACTCTACTCTACCTCTACTGTGCTCCACTGTACTCTACCTCTACTGTGCTCTACTGTACTCTATCTCTACTGTGCTCCACTGTACTCTACCTCTACTGTACTCTACTCTACTCCACCTCTAATGTGCTCCACTCTACTCTACCTCTACTGTACTCCACTGTACTCTACCTCTACTCTGCTCTACTGTACTCTATCTCTACTGTGCTCCACTGTACTCTACCTCTACTGTACTCTACTGTAGTCTACCTCAACTATACTCCACTGTACTCTACCTCTACTGTGCTCCACTGTACTCTACCTCTACTGTGCTCTACTGTACTCTATCTCTACTGTGCTCCACTGTACTCTACCTCTACTGTACTCTACTCTACTCCACCTCTAATGTGCTCCACTCTACTCTACCTCTACTGTACTCCACTGTACTCTACCTCTACTCTGCTCTACTGTACTCTATCTCTACTGTGCTCCACTGTACTCTACCTCTACTGTACTCTACTGTAGTCTACCTCAACTATACTCCACTGTACTCTACCTCTACTGTGCTCCACTGTACTCTACCTCTACTCTGCTCTACTGTACTCTATCTCTACTGTGCTCCACTGTACTCTACCTCTACTGTACTCCACTGTAGTCTACCTAAACTATACTCCACTCTACTCTACCTCCACTGTGCTCCACTGTACTCTACCTCAACTTTACTCCACTGTACTCTATCTCTACTCTAATCCACTGTACTCTATCTCTACTCTACTCCACTCTACTCTATCTCTACTGTACTCCACTGTACTCTACCTCTACTCTACTCTACTGTACTCCACCTCTACTGTGCTCCACTGTACTCCACTCTACTCTAGCTCTACTGTGCTCCACTGTACTCTACCTCTACTGTGCTCTACTGTACTCTATCTCTACTGTGCTCCACTGTACTCTACCTCTACTGTACTCCACTGTACTCCACCTCTACAGTGCTCCACTGTACTCTACCTCTACTGTACTCCAATGTACTCTACCTCTACTCTGCTCTACTGTACTCTATCTCTACTGTGCTCTACTGTACTCTACCTCTATTATACTCCACTGTACTCACCCCTCTACTGTGCTCCACTGTACTCTACCTCTACTGTGCTCCACTGTACACTACCTCTACTGTAGTCCAATGTACTCTACCTCTACTGTGCTCCACTCTACTCTACCTCTACTGTGCTCAGCTGTACTCTACCTCTACTGTACTCCACTGTACTCTATCTCTTCTGTACTACACTGTACTCTTCCTCTACTGTGCTCCACTGTACTCTACCTCTACTGTGCTCTACTGTACTCTATCTCTACTGTGCTCTACTGTACTCTACCTCTACTATACTCCACTGTACTCTACCTCTACTGTGCTCCACTGCACTCTATCTCTTCTGTACTACACTGTACTCTTCCTCTACTGTGCTCCACTGTACTCTACCTCTACTGTGCTCTACTGTACTCTATCTCTACTGTGCTCTACTGTACTCTACCTCTACTATACTCCACTGTACTCTACCTCTACTGTGCTCCACTGTACTCTACCTCTACTGTGCTCCACTGTACACTACCTCTACTGTACTCCACTGTACTCTACCTCTACTGTGCTCCACTGTACTCTACCTCTACTGTGCTCTACTGTACTCTATCTCTACTGTGCTCCACTGTACTCTACCTCTACTGTACTCTACTCTACTCCACCTCTAATGTGCTCCACTCTATTCTACCTCTACTGTACTCCACTGTACTCTACCTCTACTCTGCTCTACTGTACTCTATCTCTACTCTGCTCCACTGTACTCTACCTCTACTGTACTCTACTGTAGTCTACCTCAACTATACTCCACTGTACTCTACCTCTACTGTGCTCCACTGTACTCTACCTCTACTGTGCTCTACTGTACTCTATCTCTACTGTGCTCCACTGTACTCTACCTCTACTGTACTCCACTGTAGTCTACCTAAACTATACTCCACTCTACTCTACCTCCACTGTGCTCCACTGTACTCTACCTCAACTATACTCCACTGTACTCTATCTCTACTCTAATCCACTGTACTCTATCTCTACTCTACTCCACTCTACTCTATCTCTACTGTACTCCACTGTACTCTACCTCTACTCTACTCTACTGTACTCCACCTCTACTGTGCTCCACTGTACTCCACTGTACTCTAGCTCTACTGTGCTCCACTGTACTCTACCTCTACTGTGCTCTACTGTACTCTATCTCTACTGTGCTCCAGTGTACTCTACCTCTACTGTACTCCACTGTACTCCACCTCTACAGTGCTCCACTGTACTCTACCTCTACTGTACTCCAATGTACTCTACCTCTACTCTGCTCTACTGTACTCTATCTCTACTGTGCTCTACTGTACTCTACCTCTATTATACTCCACTGTACTCACCCCTCTACTGTGCTCCACTGTACTCTACCTCTACTGTGCTCCACTGTACACTACCTCTACTGTAGTCCAATGTACTCTACCTCTACTGTCCTCCACTCAACTCTACCTCTACTGTGCTCAGCTGTACTCTACCTCTACTGTACTCCACTGTACTCTATCTCTTCTGTACTACACTGTACTCTTCCTCTACTGTGCTCCACTGTACTCTACCTCTACTGTGCTCTACTGTACTCTATCTCTACTGTGCTCTACTGTACTCTACCTCTACTATACTCCACTGTACTCTACCTCTACTGTGCTCCACTGTACTCTACCTCTACTGTGCTCCACTGTACACTACCTCTGCTGTACTCCACTGTACTCTACCTCTACTGTGCTCCACTCTACTCTACCTCTACTGTGCTCCACTGTACTCTACCTCTACTGTGCTCTACTGTACTCTATCTCTACTGTGCTCCACTGTACTCTACCTCTACTGTACTCTACTCTACTCCACCTCTAATGTGCTCCACTCTACTCTACCTCTACTGTACTCCACTGTACTGTACCTCTACTCTGCTCTACTGTACTCTATCTCTACTGTGCTCCACTGTACTCTACCTCTACTGTACTCTACTGTAGTCTACCTCAACTATACTCCACTGTACCCTACCTCTACTGTGCTCCACTGTATTCTCTACCTCTACTGTGCTCTACTGTACTCTATCTCTACTGTGCTCCACTGTACTCTACCTCTACTGTACTCCACTGTAGTCTACCTAAACTATACTCCACTCTACTCTACCTCCACTGTGCTCCACTGTACTCTACCTCAACTATACTCCACTGTACTCTATCTCAACTCTAATCCACTGTACTCTATCTCTACTCTACTCCACTGTGCTCTATCTCTACTGTACTCCACTGTACTCTACCTCTACTCTACTCTACTGTACTCCACCTCTACTGTGCTCCACTGTACTCCACTGTACTCCAGCTCTACTGTGCTCCACTGTACTCTACATCTACTGTGCTCCACTGTACTCTACCTCTACTGTACTCCACTGTACTCTACCTCTACTGTACTCCACTGTACTCTACCTCTACTATACTCCACTGTACTCTACCTCTACTGTGCTCTACTGTACTCTATCTCTACTGTACTCCACTGTACTCTACCTCTACTGTACTGTACTGTTCTCTAAGTCTACTGTACTCTACTGTACTCCACCTCTACTGTGCTCCACTGTACTCCACTGTACTCTACCTCTACTGTGCTCCACTGTACTCTACCTCTACTGTACTCCACTGTACTCTATCTCTACTGTGCTCCACTGTACTCTACCTCTACTGTACTCTACTGTACTCTATCTCTACTGTGCTCCATTGTACTCTACCTCTACTGTACTCCACTGTACTCCACCTCTACAGTGCTCCACTGTACTCTACCTCTACTGTACTCCAATGTACTCTACCTCTACTCTGCTCTACTGTACTCTATCTCTACTGTGCTCTACTGTACTCTACCTCTATTATGCTCCACTGTACTCTACCTCTACTGTGCTCCACTGTACTCTACCTCTACTGTGCTCCACTGTACACTACCTCTACTGTAGTCCAATGTACTCTTCCTCTACTGTGCTCAGCTGTACTCTACCTCTACTGTACTCCACTGCACTCTATCTCTTCTGTACTACACTGTACTCTTCCTCTACTGTGCTCCACTGTACTCTACCTCTACTGTGCTCTACTGTACTCTATCTCTACTGTGCTCTACTGTACTCTACCTCTACTATACTCCACTGTACTCTACCTCTACTGTGCTCCACTGTACTCTACCTCTACTGTGCTCCACTGTACACTACCTCTACTGTACTCCACTGTACTCTACCTCTACTGTGCTCCACTCTACTCTACCTCTACTGTGCTCCACTGTACTCTACCTCTACTGTGCTCCACTGTACTCTACCTCTACTGTGCTCCACTGTACACTACCTCTACTGTACTACACTGTACTCTACCTCTACTATACTCCACTTTACTTTACCTCTACTGTGCTCCACTGTACTCTACCTCTACTGTGCTCCACTGTACACTACCTCTACTGTACTCCACTGTACTCTACCTCTACTGTACTCTACTCTACTCCACCTCTAATGTGCTCCACTCTACTCTACCTCTACTGTACTCCACTGTACTCTACCTCTCCTCTGCTCTACTGTACTCTATCTCTACTGTGCTCCACTGTACTCTACCTCTACTGTACTCTACTGTAGTCTACCTCAACTATACTCCACTGTACTCTACCTCTACTGTGCTCCACTGTACTCTACCTCTACTGTGCTCTACTGTACTCTATCTCTACTGTGCTCCACTGTACTCTACCTCTACTGTACTCCACTGTAGTCTACCTAAACTATACTCCACTCTACTCTACCTCCACTGTGCTCCACTGTACTTTACCTCAACTATACTCCACTGTACTCTATCTCTACTCTAATCCACTGTACTCTATCTCTACTCTACTCCACTGTGCTCTATCTCTACTGTACTCCACTGTACTCTACCTCTACTCTACTCTACTGTACTCCACCTCTACTGTGTTCCACTGTACTCCACTGTACTCCAGCTCTACTGTGCTCCACTGTACTCTACATCTACTGTGCTCCACTGTACTCTACCTCTACTATACTCCACTGCACTTATCTCTACAGTGTTCTACTGTACTCTACCTCTACTGTACTCCACTGTACTCTACAGCTACTCTACTCTACTGTACTCTATCTCTACTGTGCTCCACTGTACTCTACCTCTACTGTGCTCCACTGTACTCTATCTCTACTGTACTCCACTGTACCCTACCTCTACAGTGCTCCACTGTGCTCTACCTCTACTGTACTCCACTGTACTCTACCTCTACTCCGCTCTACTCTACTCAATCTCTACTGTACTCCACTGTACGCTATCTCTA
The DNA here is from genome assembly GCA_030578255.1 of Tiaroga cobitis. NCBI lineage: Eukaryota > Metazoa > Chordata > Actinopteri > Cypriniformes > Leuciscidae > Tiaroga > Tiaroga cobitis. The sequence goes on along the minus strand of JAROOI010000042.1, from coordinate 674,995 downwards.
CTGTACTCCACTGTAGTCTATCTCAACTATACTCCCCTGTACTCTACCTCTACTGTGCTCCACTGTACTCTACATCTACTGTGCTCCACTGTACTCTACCTCTACTCTACTGCACTGTACTCTACCTCTACTATACTCCACTGTACTCTACCTCTACAGTGCTCCACTGTACTCTACCTCTACTGTACTCCAATGTACTCTACCTCTACTGTGCTCCACTGTACTCTACCTCTACTGTGCTCCACTGTACAATACCTCTATTGTAGTCCACTGTACTCTACCTCTACTGTGCTCCACTCTACTCTACCTCTACTGTGCTCCACTGTACTCTATCTCTACTCTAATCCACTGTACTCTATCTCTACTCTACTCCACTCTACTCTATCTCTACTGTACTCCACTGTACTCTACCTCTACTCTACTCTACTGTACTCCACCTCTACTGTGCTCCACTGTACTCCACTGTACTCTAGCTCTACTGTGCTCCACTGTACTCTACCTCTACTGTAGTCCACTGTACTCTACCTCTACTGTGCTCCACTGTACTCCACTGTACTCTATCTCTACTGTGATCCACTGTACTCTACCTCTGCTTTGCTCCACTGTACTCTATCTCTACTCTACTCCACTGTACTCTATCTCTATTTTACTCCACTGTACTCTACCTCTAGCGTACTCTACTGTACTCCACCTCTACTGTGCTCCACTGTACTCTATCTCTACTGTGCTCCACTGTACTCTACCTCTACTGTGCTCTACTGTACTCTACTCTACTGTGCTCCACTGTACTCTATTTCTACTGTACCCCACTGTACTCTACCTCTACTGTGCTCCACTGTACTTTACCTCTACTGTGCTCCACTGTACACTACCTCTACTGTACTCCACTGTACTCTACCTCTACTGTGCTCCACTGTACTCTACCTCTACTCTGCTCCACTGTACTCTACTTCTACTGTGCTCCACTGTACTCTATCTCTACTGTACTCCACTGTACTCTACCTCCACAGTGCTCCACTGTGCTCTACCTCTACTGTACTCCACTGTACTCTACCTCTACTCTGCTCTACTGTGCTCTACCTCTACTGTACTCCACTGAACTCTACCTCTACTCTGCTCTATTGTACTCTATCTCTACTGTGCTCCACTGTACTCTACCTCTACTGTACTCCTCTGTAGTCTACCTCAACTATACTCCACTGTACTCTACCTCTACTGTGCTCCACTGTACTCTACCTCTACTGCACTCCACTCTACTCTATCTCTACTGTGCTCCACTGTACTCTACCTCTACTGTACTCCACTGTACTCTATCTGTACTGTTCTCAACTGTACTCTACCTCTACTGTGCTCCACTGTACTTCACTGTACTCTATCTCTACTGTGATCCACTGTACTCTACCTCTGCTGTGCTCCACTGTACTCTATCTCTACTCTACTCCACTGTACTCTATCTCTATTGTACTCCACTGTACTCTACCTCTACTGTACTCTACTGTACTCCACCTCTAGTGTGCTCCACAGTACTCCACTGTACTCTTACTCTACTGTACTCCACTGTACTCTATCTCTACTGTGCTCCACTGTACTCTACCTCTACTTTGCTCTACTGTACTCTACTCTATTGTGCTCCACTGTACTCTATTTCTACTGTACCCCACTGCACTCTACCTCTACTGTGCTCCACTGTACTCTACCTCTACTGTGCTCCACTGTACACTACCTCTACTGTACTCCACTGTACTCTACCTCTACTGTGCTCCACTGTACTCTACCTCTACTGTGCTCCACTGTACTCTACCTCTACTGTGCTCCACTGTGCTCTATCTCTACTGTACTCCACTGTACTCTACCTCTACAGTGATCCACTGTGCTCTACCTCTACTGTACTCCACTGTACTCTACCTCTACTCTGCTCTACTGTGCTCTACCTATACTGTACTTCACTGTACTCTACCTCTACTCTGCTCTACTGTACTCTATCTCTACTGTGCTCCACTGTACTCTACCTCTACTGTAGTCCACCTCAACTATACTCCACTGTACTCTACCTCTACTGTGCTCCACTGTACTCTACCTCTACTGTACTCCACTGTACTCTATCTCTACTGTACTCCACTGTAATCTATCTCTACTGTGCTCCACTGTACTATACCTCTACTGTGCTCCACTGTACTCCACTGTACTCTATCTCTACTGTGATCCACTGTACTCTACCTCTGCTGTGCTCCACTGTACTCTATCTCTACTCTACTCCACTGTACTCTACCTCTACTGTACTCCACTGTACTCTACCTCTACTGTACTCCACTCTACTCTACCTCTACTGTGCTCCACTGTACTCTACCTCTACTGTACTCTTCTCTACTTCACCTCTAATGTGCTCCAATCTACTCTACCTCTACTGTACTCCACTGTACTCTACCTCTACTGTACTCCACTGTACTCTACCTCTACTATACTCCACTGCACTTATCTCTACTGTGTTCGACTGTACTCTATATCTACTTTACTCCACTGTACTCTATCTCTACTGTACTACACTGTACTCTTCCTCTACTGTGCTCCACTGTACTCTATCTCTACTGTGCTCTACTGTACTCTATCTTTACTGTGCTGTACTGTACTCTACCTTTACTATACTCCACTGTACTCTACCTCTACTGTGCTCCACTGTACTCTACCTCTACTGTGCTCCACTGTACTCTACCTCTACTGTGCTCCACTGTACTCTATCTCTACTGTACTCCACTGTACTCTACCTCTACTGTGCTCTACTGTACTCTACTCTATTGTGCTCCACTGTACTCTATTTATACTGTACCCCACTGTACTCTACCTCTACTGTGCTCCACTGTACTCTACCTCTACTATACTCCACTGCACTTATCTCTACTGTGTTCGACTGTACTCTATCTCTACTTTACTCCACTGTACTCTATCTCTACTGTACTACACTGTACTCTTCCTCTACTGTGCTCCACTGTACTCTATCTCTACTGTGCTCTACTGTACTCTACCTTTACTATACTCCACTGTACTCTACCTCTACTGTGCTCCACTGTACTCTACCTCTACTGTGCTCCACTGTACTCTACCTCTACTGTGCTCCACTGTACTCTATCTCTACTGTACTTCACTGTACTCTACCTCTGCTCTGCTCTACTGTACTCTATCTCTACTGTGCTCCACTGTACTCTACCTCTACTTTACTCCACTGTAGTCCACCTCAACTATACTCCACTGTACTCTACCTCTACTGTGCTCCACTGTACTCTACCTCTACTGTGCTCCACTGTACTCTACCTCTACTGTACTCCACTGTACTATACCTCTACTGTACTCCACTGTACTCTACCTCTACTGTACTCCACTGTATTCTACCTCTACTGTGCTCTACTGTACTCTACCTCTACTGTACTCCACTGTACTCTACCTCTACTGTACTGTACTGTTCTCTACCTCTACTGTACTCTACTGTACTCCACCTCTACTGTGCTCCACTGTACTCCACTGTACTCTACCTCTACTGTACTCCACTGTACTCTATCTCTACTGTTCTCCACTGTACTCTACCTCTACTGTGCTCCACTGTACTACACTGTACTCTATCTCTACTGTGATCCACTGTACTCTACCTCTGCTGTGCTCCACTTTACTCTATCTCTACTCTACTCCACTGTACTCTATCTCTATTGTACTCCACTGTACTCTACCTCTACTGTACTCTACTGTACTCCACCTCTACTGTGCTCCACTGTACTCCACTGTACTCTTCCTCTACTGTACTCCACTGTACTCTATCTCTACTGTGCTCCACTGTACTCTACCTCTAATGTGCTCTACTGTACTCTACTCTACTGTGCTCCACTGTACTCTATTTCTACTGTACCCCACTGTACTCTACCTCTACTGTGCTCCACTGTACTCTACCTCTACTGTGCTCCACTGTACACTACCTCTACTGTACTCCACTGTATTCTACCTCTACTGTACTCCACTGTACTCTACCTCTACTGTGCTCCACTGTACTCTACCTCTACTGTGCTCCACTGTACTCTATCTCTACTGTACTCCACTGTACTCTACCTCTACAGTGCTCCACTGTGCTCTACCTCTACTGTACTCCACTGTACTCTACCTCTACTCTGCTCTACTGTTCTCTACCTCTACTGTACTCCACTGTACTCTACCTCTACTCTGCTCTACTGTACTCTATCTCTACTGTGCTCCACTGTACTCTACCTCTACTGCACTCCACTGTAGTCTACCTCAACTATACTCCACTGTACTCTACCTCTACTGTACTCTTCTCTACTTCACCTCTAATGTGCTCCAATCTACTCTACCTCTACTGTACTCCACTGTACTCTACCTCTACTGTACTCCACTGTACTCTACCTCTACTATACTCCACTGCACTTATCTCTACTGTGTTCGACTGTACTCTATATCTACTTTACTCCACTGTACTCTATCTCTACTGTACTACACTGTACTCTTCCTCTACTGTGCTCCACTGTACTCTATCTCTACTGTGCTCTACTGTACTCTATCTTTACTGTGCTGTACTGTACTCTACCTTTACTATACTCCACTGTACTCTACCTCTACTGTGCTCCACTGTACTCTACCTCTACTGTGCTCCACTGTACTCTACCTCTACTGTGCTCCACTGTACTCTATCTCTACTGTACTCCACTGTACTCTACCTCTACTGTGCTCTACTGTACTCTACTCTATTGTGCTCCACTGTACTCTATTTATACTGTACCCCACTGTACTCTACCTCTACTGTGCTCCACTGTACTCTACCTCTACTATACTCCACTGCACTTATCTCTACTGTGTTCGACTGTACTCTATCTCTACTTTACTCCACTGTACTCTATCTCTACTGTACTACACTGTACTCTTCCTCTACTGTGCTCCACTGTACTCTATCTCTACTGTGCTCTACTGTACTCTACCTTTACTATACTCCACTGTACTCTACCTCTACTGTGCTCCACTGTACTCTACCTCTACTGTGCTCCACTGTACTCTACCTCTACTGTGCTCCACTGTACTCTATCTCTACTGTACTTCACTGTACTCTACCTCTGCTCTGCTCTACTGTACTCTATCTCTACTGTGCTCCACTGTACTCTACCTCTACTTTACTCCACTGTAGTCCACCTCAACTATACTCCACTGTACTCTACCTCTACTGTGCTCCACTGTACTCTACCTCTACTGTGCTCCACTGTACTCTACCTCTACTGTACTCCACTGTACTATACCTCTACTGTACTCCACTGTACTCTACCTCTACTGTACTCCACTGTATTCTACCTCTACTGTGCTCTACTGTACTCTACCTCTACTGTACTCCACTGTACTCTACCTCTACTGTACTGTACTGTTCTCTACCTCTACTGTACTCTACTGTACTCCACCTCTACTGTGCTCCACTGTACTCCACTGTACTCTACCTCTACTGTACTCCACTGTACTCTATCTCTACTGTTCTCCACTGTACTCTACCTCTACTGTGCTCCACTGTACTACACTGTACTCTATCTCTACTGTGATCCACTGTACTCTACCTCTGCTGTGCTCCACTTTACTCTATCTCTACTCTACTCCACTGTACTCTATCTCTATTGTACTCCACTGTACTCTACCTCTACTGTACTCTACTGTACTCCACCTCTACTGTGCTCCACTGTACTCCACTGTACTCTTCCTCTACTGTACTCCACTGTACTCTATCTCTACTGTGCTCCACTGTACTCTACCTCTAATGTGCTCTACTGTACTCTACTCTACTGTGCTCCACTGTACTCTATTTCTACTGTACCCCACTGTACTCTACCTCTACTGTGCTCCACTGTACTCTACCTCTACTGTGCTCCACTGTACACTACCTCTACTGTACTCCACTGTATTCTACCTCTACTGTACTCCACTGTACTCTACCTCTACTGTGCTCCACTGTACTCTACCTCTACTGTGCTCCACTGTACTCTATCTCTACTGTACTCCACTGTACTCTACCTCTACAGTGCTCCACTGTGCTCTACCTCTACTGTACTCCACTGTACTCTACCTCTACTCTGCTCTACTGTTCTCTACCTCTACTGTACTCCACTGTACTCTACCTCTACTCTGCTCTACTGTACTCTATCTCTACTGTGCTCCACTGTACTCTACCTCTACTGCACTCCACTGTAGTCTACCTCAACTATACTCCACTGTACTCTACCTCTACTGTGCTCCACTGTAATCTACCTCTACTGTACTCCACTGTACTCTACCTCTACTATACTCCACTGTACTCTACCTCTACTGTGCTCCACTGTACTCTATCTCTACTGTACTCCACTGTACTCTACCTCTACAGTGATCCACTGTGCTCTACCTCTACTGTACTCCACTGTACTCTACCTCTACTCTGCTCTACTGTGCTCTACCTATACTGTACTTCACTGTACTCTACCTCTACTTTACTCCACTGTAGTCCACCTCAACTATACTCCACTGTACTCTACCTCTACTGTGCTCCACTGTACTCTACCTCTACTGTGCTCCACTGTACTCTACCTCTACTCTACTCCACTGTACTATACCTCTACTGTACTCCACTGTACTCTACCTCTACTGTACTCCACTGTATTCTACCTCTACTGTGCTCTACTGTACTCTACCTCTACTGTACTCCACTGTACTCTACCTCTACTGTACTGTACGGTTCTCTACCTCTACTGTACTCTACTGTACTCTACCTCTACTGTGCTCCACTGTACTCCACTGTACTCTACCTCTACTGTACTCCACTGTACTCTATCTCTACTGTTCTCCACTGTACTCTACCTCTACTGTGCTCCACTGTACTACACTGTACTCTATCTCTACTGTGATCCACTGTACTCTACCTCTGCTGTGCTCCACTTTACTCTACCTCTACTCTACTCCACTGTACTCTATCTCTATTGTACTCCACTGTACTCTACCTCTACTGTACTCTACTATACTCTACCTCTACTGTACTCCAGTGTACTCTACCTCTACTCTGCTCTACTGTACTCTATCTCTACTGTGCTCCACTGTACTCTACCTATACTGTGCTCCACTGTACTCTACCTCTACTCTACTCCACTCTACTCTATCTCTACTCTACTCCACTGTACTCTACCTCTACTCTACTCTACTGTACTCTACCTCTACTGTGCTTCACTGTACTCCACTGTACTCTAGCTCTACTGTGCTCCACTGTACTCTACCTCTACTGTGCTCTACTGTACTCTATCTCTACTGTGCTCCACTGTACTCTACCTCTGCTGTACTCCACTGTACTCCACCTCTACAGTGCTCCACTGTACTCTACCTCTACTGTACTCCACTGTATTCTACCTCTACTCCGCTCTACTGTACTCTATCTCTACTGTGCTCTACTGTACTCTACCTCTATTATACTCCACTGTACTCTACCTCTACTGTGCTCCACTGTACTCTACCTCTACTGTGCTCCACTGTACACTACCTCTACTGTAGTCCACTGTACTCTACCTCTACTGTGCTCCACTCTACTCTACCTCTACTGTGCTCAGCTGTACTCTACCTCTACTGTACTCCACTGTACTCTACCTCTACTATACTCCACTGCACTTATCTCTACTGTGCTCCACTGTACTCTATCTCTACTGTAGTCCACTGTACTCTACCTCTACTATATTCTACTGTACTCCACCTCTACTGTACTCCACTGTAGTCTACCTCAACTATACTCCACTGTACTCTACCTCTACTGTGCTCCACTTTACTCTACCTCTACTCTGCTCTACTGTACTCTATCTCTACTGTACTCCACTATACTCTACCTCCACTGTACTCCACTGTACTCTAGCTCTACTGTGCTCCACTGTACTCTACCTCTACTGTACTCCACTGTACTCTACATCTACTGTGCTCCACTGTACTCTACCTCTACTGTACTCCACTGTACTCTACCTCTACTGTACTCCACTGTACTCTACCTCTACTGTACTCCACTGTATTCTACCTCTACTGTGCTCTACTGTACTCTACCTCTACTGTACTCCACTGTAATCTACCTCTACTGTACTGTACTGTTCTCTACCTCTACTGTACTCTACTGTACTCCACCTCTACTGTGCTCCACTGTACTCCACTGTACTCTACCTCTACTGTGCTCCACTGTACTCCACCTCTACTGTACTCCACTGTACTCTATCTCTACTGTGCTCCACTGTACTCTACCTCTACTGTACTCCACTGTACTCTATCTCTACTCTTCTCCACTGTACTCTACCTCTACTGTGCTCCACTGTACTCCACTGTACTCTATCTCTACTGTGATCCACTGTACTCTACCTCTGCTGTGCTCCACTGTACTCTATCTCTACTCTACTCCACTTTACTCTATCTCTATTTTACTCCACTGTACTCTACCTCTACTGTACTCTACTGTACTCCACCTCTACTGTGCTCCACTCTACTCCACTGTACTCTTCCTCTACTGTACTCCACTGTACTCTATCTCTACTGTGCTCCACTGTACTCTACCTTTACTGTGCTCTACTGTACTCTACTCTACTGTGCTCCACTGTACTCTATTTCTACTGTACCCCACTGTACTCCAACTCTACTGTGCTCCACTGTACTCTACCTCTACTGTGCTCCACTGTACACTACCTCTACTGTACTCCACTGTACTCTACCTCTACTGTGCTCCACTCTACTCCACTGTACTCTTCCTCTACTGTACTCCACTGTACTCTATCTCTACTGTGCTCCACTGTACTCTACCTTTACTGTGCTCTACTGTACTCTACTCTACTGTGCTCCACTGTACTCTATTTCTACTGTACCCCACTGTACACTACCTCTACTGTACTCCACTGTACTCTACCTCTACTGTGCTCCACTGTACTCTACCTCTACTGTACTCCACTGTACTCTACCTCTACAGTGCTCCACTCTGCTCTACGTCTACTCTAATCCAATGTACTCTACCTCTACTCTGCTCTACTGTACTCTACCTCTACTGTACTCCACTGTACTCTACCTCTACTATACTCCACTGTACTCTACCTCTACTGTGCTCCACTGTCCTCTACCTCTAATATGCTCCACTCTACTCTACCTTTACTGTGCTCAACTGTACTCTACCTCTACTCTGCTCTACTCTACTCTATCTCTACTGTGCTCCACTGTACTCTACCTCTACTGTACTCCACTGTAGTCTACCTCAACTATACTCCACTGTACTCTACCTCTACTGTGCTCCACTGTACTCTACCTCTACTGTACTCTACTGTACTCCACCTCTAGTGTGCTCCACAGTACTCCACTGTACTCTTACTCTACTGTACTCCACTGTACTCTATCTCTACTGTGCTCCACTGTACTCTACCTCTACTTTGCTCTACTGTACTCTACTCTATTGTGCTCCACTGTACTCTATTTCTACTGTACCCCACTGCACTCTACCTCTACTGTGCTCCACTGTACTCTACCTCTACTGTGCTCCACTGTACACTACCTCTACTGTACTCCACTGTACTCTACCTCTACTGTGCTCCACTGTACTCTACCTCTACTGTGCTCCACTGTACTCTACCTCTACTGTGCTCCACTGTGCTCTATCTCTACTGTACTCCACTGTACTCTACCTCTACAGTGATCCACTGTGCTCTACCTCTACTGTACTCCACTGTACTCTACCTCTACTCTGCTCTACTGTGCTCTACCTATACTGTACTTCACTGTACTCTACCTCTACTCTGCTCTACTGTACTCTATCTCTACTGTGCTCCACTGTACTCTACCTCTACTGTAGTCCACCTCAACTATACTCCACTGTACTCTACCTCTACTGTGCTCCACTGTACTCTACCTCTACTGTACTCCACTGTACTCTATCTCTACTGTACTCCACTGTAATCTATCTCTACTGTGCTCCACTGTACTATACCTCTACTGTGCTCCACTGTACTCCACTGTACTCTATCTCTACTGTGATCCACTGTACTCTACCTCTGCTGTGCTCCACTGTACTCTATCTCTACTCTACTCCACTGTACTCTACCTCTACTGTACTCCACTGTACTCTACCTCTACTGTACTCCACTCTACTCTACCTCTACTGTGCTCCACTGTACTCTACCTCTACTGTACTCTTCTCTACTTCACCTCTAATGTGCTCCAATCTACTCTACCTCTACTGTACTCCACTGTACTCTACCTCTACTGTACTCCACTGTACTCTACCTCTACTATACTCCACTGCACTTATCTCTACTGTGTTCGACTGTACTCTATATCTACTTTACTCCACTGTACTCTATCTCTACTGTACTACACTGTACTCTTCCTCTACTGTGCTCCACTGTACTCTATCTCTACTGTGCTCTACTGTACTCTATCTTTACTGTGCTGTACTGTACTCTACCTTTACTATACTCCACTGTACTCTACCTCTACTGTGCTCCACTGTACTCTACCTCTACTGTGCTCCACTGTACTCTACCTCTACTGTGCTCCACTGTACTCTATCTCTACTGTACTCCACTGTACTCTACCTCTACTGTGCTCTACTGTACTCTACTCTATTGTGCTCCACTGTACTCTATTTATACTGTACCCCACTGTACTCTACCTCTACTGTGCTCCACTGTACTCTACCTCTACTATACTCCACTGCACTTATCTCTACTGTGTTCGACTGTACTCTATCTCTACTTTACTCCACTGTACTCTATCTCTACTGTACTACACTGTACTCTTCCTCTACTGTGCTCCACTGTACTCTATCTCTACTGTGCTCTACTGTACTCTACCTTTACTATACTCCACTGTACTCTACCTCTACTGTGCTCCACTGTACTCTACCTCTACTGTGCTCCACTGTACTCTACCTCTACTGTGCTCCACTGTACTCTATCTCTACTGTACTTCACTGTACTCTACCTCTGCTCTGCTCTACTGTACTCTATCTCTACTGTGCTCCACTGTACTCTACCTCTACTTTACTCCACTGTAGTCCACCTCAACTATACTCCACTGTACTCTACCTCTACTGTGCTCCACTGTACTCTACCTCTACTGTGCTCCACTGTACTCTACCTCTACTGTACTCCACTGTACTATACCTCTACTGTACTCCACTGTACTCTACCTCTACTGTACTCCACTGTATTCTACCTCTACTGTGCTCTACTGTACTCTACCTCTACTGTACTCCACTGTACTCTACCTCTACTGTACTGTACTGTTCTCTACCTCTACTGTACTCTACTGTACTCCACCTCTACTGTGCTCCACTGTACTCCACTGTACTCTACCTCTACTGTACTCCACTGTACTCTATCTCTACTGTTCTCCACTGTACTCTACCTCTACTGTGCTCCACTGTACTACACTGTACTCTATCTCTACTGTGATCCACTGTACTCTACCTCTGCTGTGCTCCACTTTACTCTATCTCTACTCTACTCCACTGTACTCTATCTCTATTGTACTCCACTGTACTCTACCTCTACTGTACTCTACTGTACTCCACCTCTACTGTGCTCCACTGTACTCCACTGTACTCTTCCTCTACTGTACTCCACTGTACTCTATCTCTACTGTGCTCCACTGTACTCTACCTCTAATGTGCTCTACTGTACTCTACTCTACTGTGCTCCACTGTACTCTATTTCTACTGTACCCCACTGTACTCTACCTCTACTGTGCTCCACTGTACTCTACCTCTACTGTGCTCCACTGTACACTACCTCTACTGTACTCCACTGTATTCTACCTCTACTGTACTCCACTGTACTCTACCTCTACTGTGCTCCACTGTACTCTACCTCTACTGTGCTCCACTGTACTCTATCTCTACTGTACTCCACTGTACTCTACCTCTACAGTGCTCCACTGTGCTCTACCTCTACTGTACTCCACTGTACTCTACCTCTACTCTGCTCTACTGTTCTCTACCTCTACTGTACTCCACTGTACTCTACCTCTACTCTGCTCTACTGTACTCTATCTCTACTGTGCTCCACTGTACTCTACCTCTACTGCACTCCACTGTAGTCTACCTCAACTATACTCCACTGTACTCTACCTCTACTGTACTCTTCTCTACTTCACCTCTAATGTGCTCCAATCTACTCTACCTCTACTGTACTCCACTGTACTCTACCTCTACTGTACTCCACTGTACTCTACCTCTACTATACTCCACTGCACTTATCTCTACTGTGTTCGACTGTACTCTATATCTACTTTACTCCACTGTACTCTATCTCTACTGTACTACACTGTACTCTTCCTCTACTGTGCTCCACTGTACTCTATCTCTACTGTGCTCTACTGTACTCTATCTTTACTGTGCTGTACTGTACTCTACCTTTACTATACTCCACTGTACTCTACCTCTACTGTGCTCCACTGTACTCTACCTCTACTGTGCTCCACTGTACTCTACCTCTACTGTGCTCCACTGTACTCTATCTCTACTGTACTCCACTGTACTCTACCTCTACTGTGCTCTACTGTACTCTACTCTATTGTGCTCCACTGTACTCTATTTATACTGTACCCCACTGTACTCTACCTCTACTGTGCTCCACTGTACTCTACCTCTACTATACTCCACTGCACTTATCTCTACTGTGTTCGACTGTACTCTATCTCTACTTTACTCCACTGTACTCTATCTCTACTGTACTACACTGTACTCTTCCTCTACTGTGCTCCACTGTACTCTATCTCTACTGTGCTCTACTGTACTCTACCTTTACTATACTCCACTGTACTCTACCTCTACTGTGCTCCACTGTACTCTACCTCTACTGTGCTCCACTGTACTCTACCTCTACTGTGCTCCACTGTACTCTATCTCTACTGTACTTCACTGTACTCTACCTCTGCTCTGCTCTACTGTACTCTATCTCTACTGTGCTCCACTGTACTCTACCTCTACTTTACTCCACTGTAGTCCACCTCAACTATACTCCACTGTACTCTACCTCTACTGTGCTCCACTGTACTCTACCTCTACTGTGCTCCACTGTACTCTACCTCTACTGTACTCCACTGTACTATACCTCTACTGTACTCCACTGTACTCTACCTCTACTGTACTCCACTGTATTCTACCTCTACTGTGCTCTACTGTACTCTACCTCTACTGTACTCCACTGTACTCTACCTCTACTGTACTGTACTGTTCTCTACCTCTACTGTACTCTACTGTACTCCACCTCTACTGTGCTCCACTGTACTCCACTGTACTCTACCTCTACTGTACTCCACTGTACTCTATCTCTACTGTTCTCCACTGTACTCTACCTCTACTGTGCTCCACTGTACTACACTGTACTCTATCTCTACTGTGATCCACTGTACTCTACCTCTGCTGTGCTCCACTTTACTCTATCTCTACTCTACTCCACTGTACTCTATCTCTATTGTACTCCACTGTACTCTACCTCTACTGTACTCTACTGTACTCCACCTCTACTGTGCTCCACTGTACTCCACTGTACTCTTCCTCTACTGTACTCCACTGTACTCTATCTCTACTGTGCTCCACTGTACTCTACCTCTAATGTGCTCTACTGTACTCTACTCTACTGTGCTCCACTGTACTCTATTTCTACTGTACCCCACTGTACTCTACCTCTACTGTGCTCCACTGTACTCTACCTCTACTGTGCTCCACTGTACACTACCTCTACTGTACTCCACTGTATTCTACCTCTACTGTACTCCACTGTACTCTACCTCTACTGTGCTCCACTGTACTCTACCTCTACTGTGCTCCACTGTACTCTATCTCTACTGTACTCCACTGTACTCTACCTCTACAGTGCTCCACTGTGCTCTACCTCTACTGTACTCCACTGTACTCTACCTCTACTCTGCTCTACTGTTCTCTACCTCTACTGTACTCCACTGTACTCTACCTCTACTCTGCTCTACTGTACTCTATCTCTACTGTGCTCCACTGTACTCTACCTCTACTGCACTCCACTGTAGTCTACCTCAACTATACTCCACTGTACTCTACCTCTACTGTGCTCCACTGTAATCTACCTCTACTGTACTCCACTGTACTCTACCTCTACTATACTCCACTGTACTCTACCTCTACTGTGCTCCACTGTACTCTATCTCTACTGTACTCCACTGTACTCTACCTCTACAGTGATCCACTGTGCTCTACCTCTACTGTACTCCACTGTACTCTACCTCTACTCTGCTCTACTGTGCTCTACCTATACTGTACTTCACTGTACTCTACCTCTACTTTACTCCACTGTAGTCCACCTCAACTATACTCCACTGTACTCTACCTCTACTGTGCTCCACTGTACTCTACCTCTACTGTGCTCCACTGTACTCTACCTCTACTCTACTCCACTGTACTATACCTCTACTGTACTCCACTGTACTCTACCTCTACTGTACTCCACTGTATTCTACCTCTACTGTGCTCTACTGTACTCTACCTCTACTGTACTCCACTGTACTCTACCTCTACTGTACTGTACGGTTCTCTACCTCTACTGTACTCTACTGTACTCTACCTCTACTGTGCTCCACTGTACTCCACTGTACTCTACCTCTACTGTACTCCACTGTACTCTATCTCTACTGTTCTCCACTGTACTCTACCTCTACTGTGCTCCACTGTACTACACTGTACTCTATCTCTACTGTGATCCACTGTACTCTACCTCTGCTGTGCTCCACTTTACTCTACCTCTACTCTACTCCACTGTACTCTATCTCTATTGTACTCCACTGTACTCTACCTCTACTGTACTCTACTATACTCTACCTCTACTGTACTCCAGTGTACTCTACCTCTACTCTGCTCTACTGTACTCTATCTCTACTGTGCTCCACTGTACTCTACCTATACTGTGCTCCACTGTACTCTACCTCTACTCTACTCCACTCTACTCTATCTCTACTCTACTCCACTGTACTCTACCTCTACTCTACTCTACTGTACTCTACCTCTACTGTGCTTCACTGTACTCCACTGTACTCTAGCTCTACTGTGCTCCACTGTACTCTACCTCTACTGTGCTCTACTGTACTCTATCTCTACTGTGCTCCACTGTACTCTACCTCTGCTGTACTCCACTGTACTCCACCTCTACAGTGCTCCACTGTACTCTACCTCTACTGTACTCCACTGTATTCTACCTCTACTCCGCTCTACTGTACTCTATCTCTACTGTGCTCTACTGTACTCTACCTCTATTATACTCCACTGTACTCTACCTCTACTGTGCTCCACTGTACTCTACCTCTACTGTGCTCCACTGTACACTACCTCTACTGTAGTCCACTGTACTCTACCTCTACTGTGCTCCACTCTACTCTACCTCTACTGTGCTCAGCTGTACTCTACCTCTACTGTACTCCACTGTACTCTACCTCTACTATACTCCACTGCACTTATCTCTACTGTGCTCCACTGTACTCTATCTCTACTGTAGTCCACTGTACTCTACCTCTACTATATTCTACTGTACTCCACCTCTACTGTACTCCACTGTAGTCTACCTCAACTATACTCCACTGTACTCTACCTCTACTGTGCTCCACTTTACTCTACCTCTACTCTGCTCTACTGTACTCTATCTCTACTGTACTCCACTATACTCTACCTCCACTGTACTCCACTGTACTCTAGCTCTACTGTGCTCCACTGTACTCTACCTCTACTGTACTCCACTGTACTCTACATCTACTGTGCTCCACTGTACTCTACCTCTACTGTACTCCACTGTACTCTACCTCTACTGTACTCCACTGTACTCTACCTCTACTGTACTCCACTGTATTCTACCTCTACTGTGCTCTACTGTACTCTACCTCTACTGTACTCCACTGTAATCTACCTCTACTGTACTGTACTGTTCTCTACCTCTACTGTACTCTACTGTACTCCACCTCTACTGTGCTCCACTGTACTCCACTGTACTCTACCTCTACTGTGCTCCACTGTACTCCACCTCTACTGTACTCCACTGTACTCTATCTCTACTGTGCTCCACTGTACTCTACCTCTACTGTACTCCACTGTACTCTATCTCTACTCTTCTCCACTGTACTCTACCTCTACTGTGCTCCACTGTACTCCACTGTACTCTATCTCTACTGTGATCCACTGTACTCTACCTCTGCTGTGCTCCACTGTACTCTATCTCTACTCTACTCCACTTTACTCTATCTCTATTTTACTCCACTGTACTCTACCTCTACTGTACTCTACTGTACTCCACCTCTACTGTGCTCCACTCTACTCCACTGTACTCTTCCTCTACTGTACTCCACTGTACTCTATCTCTACTGTGCTCCACTGTACTCTACCTTTACTGTGCTCTACTGTACTCTACTCTACTGTGCTCCACTGTACTCTATTTCTACTGTACCCCACTGTACTCCAACTCTACTGTGCTCCACTGTACTCTACCTCTACTGTGCTCCACTGTACACTACCTCTACTGTACTCCACTGTACTCTACCTCTACTGTGCTCCACTCTACTCCACTGTACTCTTCCTCTACTGTACTCCACTGTACTCTATCTCTACTGTGCTCCACTGTACTCTACCTTTACTGTGCTCTACTGTACTCTACTCTACTGTGCTCCACTGTACTCTATTTCTACTGTACCCCACTGTACACTACCTCTACTGTACTCCACTGTACTCTACCTCTACTGTGCTCCACTGTACTCTACCTCTACTGTACTCCACTGTACTCTACCTCTACAGTGCTCCACTCTGCTCTACGTCTACTCTAATCCAATGTACTCTACCTCTACTCTGCTCTACTGTACTCTACCTCTACTGTACTCCACTGTACTCTACCTCTACTATACTCCACTGTACTCTACCTCTACTGTGCTCCACTGTCCTCTACCTCTAATATGCTCCACTCTACTCTACCTTTACTGTGCTCAACTGTACTCTACCTCTACTCTGCTCTACTCTACTCTATCTCTACTGTGCTCCACTGTACTCTACCTCTACTGTACTCCACTGTAGTCTACCTCAACTATACTCCACTGTACTCTACCTCTACTGTGCTCCACTGTACTCTACCTCTACTGTACTCTACTGTACTCCACCTCTAGTGTGCTCCACAGTACTCCACTGTACTCTTACTCTACTGTACTCCACTGTACTCTATCTCTACTGTGCTCCACTGTACTCTACCTCTACTTTGCTCTACTGTACTCTACTCTATTGTGCTCCACTGTACTCTATTTCTACTGTACCCCACTGCACTCTACCTCTACTGTGCTCCACTGTACTCTACCTCTACTGTGCTCCACTGTACACTACCTCTACTGTACTCCACTGTACTCTACCTCTACTGTGCTCCACTGTACTCTACCTCTACTGTGCTCCACTGTACTCTACCTCTACTGTGCTCCACTGTGCTCTATCTCTACTGTACTCCACTGTACTCTACCTCTACAGTGATCCACTGTGCTCTACCTCTACTGTACTCCACTGTACTCTACCTCTACTCTGCTCTACTGTGCTCTACCTATACTGTACTTCACTGTACTCTACCTCTACTCTGCTCTACTGTACTCTATCTCTACTGTGCTCCACTGTACTCTACCTCTACTGTAGTCCACCTCAACTATACTCCACTGTACTCTACCTCTACTGTGCTCCACTGTACTCTACCTCTACTGTACTCCACTGTACTCTATCTCTACTGTACTCCACTGTAATCTATCTCTACTGTGCTCCACTGTACTATACCTCTACTGTGCTCCACTGTACTCCACTGTACTCTATCTCTACTGTGATCCACTGTACTCTACCTCTGCTGTGCTCCACTGTACTCTATCTCTACTCTACTCCACTGTACTCTACCTCTACTGTACTCCACTGTACTCTACCTCTACTGTACTCCACTCTACTCTACCTCTACTGTGCTCCACTGTACTCTACCTCTACTGTACTCTTCTCTACTTCACCTCTAATGTGCTCCAATCTACTCTACCTCTACTGTACTCCACTGTACTCTACCTCTACTGTACTCCACTGTACTCTACCTCTACTATACTCCACTGCACTTATCTCTACTGTGTTCGACTGTACTCTATATCTACTTTACTCCACTGTACTCTATCTCTACTGTACTACACTGTACTCTTCCTCTACTGTGCTCCACTGTACTCTATCTCTACTGTGCTCTACTGTACTCTATCTTTACTGTGCTGTACTGTACTCTACCTTTACTATACTCCACTGTACTCTACCTCTACTGTGCTCCACTGTACTCTACCTCTACTGTGCTCCACTGTACTCTACCTCTACTGTGCTCCACTGTACTCTATCTCTACTGTACTCCACTGTACTCTACCTCTACTGTGCTCTACTGTACTCTACTCTATTGTGCTCCACTGTACTCTATTTATACTGTACCCCACTGTACTCTACCTCTACTGTGCTCCACTGTACTCTACCTCTACTATACTCCACTGCACTTATCTCTACTGTGTTCGACTGTACTCTATCTCTACTTTACTCCACTGTACTCTATCTCTACTGTACTACACTGTACTCTTCCTCTACTGTGCTCCACTGTACTCTATCTCTACTGTGCTCTACTGTACTCTACCTTTACTATACTCCACTGTACTCTACCTCTACTGTGCTCCACTGTACTCTACCTCTACTGTGCTCCACTGTACTCTACCTCTACTGTGCTCCACTGTACTCTATCTCTACTGTACTTCACTGTACTCTACCTCTGCTCTGCTCTACTGTACTCTATCTCTACTGTGCTCCACTGTACTCTACCTCTACTTTACTCCACTGTAGTCCACCTCAACTATACTCCACTGTACTCTACCTCTACTGTGCTCCACTGTACTCTACCTCTACTGTGCTCCACTGTACTCTACCTCTACTGTACTCCACTGTACTATACCTCTACTGTACTCCACTGTACTCTACCTCTACTGTACTCCACTGTATTCTACCTCTACTGTGCTCTACTGTACTCTACCTCTACTGTACTCCACTGTACTCTACCTCTACTGTACTGTACTGTTCTCTACCTCTACTGTACTCTACTGTACTCCACCTCTACTGTGCTCCACTGTACTCCACTGTACTCTACCTCTACTGTACTCCACTGTACTCTATCTCTACTGTTCTCCACTGTACTCTACCTCTACTGTGCTCCACTGTACTACACTGTACTCTATCTCTACTGTGATCCACTGTACTCTACCTCTGCTGTGCTCCACTTTACTCTATCTCTACTCTACTCCACTGTACTCTATCTCTATTGTACTCCACTGTACTCTACCTCTACTGTACTCTACTGTACTCCACCTCTACTGTTCTCCACTGTACTCCACTGTACTCTTCCTCTACTGTACTCCACTGTACTCTATCTCTACTGTGCTCCACTGTACTCTACCTCTAATGTGCTCTACTGTACTCTACTCTACTGTGCTCCACTGTACTCTATTTCTACTGTACCCCACTGTACTCTACCTCTACTGTGCTCCACTGTACTCTACCTCTACTGTGCTCCACTGTACACTACCTCTACTGTACTCCACTGTATTCTACCTCTACTGTACTCCACTGTACTCTACCTCTACTGTGCTCCACTGTACTCTACCTCTACTGTGCTCCACTGTACTCTATCTCTACTGTACTCCACTGTACTCTACCTCTACAGTGCTCCACTGTGCTCTACCTCTACTGTACTCCACTGTACTCTACCTCTACTCTGCTCTACTGTTCTCTACCTCTACTGTACTCCACTGTACTCTACCTCTACTCTGCTCTACTGTACTCTATCTCTACTGTGCTCCACTGTACTCTACCTCTACTGCACTCCACTGTAGTCTACCTCAACTATACTCCACTGTACTCTACCTCTACTGTACTCTTCTCTACTTCACCTCTAATGTGCTCCAATCTACTCTACCTCTACTGTACTCCACTGTACTCTACCTCTACTGTACTCCACTGTACTCTACCTCTACTATACTCCACTGCACTTATCTCTACTGTGTTCGACTGTACTCTATATCTACTTTACTCCACTGTACTCTATCTCTACTGTACTACACTGTACTCTTCCTCTACTGTGCTCCACTGTACTCTATCTCTACTGTGCTCTACTGTACTCTATCTTTATTGTGCTGTACTGTACTCTACCTTTACTATACTCCACTGTACTCTACCTCTACTGTGCTCCACTGTACTCTACCTCTACTGTGCTCCACTGTACTCTACCTCTACTGTGCTCCACTGTACTCTATCTCTACTGTACTCCACTGTACTCTACCTCTACTGTGCTCTACTGTACTCTACTCTATTGTGCTCCACTGTACTCTATTTATACTGTACCCCACTGTACTCTACCTCTACTGTGCTCCACTGTACTCTACCTCTACTATACTCCACTGCACTTATCTCTACTGTGTTCGACTGTACTCTATCTCTACTTTACTCCACTGTACTCTATCTCTACTGTACTACACTGTACTCTTCCTCTACTGTGCTCCACTGTACTCTATCTCTACTGTGCTCTACTGTACTCTACCTTTACTATACTCCACTGTACTCTACCTCTACTGTGCTCCACTGTACTCTACCTCTACTGTGCTCCACTGTACTCTACCTCTACTGTGCTCCACTGTACTCTATCTCTACTGTACTTCACTGTACTCTACCTCTGCTCTGCTCTACTGTACTCTATCTCTACTGTGCTCCACTGTACTCTACCTCTACTTTACTCCACTGTAGTCCACCTCAACTATACTCCACTGTACTCTACCTCTACTGTGCTCCACTGTACTCTACCTCTACTGTGCTCCACTGTACTCTACCTCTACTGTACTCCACTGTACTATACCTCTACTGTACTCCACTGTACTCTACCTCTACTGTACTCCACTGTATTCTACCTCTACTGTGCTCTACTGTACTCTACCTCTACTGTACTCCACTGTACTCTACCTCTACTGTACTGTACTGTTCTCTACCTCTACTGTACTCTACTGTACTCCACCTCTACTGTGCTCCACTGTACTCCACTGTACTCTACCTCTACTGTACTCCACTGTACTCTATCTCTACTGTTCTCCACTGTACTCTACCTCTACTGTGCTCCACTGTACTACACTGTACTCTATCTCTACTGTGATCCACTGTACTCTACCTCTGCTGTGCTCCACTTTACTCTATCTCTACTCTACTCCACTGTACTCTATCTCTATTGTACTCCACTGTACTCTACCTCTACTGTACTCTACTGTACTCCACCTCTACTGTGCTCCACTGTACTCCACTGTACTCTTCCTCTACTGTACTCCACTGTACTCTATCTCTACTGTGCTCCACTGTACTCTACCTCTAATGTGCTCTACTGTACTCTACTCTACTGTGCTCCACTGTACTCTATTTCTACTGTACCCCACTGTACTCTACCTCTACTGTGCTCCACTGTACTCTACCTCTACTGTGCTCCACTGTACACTACCTCTACTGTACTCCACTGTATTCTACCTCTACTGTACTCCACTGTACTCTACCTCTACTGTGCTCCACTGTACTCTACCTCTACTGTGCTCCACTGTACTCTATCTCTACTGTACTCCACTGTACTCTACCTCTACAGTGCTCCACTGTGCTCTACCTCTACTGTACTCCACTGTACTCTACCTCTACTCTGCTCTACTGTTCTCTACCTCTACTGTACTCCACTGTACTCTACCTCTACTCTGCTCTACTGTACTCTATCTCTACTGTGCTCCACTGTACTCTACCTCTACTGCACTCCACTGTAGTCTACCTCAACTATACTCCACTGTACTCTACCTCTACTGTGCTCCACTGTAATCTACCTCTACTGTACTCCACTGTACTCTACCTCTACTATACTCCACTGTACTCTACCTCTACTGTGCTCCACTGTACTCTATCTCTACTGTACTCCACTGTACTCTACCTCTACAGTGATCCACTGTGCTCTACCTCTACTGTACTCCACTGTACTCTACCTCTACTCTGCTCTACTGTGCTCTACCTATACTGTACTTCACTGTACTCTACCTCTACTTTACTCCACTGTAGTCCACCTCAACTATACTCCACTGTACTCTACCTCTACTGTGCTCCACTGTACTCTACCTCTACTGTGCTCCACTGTACTCTACCTCTACTCTACTCCACTGTACTATACCTCTACTGTACTCCACTGTACTCTACCTCTACTGTACTCCACTGTATTCTACCTCTACTGTGCTCTACTGTACTCTACCTCTACTGTACTCCACTGTACTCTACCTCTACTGTACTGTACGGTTCTCTACCTCTACTGTACTCTACTGTACTCTACCTCTACTGTGCTCCACTGTACTCCACTGTACTCTACCTCTACTGTACTCCACTGTACTCTATCTCTACTGTTCTCCACTGTACTCTACCTCTACTGTGCTCCACTGTACTACACTGTACTCTATCTCTACTGTGATCCACTGTACTCTACCTCTGCTGTGCTCCACTTTACTCTACCTCTACTCTACTCCACTGTACTCTATCTCTATTGTACTCCACTGTACTCTACCTCTACTGTACTCTACTATACTCTACCTCTACTGTACTCCAGTGTACTCTACCTCTACTCTGCTCTACTGTACTCTATCTCTACTGTGCTCCACTGTACTCTACCTATACTGTGCTCCACTGTACTCTACCTCTACTCTACTCCACTCTACTCTATCTCTACTCTACTCCACTGTACTCTACCTCTACTCTACTCTACTGTACTCTACCTCTACTGTGCTTCACTGTACTCCACTGTACTCTAGCTCTACTGTGCTCCACTGTACTCTACCTCTACTGTGCTCTACTGTACTCTATCTCTACTGTGCTCCACTGTACTCTACCTCTGCTGTACTCCACTGTACTCCACCTCTACAGTGCTCCACTGTACTCTACCTCTACTGTACTCCACTGTATTCTACCTCTACTCCGCTCTACTGTACTCTATCTCTACTGTGCTCTACTGTACTCTACCTCTATTATACTCCACTGTACTCTACCTCTACTGTGCTCCACTGTACTCTACCTCTACTGTGCTCCACTGTACACTACCTCTACTGTAGTCCACTGTACTCTACCTCTACTGTGCTCCACTCTACTCTACCTCTACTGTGCTCAGCTGTACTCTACCTCTACTGTACTCCACTGTACTCTACCTCTACTATACTCCACTGCACTTATCTCTACTGTGCTCCACTGTACTCTATCTCTACTGTAGTCCACTGTACTCTACCTCTACTATACTCTACTGTACTCCACCTCTACTGTACTCCACTGTAGTCTACCTCAACTATACTCCACTGTACTCTACCTCTACTGTGCTCCACTTTACTCTACCTCTACTCTGCTCTACTGTACTCTATCTCTACTGTACTCCACTATACTCTACCTCCACTGTACTCCACTGTACTCTAGCTCTACTGTGCTCCACTGTACTCTACCTCTACTGTACTCCACTGTACTCTACATCTACTGTGCTCCACTGTACTCTACCTCTACTGTACTCCACTGTACTCTACCTCTACTGTACTCCACTGTACTCTACCTCTACTGTACTCCACTGTATTCTACCTCTACTGTGCTCTACTGTACTCTACCTCTACTGTACTCCACTGTAATCTACCTCTACTGTACTGTACTGTTCTCTACCTCTACTGTACTCTACTGTACTCCACCTCTACTGTGCTCCACTGTACTCCACTGTACTCTACCTCTACTGTGCTCCACTGTACTCCACCTCTACTGTACTCCACTGTACTCTATCTCTACTGTGCTCCACTGTACTCTACCTCTACTGTACTCCACTGTACTCTATCTCTACTCTTCTCCACTGTACTCTACCTCTACTGTGCTCCACTGTACTCCACTGTACTCTATCTCTACTGTGATCCACTGTACTCTACCTCTGCTGTGCTCCACTGTACTCTATCTCTACTCTACTCCACTTTACTCTATCTCTATTTTACTCCACTGTACTCTACCTCTACTGTACTCTACTGTACTCCACCTCTACTGTGCTCCACTCTACTCCACTGTACTCTTCCTCTACTGTACTCCACTGTACTCTATCTCTACTGTGCTCCACTGTACTCTACCTTTACTGTGCTCTACTGTACTCTACTCTACTGTGCTCCACTGTACTCTATTTCTACTGTACCCCACTGTACTCCAACTCTACTGTGCTCCACTGTACTCTACCTCTACTGTGCTCCACTGTACACTACCTCTACTGTACTCCACTGTACTCTACCTCTACTGTGCTCCACTCTACTCCACTGTACTCTTCCTCTACTGTACTCCACTGTACTCTATCTCTACTGTGCTCCACTGTACTCTACCTTTACTGTGCTCTACTGTACTCTACTCTACTGTGCTCCACTGTACTCTATTTCTACTGTACCCCACTGTACACTACCTCTACTGTACTCCACTGTACTCTACCTCTACTGTGCTCCACTGTACTCTACCTCTACTGTACTCCACTGTACTCTACCTCTACAGTGCTCCACTCTGCTCTACGTCTACTCTAATCCAATGTACTCTACCTCTACTCTGCTCTACTGTACTCTACCTCTACTGTACTCCACTGTACTCTACCTCTACTATACTCCACTGTACTCTACCTCTACTGTGCTCCACTGTCCTCTACCTCTAATATGCTCCACTCTACTCTACCTTTACTGTGCTCAACTGTACTCTACCTCTACTCTGCTCTACTCTACTCTATCTCTACTGTGCTCCACTGTACTCTACCTCTACTGTACTCCACTGTAGTCTACCTCAACTATACTCCACTGTACTCTACCTCTACTGTGCTCCACTGTACTCTACCTCTACTGTGCTCTACTGTACTCTATCTCTACTGTGCTCCACTGTACTCTACCTCTACTGTACTCCACTGTACTCCACCTCTACAGTGCTCCACTGTACTCTACCTCTACTGTCCTCCACTGTACTCTACCTCTACTCTGCTCTACTGTACTCTATCTCTACTGTGCTCCACTGTACTCTACCTCTACTGTACTCCACTGTAGTCTACCTAAACTATACTCCACTGTACTCTACCTCCACTGTGCTCCACTGTACTCTACCTCAACTATACTCCACTGTACTCTATCTCTACTCTAATCCACTGTACTCTATCTCTACTCTACTCCACTCTACTCTATCTCTACTGTACTCCACTGTACTCTACCTCTACTCTACTCTACTGTACTCCACCTCTACTGTGCTCTACTGTACTCCACTGTACTCTAGCTCTACTGTGCTCCACTGTACTCTACCTCTACTGTACTCCACTGTACTCTACATCTACTGTGCTCCACTGTACTCTACCTCTACTGTACTCCACTGTACTCTACCTCTACTGTACTCCACTGTACTCTACCTCTACTTTACTCCACTGTATTCTACCTCTACTGTGCTCTACTGTACCCTACCTCTACTGTACTCCACTGTACTCTACCTCTACTGTACTGTACTGTTCTCTACCTCTACTATACTCTACTGTACTCCACCTCTACTGTGCTCCACTGTACTCCACTGTACTCTACCTCTACTGTGCTCCACTGCACTCTACCTCTACTGTACTCCACTGTACTCTATCTCTACTGTGCTCCACTGTACTCTACCTCTACTGTACTCCACTGTACTCTATCTCTACTGTTCTCCACTGTACTCTACCTCTACTGTGCTCCACTGTACTCCACTGTACTCTATCTCTACTGTGATCCACTGTACTCTACCTCTGCTGTGCTCCACTGTACTCTATCTCTACTCTACTCCACTGTACTCTATCTCTATTTTACTCCACTGTACTCTACCTCTAGTGTACTCTACTGTACTCCACCTCTACTGTGCTCCACTGTACTCCACTGTACTCTTCCTCTACTGTACTCCACTGTACTCTATCTCTACTGTGCTCCACTGTACTCTACCTCTACTGTGCTCTACTGTACTCTACTCTACTGTGCTCCACTGTACTCTATTTCTACTGTACCCCACTGTACTCTAGCTCTACTGTGCTCCACTGTACTCTACCTCTACTGTACTCCACTGTACTCTACATCTACTGTGCTCCACTGTACTCTACCTCTACTGTACTCCACTGTACTCTACCTCTACTGTACTCCACTGTACTCTACCTCTACTGTACTCCACTGTATTCTACCTCTACTGTGCTCTACTGTACCCTACCTCTACTGTACTCCACTGTACTCTACCTCTACTGTACTGTACTGTTCTCTACCTCTACTATACTCTACTGTACTCCACCTCTACTGTGCTCCACTGTACTCCACTGTACTCTACCTCTACTGTGCTCCACTGCACTCTACCTCTACTGTACTCCACTGTACTCTATCTCTACTGTGCTCCACTGTACTCTACCTCTACTGTACTCCACTGTACTCTATCTCTACTGTTCTCCACTGTACTCTACCTCTACTGTGCTCCACTGTACTCCACTGTACTCTATCTCTACTGTGATCCACTGTACTCTACCTCTGCTGTGCTCCACTGTACTCTATCTCTACTCTACTCCACTGTACTCTATCTCTATTTTACTCCACTGTACTCTACCTCTAGTGTACTCTACTGTACTCCACCTCTACTGTGCTCCACTGTACTCCACTGTACTCTTCCTCTACTGTACTCCACTGTACTCTATCTCTACTGTGCTCCACTGTACTCTACCTCTACTGTGCTCTACTGTACTCTACTCTACTGTGCTCCACTGTACTCTATTTCTACTGTACCCCACTGTACTCTGCCTCTACTGTGGTCCACTGTACTCTATCTCTACTCTACTCCACTGTACTCTATCTCTATTGTACTCCACTTTACTCTACCTCTACTGTACTCTACTGTACTCCACCTATAGTGTGCTCCACTGTACTCCACTGTACTCTTACTCTACTGTACTCCACTGTACTCTATCTCTACTGTGCTCCACTGTACTCTACCTCTACTGTGCTCTACTGTACTCTACTCTATTGTGCTCCAGTGTACTCTATTTCTACTGTACCCCACTGTACTCTACCTCTACTGTGCTCCACCGTACTCTACCTCTACTGTGCTCCACTGTACACTACCTCTACTGTACTCCACTGTACTCTACCTCTACTGTGCTCCACTGTACTCTACCTCTACTGTGCTCCACTGTACTCTACCTCTACTGTGCTCCACTGTGCTCTATATCTACTGTACTCCACTGTACTCTACCTCTACAGTGATCCACTGTGCTCTACCTCTACTGTACTCCACTGTACTCTACCTCTACTCTGCTCTACTGTGCTCTACCTATACTGTGCTCCACTGTACTCTACCTCTACTGTACTCCACTGTAGTCCACCTCAACTATACTCCACTGTACTCTACCTCTACTGTGCTCCACTGTACTCTACCTCTACTGTACTCCACTGTACTCTATCTCTACTGTACTCCACTGTAATCTATCTCTACTGTGCTCCACTGTACTATACCTCTACTGTGCTCCACTGTACTCCACTGTACTCTATCTCTACTGTGATCCACTGTACTCTACCTCTGCTGTGCTCCACTGTACTCTATCTCTACTCTACTCCACTGTACTCTACCTCTACTGTACTCCACTGTACTCTACCTCTACTGTACTCCACTCTACTCTACCTCTACTCTGCTCCACTGTACTCTACCTCTAATGTACTCCACTGTACTCTACCTCTACTGTACTCTTCTCTACTCCACCTCTAATGTGCTCCACTCTACTCTACCTCTACTGTACTCCACTGTACTCTACCTCTACTGTACTCCACTGTACTCTACCTCCACTATACTCCACTGCACTTATCTCTACTGTGTTCGACTGTACTCTATCTCTACTTTACTCCACTGTACTCTATCTCTACTGTACTACACTGTACTCTTCATCTACTGTGCTCCACTGTACTCTATCTCTACTGTGCTCTACTGTACTCTATCTTTACTGTAATCTAGTGTACTCTACCTCTACTATACTCCACTGTACTCTACCTCTACTGTGCTCCACTGTACTCTACCTCTACTGTGCTCCACTGTACTCTACCTCTACTGTGCTCCACTGTACACTACCTCTACTGTATTCCACTGTACTCTACCTCTACTGTGCTCCACTCTACTCTACCTCTACTGTGCTCCACTGTACTCTAACTCTACTGTGCTCCACTGTACTCTATCTCTACTGTACTCCACCGTACTGTACCTCTACTGTGCTCTACTGTACTCTACTCTATTGTGCTCCACTGTACTCTATTTCTACTGTACCCCACTGTACTCTACCTCTACTGTAGTCCACTGTACTCTACCTCTACTGTGCTCCACTCTACTCTACCTCTACTGTGCTCAGCTGTACTCTACCTCTACTGTACTCCACTGTACTCAACCTCTACTATACTCCACTGCACTTATCTCTACTGTGCTCCACTGTACTCTATCTCTACTGTACTCCACTGTACTCTACCTCTACTATACTCTACTGTACTCCACCTCTACTCTACTCCACTGTAGTCTACCTCACCTATACTCCACTCTACTCTACCTCTACTGTGCTCCACTGTACTCTACCTCTACTCTGCTCTACTGTACTCTATCTCTACTGTACTCCACTATACTCTACCTCCACTGTACTCCACTCTACTCTAGCTCTACTGTGCTCCACTGTACTCTACCTCTACTGTACTCCACTGTACTCTACCTCTACTGTACTCCACTGTACTCTACCTCTATTGTACTCCACTGTACTCTACCTCTACTGTACTCTACTGTACTCCACCTCTAGTGTGCTCCACTGTACTCCACTGTACTCTTACTCTACTGTACTCCACTGTACTCTATCTCTACTGTGCTCCACTGTACTCTACCTCTACTGTGCTCTACTGTACTCTACTCTATTGTGCTCCACTGTACTCTATTTCTACTGTAACCCACTGTACTCTACCTCTACTGTGCTCCACTGTACTCTACCTCTACTGTGCTCCACTGTACACTACCTCTACTGTACTCCACTGTACTCTACCTCTACTGTGCTCCACTGTACTCTACCTCTACTGTGCTCCACTGTACTCTACCTCTACTGTGCTCCACTGTGCTATATCTCTACTGTACTCCACTGTACTCTACCTCTACAGTGATCCACTGTGCTCTACCTCTACTGTACTCCACTGTACTCTACCTCTACTCTGCTCTACTGTGCTCTACCTATACTGTGCTCCACTGTACTCTACCTCTACTGTACTCCACTGTAGTCCACCTCAACTATACTCCAGTGTACTCTACCTCTACTGTGCTCCACTGTACTCTACCTCTACTGTACTCCACTGTACTCTATCTCTACTGTACTCCACTGTAATCTATCTCTACTGTGCTCCACTGTACTATACCTCTACTGTGCTCCACTGTACTCCACTGTACTCTATCTCTACTGTGATCCACTGTACTCTACCTCTGCTGTGCTCCACTGTACTCTATCTCTACTCTACTCCACTGTACTCTACCTCTACTGTGCTCCACTGTACTCTACCTCTACTGTACTCCACTGTACTCTACCTCTACTGTACTCCACTGTATTCTACCTCTACTGTGCTCTACTGTACTCTACCTCTACTGTACTCCACTGTAATCTACCTCTACTGTACTGTACTGTTCTCTACCTCTACTGTACTCTACTGTACTCCACCTCTACTGTGCTCCACTGTACTCCACTGTACTCTACCTCTACTGTGCTCCACTGTACTCCACCTCTACTGTACTCCACTGTACTCTATCTCTACTGTGCTCCACTGTACTCTACCTCTACTGTACTCCACTGTACTCTATCTCTACTCTTCTCCACTGTACTCTACCTCTACTGTGCTCCACTGTACTCCACTGTACTCTATCTCTACTGTGATCCACTGTACTCTACCTCTGCTGTGCTCCACTGTACTCTATCTCTACTCTACTCCACTTTACTCTATCTCTATTTTACTCCACTGTACTCTACCTCTACTGTACTCTACTGTACTCCACCTCTACTGTGCTCCACTCTACTCCACTGTACTCTTCCTCTACTGTACTCCACTGTACTCTATCTCTACTGTGCTCCACTGTACTCTACCTTTACTGTGCTCTACTGTACTCTACTCTACTGTGCTCCACTGTACTCTATTTCTACTGTACCCCACTGTACTCCAACTCTACTGTGCTCCACTGTACTCTACCTCTACTGTGCTCCACTGTACACTACCTCTACTGTACTCCACTGTACTCTACCTCTACTGTGCTCCACTGTACTCTACCTCTACTGTACTCCACTGTACTCTACCTCTACAGTGCTCCACTCTGCTCTACCTCTACTCTAATCCAATGTACTCTACCTCTACTCTGCTCTACTGTACTCTACCTCTACTGTACTCCACTGTACTATACCTCTACTATACTCCACTGTACTCTACCTCTACTGTGCTCCACTGTCCTCTACCTCTAATATGCTCCACTCTACTCTACCTTTACTGTGCTCAACTGTACTCTACCTCTACTCTGCTCTACTCTACTCTATCTCTACTGTGCTCCACTGTACTCTACCTCTACTGTACTCCACTGTAGTCTACCTCAACTATACTCCACTGTACTCTACCTCTACTGTGCTCCACTGTACTCTACCTCTACTGTGCTCTACTGTACTCTACCTCTACTGTGCTCCACTGTACTCTACCTCTACTGTGCTCCACTGTGCTCTATCTCTACTGTACTCCACTGTACTCTACCTCTACAGTGATCCACTGTGCTCTACCTCTACTGTACTCCACTGTACTCTACCTCTACTCTGCTCTACTGTGCTCTACCTATACTGTGCTCCACTGTATTCTACCTCTACTGTACTCCACTGTAGTCCACCTCAACTATACTCCACTGTACTCTACCTCTACTGTGCTCCACTGTACTCTACCTCTACTGTACTCCACTGTACTCTATCTCTACTGTAATCCACTGTAATCTATCTCTACTGTGCTCCACTGTACTATACCTCTACTGTGCTCCACTGTACTCCACTGTACTCTATCTCTACTGTGATCCACTGTACTCTACCTCTGCTGTGCTCCACTGTACTCTATCTCTACTCTACTCCACTGTACTCTACCTCTACTGTGCTCCACTGTACTCTACCTCTACTGTACTCCACTGTACTCTACCTCTACTGTACTCCACTGTATTCTACCTCTACTGTGCTCTACTGTACTCTACCTCTACTGTACTCCACTGTAATCTACCTCTACTGTACTGTACTGTTCTCTACCTCTACTGTACTCTACTGTACTCCACCTCTACTGTGCTCCACTGTACTCCACTGTACTCTACCTCTACTGTGCTCCACTATACTCCACCTCTACTGTACTCCACTGTACTCTATCTCTACTGTGCTCCACTGTACTCTACCTCTACTGTACTCCACTGTACTCTATCTCTACTCTTCTCCACTGTACTCTACCTCTACTGTGCTCCACTGTACTCCACTGTACTCTATCTCTACTGTGATCCACTGTACTCTACCTCTGCTGTGCTCCACTGTACTCTATCTCTACTCTACTCCACTTTACTCTATCTCTATTTTACTCCACTGTACTCTACCTCTACTGTACTCTACTGTACTCCACCTCTACTGTGCTCCACTCTACTCCACTGTACTCTTCCTCTACTGTACTCCACTGTACTCTATCTCTACTGTGCTCCACTGTACTCTACCTTTACTGTGCTCTACTGTACTCTACTCTACTGTGCTCCACTGTACTCTATTTCTACTGTACCCCACTGTACTCCAACTCTACTGTGCTCCACTGTACTCTACCTCTACTGTGCTCCACTGTACACTACCTCTACTGTACTCCACTGTACTCTACCTCTACTGTGCTCCACTGTACTCTACCTCTACTGTACTCCACTGTACTCTACCTCTACAGTGCTCCACTCTGCTCTACCTCTACTCTAATCCAATGTACTCTACCTCTACTCTGCTCTACTGTACTCTACCTCTACTGTACTCCACTGTACTATACCTCTACTATACTCCACTGTACTCTACCTCTACTGTGCTCCACTGTCCTCTACCTCTAATATGCTCCACTCTACTCTACCTTTACTGTGCTCAACTGTACTCTACCTCTACTCTGCTCTACTCTACTCTATCTCTACTGTGCTCCACTGTACTCTACCTCTACTGTACTCCACTGTAGTCTACCTCAACTATACTCCACTGTACTCTACCTCTACTGTGCTCCACTGTACTCTACCTCTACTGTGCTCTACTGTACTCTATCTCTACTGTGCTCCACTGTACTCTACCTCTACTGTACTCCACTGTACTCCACCTCTACAGTGCTCCACTGTACTCTACCTCTACTGTCCTCCACTGTACTCTACCTCTACTCTGCTCTACTGTACTCTATCTCTACTGTGCTCCACTGTACTCTACCTCTACTGTACTCCACTGTAGTCTACCTAAACTATACTCCACTGTACTCTACCTCCACTGTGCTCCACTGTACTCTACCTCAACTATACTCCACTGTACTCTATCTCTACTCTAATCCACTGTACTCTATCTCTACTCTACTCCACTCTACTCTATCTCTACTGTACTCCACTGTACTCTACCTCTACTCTACTCTACTGTACTCCACCTCTACTGTGCTCTACTGTACTCCACTGTACTCTAGCTCTACTGTGCTCCACTGTACTCTACCTCTACTGTACTCCACTGTACTCTACATCTACTGTGCTCCACTGTACTCTACCTCTACTGTACTCCACTGTACTCTACCTCTACTGTACTCCACTGTACTCTACCTCTACTGTACTCCACTGTATTCTACCTCTACTGTGCTCTACTGTACCCTACCTCTACTGTACTCCACTGTACTCTACCTCTACTGTACTGTACTGTTCTCTACCTCTACTATACTCTACTGTACTCCACCTCTACTGTGCTCCACTGTACTCCACTGTACTCTACCTCTACTGTGCTCCACTGCACTCTACCTCTACTGTACTCCACTGTACTCTATCTCTACTGTGCTCCACTGTACTCTACCTCTACTGTACTCCACTGTACTCTATCTCTACTGTTCTCCACTGTACTCTACCTCTACTGTGCTCCACTGTACTCCACTGTACTCTATCTCTACTGTGATCCACTGTACTCTACCTCTGCTGTGCTCCACTGTACTCTATCTCTACTCTACTCCACTGTACTCTATCTCTATTTTACTCCACTGTACTCTACCTCTAGTGTACTCTACTGTACTCCACCTCTACTGTGCTCCACTGTACTCCACTGTACTCTTCCTATACTGTACTCCACTGTACTCTATCTCTACTGTGCTCCACTGTACTCTACCTCTACTGTGCTCTACTGTACTCTACTCTACTGTGCTCCACTGTACTCTATTTCTACTGTACCCCACTGTACTCTACCTCTACTGTGGTCCACTGTACTCTATCTCTACTCTACTCCACTGTACTCTATCTCTATTGTACTCCACTTTACTCTACCTCTACTGTACTCTACTGTACTCCACCTATAGTGTGCTCCACTGTACTCCACTGTACTCTTACTCTACTGTACTCCACTGTACTCTATCTCTACTGTGCTCCACTGTACTCTACCTCTACTGTGCTCTACTGTACTCTACTCTATTGTGCTCCAGTGTACTCTATTTCTACTGTACCCCACTGTACTCTACCTCTACTGTGCTCCACCGTACTCTACCTCTACTGTGCTCCACTGTACACTACCTCTACTGTACTCCACTGTACTCTACCTCTACTGTGCTCCACTGTACTCTACCTCTACTGTGCTCCACTGTACTCTACCTCTACTGTGCTCCACTGTGCTCTATATCTACTGTACTCCACTGTACTCTACCTCTACAGTGATCCACTGTGCTCTACCTCTACTGTACTCCACTGTACTCTACCTCTACTCTGCTCTACTGTGCTCTACCTATACTGTGCTCCACTGTACTCTACCTCTACTGTACTCCACTGTAGTCCACCTCAACTATACTCCACTGTACTCTACCTCTACTGTGCTCCACTGTACTCTACCTCTACTGTACTCCACTGTACTCTATCTCTACTGTACTCCACTGTAATCTATCTCTACTGTGCTCCACTGTACTATACCTCTACTGTGCTCCACTGTACTCCACTGTACTCTATCTCTACTGTGATCCACTGTACTCTACCTCTGCTGTGCTCCACTGTACTCTATCTCTACTCTACTCCACTGTACTCTACCTCTACTGTACTCCACTGTACTCTACCTCTACTGTACTCCACTCTACTCTACCTCTACTCTGCTCCACTGTACTCTACCTCTAATGTACTCCACTGTACTCTACCTCTACTGTACTCTTCTCTACTCCACCTCTAATGTGCTCCACTCTACTCTACCTCTACTGTACTCCACTGTACTCTACCTCTACTGTACTCCACTGTACTCTACCTCCACTATACTCCACTGCACTTATCTCTACTGTGTTCGACTGTACTCTATCTCTACTTTACTCCACTGTACTCTATCTCTACTGTACTACACTGTACTCTTCATCTACTGTGCTCCACTGTACTCTATCTCTACTGTGCTCTACTGTACTCTATCTTTACTGTAATCTACTGTACTCTACCTCTACTATACTCCACTGTACTCTACCTCTACTGTGCTCCACTGTACTCTACCTCTACTGTGCTCCACTGTACTCTACCTCTACTGTGCTCCACTGTACACTACCTCTACTGTATTCCACTGTACTCTACCTCTACTGTGCTCCACTCTACT
Organism: Tiaroga cobitis; assembly: GCA_030578255.1. NCBI lineage: Eukaryota > Metazoa > Chordata > Actinopteri > Cypriniformes > Leuciscidae > Tiaroga > Tiaroga cobitis. The sequence goes on along the minus strand of JAROOI010000042.1, from coordinate 640,043 downwards.
CTACCTCTACTGTGCTCCACTGTACTCTAACTCTACTGTGCTCCACTGTACTCTATCTCTACTGTACTCCACCGTACTGTACCTCTACTGTGCTCTACTGTACTCTACTCTATTGTGCTCCACTGTACTCTATTTCTACTGTACCCCACTGTACTCTACCTCTACTGTGCTCCACTGTACTCTACCTCTACTGTGCTCCACTGTACACTACCTCTACTGTACTCCACTGTACTCTACCTCTACTGTGGTCCACTGTACTCTACCTCTACTGTGCTCCACTGTACTCTATCTCTACTGTACTCCACTGTACTCTACCTTTACAGTGATCCACTGTGCTCTACCTCTACTGTACTCCACTGTACTCTACCTCTACTCTGCTCTACTGTGCTCTACCTATACTGTACTTCACTGTACTCTACCTCTACTTTACTCCACTGTAGTCCACCTCAACTATACTCCACTGTACTCTACCTCTACTGTGCTCCACTGTACTCTACCTCTACTGTGCTCCACTGTACTCTACCTCTACTGTACTCCACTGTACTATACCTCTACTGTACTCCACTGTACTCTACCTCTACTGTACTCCACTGTATTCTACCTCTACTGTGCTCTACTGTACTCTACCTCTACTGTACTCCACTGTACTCTACCTCTACTGTACTGTACGGTTCTCTACCTCTACTGTACTCTACTGTACTCCACCTCTACTGTGCTCCACTGTACTCCACTGTACTCTACCTCTACTGTACTCCACTGTACTCTATCTCTACTGTTCTCCACTGTACTCTACCTCTACTGTGCTCCACTGTACTACACTGTACTCTATCTCTACTGTGATCCACTGTACTCTACCTCTGCTGTGCTCCACTTTACTCTATCTCTACTCTACTCCACTGTACTCTATCTCTATTGTACTCCACTGTACTCTACCTCTACTGTACTCTACTGTACTCCACCTCTACTGTGCTCCACTGTACTCCACTGTACTCTTCCTCTACTGTACTCCACTGTACTCTATCTCTACTGTGCTCCACTGTACTCTACCTCTAATGTGCTCTACTGTACTCTACTCTACTGTGCTCCACTGTACTCTACCTCTACTGTACTCCACTGTACTCCACCTCTACAGTGTTCTACTGTACTCTACCTCTACTGTACTCCACTGTACTCTACCTCTACTCTGCTCTACTGTACTCTATCTCTACTGTGCTCCACTGTACTCTACCTCTACTGTACTCCACTGTAGTCTACCTCAACTATACTCCACTGTACTCTACCTCTACTGTGCTCCACTGTACTCTACCTCAACTATACTCCACTGTACTTTTTCTCTACTCTAATCCACTGTACTCTATCTCTACTCTACTCCACTCTACTCTATCTCTACTGTACTCCACTGTACTCTACCTCTACTCTACTCTACTGTACTCCACCTCTACTGTGCTCCACTGTACTCCACTGTACTCTAGCTCTACTGTGCTCCACTGTACTCTACCTCTACAGTGCTCTACTGTAGTCTATCTCTACTGTGCTCCACTGTACTCTACCTCTACTGTACTCCACTGTACTCCAACTCTACAGTGCTCCACTGTACTCTACCTCTACTCTGCTCTACTGTACTCTATCTCTACTGTGCTCTACTGTACTCTACCTCTATTATACTCCACTGTACTCTACCTCTATTGTGCCCCACTGTACTCTACCTCTACTGTGCTCCACTGTACACTACCTCTACTGTAGTCCACTGTACTCTACCTCTACTGTGCTCCACTCTACTCTACCTCTACTGTGCTCAGCTGTACTCTACCTCTACTGTACTCCACTGTACTCTACCTCTACTATACTCCACTGCAATTATCTCTACTTTGCTCCACTGTACTCTATCTCTACTGTAGTCCACTGTACTCTACCTCTACTATACTCTACTGTACTCCACCTCTACTCTACTCCACTGTAGTCTACCTCAACTATACTCCACGCTACTCTACCTCTACTATACTCCACTGTATTCTACCTCTACTCTGCTCTACTGTACTCTATCTCTACTGTGCTCTACTGTACTCTACCTCTATTATACTCCACTGTACTCTACCTCTATTGTGCTCAACTGTACTCTACCTCTACTGTGCTCCACTGTACACTACCTCTACTGTAGTCCACTGTACTCTACCTCTACTGTGCTCCACTCTACTCTACCTCTACTGTGCTCAGCTGTACTCTACCTCTACTGTACTCCACTGTACTCAACCTCTACTATACTCCACTGCACTTATCTCTACTGTGCTCCACTGTACTCTATCTCTACTGTAGTCCACTGTACTCTACCTCTACTATACTCTACTGTACTCCACCTCTACTCTACTCCACTGTAGTCTACCTCACCTATACTCCACTCTACTCTACCTCTACTGTGCTCCACTGTACTCTACCTCTACTCTGCTCTACTGTACTCTATCTCTACTGTACTCCACTATACTCTACCTCCACTGTACTCCACTCTACTCTAGCTCTACTGTGCTCCACTGTACTCTACCTCTACTGTACTCCACTGTACTCTACCTCTACTGTACTCCACTGTACTCTACCTCTATTGTACTCCACTGTACTCTACCTCTACTGTACTCTACTGTACTCCACCTCTAGTGTGCTCCACTGTACTCCACTGTACTCTTACTCTACTGTACTCCACTGTACTCTATCTCTACTGTGCTCCACTGTACTCTACCTCTACTGTGCTCTACTGTACTCTACTCTATTGTGCTCCACTGTACTCTATTTCTACTGTAACCCACTGTACTCTACCTCTACTGTGCTCCACTGTACTCTACCTCTACTGTGCTCCACTGTACACTACCTCTACTGTACTCCACTGTACTCTACCTCTACTGTGCTCCACTGTACTCTACCTCTACTGTGCTCCACTGTACTCTACCTCTACTGTGCTCCACTGTGCTCTATCTCTACTGTACTCCACTGTACTCTACCTCTACAGTGATCCACTGTGCTCTACCTCTACTGTACTCCACTGTACTCTACCTCTACTCTGCTCTACTGTGCTCTACCTATACTGTGCTCCACTGTACTCTACCTCTACTGTACTCCACTGTAGTCCACCTCAACTATACTCCACTGTACTCTACCTCTACTGTGCTCCACTGTACTCTACCTCTACTGTACTCCACTGTACTCTATCTCTACTGTACTCCACTGTAATCTATCTCTACTGTGCTCCACTGTACTATACCTCTACTGTGCTCCACTGTACTCCACTGTACTCTATCTCTACTGTGATCCACTGTACTCTACCTCTGCTGTGCTCCACTGTACTCTATCTCTACTCTACTCCACTGTACTCTACCTCTACTGTACTCCACTGTACTCTACCTCTACTGTACTCCACTCTACTCTACCTCTATTCTGCTCCACTGTACTCTACCTCTAATGTACTCCACTGTACTCTACCTCTACTGTACTCTTCTCTACTCCACCTCTAATGTGCTCCACTCTACTCTACCTCTACTGTACTCCACTGTACTCTACCTCTACTGTACTCCACTGTACTCTACCTCTACTATACTCCACTGCACTTATCTCTACTGTGTTCGACTGTACTCTATCTCTACTTTACTCCACTGTACTCTATCTCTACTGTACTACACTGTACTCTTCCTCTACTGTGCTCCACTGTACTCTATCTCTACTGTGCTCTACTGTACTCTATCTTTACTGTGCTCTACTGTACTCTACCTCTACTATACTCCACTGTACTCTAACTCTACTGTGCTCCACTGTACTCTACCTCTACTGTGCTCCACTTTAATCTACCTCTACTATGCTCCACTGTACTCTACCTCTACTGTGCTCTCTGTACTCTATCTCTACTGTACTCCACTGTACTCTACCTCTACTGTGCTCTACTGTACTCTACTCTATTGTGCTCCACTCTACTCTATTTCTACTGTACCCCACTGTACTCTACCTCTACTGTGCTCCACTGTACTCTACCTCTACTCTGCTCCACTGTACACTACCTCTACTGTACTCCACTGTACTCTACCTCTACTGTGCTCCACTGTACTCTACCTCTACTGTGCTCCACTGTACTCTACCTCTACTGTGCTCCACTGTACTCTATCTCTACTGTACTCCACTGTACTCTACCTCTACAGTGATCCACTGTGCTCTACCTCTACTGTACTCCACTGTACTCTACCTCTACTCTGCTCTACTGTGCTCTACCTATACTGTACTTCACTGTACTCTACCTCTACTTTACTCCACTGTAGTCCACCTCAACTATACTCCACTGTACTCTACCTCTACTGTGCTCCACTGTACTCTACCTCTACTGTACTCCACTGTATTCTACCTCTACTGTGCTCTACTGTACTCTACCTCTACTGTACTCCACTGTACTCTACCTCTACTGTACTGTACGGTTCTCTACCTCTACTGTACTCTACTGTACTCTACCTCTACTGTGCTCCACTGTACTCCACTGTACTCTACCTCTACTGTTCTCCACTGTACTCTACCTCTACTCTGCTCCACTGTACTACACTGTACTCTATCTCTACTGTGATCCACTGTACTCTACCTCTGCTGTGCTCCACTTTACTCTATCTCTACTCTACTCCACTGTACTCTATCTCTATTGTACTCCACTGTACTCTACCTCTACTGTACTCTACTGTACTCCACCTCTACTGTGCTCCACTGTACTCCACTGTACTCTATCTCTACTGTGCTCCACTGTACTCTACCTCTAATGTGCTCTACTGTACTCTACTCTACTGTGCTCCACTGTACTCTATTTCTACTGTACCCCACTGTACTCTACCTCTACTGTGCTCCACTGTACTCTACCTCTACTGTGCTCCACTGTACTCTACCTCTACTGTGCTCCACTGTACTCTACCTCTACTGTGCTCCACTGTACTCTATCTCTACTGTACTTCACTGTACTCTACCTCTGCTCTGCTCTACTGTACTCTATCTCTACTGTGCTCCACTGTACTCTACCTCTACTTTACTCCACTGTAGTCCACCTCAACTATACTCCACTGTACTCTACCTCTACTGTGCTCCACTGTACTCTACCTCTACTGTGCTCCACTGTGCTCTACCTCTACTTTACTCCACTGTACTCTACCTCTACTCTGCTCTACTGTTCTCTACCTCTACTGTACTCCACTGTACTCTACCTCTACTCTGCTCTACTCTACTCTATCTATACTGTGCTCCACTGTACTCTACCTCTACTGCACTCCACTGTAGTCTACCTCAACTATACTCCACTGTACTCTACTTCTACTGTGCTCCACTGTAATATACCTCTACTGTACTCCACTGTACTCTACCTCTACTATACTCCACTGTACTCTACCTCTACTGTGCTCTATTGTACTCTATCTCTACTATGCTCCATTGTACTCTACCTCTACTGTACTCCACTGTACTCTACCTCTACTCTGCTCTATTTTATTCTATCTCTACTGTGCTCCACTGTACTCTACCTCTACTGTACTCCACTGTACTCCACCTCTACAGTGTTCTACTGTACTCTACCTCTACTGTACTCCACTGTACTCTACCTCTACTCTGCTCTACTGTACTCTATCTCTACTGTGCTCCACTGTACTCTACCTCTACTGTACTCCACTGTATTCTACCTCAACTATACTCCACTGTACTCTACCTCTACTGTGCTCCACTGTACTCTACCTCAACTATACTCCACTGTACTCTATCTCTACTCTAATCCACTGTACTCTATCTCTACTCTACTCCACTCTACTCTATCTCTACTGTACTCCACTGTACTCTACCTCTACTCTACTCTACTGTACTCCACCTCTACTGTGCTCCACTGTACTCCACTGTACTCTAGCTCTACTGTGCTCCACTGTACTCTACCTCTACTGTGCTCTACTGTAGTCTATCTCTACTGTGCTCCACTGTACTCTACCTCTACTGTACTCCACTGTACTCCAACTCTACAGTGCTCCACTGTACTCTACCTCTACTCTGCTCTACTGTACTCTATCTCTACTGTGCTCTACTGTACTCTACCTCTATTATACTCCACTGTACTCTACCTCTATTGTGCCCCACTGTACTCTACCTCTACTGTGCTCCACTGTACACTACCTCTACTGTAGTCCACTGTACTCTACCTCTACTGTGCTCCACTCTACTCTACCTCTACTGTGCTCAGCTGTACTCTACCTCTACTGTACTCCACTGTACTCTACCTCTACTATACTCCACTGCAATTATCTCTACTTTGCTCCACTGTACTCTATCTCTACTGTAGTCCACTGTACTCTACCTCTACTATACTCTACTGTACTCCACCTCTACTCTACTCCACTGTAGTCTACCTCAACTATACTCCACTCTACTCTACCTCTACTGTGCTCCACTGTACTCTACCTCTACTCTGCTCTACTGTACTCTATCTCTACTGTACTCCACTATACTCTACCTCCACTGTACTCCACTGTACTCTAGCTCTACTGTGCTCCACTGTACTCTACCTCTACTGTACTCCACTGTACTCTACATCTACTGTGCTCCACTGTACTCTACCTCTACTGTACTCCACTGTACTCTACCTCTACTGTACTCCACTGTACTCTACCTCTACTGTACTCCACTGTATTCTACCTCTACTCTGCTCTACTGTACTCTATCTCTACTGTGCTCCACTGTACTCTACCTCTACTGCACTCCACTGTAGTCTACCTCAACTATACTCCACTGTAATCTATCTCTACTGTGCTCCACTGTACTATACCTCTACTGTGCTCCACTGTACTCCACTGTACTCTATCTCTACTGTGATCCACTGTACTCTACCTCTGCTGTGCTCCACTGTACTCTATCTCTACTCTACTCCACTGTACTCTACCTCTACTGTACTACACTGTACTCTACCTCTACTGTACTCCACTCTACTCTACCTCTATTCTGGTCCACTGTACTCTACCTCTAATGTACTCCACTGTACTCTACCTCTACTGTACTCTTCTCTACTCCACCTCTAATGTGCTCCACTCTACTCTACCTCTACTGTACTCCACTGTACTCTACCTCTACTGTACTCCACTGTACTCTACCTCTACTATACTCCACTGCACTTATCTCTACTGTGTTCGACTGTACTCTATCTCTACTTTACTCCACTGTACTCTATCTCTACTGTACTACACTGTACTCTTCCTCTACTGTGCTCCACTGTACTCTATCTCTACTGTGCTCTACTGTACTCTATCTTTACTGTGCTCTACTGTACTCTACCTCTACTATACTCCACTGTACTCTAACTCTACTGTGCTCCACTGTACTCTACCTCTACTGTGCTCCACTGTACACTACCTCTACTGTATTCCACTGTACTCTACCTCTACTGTGCTCCACTCTACTCTACCTCTACTATGCTCCACTGTACTCTACCTCTACTGTGCTCTCTGTACTCTATCTCTACTGTACTCCATTGTACTCTACCTCTACTGTGCTCTACTGTACTCTACTCTATTGTGCTCCACTCTACTCTATTTCTACTGTACCCCACTGTACTCTACCTCTACTGTGCTCCACTGTACTCTACCTCTACTCTGCTCTACTGTACACTACCTCTACTGTACTCCACTGTACTCTACCTCTACTGTGCTCCACTGTACTCTACCTCTACTGTGCTCCACTGTACTCTACCTCTACTGTGCTCCACTGTACTCTATCTCTACTGTACTCCACTGTACTCTACCTCTACAGTGATCCACTGTGCTCTACCTCTACTGTACTCCACTGTACTCTACCTCTACTCTGCTCTACTGTGCTCTACCTATACTGTACTTCACTGTACTCTACCTCTACTTTACTCCACTGTAGTCCACCTCAACTATACTCCACTGTACTCTACCTCTACTGTGCTCCACTGTAATCTACCTCTACTGTACTCCACTGTATTCTACCTCTACTGTGCTCTACTGTACTCTACCTCTACTGTACTCCACTGTACTCTACCTCTACTGTACTGTACGGTTCTCTACCTCTACTGTACTCTACTGTACTCTACCTCTACTGTGCTCCACTGTACTCCACTGTACTCTACCTCTACTGTACTCCACTGTACTCTATCTCTACTGTTCTCCACTGTACTCTACCTCTACTGTGCTCCACTGTACTCCACTGTACTCTACCTCTACTGTACTCCACTGTACTCTATCTCTACTGTTCTCCACTGTACTCTACCTCTACTGTGCTCCACTGTACTACACTGTACTCTATCTCTACTGTGATCCACTGTACTCTACCTCTGCTGTGCTCCACTTTACTCTATCTCTACTCTACTCCACTGTACTCTATCTCTATTGTACTCCACTGTACTCTACCTCTACTGTACTCTACTGTAATCCACCTCTACTGTGCTCCACTGTACTCCACTGTACTCTATCTCTACTGTGCTCCACTGTACTCTACCTCTAATGTGCTCTACTGTACTCTACTCTACTGTGCTCCACTGTACTCTATTTCTACTGTACCCCACTGTACTCTACCTCTACTGTGCTCCACTGTACTCTACCTCTACTGTGCTCCACTGTACACTACCTCTACTGTACTCCACTGTACTCTACCTCTACTGTGCTCCACTGTACTCTACCTCTACTGTGCTCCACTGTACTCTACCTCTACTGTGCTCCACTGTACTCTATCTCTACTGTACTCCACTGTACTCTACCTCTACAGTGCTCCACTGTGCTCTACCTCTACTGTACTCCACTGTACTCTACCTCTACTCTGCTCTACTGTTCTCTACCTCTACTGTACTCCACTGTACTCTACCTCTACTCTGCTCTACTCTACTCTATCTATACTGTGCTCCACTGTACTCTACCTCTACTGCACTCCACTGTAGTCTACCTCAACTATACTCCACTGTACTCTACTTCTACTGTGCTCCACTGTAATCTACCTCTACTGTACTCCACTGTACTCTACCTCTACTATACTCCACTGTACTCTACCTCTACTGTGCTCTACTGTACTCTATCTCTACTATGCTCCATTGTACTCTACCTCTACTGTACTCCACTGTACTCTACCTCTACTCTGCTCTATTTTACTCTATCTCTACTGTGCTCCACTGTACTCTACCTCTACTGTACTCCACTGTACTCCACCTCTACAGTGTTCTACTGTACTCTACCTCTACTGTACTCCACTGTACTCTACCTCTACTCTGCTCTACTGTACTCTATCTCTACTGTGCTCCACTGTACTCTACCTCTACTGTACTCCACTGTAGTCTACCTCAACTATACTCCACTGTACTCTACCTCTACTGTGCTCCACTGTACTCTACCTCAACTATACTCCACTGTACTCTATCTCTACTCTAATCCACTGTACTCTATCTCTACTCTACTCCACTCTACTCTATCTCTACTGTACTCCACTGTACTCTACCTCTACTCTACTCTACTGTACTCCACCTCTACTGTGCTCCACTGTACTCCACTGTACTCTAGCTCTACTGTGCTCCACTGTACTCTACCTCTACTGTGCTCTACTGTAGTCTATCTCTACTGTGCTCCACTGTACTCTACCTCTACTGTACTCCACTGTACTCCAACTCTACAGTGCTCCACTGTACTCTACCTCTACTCTGCTCTACTGTACTCTATCTCTACTGTGCTCTACTGTACTCTACCTCTATTATACTCCACTGTACTCTACCTCTATTGTGCCCCACTGTACTCTACCTCTACTGTGCTCCACTGTACACTACCTCTACTGTAGTCCACTGTACTCTACCTCTACTGTGCTCCACTCTACTCTACCTCTACTGTGCTCAGCTGTACTCTACCTCTACTGTACTCCACTGTACTCTACCTCTACTATACTCCACTGCACTTATCTCTACTTTGCTCCACTGTACTCTATCTCTACTGTAGTCCACTGTACTCTACCTCTACTATACTCTACTGTACTCCACCTCTACTCTACTCCACTGTAGTCTACCTCAACTATACTCCACTCTACTCTACCTCTACTGTGCTCCACTGTACTCTACCTCTACTCTGCTCTACTGTACTCTATCTCTACTGTACTCCACTATACTCTACCTCCACTGTACTCCACTGTACTCTAGCTCTACTGTGCTCCACTGTACTCTACCTCTACTGTACTCCACTGTACTCTACATCTACTGTGCTCCACTGTACTCTAGCTCTACTGTACTCCACTGTACTCTACCTCTACTGTACTCCACTGTACTCTACCTCTACTGTACTCCACTGTATTCTACCTCTACTCTGCTCTACTGTACTCTATCTCTACTGTGCTCCACTGTACTCTACCTCTACTGCACTCCACTGTAGTCTACCTCAACTATACTCCACTGTACTCTACCTCTACTGTGCTCTACTGTACTCTATATCTACTATGCTCCATTGTACTCTACCTCTACTGTACTCCACTGTACTCTACCTCTACTCTGCTCTATTTTACTCTATCTTTACTGTGCTCCACTGTACTCTACCTCTACTGTACTCCACTGTACTCCACCTCTACAATGTTCTACTGTACTCTATCTCTACTGTACTCCACTGTACTCTACCTCTACTCTGCTCTACTGTACTCTATCTCTACTGTGCTCCACTGTACTCTACCTCTACTGTACTCCACTGTAGTCTACCTCAACTATACTCCACTGTACTCTACCTCTACTGTGCTCCACTGTACTCTACCTCAACTATACTCCACTGTACTCTATCTCTACTCTAATCCACTGTACTCTATCTCTACTCTACTCCACTCTACTCTATCTCTACTGTACTCCACTGTACTCTACCTCTACTCTACTCTACTGTACTCCACCTCTACTGTGCTCCACTGTACTCCACTGTACTCTAGCTCTACTGTGCTCCACTGTACTCTACCTCTACTGTGCTCTACTGTAGTCTATCTCTACTGTGCTCCACTGTACTCTACCTCTACTGTACTCCACTGTACTCCACCTCTACAGTGCTCCACTGTACTCTACCTCTACTGTACTCCACTGTATTCTACCTCTACTCTGCTCTACTGTACTCTATCTCTACTGTGCTCTACTGTACTCTACCTCTATTATACTCCACTGTACTCTACCTCTATTGTGCTCCACTGTACTCTACCTCTCCTGTGCTCCACTGTACACTACCTCTACTATACTCCACTGCACTTATCTCTACTGTGCTCCACTGTACTCTATCTCTACTGTAGTCCACTGTACTCTACCTCTACTATACTCTACTGTACACCACCTCTACTCTACTCCACTGTAGTCTACCTCAACTATACTCCACTCTACTCTACCTCTACTGTGCTCCACTGTACTCTACGTCTACTCTGCTCTATTGTACTCTATCTCTACTGTACTCCACTATACTCTACCTCCACTGTACTCCACTGTACTCTAGCTCTACTGTGCTCCACTGTACTCTACCTCTACTGTACTCCACTGTACTCTACATCTACTGTGCTCCACTGTACTCTACCTCTACTGTACTCCACTGTACTCTACCTCTACTGTACTCCACTGTACTCTACCTCTACTGTACTCCACTGTATTCTACCTCTACTGTGCTCTACTGTACTCTACCTCTACTGTACTCCACTGTAATCTACCTCTACTGTACTGTACTGTTCTCTACCTCTACTGTACTCTACTGTACTCCACCTCTACTGTGCTCCACTCTACTCCACTGTACTCTACCTCTACTGTGCTCCACTGTACTCTACCTCTACTGTACTCCACTGTACTCTATCTCTACTGTGCTCCACTGTACTCTACCTCTAATGTGCTCTACTGTACTCTACTCTACTGTGCTCCACTGTACTCTATTTCTACTGTACCCCACTGTACTCTACCTCTACTGTGCTCCACTGTACTCTACCTCTACTCTGCTCCACTCTACACTACCTCTACTGTACTCCACTGTACTCTACCTCTACTGTGCTCCACTGTACTCTACCTCTACTGTGCTCCACTGTACTCTACCTCTACTGTGCTCCACTGTACTCTATCTCTACTGTACTCCACTGTACTCTACCTCTACAGTGCTCCACTGTGCTCTACCTCTACTGTACTCCACTGTACTCTACCTCTACTCTGCTCTACTGTTCTCTACCTCTACTGTACTCCACTGTACTCTACCTCTACTCTGCTCTACTGTACTCTATCTCTACTGTGCTCCACTGTACTCTACCTCTACTGCACTCCACTGTAGTCTACCTCAACTATACTCCACTGTACTCTACCTCTACTGTGCTCTACTGTACTCTATCTCTACTATGCTCCATTGTACTCTACCTCTACTGTACTCCACTGTATTCTACCTCTACTCTGCTCTACTGTACTCTATCTCTACTGTGCTCTACTGTACTCTACCTCTATTATACTCCACTGTACTCTACCTCTATTGTGCTCCACTGTACTCTACCTCTCCTGTGCTCCACTGTACACTACCTCTACTGTAGTCCACTGTACTCTACCTCTACTGTGCTCCACTCTACTCTACCTCTACTGTGCTCAGCTGTACTCTACCTCTACTGTACTCCACTGTACTCTACCTCTACTATACTCCACTGCACTTATCTCTACTGTGCTCCACTGTACTCTATCTCTACTGTAGTCCACTGTACTCTACCTCTACTATACTCTACTGTACACCACCTCTACTCTACTCCACTGTAGTCTACCTCAACTATACTCCACTCTACTCTACCTCTACTGTGCTCCACTGTACTCTACGTCTACTCTGCTCTATTGTACTCTATCTCTACTGTACTCCACTATACTCTACCTCCACTGTACTCCACTGTACTCTAGCTCTACTGTGCTCCACTGTACTCTACCTCTACTGTACTCCACTGTACTCTACATCTACTGTGCTCCACTGTACTCTACCTCTACTGTACTCCACTGTACTCTACCTCTACTGTACTCCACTGTACTCTACCTCTACTGTACTCCACTGTATTCTACCTCTACTGTGCTCTACTGTACTCTACCTCTACTGTACTCCACTGTAATCTACCTCTACTGTACTGTACTGTTCTCTACCTCTACTGTACTCTACTGTACTCCACCTCTACTGTGCTCCACTCTACTCCACTGTACTCTACCTCTACTGTGCTCCACTGTACTCTACCTCTACTGTACTCCACTGTACTCTATCTCTACTGTGCTCCACTGTACTCTACCTCTAATGTGCTCTACTGTACTCTACTCTACTGTGCTCCACTGTACTCTATTTCTACTGTACCCCACTGTACTCTACCTCTACTGTGCTCCACTGTACTCTACCTCTACTGTGCTCCACTCTACACTACCTCTACTGTACTCCACTGTACTCTACCTCTACTGTGCTCCACTGTACTCTACCTCTACTGTGCTCCACTGTACTCTACCTCTACTGTGCTCCACTGTACTCTATCTCTACTGTACTCCACTGTACTCTACCTCTACAGTGCTCCACTGTGCTCTACCTCTACTGTACTCCACTGTACTCTACCTCTACTCTGCTCTACTGTTCTCTACCTCTACTGTACTCCACTGTACTCTACCTCTACTCTGCTCTACTGTACTCTATCTCTACTGTGCTCCACTGTACTCTACCTCTACTGCACTCCACTGTAGTCTACCTCAACTATACTCCACTGTACTCTACCTCTACTGTGCTCTACTGTACTCTATCTCTACTATGCTCCATTGTACTCTACCTCTACTGTACTCCACTGTACTCTACCTCTACTCTGCTCTATTTTACTCTATCTTTACTGTGCTCCACTGTACTCTACCTCTACTGTACTCCACTGTACTCCACCTCTACAGTGTTCTACTGTACTCTACCTCTACTGTACTCCACTGTACTCTACCTCTACTCTGCTCTACTGTACTCTATCTCTACTGTGCTCCACTGTACTCTACCTCTACTGTACTCCACTGTAGTCTACCTCAACTATACTCCACTGTACTCTACCTCTACTTTGCTCCACTGTACTCTACCTCAACTATACCCCACTGTACTCTATCTCTACTCTAATCCACTGTACTCTATCTCTACTCTACTCCACTCTACTCTATCTCTACTGTACTCCACTGTACTCTACCTCTACTCTACTCTACTGTACTCCACCTCTACTGTGCTCCACTGTACTCCACTGTACTCTAGCTCTACTGTGCTCCACTGTACTCTACCTCTACTGTGCTCTACTGTAGTCTATCTCTACTGTGCTCCACTGTACTCTACCTCTACTGTACTCCACTGTACTCCACCTCTACAGTGCTCCACTGTACTCTACCTCTACTGTACTCCACTGTATTCTACCTCTACTCTGCTCTACTGTACTCTATCTCTACTGTGCTCTACTGTACTCTACCTCTATTATACTCCACTTTACTCTACCTCTATTGTGCTCCACTGTACTCTACCTCTCCTGTGCTCCACTGTACACTACCTCTACTGTAGTCCACTGTACTCTACCTCTACTGTGCTCCACTCTACTCTACCTCTACTGTGCTCAGCTGTACTCTACCTCTACTGTACTCCACTGTACTCTACCTCTACTATACTCCACTGCACTTATCTCTACTGTGCTCCACTGTACTCTATCTCTACTGTAGTCCACTGTACTCTACCTCTACTATACTCTACTGTACACCACCTCTACTCTACTCCACTGTAGTCTACCTCAACTATACTCCACTCTACTCTACCTCTACTGTGCTCCACTGTACTCTACGTCTACTCTGCTCTATTGTACTCTATCTCTACTGTACTCCACTATACTCTACCTCCACTGTACTCCACTGTACTCTAGCTCTACTGTGCTCCACTGTACTCTACCTCTAATGTACTCCACTGTACTCTACATCTACTGTGCTCCACTGTACTCTACCTCTACTGTACTCCACTGTACTCTACCTCTACTGTACTCCACTGTACTCTACCTCTACTGTACTCCACTGTATTCTACCTCTACTGTGCTCTACTGTACTCTACCTCTACTGTACTCCACTGTAATCTACCTCTACTGTACTGTACTGTTCTCTACCTCTACTGTACTCTACTGTACTCCACCTCTACTGTGCTCCACTCTACTCCACTGTACTCTACCTCTACTGTGCTCCACTGTACTCTACCTCTACTGTACTCCACTGTACTCTATCTCTACTGTGCTCCACTGTACTCTACCTCTACTGTACTCCACTGTACTCTATCTCTACTGTACTCCACTGTACTCTACCTCTACTGTGCTCCACTGTACTCCACTGTACTCTATCTCTACTGTGCTCCACTGTACTCTACCTCTACGGTACTCCACTGTACTCTATCTCTACTGTGCTCCACTGTACTCTACCTCTACTGTACTCCACTGTACTCTATCTCTACTGTACTCCACTGTACTCTACCTCTACTGTGCTCCACTGTACTCCACTGTACTCTATCTCTACTGTGCTCCACTGTACTCTACCTCTACTGTACTCCACTGTACTCTATCTCTACTGTGCTCCACTGTACTCTACCTCTACTGTACTCCACTGTACTCTATCTCTACTGTTCTCCACTGTACTCTACCTCTGCTGTGCTCCACTGTACTCTATCTCTACTCTACTCCACTGTACTCTATCTCTATTTTACTCCACTCTACTCTACCTCTACTGTACTCTACTGTACTCCACCTCTACTGTACTCCACTGTACTCTACATCTACTGTGCTCCACTGTACTCTACCTCTACTGTACTCCACTGTACTCTACCTCTACTGTACTCCACTGTACTCTACCTCTACTGTACTCCACTGTATTCTACCTCTACTGTGCTCTACTGTACTCTACCTCTACTGTACTCCACTGTAATCTACCTCTACTGTACTGTACTGTTCTCTACCTCTACTGTACTCTACTGTACTCCACCTCTACTGTGCTCCACTCTACTCCACTGTACTCTACCTCTACTGTGCTCCACTGTACTCTACCTCTACTGTACTCCACTGTACTCTATCTCTACTGTGCTCCACTGTACTCTACCTCTAATGTGCTCTACTGTACTCTACTCTACTGTGCTCCACTGTACTCTATTTCTACTGTACCCCACTGTACTCTACCTCTACTGTGCTCCACTGTACTCTACCTCTACTGTGCTCCACTCTACACTACCTCTACTGTACTCCACTGTACTCTACCTCTACTGTGCTCCACTGTACTCTACCTCTACTGTGCTCCACTGTACTCTACCTCTACTGTGCTCCACTGTACTCTATCTCTACTGTACTCCACTGTACTCTACCTCTACAGTGCTCCACTGTGCTCTACCTCTACTGTACTCCACTGTACTCTACCTCTACTCTGCTCTACTATTCTCTACCTCTACTGTACTCCACTGTACTCTACCTCTACTATGCTCTACTGTACTCTCTCTACTGTGCTCCACTGTACTCTACCTCTACTGCACTCCACTGTAGTCTACCTCAACTATACTCCACTGTACTCTACCTCTACTGTGCTCTACTGTACTCTATCTCTACTATGCTCCATTGTACTCTACCTCTACTGTACTCCACTGTACTCTACCTCTACTCTGCTCTATTTTACTCTATCTTTACTGTGCTCCACTGTACTCTACCTCTACTGTACTCCACTGTACTCCACCTCTACAGTGTTCTACTGTACTCTACCTCTACTGTACTCCACTGTACTCTACCTCTACTCTGCTCTACTGTACTCTATCTCTACTGTGCTCCACTGTACTCTACCTCAACTGTACTCCACTGTACTTTATCTCTACTCTAATCCACTGTACTCTATCTCTACTCTACTCCACTCTACTCTATCTCTACTGTACTCCACTGTACTCTACCTCTACTCTACTCTACTGTACTCCACCTCTACTGTGCTCCACTGTACTCCACTGTACTCTAGCTCTACTGTGCTCCACTGTACTCTACCTCTACAGTGCTCTACTGTAGTCTATCTCTACTGTGCTCCACTGTACTCTACCTCTACTGTACTCCACTGTACTCCACCTCTACAGTGCTCCACTGTACTCTACCTCTACTGTACTCCACTGTATTCTACCTCTACTCTGCTCTACTGTACTCTATCTCTACTGTGCTCTACTGTACTCTACCTCTATTATACTCCACTGTACTCTACCTCTATTGTGCTCCACTGTACTCTACCTCTACTGTGCTCCACTGTACACTACCTCTACTGTAGTCCACTGTACTCTACCTCTACTGTGCTCCACTCTACTCGTCCTCTACTGTGCTCAGCTGTACTCTACCTCTACTGTACTCCACTGTACTCAACCTCTACTATACTCCACTGCACTTATCTCTACTGTGCTCCACTGTACTCTATCTCTACTGTAGTCCACTGTACTCTACCTCTACTATACTCTACTGTACTCCACCTCTACTCTACTCCACTGTAGTCTACCTCACCTATACTCCACTCTACTCTACCTCTACTGTGCTCCACTGTACTCTACCTCTACTCTGCTCTACTGTACTCTATCTCTACTGTACTCCACTATACTCTACCTCCACTGTACTCCACTCTACTCTAGCTCTACTGTGCTCCACTGTACTCTACCTCTACTGTACTCCACTGTACTCTACCTCTACTGTACTCCACTGTACTCTACCTCTATTGTACTCCACTGTACTCTACCTCTACTGTACTCTACTGTACTCCACCTCTAGTGTGCTCCACTGTACTCCACTGTACTCTTACTCTACTGTACTCCACTGTACTCTATCTCTACTGTGCTCCACTGTACTCTACCTCTACTGTGCTCTACTGTACTCTACTCTTTTGTGCTCCACTGTACTCTATTTCTACTGTAACCCACTGTACTCTACCTCTACTGTGCTCCACTGTACTCTACCTCTACTGTGCTCCACTGTACACTACCTCTACTGTACTCCACTGTACTCTACCTCTACTGTGCTCCACTGTACTCTACCTCTACTGTGCTCCACTGTACTCTACCTCTACTGTGCTCCACTGTGCTCTATCTCTACTGTACTCCACTGTACTCTACCTCTACAGTGATCCACTGTGCTCTACCTCTACTGTACTCCACTGTACTCTACCTCTACTCTGCTCTACTGTGCTCTACCTATACTGTGCTCCACTGTACTCTACCTCTACTGTACTCCACTGTAGTCCACCTCAACTATACTCCACTGTACTCTACCTCTACTGTGCTCCACTGTACTCTACCTCTACTGTACTCCACTGTACTCTATCTCTACTGTACTCCACTGTAATCTATCTCTACTGTGCTCCACTGTACTATACCTCTACTGTGCTCCACTGTACTCCACTGTACTCTATCTCTACTGTGATCCACTGTACTCTACCTCTGCTGTGCTCCACTGTACTCTATCTCTACTCTACTCGACTGTACTCTACCTCTACTGTACTCCACTGTACTCTACCTCTACTGTACTCCACTCTACTCTACCTCTATTCTGCTCCACTGTACTCTACCTCTAATGTACTCCACTGTACTCTACCTCTACTGTACTCTTCTCTACTCCACCTCTAATGTGCTCCACTCTACTCTACCTCTACTGTACTCCACTGTACTCTACCTCTACTGTACTCCACTGTACTCTACCTCTACTCTGCTCTACTGTTCTCTACCTCTACTGTACTCCACTGTACTCTACCTCTACTCTGCTCTACTGTACTCTATCTCTACTGTGCTCCACTGTACTCTACCTCTACTGCACTCCACTGTAGTCTACCTCAACTATACTCCACTGTACTCTACCTCTACTGTGCTCCACTGTAATCTACCTCTACTGTACTCCACTGTACTCTACCTCTACTATACTCCACTGTACTCTACCTCTACTGTGCTCCACTGTACTCTATCTCTACTGTACTCCACTGTACTCTACCTCTACAGTGATCCACTGTGCTCTACCTCTACTGTACTCCACTGTACTCTACCTCTACTCTGCTCTACTGTGCTCTACCTATACTGTACTTCACTGTACTCTACCTCTACTTTACTCCACTGTAGTCCACCTCAACTATACTCCACTGTACTCTACCTCTACTGTGCTCCACTGTACTCTACCTCTACTGTGCTCCACTGTACTCTACCTCTACTCTACTCCACTGTACTATACCTCTACTGTACTCCACTGTACTCTACCTCTACTGTACTCCACTGTATTCTACCTCTACTGTGCTCTACTGTACTCTACCTCTACTGTACTCCACTGTACTCTACCTCTACTGTACTGTACGGTTCTCTACCTCTACTGTACTCTACTGTACTCTACCTCTACTGTGCTCCACTGTACTCCACTGTACTCTACCTCTACTGTACTCCACTGTACTCTATCTCTACTGTTCTCCACTGTACTCTACCTCTACTGTGCTCCACTGTACTACACTGTACTCTATCTCTACTGTGATCCACTGTACTCTACCTCTGCTGTGCTCCACTTTACTCTACCTCTACTCTACTCCACTGTACTCTATCTCTATTGTACTCCAATGTACTCTACCTCTACTGTACTCTACTATACTCTACCTCTACTGTACTCCAGTGTACTCTACCTCTACTCTGCTCTACTGTACTCTATCTCTACTGTGCTCCACTGTACTCTACCTATACTGTGCTCCACTGTACTCTACCTCTACTCTACTCCACTCTACTCTATCTCTACTGTACTCCACTGTACTCTACCTCTACTCTACTCTACTGTACTCTACCTCTACTGTGCTTCACTGTACTCCACTGTACTCTAGCTCTACTGTGCTCCACTGTACTCTACCTCTACTGTGCTCTACTGTACTCTATCTCTACTGTGCTCCACTGTACTCTACCTCTGCTGTACTCCACTGTACTCCACCTCTACAGTGCTCCACTGTACTCTACCTCTACTGTACTCCACTGTATTCTACCTCTACTCCGCTCTACTGTACTCTATCTCTACTGTGCTCTACTGTACTCTACCTCTATTATACTCCACTGTACTCTACCTCTACTGTGCTCCACTGTACTCTACCTCTACTGTGCTCCACTGTACACTACCTCTACTGTAGTCCACTGTACTCTACCTCTACTGTGCTCCACTCTACTCTACCTCTACTGTGCTCAGCTGTACTCTACCTCTACTGTACTCCACTGTACTCTACCTCTACTATACTCCACTGCACTTATCTCTACTGTGCTCCACTGTACTCTATCTCTACTGTAGTCCACTGTACTCTACCTCTACTATACTCTACTGTACTCCACCTCTACTGTACTCCACTTTAGTCTACCTCAACTATACTCCACTGTACTCTACCTCTACTGTGCTCCACTTTACTCTACCTCTACTCTGCTCTACTGTACTCTATCTCTACTGTACTCCACTATACTCTACCTCCACTGTACTCCACTGTACTCTAGCTCTACTGTGCTCCACTGTACTCTACCTCTACTGTACTCCACTGTACTCTACATCTACTGTGCTCCACTGTACTCTACCTCTACTGTACTCCACTGTACTCTACCTCTACTGTACTCCACTGTACTCTACCTCTACTGTACTCCACTGTATTCTACCTCTACTGTGCTCTACTGTACTCTACCTCTACTGTACTCCACTGTAATCTACCTCTACTGTACTGTACTGTTCTCTACCTCTACTGTACTCTACTGTACTCCACCTCTACTGTGCTCCACTGTACTCCACTGTACTCTACCTCTACTGTGCTCCACTGTACTCCACCTCTACTGTACTCCACTGTACTCTATCTCTACTGTGCTCCACTGTACTCTACCTCTACTGTACTCCACTGTACTCTATCTCTACTCTTCTCCACTGTACTCTACCTCTACTGTGCTCCACTGTACTCCACTGTACTCTATCTCTACTGTGATCCACTGTACTCTACCTCTGCTGTGCTCCACTGTACTCTATCTCTACTCTACTCCACTTTACTCTATCTCTATTTTACTCCACTGTACTCTACCTCTACTGTACTCTACTGTACTCCACCTCTACTGTGCTCCACTCTACTCCACTGTACTCTTCCTCTACTGTACTCCACTGTACTCTATCTCTACTGTGCTCCACTGTACTCTACCTTTACTGTGCTCTACTGTACTCTACTCTACTGTGCTCCACTGTACTCTATTTCTACTGTACCCCACTGTACTCCAACTCTACTGTGCTCCACTGTACTCTACCTCTACTGTGCTCCACTGTACACTACCTCTACTGTACTCCACTGTACTCTACCTCTACTGTGCTCCACTGTACTCTACCTCTACTGTACTCCACTGTACTCTACCTCTACTGTACTCCACTGTATTCTACCTCTACTGTGCTCTACTGTACTCTACCTCTACTGTACTCCACTGTAATCTACCTCTACTGTACTGTACTGTTCTCTACCTCTACTGTACTCTACTGTACTCCACCTCTACTGTGCTCCACTGTACTCCACTGTACTCTACCTCTACTGTGCTCCACTGTACTCCACCTCTACTGTACTCCACTGTACTCTATCTCTACTGTGCTCCACTGTACTCTACCTCTACTGTACTCCACTGTACTCTATCTCTACTCTTCTCCACTGTACTCTACCTCTACTGTGCTCCACTGTACTCCACTGTACTCTATCTCTACTGTGATCCACTGTACTCTACCTCTGCTGTGCTCCACTGTACTCTATCTCTACTCTACTCCACTTTACTCTATCTCTATTTTACTCCACTGTACTCTACCTCTACTGTACTCTACTGTACTCCACCTCTACTGTGCTCCACTCTACTCCACTGTACTCTTCCTCTACTGTACTCCACTGTACTCTATCTCTACTGTGCTCCACTGTACTCTACCTTTACTGTGCTCTACTGTACTCTACTCTACTGTGCTCCACTGTACTCTATTTCTACTGTACCCCACTGTACTCCAACTCTACTGTGCTCCACTGTACTCTACCTCTACTGTGCTCCACTGTACACTACCTCTACTGTACTCCACTGTACTCTACCTCTACTGTGCTCCACTGTACTCTACCTCTACTGTACTCCACTGTACTCTACCTCTACAGTGCTCCACTCTGCTCTACCTCTACTCTAATCCAATGTACTCTACCTCTACTCTGCTCTACTGTACTCTACCTCTACTGTACTCCACTGTACTGTACCTCTACTATACTCCACTGTACTCTACCTCTACTGTGCTTCACTGTCCTCTACCTCTAATATGCTCCACTCTACTCTACCTTTACTGTGCTCAACTGTACTCTACCTCTACTCTGCTCTACTCTACTCTATCTCTACTGTGCTCCACTGTACTCTACCTCTACTGTACTCCACTGTAGTCTACCTCAACTATACTCCACTGTACTCTACCTCTACTGTGCTCCACTGTACTCTACCTCTACTGTGCTCTACTGTACTCTATCTCTACTGTGCTCCACTGTACTCTACCTCTACTGTACTCCACTGTACTCCACCTCTACAGTGCTCCACTGTACTCTACCTCTACTGTCCTCCACTGTACTCTACCTCTACTCTGCTCTACTGTACTCTATCTCTACTGTGCTCCACTGTACTCTACCTCTACTGTACTCCACTGTAGTCTACCTAAACTATACTCCACTGTACTCTACCTCCACTGTGCTCCACTGTACTCTACCTCAACTATACTCCACTGTACTCTATCTCTACTCTAATCCACTGTACTCTATCTCTACTCTACTCCACTCTACTCTATCTCTACTGTACTCCACTGTACTCTACCTCTACTCTACTCTACTGTACTCCACCTCTACTGTGCTCTACTGTACTCTAGCTCTACTGTGCTCCACTGTACTCTACCTCTACTGTACTCCACTGTACTCTACATCTACTGTGCTCCACTGTACTCTACCTCTACTGTACTCCACTGTACTCTACCTCTACTGTACTCCACTGTACTCTACCTCTACTGTACTCCACTGTATTCTACCTCTACTGTGCTCTACTGTACCCTACCTCTACTGTACTCCACTGTACTCTACCTCTACTGTACTGTACTGTTCTCTACCTCTACTATACTCTACTGTACTCCACCTCTACTGTGCTCCACTGTACTCCACTGTACTCTACCTCTACTGTGCTCCACTGCACTCTACCTCTACTGTACTCCACTGTACTCTATCTCTACTGTGCTCCACTGTACTCTACCTCTACTGTACTCCACTGTACTCTATCTCTACTGTTCTCCACTGTACTCTACCTCTACTGTGCTCCACTGTACTCCACTGTACTCTATCTCTACTGTGATCCACTGTACTCTACCTCTGCTGTGCTCCACTGTACTCTATCTCTACTCTACTCCACTGTACTCTATCTCTATTTTACTCCACTGTACTCTACCTCTAGTGTACTCTACTGTACTCCACCTCTACTGTGCTCCACTGTACTCCACTGTACTCTTCCTCTACTGTACTCCACTGTACTCTATCTCTACTGTGCTCCACTGTACTCTACCTCTACTGTGCTCTACTGTACTCTACTCTACTGTGCTCCACTGTACTCTATTTCTACTGTACCCCACTGTACTCTACCTCTACTGTGGTCCACTGTACTCTATCTCTACTCTACTCCACTGTACTCTATCTCTATTGTACTCCACTTTACTCTACCTCTACTGTACTCTACTGTACTCCACTGTACTCTATCTCTACTCTTCTCCACTGTACTCTACCTCTACTGTGCTCCACTGTACTCCACTGTACTCTATCTCTACTGTGATCCACTGTACTCTACCTCTGCTGTGCTCCACTGTACTCTATCTCTACTCTACTCCACTTTACTCTATCTCTATTTTACTCCACTGTACTCTACCTCTACTGTACTCTACTGTACTCCACCTCTACTGTGCTCCACTCTACTCCACTGTACTCTTCCTCTACTGTACTCCACTGTACTCTATCTCTACTGTGCTCCACTGTACTCTACCTTTACTGTGCTCTACTGTACTCTACTCTACTGTGCTCCACTGTACTCTATTTCTACTGTACACCACTGTACTCCAACTCTACTGTGCTCCACTGTACTCTACCTCTACTGTGCTCCACTGTACACTACCTCTACTGTACTCCACTGTACTCTACCTCTACTGTGCTCCACTGTACTCTACCTCTACTGTACTCCACTGTACTCTACCTCTACAGTGCTCCACTCTGCTCTACCTCTACTCTAATCCAATGTACTCTACCTCTACTCTGCTCTACTGTACTCTACCTCTACTGTACTCCACTGTACTCTACCTCTACTATACTCCACTGTACTCTACCTCTACTGTGCTTCACTGTCCTCTACCTCTAATATGCTCCACTCTACTCTACCTTTACTGTGCTCAACTGTACTCTACCTCTACTCTGCTCTACTCTACTCTATCTCTACTGTGCTCCACTGTACTCTACCTCTACTGTACTCCACTGTAGTCTACCTCAACTATACTCCACTGTACTCTACCTCTACTGTGCTCCACTGTACTCTACCTCTACTGTGCTCTACTGTACTCTATCTCTACTGTGCTCCACTGTACTCTACCTCTACTGTACTCCACTGTACTCCACCTCTACAGTGCTCCACTGTACTCTACCTCTACTGTCCTCCACTGTACTCTACCTCTACTCTGCTCTACTGTACTCTATCTCTACTGTGCTCCACTGTACTCTACCTCTACTGTACTCCACTGTAGTCTACCTAAACTATACTCCACTGTACTCTACCTCCACTGTGCTCCACTGTACTCTACCTCAACTATACTCCACTGTACTCTATCTCTACTCTAATCCACTGTACTCTATCTCTACTCTACTCCACTCTACTCTATCTCTACTGTACTCCACTGTACTCTACCTCTACTCTACTCTACTGTACTCCACCTCTACTGTGCTCTACTGTACTCCACTGTACTCTAGCTCTACTGTGCTCCACTGTACTCTACCTCTACTGTACTCCACTGTACTCTACATCTACTGTGCTCCACTGTACTCTACCTCTACTGTGCTCTACTGTACTCTACTCTATTGTGCTCCAGTGTACTCTATTTCTACTGTACCCCACTGTACTCTACCTCTACTGTGCTCCACCGTACTCTACCTCTACTGTGCTCCACTGTACTCTTACTCTACTGTACTCCACTGTACTCTATCTCTACTGTGCTCCACTGTACTCTACCTCTACTGTGCTCTACTGTACTCTACTCTATTGTGCTCCACTGTACACTACCTCTACTGTACTCCACTGTACTCTACCTCTACTGTGCTCCACTGTACTCTACCTCTACTGTGCTCCACTGTACTCTACCTCTACTGTGCTCCACTGTGCTCTATATCTACTGTACTCCACTGTACTCTACCTCTACAGTGATCCACTGTGCTCTACCTCTACTGTACTCCACTGTACTCTACCTCTACTCTGCTCTACTGTGCTCTACCTATACTGTGCTCCACTGTACTCTACCTCTACTGTACTCCACTGTAGTCCACCTCAACTATACTCCACTGTACTCTACCTCTACTGTGCTCCACTGTACTCTACCTCTACTGTACTCCACTGTACTCTATCTCTACTGTACTCCACTGTAATCTATCTCTACTGTGCTCCACTGTACTATACCTCTACTGTGCTCCACTGTACTCCACTGTACTCTATCTCTACTGTGATCCACTGTACTCTACCTCTGCTGTGCTCCACTGTACTCTATCTCTACTCTACTCCACTGTACTCTACCTCTACTGTACTCCACTGTACTCTACCTCTACTGTACTCCACTCTACTCTACCTCTACTGTGCTCCACTGTACTCTACCTCTAATGTACTCCACTGTACTCTACCTCTACTGTACTCTTCTCTACTTCACCTCTAATGTGCTCCAATCTACTCTACCTCTACTGTACTCCACTGTACTCTACCTCTACTGTACTCCACTGTACTCTACCTCTACTATACTCCACTGCACTTATCTCTACTGTGTTCGACTGTACTCTATATCTACTTTACTTCACTGTACTCTATCTCTACTGTACTACACTGTACTCTTCCTCTACTGTGTTCCACTGTACTCTATCTCTACTGTGCTCTACTGTACTCTATCTTTACTGTGCTGTACTGTACTCTACCTTTACTATACTCCACTGTACTCTACCTCTACTGTGCTCCACTGTACTCTACCTCTACTGTGCTCCACTGTACTCTACCTCTACTGTGCTCCACTGTACTCTATCTCTACTGTACTCCACTGTACTCTACCTCTACTGTGCTCTACTGTACTCTACTCTATTGTGCTCCACTGTACTCTATTTATATTGTACCCCACTGTACTCTACCTCTACTGTGCTCCACTGTACTCTACCTCTACTATACTCCACTGCACTTATCTCTACTGTGTTCGACTGTACTCTATCTCTACTTTACTCCACTGTACTCTATCTCTACTGTACTACACTGTACTCTTCCTCTACTGTGCTCCACTGTACTCTATCTCTACTGTGCTCTACTGTACTCTACCTTTACTATACTCCACTGTACTCTACCTCTACTGTGCTCCACTGTACTCTACCTCTACTGTGCTCCACTGTACTCTACCTCTACTGTGCTCCACTGTACTCTATCTCTACTGTACTTCACTGTACTCTACCTCTGCTCTGCTCTACTGTACTCTATCTCTACTGTGCTCCACTGTACTCTACCTCTACTTTACTCCACTGTAGTCCACCTCAACTATACTCCACTGTACTCTACCTCTACTGTGCTCCACTGTACTCTACCTCTACTGTGCTCCACTGTACTCTACCTCTACTGTACTCCACTGTACTATACCTCTACTGTACTCCACTGTACTCTACCTCTACTGTACTCCACTGTATTCTACCTCTACTGTGCTCTACTGTACTCTACCTCTACTGTACTCCACTGTACTCTACCTCTACTGTACTGTACTGTTCTCTACCTCTACTGTACTCTACTGTACTCCACCTCTACTGTGCTCCACTGTACTCCACTGTACTCTACCTCTACTGTACTCCACTGTACTCTATCTCTACTGTTCTCCACTGTACTCTACCTCTACTGTGCTCCACTGTACTACACTGTACTCTATCTCTACTGTGATCCACTGTACTCTACCTCTGCTGTGCTCCACTTTACTCTATCTCTACTCTACTCCACTGTACTCTATCTCTATTGTACTCCACTGTAATCTACCTCTACTGTACTCTACTGTACTCCACCTCTACTGTGCTCCACTGTACTCCACTGTACTCTTCCTCTACTGTACTCCACTGTACTCTATCTCTACTGTGCTCCACTGTACTCCACCTCTAATGTGCTCTACTGTACTCTACTCTACTGTGCTCCACTGTACTCTATTTCTACTGTACCCCACTGTACTCTACCTCTACTGTGCTCCACTGTACTCTACCTCTACTGTGCTCCACTGTACACTACCTCTACTGTACTCCACTGTATTCTACCTCTACTGTGCTCCACTGTACTCTACCTCTACTGTGCTCCACTGTACTCTACCTCTACTGTGCTCCACTGTACTCTATCTCTACTGTACTCCACTGTACTCTACCTCTACAGTGCTCCACTGTGCTCTACCTCTACTGTACTCCACTGTACTCTACCTCTACTCTGCTCTACTGTTCTCTACCTCTACTGTACTCCACTGTACTCTACCTCTACTCTGCTCTACTGTACTCTATCTCTACTGTGCTCCACTGTACTCTACCTCTACTGCACTCCACTGTAGTCTACCTCAACTATACTCCACTGTACTCTACCTCTACTGTGCTCCACTGTAATCTACCTCTACTGTACTCCACTGTACTCTACCTCTACTATACTCCACTGTACTCTACCTCTACTGTGCTCCACTGTACTCTATCTCTACTGTACTCCACTGTACTCTACCTCTACAGTGATCCACTGTGCTCTACCTCTACTGTACTCCACTGTACTCTACCTCTACTCTGCTCTACTGTGCTCTACCTATACTGTACTTCACTGTACTCTACCTCTACTTTACTCCACTGTAGTCCACCTCAACTATACTCCACTGTACTATACCTCTACTGTGCTCCACTGTACTCTACCTCTACTGTGCTCCACTGTACTCTACCTCTACTCTACTCCACTGTACTATACCTCTACTGTACTCCACTGTACTCTACCTCTACTGTACTCCACTGTATTCTACCTCTACTGTGCTCTACTGTACTCTACCTCTACTGTACTCCACTGTACTCTACCTCTACTGTACTGTACGGTTCTCTACCTCTACTGTACTCTACTGTACTCTACCTCTACTGTGCTCCACTGTACTCCACTGTACTCTACCTCTACTGTACTCCACTGTACTCTATCTCTACTGTTCTCCACTGTACTCTACCTCTACTGTGCTCCACTGTACTACACTGTACTCTATCTCTACTGTGATCCACTGTACTCTACCTCTGCTGTGCTCCACTTTACTCTACCTCTACTCTACTCCACTGTACTCTATCTCTATTGTACTCCACTGTACTCTACCTCTACTGTACTCTACTATACTCTACCTCTACTGTTATCCAGTGTACTCTACCTCTACTCTGCTCTACTGTACTCTATCTCTACTGTGCTCCACTGTACTCTACCTATACTGTGCTCCACTGTACTCTACCTCTACTCTACTCCACTCTACTCTATCTCTACTGTACTCCACTGTACTCTACCTCTACTCTACTCTACTGTACTCTACCTCTACTGTGCTTCACTGTACTCCACTGTACTCTAGCTCTACTGTGCTCCACTGTACTCTACCTCTACTGTGCTCTACTGTACTCTATCTCTACTGTGCTCCACTGTACTCTACCTCTGCTGTACTCCACTGTACTCCACCTCTACAGTGCTCCACTGTACTCTACCTCTACTGTACTCCACTGTATTCTACCTCTACTCCGCTCTACTGTACTCTATCTCTACTGTGCTCTACTGTACTCTACCTCTATTATACTCCACTGTACTCTACCTCTACTGTGCTCCACTGTACTCTACCTCTACTGTGCTCCACTGTACACTACCTCTACTGTAGTCCACTGTACTCTACCTCTACTGTGCTCCACTCTACTCTACCTCTACTGTGCTCAGCTGTACTCTACCTCTACTGTACTCCACTGTACTCTACCTCTACTATACTCCACTGCACTTATCTCTACTGTGCTCCACTGTACTCTATCTCTACTGTAGTCCACTGTACTCTACCTCTACTATACTCTACTGTACTCCACCTCTACTGTACTCCACTGTAGTCTACCTCAACTATACTCCACTGTACTCTACCTCTACTGTGCTCCACTTTACTCTACCTCTACTCTGCTCTACTGTACTCTATCTCTACTGTACTCCACTATACTCTACCTCCACTGTACTCCACTGTACTCTAGCTCTACTGTGCTCCACTGTACTCTACCTCTACTGTACTCCACTGTACTCTACATCTACTGTGCTCCACTGTACTCTACCTCTACTGTACTCCACTGTACTCTACCTCTACTGTACTCCACTGTACTCTACCTCTACTGTACTCCACTGTATTCTACCTCTACTGTGCTCTACTGTACTCTACCTCTACTGTACTCCACTGTAATCTACCTCTACTGTACTGTACTGTTCTCTACCTCTACTGTACTCTACTGTACTCCACCTCTACTGTGCTCCACTGTACTCCACTGTACTCTACCTCTACTGTGCTCCACTGTACTCCACCTCTACTGTACTCCACTGTACTCTATCTCTACTGTGCTCCACTGTACTCTACCTCTACTGTACTCCACTGTACTCTATCTCTACTCTTCTCCACTGTACTCTACCTCTACTGTGCTCCACTGTACTCCACTGTACTCTATCTCTACTGTGATCCACTGTACTCTACCTCTGCTGTGCTCCACTGTACTCTATCTCTACTCTACTCCACTTTACTCTATCTCTATTTTACTCCACTGTACTCTACCTCTACTGTACTCTACTGTACTCCACCTCTACTGTGCTCCACTCTACTCCACTGTACTCTTCCTCTACTGTACTCCACTGTACTCTATCTCTACTGTGCTCCACTGTACTCTACCTTTACTGTGCTCTACTGTACTCTACTCTACTGTGCTCCACTGTACTCTATTTCTACTGTACCCCACTGTACTCCAACTCTACTGTGCTCCACTGTACTCTACCTCTACTGTGCTCCACTGTACACTACCTCTACTGTACTCCACTGTACTCTACCTCTACTGTGCTCCACTGTACTCTACCTCTACTGTACTCCACTGTACTCTACCTCTACTGTACTCCACTGTATTCTACCTCTACTGTGCTCTACTGTACTCTACCTCTACTGTACTCCACTGTAATCTACCTCTACTGTACTGTACTGTTCTCTACCTCTACTGTACTCTACTGTACTCCACCTCTACTGTGCTCCACTGTACTCCACTGTACTCTACCTCTACTGTGCTCCACTGTACTCCACCTCTACTGTACTCCACTGTACTCTATCTCTACTGTGCTCCACTGTACTCTACCTCTACTGTACTCCACTGTACTCTATCTCTACTCTTCTCCACTGTACTCTACCTCTACTGTGCTCCACTGTACTCCACTGTACTCTATCTCTACTGTGATCCACTGTACTCTACCTCTGCTGTGCTCCACTGTACTCTATCTCTACTCTACTCCACTTTACTCTATCTCTATTTTACTCCACTGTACTCTACCTCTACTGTACTCTACTGTACTCCACCTCTACTGTGCTCCACTCTACTCCACTGTACTCTTCCTCTACTGTACTCCACTGTACTCTATCTCTACTGTGCTCCACTGTACTCTACCTTTACTGTGCTCTACTGTACTCTACTCTACTGTGCTCCACTGTACTCTATTTCTACTGTACCCCACTGTACTCCAACTCTACTGTGCTCCACTGTACTCTACCTCTACTGTGCTCCACTGTACACTACCTCTACTGTACTCCACTGTACTCTACCTCTACTGTGCTCCACTGTACTCTACCTCTACTGTACTCCACTGTACTCTACCTCTACAGTGCTCCACTCTGCTCTACCTCTACTCTAATCCAATGTACTCTACCTCTACTCTGCTCTACTGTACTCTACCTCTACTGTACTCCACTGTACTCTACCTCTACTATACTCCACTGTACTCTACCTCTACTGTGCTCCACTGTCCTCTACCTCTAATATGCTCCACTCTACTCTACCTTTACTGTGCTCAACTGTACTCTACCTCTACTCTGCTCTACTCTACTCTATCTCTACTGTGCTCCACTGTACTCTACCTCTACTGTACTCCACTGTAGTCTACCTCAACTATACTCCACTGTACTCTACCTCTACTGTGCTCCACTGTACTCTACCTCTACTGTGCTCTACTGTACTCTATCTCTACTGTGCTCCACTGTACTCTACCTCTACTGTACTCCACTGTACTCCACCTCTACAGTGCTCCACTGTAATCTACCTCTACTGTCCTCCACTGTACTCTACCTCTACTCTGCTCTACTGTACTCTATCTCTACTGTGCTCCACTGTACTCTACCTCTACTGTACTCCACTGTAGTCTACCTAAACTATACTCCACTGTACTCTACCTCCACTGTGCTCCACTGTACTCTACCTCAACTATACTCCACTGTACTCTATCTCTACTCTAATCCACTGTACTCTATCTCTACTCTACTCCACTCTACTCTATCTCTACTGTACTCCACTGTACTCTACCTCTACTCTACTCTACTGTACTCCACCTCTACTGTGCTCTACTGTACTCCACTGTACTCTAGCTCTACTGTGCTCCACTGTACTCTACCTCTACTGTACTCCACTGTACTCTACATCTACTGTGCTCCACTGTACTCTACCTCTACTGTACTCCACTGTACTCTACCTCTACTGTACTCCACTGTACTCTACCTCTACTGTACTCCACTGTATTCTACCTCTACTGTGCTCTACTGTACCCTACCTCTACTGTACTCCACTGTACTCTACCTCTACTGTACTGTACTGTTCTCTACCTCTACTATACTCTACTGTACTCCACCTCTACTGTGCTCCACTGTACTCCACTGTACTCTACCTCTACTGTGCTCCACTGCACTCTACCTCTACTGTACTCCACTGTACTCTATCTCTACTGTGCTCCACTGTACTCTACCTCTACTGTACTCCACTGTACTCTATCTCTACTGTTCTCCACTGTACTCTACCTCTACTGTGCTCCACTGTACTCCACTGTACTCTATCTCTACTGTGATCCACTGTACTCTACCTCTGCTGTGCTCCACTGTACTCTATCTCTACTCTACTCCACTGTACTCTATCTCTATTTTACTCCACTGTACTCTACCTCTAGTGTACTCTACTGTACTCCACCTCTACTGTGCTCCACTGTACTCCACTGTACTCTTCCTCTACTGTACTCCACTGTACTCTATCTCTACTGTGCTCCACTGTACTCTACCTCTACTGTGCTCTACTGTACTCTACTCTACTGTGCTCCACTGTACTCTATTTCTACTGTACCCCACTGTACTCTAGCTCTACTGTGCTCCACTGTACTCTACCTCTACTGTACTCCACTGTACTCTACATCTACTGTGCTCCACTGTACTCTACCTCTACTGTACTCCACTGTACTCTACCTCTACTGTACTCCACTGTACTCTACCTCTACTGTACTCCACTGTATTCTACCTCTACTGTGCTCTACTGTACCCTACCTCTACTGTACTCCACTGTACTCTACCTCTACTGTACTGTACTGTTCTCTACCTCTACTATACTCTACTGTACTCCACCTCTACTGTGCTCCACTGTACTCCACTGTACTCTACCTCTACTGTGCTCCACTGCACTCTACCTCTACTGTACTCCACTGTACTCTATCTCTACTGTGCTCCACTGTACTCTACCTCTACTGTACTCCACTGTACTCTATCTCTACTGTTCTCCACTGTACTCTACCTCTACTGTGCTCCACTGTACTCCACTGTACTCTATCTCTACTGTGATCCACTGTACTCTACCTCTGCTGTGCTCCACTGTACTCTATCTCTACTCTACTCCACTGTACTCTATCTCTATTTTACTCCACTGTACTCTACCTCTAGTGTACTCTACTGTACTCCACCTCTACTGTGCTCCACTGTACTCCACTGTACTCTTCCTCTACTCTACTCCACTGTACTCTATCTCTACTGTGCTCCACTGTACTCTACCTCTACTGTGCTCTACTGTACTCTACTCTACTGTGCTCCACTGTACTCTATTTCTACTGTACCCCACTGTACTCTACCTCTACTGTGGTCCACTGTACTCTATCTCTACTCTACTCCACTGTACTCTATCTCTATTGTACTCCACTTTACTCTACCTCTACTGTACTCTACTGTACTCCACCTATAGTGTGCTCCACTGTACTCCACTGTACTCTTACTCTACTGTACTCCACTGTACTCTATCTCTACTGTGCTCCACTGTACTCTACCTCTACTGTGCTCTACTGTACTCTACTCTATTGTGCTCCAGTGTACTCTATTTCTACTGTACCCCACTGTACTCTACCTCTACTGTGCTCCACCGTACTCTACCTCTACTGTGCTCCACTGTACACTACCTCTACTGTACTCCACTGTACTCTACCTCTACTGTGCTCCACTGTACTCTACCTCTACTGTGCTCCACTGTACTCTACCTCTACTGTGCTCCACTGTGCTCTATATCTACTGTACTCCACTGTACTCTACCTCTACAGTGATCCACTGTGCTCTACCTCTACTGTACTCCACTGTACTCTACCTCTACTCTGCTCTACTGTGCTCTACCTATACTGTGCTCCACTGTACTCTACCTCTACTGTACTCCACTGTAGTCCACCTCAACTATACTCCACTGTACTCTACCTCTACTGTGCTCCACTGTACTCTACCTCTACTGTACTCCACTGTACTCTATCTCTACTGTACTCCACTGTAATCTATCTCTACTGTGCTCCACTGTACTATACCTCTACTGTGCTCCACTGTACTCCACTGTACTCTATCTCTACTGTGATCCACTGTACTCTACCTCTGCTGTGCTCCACTGTACTCTATCTCTACTCTACTCCACTGTACTCTACCTCTACTGTACTCCACTGTACTCTACCTCTACTGTACTCCACTCTACTCTACCTCTACTCTGCTCCACTGTACTCTACCTCTAATGTACTCCACTGTACTCTACCTCTACTGTACTCTTCTCTACTCCACCTCTAATGTGCTCCACTCTACTCTACCTCTACTGTACTCCACTGTACTCTACCTCTACTGTACTCCACTGTACTCTACCTCCACTATACTCCACTGCACTTATCTCTACTGTGTTCGACTGTACTCTATCTCTACTTTACTCCACTGTACTCTATCTCTACTGTACTACACTGTACTCTTCATCTACTGTGCTCCACTGTACTCTATCTCTACTGTGCTCTACTGTACTCTATCTTTACTGTAATCTACTGTACTCTACCTCTACTATACTCCACTGTACTCTACCTCTACTGTGCTCCACTGTACTCTACCTCTACTGTGCTCCACTGTACTCTACCTCTACTGTGCTCCACTGTACACTACCTCTACTGTATTCCACTGTACTCTACCTCTACTGTGCTCCACTCTACTCTACCTCTACTGTGCTTCACTGTACTCTAACTCTACTGTGCTCCACTGTACTCTATCTCTACTGTACTCCACCGTACTGTACCTCTACTGTGCTCTACTGTACTCTACTCTATTGTGCTCCACTGTACTCTATTTCTACTGTACCCCACTGTACTCTACCTCTACTGTGCTCCACTGTACTCTACCTCTACTGTGCTCCACTGTACACTACCTCTACTGTACTCCACTGTACTCTACCTCTACTGTGGTCCACTGTACTCTACCTCTACTGTGCTCCACTGTACTCTACCTCTACTGTGCTCCACTGTACTCTATCTCTACTGTACTCCACTGTACTCTACCTTTACAGTGATCCACTGTGCTCTACCTCTACTGTACTCCACTGTACTCTACCTCTACTCTGCTCTACTGTGCTCTACCTATACTGTACTTCACTGTACTCTACCTCTACTTTACTCCACTGTAGTCCACCTCAACTATACTCCACTGTACTCTACCTCTACTGTGCTCCACTGTACTCTACCTCTACTGTGCTCCACTGTACTCTACCTCTACTGTACTCCACTGTACTATACCTCTACTGTACTCCACTGTACTCTACCTCTACTGTACTCCACTGTATTCTACCTCTACTGTGCTCTACTGTACTCTACCTCTACTGTACTCCACTGTACTCTACCTCTACTGTACTGTACGGTTCTCTACCTCTACTGTACTCTACTGTACTCCACCTCTACTGTGCTCCACTGTACTCCACTGTACTCTACCTCTACTGTACTCCACTGTACTCTATCTCTACTGTTCTCCACTGTACTCTACCTCTACTGTGCTCCACTGTACTACACTGTACTCTATCTCTACTGTGATCCACTGTACTCTACCTCTGCTGTGCTCCACTTTACTCTATCTCTACTCTACTCCACTGTACTCTATCTCTATTGTACTCCACTGTACTCTACCTCTACTGTACTCTACTGTACTCCACCTCTACTGTGCTCCACTGTACTCCACTTTACTCTTCCTCTACTGTACTCCACTGTACTCTATCTCTACTGTGCTCCACTGTACTCTACCTCTAATGTGCTCTACTGTACTCTACTCTACTGTGCTCCACTGTACTCTACCTCTACTGTACTCCACTGTACTCCACCTCTACAGTGTTCTACTGTACTCTACCTCTACTGTACTCCACTGTACTCTACCTCTACTCTGCTCTACTGTACTCTATCTCTACTGTGCTCCACTGTACTCTACCTCTACTGTACTCCACTGTAGTCTACCTCAACTATACTCCACTGTACTCTACCTCTACTGTGCTCCACTGTACTCTACCTCAACTATACTCCACTGTACTTTTTCTCTACTCTAATCCACTGTACTCTATCTCTACTCTACTCCACTCTACTCTATCTCTACTGTACTCCACTGTACTCTACCTCTACTCTACTCTACTGTACTCCACCTCTACTGTGCTCCACTGTACTCCACTGTACTCTAGCTCTACTGTGCTCCACTGTACTCTACCTCTACAGTGCTCTACTGTAGTCTATCTCTACTGTGCTCCACTGTACTCTACCTCTACTGTACTCCACTGTACTCCAACTCTACAGTGCTCCACTGTACTCTACCTCTACTCTGCTCTACTGTACTCTATCTCTACTGTGCTCTACTGTACTCTACCTCTATTATACTCCACTGTACTCTACCTCTATTGTGCCCCACTGTACTCTACCTCTACTGTGCTCCACTGTACACTACCTCTACTGTAGTCCACTGTACTCTACCTCTACTGTGCTCCACTCTACTCTACCTCTACTGTGCTCAGCTGTACTCTACCTCTACTGTACTCCACTGTACTCTACCTCTACTATACTCCACTGCAATTATCTCTACTTTGCTCCACTGTACTCTATCTCTACTGTACTCCACTGTAATCTATCTCTACTGTGCTCCACTGTACTATACCTCTACTGTGCTCCACTGTACTCCACTGTACTCTATCTCTACTGTGATCCACTGTACTCTACCTCTGCTGTGCTCCACTGTACTCTATCTCTACTCTACTCCACTGTACTCTACCTCTACTGTACTCCACTGTACTCTACCTCTACTGTACTCCACTCTACTCTACCTCTACTCTGCTCCACTGTACTCTACCTCTAATGTACTCCACTGTACTCTACCTCTACTGTACTCTTCTCTACTCCACCTCTAATGTGCTCCACTCTACTCTACCTCTACTGTACTCCACTGTACTCTACCTCTACTGTACTCCACTGTACTCTACCTCCACTATACTCCACTGCACTTATCTCTACTGTGTTCGACTGTACTCTATCTCTACTTTACTCCACTGTACTCTATCTCTACTGTACTACACTGTACTCTTCATCTACTGTGCTCCACTGTACTCTATCTCTACTGTGCTCTACTGTACTCTATCTTTACTGTAATCTACTGTACTCTACCTCTACTATACTCCACTGTACTCTACCTCTACTGTGCTCCACTGTACTCTACCTCTACTGTGCTCCACTGTACTCTACCTCTACTGTGCTCCACTGTACACTACCTCTACTGTATTCCACTGTACTCTACCTCTACTGTGCTCCACTCTACTCTACCTCTACTGTGCTCCACTGTACTCTAACTCTACTGTGCTCCACTGTACTCTATCTCTACTGTACTCCACCGTACTGTACCTCTACTGTGCTCTACTGTACTCTACTCTATTGTGCTCCACTGTACTCTATTTCTACTGTACCCCACTGTACTCTACCTCTACTGTGCTCCACTGTACTCTACCTCTACTGTGCTCCACTGTACACTACCTCTACTGTACTCCACTGTACTCTACCTCTACTGTGGTCCACTGTACTCTACCTCTACTGTGCTCCACTGTACTCTACCTCTACTGTGCTCCACTGTACTCTATCTCTACTGTACTCCACTGTACTCTACCTTTACAGTGATCCACTGTGCTCTACCTCTACTGTACTCCACTGTACTCTACCTCTACTCTGCTCTACTGTGCTCTACCTATACTGTACTTCACTGTACTCTACCTCTACTTTACTCCACTGTAGTCCACCTCAACTATACTCCACTGTACTCTACCTCTACTGTGCTCCACTGTACTCTACCTCTACTGTGCTCCACTGTACTCTACCTCTACTGTACTCCACTGTACTATACCTCTACTGTACTCCACTGTACTCTACCTCTACTGTACTCCACTGTATTCTACCTCTACTGTGCTCTACTGTACTCTACCTCTACTGTACTCCACTGTACTCTACCTCTACTGTACTGTACGGTTCTCTACCTCTACTGTACTCTACTGTACTCCACCTCTACTGTGCTCCACTGTACTCCACTGTACTCTACCTCTACTGTACTCCACTGTACTCTATCTCTACTGTTCTCCACTGTACTCTACCTCTACTGTGCTCCACTGTACTACACTGTACTCTATCTCTACTGTGATCCACTGTACTCTACCTCTGCTGTGCTCCACTTTACTCTATCTCTACTCTACTCCACTGTACTCTATCTCTATTGTACTCCACTGTACTCTACCTCTACTGTACTCTACTGTACTCCACCTCTACTGTGCTCCACTGTACTCCACTGTACTCTTCCTCTACTGTACTCCACTGTACTCTATCTCTACTGTGCTCCACTGTACTCTACCTCTAATGTGCTCTACTGTACTCTACTCTACTGTGCTCCACTGTACTCTACCTCTACTGTACTCCACTGTACTCCACCTCTACAGTGTTCTACTGTACTCTACCTCTACTGTACTCCACTGTACTCTACCTCTACTCTGCTCTACTGTACTCTATCTCTACTGTGCTCCACTGTACTCTACCTCTACTGTACTCCACTGTAGTCTACCTCAACTATACTCCACTGTACTCTACCTCTACTGTGCTCCACTGTACTCTACCTCAACTATACTCCACTGTACTTTTTCTCTACTCTAATCCACTGTACTCTATCTCTACTCTACTCCACTCTACTCTATCTCTACTGTACTCCACTGTACTCTACCTCTACTCTACTCTACTGTACTCCACCTCTACTGTGCTCCACTGTACTCCACTGTACTCTAGCTCTACTGTGCTCCACTGTACTCTACCTCTACAGTGCTCTACTGTAGTCTATCTCTACTGTGCTCCACTGTACTCTACCTCTACTGTACTCCACTGTACTCCAACTCTACAGTGCTCCACTGTACTCTACCTCTACTCTGCTCTACTGTACTCTATCTCTACTGTGCTCTACTGTACTCTACCTCTATTATACTCCACTGTACTCTACCTCTATTGTGCCCCACTGTACTCTACCTCTACTGTGCTCCACTGTACACTACCTCTACTGTATTCCACTGTACTCTACCTCTACTGTGCTCCACTCTACTCTACCTCTACTGTGCTCCACTGTACTCTAACTCTACTGTGCTCCACTGTACTCTATCTCTACTGTACTCCACCGTACTGTACCTCTACTGTGCTCTACTGTACTCTACTCTATTGTGCTCCACTGTACTCTATTTCTACTGTACCCCACTGTACTCTACCTCTACTGTGCTCCACTGTACTCTACCTCTACTGTGCTCCACTGTACACTACCTCTACTGTACTCCACTGTACTCTACCTCTACTGTGGTCCACTGTACTCTACCTCTACTGTGCTCCACTGTACTCTACCTCTACTGTGCTCCACTGTACTCTATCTCTACTGTACTCCACTGTACTCTACCTTTACAGTGATCCACTGTGCTCTACCTCTACTGTACTCCACTGTACTCTACCTCTACTCTGCTCTACTGTGCTCTACCTATACTGTACTTCACTGTACTCTACCTCTACTTTACTCCACTGTAGTCCACCTCAACTATACTCCACTGTACTCTACCTCTACTGTGCTCCACTGTACTCTACCTCTACTGTGCTCCACTGTACTCTACCTCTACTGTACTCCACTGTACTATACCTCTACTGTACTCCACTGTACTCTACCTCTACTGTACTCCACTGTATTCTACCTCTACTGTGCTCTACTGTACTCTACCTCTACTGTACTCCACTGTACTCTACCTCTACTGTACTGTACGGTTCTCTACCTCTACTGTACTCTACTGTACTCCACCTCTACTGTGCTCCACTGTACTCCACTGTACTCTACCTCTACTGTACTCCACTGTACTCTATCTCTACTGTTCTCCACTGTACTCTACCTCTACTGTGCTCCACTGTACTACACTGTACTCTATCTCTACTGTGATCCACTGTACTCTACCTCTGCTGTGCTCCACTTTACTCTATCTCTACTCTACTCCACTGTACTCTATCTCTATTGTACTCCACTGTACTCTACCTCTACTGTACTCTACTGTACTCCACCTCTACTGTGCTCCACTGTACTCCACTGTACTCTTCCTCTACTGTACTCCACTGTACTCTATCTCTACTGTGCTCCACTGTACTCTACCTCTAATGTGCTCTACTGTACTCTACTCTACTGTGCTCCACTGTACTCTACCTCTACTGTACTCCACTGTACTCCACCTCTACAGTGTTCTACTGTACTCTACCTCTACTGTACTCCACTGTACTCTACCTCTACTCTGCTCTACTGTACTCTATCTCTACTGTGCTCCACTGTACTCTACCTCTACTGTACTCCACTGTAGTCTACCTCAACTATACTCCACTGTACTCTACCTCTACTGTGCTCCACTGTACTCTACCTCAACTATACTCCACTGTACTTTTTCTCTACTCTAATCCACTGTACTCTATCTCTACTCTACTCCACTCTACTCTATCTCTACTGTACTCCACTGTACTCTACCTCTACTCTACTCTACTGTACTCCACCTCTACTGTGCTCCACTGTACTCCACTGTACTCTAGCTCTACTGTGCTCCACTGTACTCTACCTCTACAGTGCTCTACTGTAGTCTATCTCTACTGTGCTCCACTGTACTCTACCTCTACTGTACTCCACTGTACTCCAACTCTACAGTGCTCCACTGTACTCTACCTCTACTCTGCTCTACTGTACTCTATCTCTACTGTGCTCTACTGTACTCTACCTCTATTATACTCCACTGTACTCTACCTCTATTGTGCCCCACTGTACTCTACCTCTACTGTGCTCCACTGTACACTACCTCTACTGTAGTCCACTGTACTCTACCTCTACTGTGCTCCACTCTACTCTACCTCTACTGTGCTCAGCTGTACTCTACCTCTACTGTACTCCACTGTACTCTACCTCTACTATACTCCACTGCAATTATCTCTACTTTGCTCCACTGTACTCTATCTCTACTGTAGTCCACTGTACTCTACCTCTACTATACTCTACTGTACTCCACCTCTACTCTACTCCACTGTAGTCTACCTCAACTATACTCCACGCTACTCTACCTCTACTATACTCCACTGTATTCTACCTCTACTCTGCTCTACTGTACTCTATCTCTACTGTGCTCTACTGTACTCTACCTCTATTATACTCCACTGTACTCTACCTCTATTGTGCTCCACTGTACTCTACCTCTACTGTGCTCCACTGTACACTACCTCTACTGTAGTCCACTGTACTCTACCTCTACTGTGCTCCACTCTACTCTACCTCTACTGTGCTCAGCTGTACTCTACCTCTACTGTACTCCACTGTACTCAACCTCTACTATACTCCACTGCACTTATCTCTACTGTGCTCCACTGTACTCTATCTCTACTGTAGTCCACTGTACTCTACCTCTACTATACTCTACTGTACTCCACCTCTACTCTACTCCACTGTAGTCTACCTCACCTATACTCCACTCTACTCTACCTCTACTGTGCTCCACTGTACTCTACCTCTACTCTGCTCTACTGTACTCTATCTCTACTGTACTCCACTATACTCTACCTCCACTGTACTCCACTCTACTCTAGCTCTACTGTGCTCCACTGTACTCTACCTCTACTGTACTCCACTGTACTCTACCTCTACTGTACTCCACTGTACTCTACCTCTATTGTACTCCACTGTACTCTACCTCTACTGTACTCTACTGTACTCCACCTCTAGTGTGCTCCACTGTACTCCACTGTACTCTTACTCTACTGTACTCCACTGTACTCTATCTCTACTGTGCTCCACTGTACTCTACCTCTACTGTGCTCTACTGTACTCTACTCTATTGTGCTCCACTGTACTCTATTTCTACTGTAACCCACTGTACTCTACCTCTACTGTGCTCCACTGTACTCTACCTCTACTGTGCTCCACTGTACACTACCTCTACTGTACTCCACTGTACTCTACCTCTACTGTGCTCCACTGTACTCTACCTCTACTGTGCTCCACTGTACTCTACCTCTACTGTGCTCCACTGTGCTCTATCTCTACTGTACTCCACTGTACTCTACCTCTACAGTGATCCACTGTGCTCTACCTCTACTGTACTCCACTGTACTCTACCTCTACTCTGCTCTACTGTGCTCTACCTATACTGTGCTCCACTGTACTCTACCTCTACTGTACTCCACTGTAGTCCACCTCAACTATACTCCACTGTACTCTACCTCTACTGTGCTCCACTGTACTCTACCTCTACTGTACTCCACTGTACTCTATCTCTACTGTACTCCACTGTAATCTATCTCTACTGTGCTCCACTGTACTATACCTCTACTGTGCTCCACTGTACTCCACTGTACTCTATCTCTACTGTGATCCACTGTACTCTACCTCTGCTGTGCTCCACTGTACTCTATCTCTACTCTACTCCACTGTACTCTACCTCTACTGTACTCCACTGTACTCTACCTCTACTGTACTCCACTCTACTCTACCTCTATTCTGCTCCACTGTACTCTACCTCTAATGTACTCCACTGTACTCTACCTCTACTGTACTCTTCTCTACTCCACCTCTAATGTGCTCCACTCTACTATACCTCTACTGTACTCCACTGTACTCTACCTCTACTGTACTCCACTGTACTCTACCTCTACTATACTCCACTGCACTTATCTCTACTGTGTTCGACTGTACTCTATCTCTACTTTACTCCACTGTACTCTATCTCTACTGTACTACACTGTACTCTTCCTCTATTGTGCTCCACTGTACTCTATCTCTACTGTGCTCTACTGTACTCTATCTTTACTGTGCTCTACTGTACTCTACCTCTACTATACTCCACTGTACTCTAACTCTACTGTGCTCCACTGTACTCTACCTCTACTGTGCTCCACTTTAATCTACCTCTACTATGCTCCATTGTACTCTACCTCTACTGTGCTCTCTGTACTCTATCTCTACTGTACTCCACTGTACTCTACCTCTACTGTGCTCTACTGTACTCTACTCTATTGTGCTCCACTCTACTCTATTTCTACTGTACCCCACTGTACTCTACCTCTACTGTGCTCCACTGTACTCTACCTCTACTCTGCTCCACTGTACACTACCTCTACTGTACTCCACTGTACTCTACCTCTACTGTGCTCCACTGTACTCTACCTCTACTGTGCTCCACTGTACTCTACCTCTACTGTGCTCCACTGTACTCTATCTCTACTGTACTCCACTGTACTCTACCTCTACAGTGATCCACTGTGCTCTACCTCTACTGTACTCCACTGTACTCTACCTCTACTCTGCTCTACTGTGCTCTACCTATACTGTACTTCACTGTACTCTACCTCTACTTTACTCCACTGTAGTCCACCTCAACTATACTCCACTGTACTCTACCTCTACTGTGCTCCACTGTACTCTACCTCTACTGTACTCCACTGTATTCTACCTCTACTGTGCTCTACTGTACTCTACCTCTACTGTACTCCACTGTACTCTACCTCTACTGTACTGTACGGTTCTCTACCTCTACTGTACTCTACTGTACTCTACCTCTACTGTGCTCCACTGTACTCCACTGTACTCTACCTCTACTGTTCTCCACTGTACTCTACCTCTACTCTGCTCCACTGTACTACACTGTACTCTATCTCTACTGTGATCCACTGTACTCTACCTCTGCTGTGCTCCACTTTACTCTATCTCTACTCTACTCCACTGTACTCTA
This sequence comes from Tiaroga cobitis, assembly GCA_030578255.1. Classification (NCBI taxonomy): domain Eukaryota; kingdom Metazoa; phylum Chordata; class Actinopteri; order Cypriniformes; family Leuciscidae; genus Tiaroga; species Tiaroga cobitis. The sequence goes on along the minus strand of JAROOI010000042.1, from coordinate 596,143 downwards.
TCTCTATTGTACTCCACTGTACTCTACCTCTACTGTACTCTACTGTACTCCACCTCTACTGTGCTCCACTGTACTCCACTGTACTCTATCTCTACTGTGCTCCACTGTACTCTACCTCTAATGTGCTCTACTGTACTCTACTCTACTGTGCTCCACTGTACTCTATTTCTACTGTACCCCACTGTACTCTACCTCTACTGTGCTCCACTGTACTCTACCTCTACTGTGCTCCACTGTACACTACCTCTACTGTACTCCACTGTACTCTACCTCTACTGTGCTCCACTGTACTCTACCTCTACTGTGCTCCACTGTACTCTACCTCTACTGTGCTCCACTGTACTCTATCTCTACTGTACTCCACTGTACTCTACCTCTACAGTGCTCCACTGTGCTCTACCTCTACTTTACTCCACTGTACTCTACCTCTACTCTGCTCTACTGTTCTCTACCTCTACTGTACTCCACTGTACTCTACCTCTACTCTGCTCTACTCTACTCTATCTATACTGTGCTCCACTGTACTCTACCTCTACTGCACTCCACTGTAGTCTACCTCAACTATACTCCACTGTACTCTACTTCTACTGTGCTCCACTGTAATATACCTCTACTGTACTCCACTGTACTCTACCTCTACTATACTCCACTGTACTCTACCTCTACTGTGCTCTACTGTACTCTATCTCTACTATGCTCCATTGTACTCTACCTCTACTGTACTCCACTGTACTCTACCTCTACTCTGCTCTATTTTATTCTATCTCTACTGTGCTCCACTGTACTCTACCTCTACTGTACTCCACTGTACTCCACCTCTACAGTGTTCTACTGTACTCTACCTCTACTGTACTCCACTGTACTCTACCTCTACTCTGCTCTACTGTACTCTATCTCTACTGTGCTCCACTGTACTCTACCTCTACTGTACTCCACTGTAGTCTACCTCAACTATACTCCACTGTACTCTACCTCTACTGTGCTCCACTGTACTCTACCTCAACTATACTCCACTGTACTCTATCTCTACTCTAATCCACTGTACTCTATCTCTACTCTACTCCACTCTACTCTATCTCTACTGTACTCCACTGTACTCTACCTCTACTCTACTCTACTGTACTCCACCTCTACTGTGCTCCACTGTACTCCACTGTACTCTAGCTCTACTGTGCTCCACTGTACTCTACCTCTACTGTGCTCTACTGTAGTCTATCTCTACTGTGCTCCACTGTACTCTACCTCTACTGTACTCCACTGTACTCCAACTCTACAGTGCTCCACTGTACTCTACCTCTACTCTGCTCTACTGTACTCTATCTCTACTGTGCTCTACTGTACTCTACCTCTATTATACTCCACTGTACTCTACCTCTATTGTGCCCCACTGTACTCTACCTCTACTATGCTCCACTGTACACTACCTCTACTGTAGTCCACTGTACTCTACCTCTACTGTGCTCCACTCTACTCTACCTCTACTGTGCTCAGCTGTACTCTACCTCTACTGTACTCCACTGTACTCTACCTCTACTATACTCCACTGCAATTATCTCTACTTTGCTCCACTGTACTCTATCTCTACTGTAGTCCACTGTACTCTACCTCTACTATACTCTACTGTACTCCACCTCTACTCTACTCCACTGTAGTCTACCTCAACTATACTCCACTCTACTCTACCTCTACTGTGCTCCACTGTACTCTACCTCTATTCTGCTCTACTGTACTCTATCTCTACTGTACTCCACTATACTCTACCTCCACTGTACTCCACTGTACTCTAGCTCTACTGTGCTCCACTGTACTCTACCTCTACTGTACTCCACTGTACTCTACATCTACTGTGCTCCACTGTACTCTACCTCTACTGTACTCCACTGTACTCTACCTCTACTGTACTCCACTGTACTCTACCTCTACTGTACTCCACTGTATTCTACCTCTACTCTGCTCTACTGTACTCTATCTCTACTGTGCTCCACTGTACTCTACCTCTACTGCACTCCACTGTAGTCTACCTCAACTATACTCCACTGTAATCTATCTCTACTGTGCTCCACTGTACTATACCTCTACTGTGCTCCACTGTACTCCACTGTACTCTATCTCTACTGTGATCCACTGTACTCTACCTCTGCTGTGCTCCACTGTACTCTATCTCTACTCTACTCCACTGTACTCTACCTCTACTGTACTACACTGTACTCTACCTCTACTGTACTCCACTCTACTCTACCTCTATTCTGGTCCACTGTACTCTACCTCTAATGTACTCCACTGTACTCTACCTCTACTGTACTCTTCTCTACTCCACCTCTAATGTGCTCCACTCTACTCTACCTCTACTGTACTCCACTGTACTCTACCTCTACTGTACTCTTCTCTACTCCACCTCTAATGTGCTCCACTCTACTCTACCTCTACTGTACTCCACTGTACTCTACCTCTACTATACTCCACTGCACTTATCTCTACTGTGTTCGACTGTACTCTATCTCTACTTTACTCCACTGTACTCTATCTCTACTGTACTACACTGTACTCTTCCACTACTGTGCTCCACTGTACTCTATCTCTACTGTGCTCTACTGTACTCTATCTTTACTGTGCTCTACTGTACTCTACCTCTACTATACTCCACTGTACTCTAACTCTACTGTGCTCCACTGTACTCTACCTCTACTGTGCTCCACTGTACACTACCTCTACTGTATTCCACTGTACTCTACCTCTACTGTGCTCCACTCTACTCTACCTCTACTATGCTCCACTGTACTCTACCTCTACTGTGCTCTCTGTACTCTATCTCTACTGTACTCCATTGTACTCTACCTCTACTGTGCTCTACTGTACTCTACTCTATTGTGCTCCACTCTACTCTATTTCTACTGTACCCCACTGTACTCTACCTCTACTGTGCTCCACTGTACTCTACCTCTACTCTGCTCCACTGTACACTACCTCTACTGTACTCCACTGTACTCTACCTCTACTGTGCTCCACTGTACTCTACCTCTACTGTGCTCCACTGTACTCTACCTCTACTGTGCTCCACTGTACTCTATCTCTACTGTACTCCACTGTACTCTACCTCTACAGTGATCCACTGTGCTCTACCTCTACTGTACTCCACTGTACTCTACCTCTACTCTGCTCTACTGTGCTCTACCTATACTGTACTTCACTGTACTCTACCTCTACTTTACTCCACTGTAGTCCACCTCAACTATACTCCACTGTACTCTACCTCTACTGTGCTCCACTGTACTCTACCTCTACTGTACTCCACTGTATTCTACCTCTACTGTGCTCTACTGTACTCTACCTCTACTGTACTCCACTGTACTCTACCTCTACTGTACTGTACGGTTCTCTACCTCTACTGTACTCTACTGTACTCTACCTCTACTGTGCTCCACTGTACTCCACTGTACTCTACCTCTACTGTACTCCACTGTACTCTATCTCTACTGTTCTCCACTGTACTCTACCTCTACTGTGCTCCACTGTACTACACTGTACTCTATCTCTACTGTGATCCACTGTACTCTACCTCTGCTGTGCTCCACTTTACTCTATCTCTACTCTACTCCACTGTACTCTATCTCTATTGTACTCCACTGTACTCTACCTCTACTGTACTCTACTGTACTCCACCTCTACTGTGCTCCACTGTACTCCACTGTACTCTATCTCTACTGTGCTCCACTGTACTCTACCTCTAATGTGCTCTACTGTACTCTACTCTACTGTGCTCCACTGTACTCTATTTCTACTGTACCCCACTGTACTCTACCTCTACTGTGCTCCACTGTACTCTACCTCTACTGTGCTCCACTGTACACTACCTCTACTGTACTCCACTGTACTCTACCTCTACTGTGCTCCACTGTACTCTACCTCTACTGTGCTCCACTGTACTCTACCTCTACTGTGCTCCACTGTACTCTATCTCTACTGTACTCCACTGTACTCTACCTCTACAGTGCTCCACTGTGCTCTACCTCTACTGTACTCCACTGTACTCTACCTCTACTCTGCTCTACTGTTCTCTACCTCTACTGTACTCCACTGTACTCTACCTCTACTCTGCTCTACTCTACTCTATCTATACTGTGCTCCACTGTACTCTACCTCTACTGCACTCCACTGTAGTCTACCTCAACTATACTCCACTGTACTCTACTTCTACTATACTCCACTGTACTCTACCTCTACTGTGCTCTACTGTACTCTATCTCTACTATGCTCCATTGTACTCTACCTCTACTGTACTCCACTGTACTCTACCTCTACTCTGCTCTATTTTACTCTATCTCTACTGTGCTCCACTGTACTCTACCTCTACTGTACTCCACTGTACTCCACCTCTACAGTGTTCTACTGTACTCTACCTCTACTGTACTCCACTGTACTCTACCTCTACTCTGCTCTACTGTACTCTATCTCTACTGTGCTCCACTGTACTCTACCTCTACTGTACTCCACTGTAGTCTACCTCAACTATACTCCACTGTACTCTACCTCTACTGTGCTCCACTGTACTCTACCTCAACTATACTCCACTGTACTCTATCTCTACTCTAATCCACTGTACTCTATCTCTACTCTACTCCACTCTACTCTATCTCTACTGTACTCCACTGTACTCTACCTCTACTCTACTCTACTGTACTCCACCTCTACTGTGCTCCACTGTACTCCACTGTACTCTAGCTCTACTGTGCTCCACTGTACTCTACCTCTACTGTGCTCTACTGTAGTCTATCTCTACTGTGCTCCACTGTACTCTACCTCTACTGTACTCCACTGTACTCCAACTCTACAGTGCTCCACTGTACTCTACCTCTACTCTGCTCTACTGTACTCTATCTCTACTGTGCTCTACTGTACTCTACCTCTATTATACTCCACTGTACTCTACCTCTATTGTGCCCCACTGTACTCTACCTCTACTGTGCTCCACTGTACACTACCTCTACTGTAGTCCACTGTACTCTACCTCTACTGTGCTCCACTCTACTCTACCTCTACTGTGCTCAGCTGTACTCTACCTCTACTGTACTCCACTGTACTCTACCTCTACTATACTCCACTGCACTTATCTCTACTTTGCTCCACTGTACTCTATCTCTACTGTAGTCCACTGTACTCTACCTCTACTATACTCTACTGTACTCCACCTCTACTCTACTCCACTGTAGTCTACCTCAACTATACTCCACTCTACTCTACCTCTACTGTGCTCCACTGTACTCTACCTCTACTCTGCTCTACTGTACTCTATCTCTACTGTACTCCACTATACTCTACCTCCACTGTACTCCACTGTACTCTAGCTCTACTGTGCTCCACTGTACTCTACCTCTACTGTACTCCACTGTACTCTACATCTACTGTGCTCCACTGTACTCTAGCTCTACTGTACTCCACTGTACTCTACCTCTACTGTACTCCACTGTACTCTACCTCTACTGTACTCCACTGTATTCTACCTCTACTCTGCTCTACTGTACTCTATCTCTACTGTGCTCCACTGTACTCTACCTCTACTGCACTCCACTGTAGTCTACCTCAACTATACTCCACTGTACTCTACCTCTACTGTGCTCTACTGTACTCTATATCTACTATGCTCCATTGTACTCTACCTCTACTGTACTCCACTGTACTCTACCTCTACTCTGCTCTATTTTACTCTATCTTTACTGTGCTCCACTGTACTCTACCTCTACTGTACTCCACTGTACTCCACCTCTACAGTGTTCTACTGTACTCTACCTCTACTGTACTCCACTGTACTCTACCTCTACTCTGCTCTACTGTACTCTATCTCTACTGTGCTCCACTGTACTCTACCTCTACTGTACTCCACTGTAGTCTACCTCAACTATACTCCACTGTACTCTACCTCTACTGTGCTCCACTGTACTCTACCTCAACTATACTCCACTGTACTCTATCTCTACTCTAATCCACTGTACTCTATCTCTACTCTACTCCACTCTACTCTATCTCTACTGTACTCCACTGTACTCTACCTCTACTCTACTCTACTGTACTCCACCTCTACTGTGCTCCACTGTACTCCACTGTACTCTAGCTCTACTGTGCTCCACTGTACTCTACCTCTACTGTGCTCTACTGTAGTCTATCTCTACTGTGCTCCACTGTACTCTACCTCTACTGTACTCCACTGTACTCCACCTCTACAGTGCTCCACTGTACTCTACCTCTACTGTACTCCACTGTATTCTACCTCTACTCTGCTCTACTGTACTCTATCTCTACTGTGCTCTACTGTACTCTACCTCTATTATACTCCACTGTACTCTACCTCTATTGTGCTCCACTGTACTCTACCTCTCCTGTGCTCCACTGTACACTACCTCTACTATACTCCACTGCACTTATCTCTACTGTGCTCCACTGTACTCTATCTCTACTGTAGTCCACTGTACTCTACCTCTACTATACTCTACTGTACACCACCTCTACTCTACTCCACTGTAGTCTACCTCAACTATACTCCACTCTACTCTACCTCTACTGTGCTCCACTGTACTCTACGTCTACTCTGCTCTATTGTACTCTATCTCTACTGTACTCCACTATACTCTACCTCCACTGTACTCCACTGTACTCTAGCTCTACTGTGCTCCACTGTACTCTACCTCTACTGTACTCCACTGTACTCTACATCTACTGTGCTCCACTGTACTCTACCTCTACTGTACTCCACTGTACTCTACCTCTACTGTACTCCACTGTACTCTACCTCTACTGTACTCCACTGTATTCTACCTCTACTGTGCTCTACTGTACTCTACCTCTACTGTACTCCACTGTAATCTACCTCTACTGTACTGTACTGTTCTCTACCTCTACTGTACTCTACTGTACTCCACCTCTACTGTGCTCCACTCTACTCCACTGTACTCTACCTCTACTGTGCTCCACTGTACTCTACCTCTACTGTACTCCATTGTACTCTATCTCTACTGTGCTCCACTGTACTCTACCTCTAATGTGCTCTACTGTACTCTACTCTACTGTGCTCCACTGTACTCTATTTCTACTGTACCCCACTGTACTCTACCTCTACTGTGCTCCACTGTACTCTACCTCTACTGTGCTCCACTGTACTCTACCTCTACTGTGCTCCACTGTACTCTACCTCTACTGTGCTCCACTGTACTCTATCTCTACTGTACTCCACTGTACTCTACCTCTACAGTGCTCCACTGTGCTCTACCTCTACTGTACTCCACTGTACTCTACCTCTACTCTGCTCTACTGTTCTCTACCTCTACTGTACTCCACTGTACTCTACCTCTACTCTGCTCTACTGTACTCTATCTCTACTGTGCTCCACTGTACTCTACCTCTACTGCACTCCACTGTAGTCTACCTCAACTATACTCCACTGTACTCTACCTCTACTGTGCTCTACTGTACTCTATCTCTACTATGCTCCATTGTACTCTACCTCTACTGTACTCCACTGTATTCTACCTCTACTCTGCTCTACTGTACTCTATCTCTACTGTGCTCTACTGTACTCTACCTCTATTATACTCCACTGTACTCTACCTCTACTGTGCTCAGCTGTACTCTACCTCTACTGTACTCCACTGTACTCTACCTCTACTATACTCCACTGCACTTATCTCTACTGTGCTCCACTGTACTCTATCTCTACTGTAGTCCACTGTACTCTACCTCTACTATACTCTACTGTACACCACCTCTACTCTACTCCACTGTAGTCTACCTCAACTATACTCCACTCTACTCTACCTCTACTGTGCTCCACTGTACTCTACGTCTACTCTGCTCTATTGTACTCTATCTCTACTGTACTCCACTATACTCTACCTCCACTGTACTCCACTGTACTCTAGCTCTACTGTGCTCCACTGTACTCTACCTCTACTGTACTCCACTGTACTCTACATCTACTGTGCTCCACTGTACTCTACCTCTACTGTACTCCACTGTACTCTACCTCTACTGTACTCCACTGTACTCTACCTCTACTGTACTCCGCTGTATTCTACCTCTACTGTGCTCTACTGTACTCTACCTCTACTGTACTCCACTGTAATCTACCTCTACTGTACTGTACTGTTCTCTACCTCTACTGTACTCTACTGTACTCCACCTCTACTGTGCTCCACTCTACTCCACTGTACTCTACCTCTACTGTGCTCCACTGTACTCTACCTCTACTGTACTCCACTGTACTCTATCTCTACTGTGCTCCACTGTACTCTACCTCTAATGTGCTCTACTGTACTCTACTCTACTGTGCTCCACTGTACTCTATTTCTACTGTACCCCACTGTACTCTACCTCTACTGTGCTCCACTGTACTCTACCTCTACTGTGCTCCACTCTACACTACCTCTACTGTACTCCACTGTACTCTACCTCTACTGTGCTCCACTGTACTCTACCTCTACTGTGCTCCACTGTACTCTACCTCTACTGTGCTCCACTGTACTCTATCTCTACTGTACTCCACTGTACTCTACCTCTACAGTGCTCCACTGTGCTCTACCTCTACTGTACTCCACTGTACTCTACCTCTACTCTGCTCTACTGTTCTCTACCTCTACTGTACTCCACTGTACTCTACCTCTACTCTGCTCTACTGTACTCTATCTCTACTGTGCTCCACTGTACTCTACCTCTACTGCACTCCACTGTAGTCTACCTCAACTATACTCCACTGTACTCTACCTCTACTGTGCTCTACTGTACTCTATCTCTACTATGCTCCATTGTACTCTACCTCTACTGTACTCCACTGTACTCTACCTCTACTCTGCTCTATTTTACTCTATCTTTACTGTGCTCCACTGTACTCTACCTCTACTGTACTCCACTGTACTCCACCTCTACAGTGTTCTACTGTACTCTACCTCTACTGTACTCCACTGTACTCTACCTCTACTCTGCTCTACTGTACTCTATCTCTACTGTGCTCCACTGTACTCTACCTCTACTGTACTCCACTGTAGTCTACCTCAACTATACTCCACTGTACTCTACCTCTACTGTGCTCCACTGTACTCTACCTCAACTATACTCCACTGTACTCTATCTCTACTCTAATCCACTGTACTCTATCTCTACTCTACTCCACTCTACTCTATCTCTACTGTACTCCACTGTACTCTACCTCTACTCTACTCTACTGTACTCCACCTCTACTGTGCTCCACTGTACTCCACTGTACTCTAGCTCTACTGTGCTCCACTGTACTCTACCTCTACTGTGCTCTACTGTAGTCTATCTCTACTGTGCTCCACTGTACTCTACCTCTACTGTACTCCACTGTACTCCACCTCTACAGTGCTCCACTGTACTCTACCTCTACTGTACTCCACTGTATTCTACCTCTACTCTGCTCTACTGTACTCTATCTCTACTGTGCTCTACTGTACTCTACCTCTATTATACTCCACTTTACTCTACCTCTATTGTGCTCCACTGTACTCTACCTCTCCTGTGCTCCACTGTACACTACCTCTACTGTAGTCCACTGTACTCTACCTCTACTGTGCTCCACTCTACTCTACCTCTACTGTGCTCAGCTGTACTCTACCTCTACTGTACTCCACTGTACTCTACCTCTACTATACTCCACTGCACTTATCTCTACTGTGCTCCACTGTACTCTATCTCTACTGTAGTCCACTGTACTCTACCTCTACTATACTCTACTGTACACCACCTCTACTCTACTCCACTGTAGTCTACCTCAACTATACTCCACTCTACTCTATCTCTACTGTGCTCCACTGTACTCTACGTCTACTCTGCTCTATTGTACTCTATCTCTACTGTACTCCACTATACTCTACCTCCACTGTACTCCACTGTACTCTAGCTCTACTGTGCTCCACTGTACTCTACCTCTAATGTACTCCACTGTACTCTACATCTACTGTGCTCCACTGTACTCTACCTCTACTGTACTCCACTGTACTCTACCTCTACTGTACTCCACTGTACTCTACCTCTACTGTACTCCACTGTATTCTACCTCTACTGTGCTCTACTGTACTCTACCTCTACTGTACTCCACTGTAATCTACCTCTACTGTACTGTACTGTTCTCTACCTCTACTGTACTCTACTGTACTCCACCTCTACTGTGCTCCACTCTACTCCACTGTACTCTACCTCTACTGTGCTCCACTGTACTCTACCTCTACTGTACTCCACTGTACTCTATCTCTACTGTGCTCCACTGTACTCTACCTCTACTGTACTCCACTCTACTCTATCTCTACTGTACTCCACTGTACTCTACCTCTACTGTGCTCCACTGTACTCCACTGTACTCTATCTCTACTGTGCTCCACTGTACTCTACCTCTACGGTACTCCACTGTACTCTATCTCTACTGTGCTCCACTGTACTCTACCTCTACTGTACTCCACTGTACTCTATCTCTACTGTACTCCACTGTACTCTACCTCTACTGTGCTCCACTGTACTCCACTGTACTCTATCTCTACTGTGCTCCACTGTACTCTACCTCTACTGTACTCCACTGTACTCTATCTCTACTGTGCTCCACTGTACTCTACCTCTACTGTACTCCACTGTACTCTATCTCTACTGTTCTCCACTGTACTCTACCTCTGCTGTGCTCCACTGTACTCTATCTCTACTCTACTCCACTGTACTCTATCTCTATTTTACTCCACTCTACTCTACCTCTACTGTACTCTACTGTACTCCACCTCTACTGTACTCCACTGTACTCTACATCTACTGTGCTCCACTGTACTCTACCTCTACTGTACTCCACTGTACTCTACCTCTACTGTACTCCACTGTATTCTACCTCTACTGTGCTCTACTGTACTCTACCTCTACTGTACTCCACTGTAATCTACCTCTACTGTACTGTACTGTTCTCTACCTCTACTGTACTCTACTGTACTCCACCTCTACTGTGCTCCACTCTACTCCACTGTACTCTACCTCTACTGTGCTCCACTGTACTCTACCTCTACTGTACTCCACTGTACTCTATCTCTACTGTGCTCCACTGTACTCTACCTCTAATGTGCTCTACTGTACTCTACTCTACTGTGCTCCACTGTACTCTATTTCTACTGTACCCCACTGTACTCTACCTCTACTGTGCTCCACTGTACTCTACCTCTACTGTGCTCCACTCTACACTACCTCTACTGTACTCCACTGTACTCTACCTCTACTGTGCTCCACTGTACTCTACCTCTACTGTGCTCCACTGTACTCTACCTCTACTGTGCTCCACTGTACTCTATCTCTACTGTACTCCACTGTACTCTACCTCTACAGTGCTCCACTGTGCTCTACCTCTACTGTACTCCACTGTACTCTACCTCTACTCTGCTCTACTGTTCTCTACCTCTACTGTACTCCACTGTACTCTACCTCTACTATGCTCTACTGTACTCTATCTCTACTGTGCTCCACTGTACTCTACCTCTACTGCACTCCACTGTAGTCTACCTCAACTATACTCCACTGTACTCTACCTCTACTGTGCTCTACTGTACTCTATCTCTACTATGCTCCATTGTACTCTACCTCTACTGTACTCCACTGTACTCTACCTCTACTCTGCTCTATTTTACTCTATCTTTACTGTGCTCCACTGTACTCTACCTCTACTGTACTCCACTGTACTCCACCTCTACAGTGTTCTACTGTACTCTACCTCTACTGTACTCCACTGTACTCTACCTCTACTCTGCTCTACTGTACTCTATCTCTACTGTGCTCCACTGTACTCTACCTCAACTGTACTCCACTGTACTTTATCTCTACTCTAATCCACTGTACTCTATCTCTACTCTACTCCACTCTACTCTATCTCTACTGTACTCCACTGTACTCTACCTCTACTCTACTCTACTGTACTCCACCTCTACTGTGCTCCACTGTACTCCACTGTACTCTAGCTCTACTGTGCTCCACTGTACTCTACCTCTACTGTGCTCTACTGTAGTCTATCTCTACTGTGCTCCACTGTACTCTACCTCTACTGTACTCCACTGTACTCCACCTCTACAGTGCTCCACTGTACTCTACCTCTACTGTACTCCACTGTATTCTACCTCTACTCTGCTCTACTGTACTCTATCTCTACTGTGCTCTACTGTACTCTACCTCTATTATACTCCACTGTACTCTACCTCTATTGTGCTCCACTGTACTCTACCTCTACTGTGCTCCACTGTACACTACCTCTACTGTAGTCCACTGTACTCTACCTCTACTGTGCTCCACTCTACTCTACCTCTACTGTGCTCAGCTGTACTCTACCTCCACTGTACTCCACTGTACTCAACCTCTACTATACTCCACTGCACTTATCTCTACTGTGCTCCACTGTACTCTATCTCTACTGTAGTCCACTGTACTCTACCTCTACTATACTCTACTGTACTCCACCTCTACTCTACTCCACTGTAGTCTACCTCACCTATACTCCACTCTACTCTACCTCTACTGTGCTCCACTGTACTCTACCTCTACTCTGCTCTACTGTACTCTATCTCTACTGTACTCCACTATACTCTACCTCCACTGTACTCCACTCTACTCTAGCTCTACTGTGCTCCACTGTACTCTACCTCTACTGTACTCCACTGTACTCTACCTCTACTGTACTCCACTGTACTCTACCTCTATTGTACTCCACTGTACTCTACCTCTACTGTACTCTACTGTACTCCACCTCTAGTGTGCTCCACTGTACTCCACTGTACTCTTACTCTACTGTACTCCACTGTACTCTATCTCTACTGTGCTCCACTGTACTCTACCTCTACTGTGCTCTACTGTACTCTACTCTTTTGTGCTCCACTGTACTCTATTTCTACTGTAACCCACTGTACTCTACCTCTACTGTGCTCCACTGTACTCTACCTCTACTGTGCTCCACTGTACACTACCTCTACTGTACTCCACTGTACTCTACCTCTACTGTGCTCCACTGTACTCTACCTCTACTTTGCTCCACTGTACTCTACCTCTACTGTGCTCCACTGTGCTCTATCTCTACTGTACTCCACTGTACTCTACCTCTACAGTGATCCACTGTGCTCTACCTCTACTGTACTCCACTGTACTCTACCTCTACTCTGCTCTACTGTGCTCTACCTATACTGTGCTCCACTGTACTCTACCTCTACTGTACTCCACTGTAGTCCACCTCAACTATACTCCACTGTACTCTACCTCTACTGTGCTCCACTGTACTCTACCTCTACTGTACTCCACTGTACTCTATCTCTACTGTACTCCACTGTAATCTATCTCTACTGTACTCCACTGTACTCTACCTCTACAGTGATCCACTGTGCTCTACCTCTACTGTACTCCACTGTACTCTACCTCTACTCTGCTCTACTGTGCTCTACCTATACTGTGCTCCACTGTACTCTACCTCTACTGTACTCCACTGTAGTCCACCTCAACTATACTCCACTGTACTCTACCTCTACTGTGCTCCACTGTACTCTACCTCTACTGTACTCCACTGTACTCTATCTCTACTGTACTCCACTGTAATCTATCTCTACTGTGCTCCAATGTACTATACCTCTACTGTGCTCCACTGTACTCCACTGTACTCTATCTCTACTGTGATCCACTGTACTCTACCTCTGCTGTGCTCCACTGTACTCTATCTCTACTCTACTCCACTGTACTCTACCTCTACTGTACTCCACTGTACTCTACCTCTACTGTACTCCACTCTACTCTACCTCTATTCTGCTCCACTGTACTCTACCTCTAATGTACTCCACTGTACTCTACCTCTACTGTACTCTTCTCTACTCCACCTCTAATGTGCTCCACTCTACTCTACCTCTACTGTACTCCACTGTACTCTACCTCTACTGTACTCCACTGTACTCTACCTCTACTATACTCCACTGCACTTATCTCTACTGTGTTCGACTGTACTCTATCTCTACTTTACTCCACTGTACTCTATCTCTACTGTACTCCACTGTACTCTACCTCTACTCTACTCTACTGTACTCCACCTCTACTGTGCTCCACTGTACTCCACTGTACTCTAGATCTACTGTGTTCCACTGTACTCTACCTCTACTGTACTCCACTGTACTCTACATCTACTGTGCTCCACTGTACTTTACCTCTACTGTACTCCACTGTACTCTACCTCTACTCTACTCCACTGTACTCTACCTCTACTGTACTCCACTGTATTCTACCTCTACTGTGCTCTACTGTACTCTACCTCTACTGTACTCCACTGTACTCTACCTCTACTGTACTGTACTGTTCTCTACCTCTACTGTACTCTACTGTACTCTACCTCTACTGTGCTCCACTGTACTCTATCTCTACTGTACTCCATTGTACTCTACCTCTACAGTGATCCACTGTGCTCTACCTCTACTGTACTCCACTGTACTCTACTTCTACTCTGCTCTACTGTGCTCTACCTATACTGTACTTCACTGTACTCTACCTCTACTTTACTCCACTGTAGTCCACCTCAACTATACTCCACTGTACTCTACCTCTACTGTGCTCCACTGTACTCTACCTCTACTGTACTCCACTGTAGTCTGCCTCAACTATACTCCAGTGTACTCTACCTCTACTGTACTCCACTGTACTCTACCTCTACTGTACTCCACTGTAATCTACCTCTACTGTGCTCTACTGTACTCTACCTCTACTGTACTCCACTGTACTCTACCTCTACTGTACTGTACTGTTATCTACCTCTAAAGTACTCTACTGTACTCCACCTCTACTGTTCTCCACTGTACTCCACTGTACTCTACCTCTACTGTGCTCCACTGTACTCTACCTCTACTGTACTCCACTGTACTCCACCTCTACAGTGCTCCACTGTACTCTACCTCTACTGTCCTCCACTGTACTCTACCTCTACTCTGCTCTACTGTACTCTATCTCTACTGTGCTCCACTGTACTCTACCTCCACTGTGCTCCACTGTACTCTACCTCAACTATACTCCACTGTACTCTATCTCTACTCTACTCCACTCTAATCTATCTCTACTGTACTCCACTGTACTCTACCTCTACTCTACTCTACTGTACTCCACCTCTACTGTGCTCCACTGTACTCCACTGTACTCTAGCTCTACTGTGTTCCACTGTACTCTACCTCTACTGTACTCCACTGTACTCTACATCTACTGTGCTCCACTGTACTCTACCTCTACTGTACTCCACTGTACTCTACCTCTACTCTACTCCACTGTACTCTACCTCTACTGTACTCCACTGTATTCTACCTCTACTGTGCTCTACTGTACTCTACCTCTACTGTACTCCACTGTACTCTACCTCTACTGTACTGTACTGTTCTCTACCTCTACTGTACTCTACTGTACTCCACCTCTACTGTGCTCCACTGTACTCCACTGTACTATATCTCTACTGTGATCCACTGTACTCTACCTCTGCTGTGCTCCACTCTACTCTATCTCTACTCTACTCCACTGTACTCTATCTCTATTTTACTTCACTGTACTCTACCTCTAGTGTACTCTACTGTACTCCACCTCTAATTTGCTCCACTCTACTCCACTGTACTCTTCCTCTACTGTACTCCACTGTACTCTATCTCTACTGTGCTCCACTGTACTCTACCTCTACTGTGCTCTACTGTACTCTACTCTACTGTGCTCCACTGTACTCTATTTCTACTGTACCCCACTGTACTCTACCTCTACTGTGCTCCACTGTACTCTACCTCTACTGTGCTCCACTGTACACTACCTCTACTGTACTCCACTGTACTCTACCTCTACTGTGCTCCACTGTACTCTACCTCTACTCTGCTCCACTGTACTCTACCTCTACTGTGCTCCACTGTACTCTATCTCTACTGTACTCCACTGTACTCTACCTCCACAGTGCTCCACTGTGCTCTACCTCTACTGTACTCCACTGTACTCTACCTCTACTCTGCTCTACTGTGCTCTACCTCTACTGTACTCCACTATACTCTACCTCTACTCTGCTCTACTGTACTCTATCTCTACTGTGCTCCACTGTACTCTACCTCTACTGTGCTCCACTGTACTCTATATCTACTGTACTCCACTGTAATCTATCTCTACTGTTCTCCACTGTACTCTACCTCTACTGTGCTCCACTGTACTACACTGTACTCTATCTCTACTGTGATCCACTGTACTCTACCTCTGCTGTGCTCCACTTTACTCTATCTCTACTCTACTCCACTGTACTCTATCTCTATTGTACTCCACTGTACTCTACCTCTACTGTACTCTACTGTACTCCACCTCTACTGTGCTCCACTGTACTCCACTGTACTCTATCTCTACTGTGCTCCACTGTACTCTACCTCTAATGTGCTCTACTGTACTCTACTCTACTGTGCTCCACTGTACTCTATTTCTACTGTACCCCACTGTACTCTACCTCTACTGTGCTCCACTGTACTCTACCTCTACTGTGCTCCACTGTACACTACCTCTACTGTACTCCACTGTACTCTACCTCTACTGTGCTCCACTGTACTCTACCTCTACTGTGCTCCACTGTACTCTACCTCTACTGTGCTCCACTGTACTCTATCTCTACTGTACTCCACTGTACTCTACCTCTACAGTGCTCCACTGTGCTCTACCTCTACTGTACTCCACTGTACTCTACCTCTACTCTGCTCTACTGTTCTCTACCTCTACTGTACTCCACAGTACTCTACCTCTACTCTGCTCTACTCTACTCTATCTATACTGTGCTCCACTGTACTCTACCTCTACTGCACTCCACTGTAGTCTACCTCAACTATACTCCACTGTACTCTACTTCTACTGTGCTCCACTGTAATCTACCTCTACTGTACTCCACTGTACTCTACCTCTACTATACTCCACTGTACTCTACCTCTACTGTGCTCTACTGTACTCTATCTCTACTATGCTCCATTGTACTCTACCTCTACTGTACTCCACTGTACTCTACCTCTACTCTGCTCTATTTTACTCTATCTCTACTGTGCTCCACTGTACTCTACCTCTACTGTACTCCACTGTACTCCACCTCTACAGTGTTCTACTGTACTCTACCTCTACTGTACTCCACTGTACTCTACCTCTACTGTACTCCACTGTAGTCTACCTCAACTATACTCCACTGTACTCTACCTCAACTATACTCCACTGTACTCTATCTCTACTCTAATCCACTGTACTCTATCTCTACTCTACTCCACTCTACTCTATCTCTACTGTACTCCACTTTACTCTACCTCTACTCTACTCTACTGTACTCCACCTCTACTGTGCTCCACTGTACTCCACTGTACTCTAGCTCTACTGTGCTCCACTGTACTCTACCTCTACTGTGCTCTACTGTAGTCTATCTCTACTGTGCTCCACTGTACTCTACCTCTACTGTACTCCACTGTACTCCAACTCTACAGTGCTCCACTGTACTCTACCTCTACTCTGCTCTACTGTACTCTATCTCTACTGTGCTCTACTGTACTCTACCTCTATTATACTCCACTGTACTCTACCTCTATTGTGCCCCACTGTACTCTACCTCTACTGTGCTCCACTGTACACTACCTCTACTGTAGTCCACTGTACTCTACCTCTACTGTGCTCCACTCTACTCTACCTCTACTGTGCTCAGCTGTACTCTACCTCTACTGTACTCCACTGTACTCTACCTCTACTATACTCCACTGCACTTATCTCTACTTTGCTCCACTGTACTCTATCTCTACTGTAGTCCACTGTACTCTACCTCTACTATACTCTACTGTACTCCACCTCTACTCTACTCCACTGTAGTCTACCTCAACTATACTCCACTCTACTCTACCTCTACTGTGCTCCACTGTACTCTACCTCTACTCTGCTCTACTGTACTCTATCTCTACTGTACTCCACTATACTCTACCTCCACTGTACTCCACTGTACTCTAGCTCTACTGTGCTCCACTGTACTCTACCTCTACTGTACTCCACTGTACTCTACATCTACTGTGCTCCACTGTACTCTAGCTCTACTGTACTCCACTGTACTCTACCTCTACTGTACTCCACTGTACTCTACCTCTACTGTACTCCACTGTATTCTACCTCTACTCTGCTCTACTGTACTCTATCTCTACTGTGCTCCACTGTACTCTACCTCTACTGCACTCCACTGTAGTCTACCTCAACTATACTCCACTGTACTCTACCTCTACTGTGCTCTACTGTACTCTATATCTACTATGCTCCATTGTACTCTACCTCTACTGTACTCCACTGTACTCTACCTCTACTCTGCTCTATTTTACTCTATCTTTACTGTGCTCCACTGTACTCTACCTCTACTGTACTCCACTGTACTCCACCTCTACAGTGTTCTACTGTACTCTACCTCTACTGTACTCCACTGTACTCTACCTCTACTCTGCTCTACTGTACTCTATCTCTACTGTGCTCCACTGTACTCTACCTCTACTGTACTCCACTGTAGTCTACCTCAACTATACTCCACTGTACTCTACCTCTACTGTGCTCCACTGTACTCTACCTCAACTATACTCCACTGTACTCTATCTCTACTCTAATCCACTGTACTCTATCTCTACTCTACTCCACTCTACTCTATCTCTACTGTACTCCACTGTACTCTACCTCTACTCTACTCTACTGTACTCCACCTCTACTGTGCTCCACTGTACTCCACTGTACTCTAGCTCTACTGTGCTCCACTGTACTCTACCTCTACTGTGCTCTACTGTAGTCTATCTCTACTGTGCTCCACTGTACTCTACCTCTACTGTACTCCACTGTACTCCACCTCTACAGTGCTCCACTGTACTCTACCTCTACTGTACTCCACTGTATTCTACCTCTACTCTGCTCTACTGTACTCTATCTCTACTGTGCTCTACTGTACTCTACCTCTATTATACTCCACTGTACTCTACCTCTATTGTGCTCCACTGTACTCTACCTCTCCTGTGCTCCACTGTACACTACCTCTACTATACTCCACTGCACTTATCTCTACTGTGCTCCACTGTACTCTATCTCTACTGTAGTCCACTGTACTCTACCTCTACTATACTCTACTGTACACCACCTCTACTCTACTCCACTGTAGTCTACCTCAACTATACTCCACTCTACTCTACCTCTACTGTGCTCCACTGTACTCTACGTCTACTCTGCTCTATTGTACTCTATCTCTACTGTACTCCACTATACTCTACCTCCACTGTACTCCACTGTACTCTAGCTCTACTGTGCTCCACTGTACTCTACCTCTACTGTACTCCACTGTACTCTACATCTACTGTGCTCCACTGTACTCTACCTCTACTGTACTCCACTGTACTCTACCTCTACTGTACTCCACTGTACTCTACCTCTACTGTACTCCACTGTATTCTACCTCTACTGTGCTCTACTGTACTCTACCTCTACTGTACTCCACTGTAATCTACCTCTACTGTACTGTACTGTTCTCTACCTCTACTGTACTCTACTGTACTCCACCTCTACTGTGCTCCACTCTACTCCACTGTACTCTACCTCTACTGTGCTCCACTGTACTCTACCTCTACTGTACTCCACTGTACTCTATCTCTACTGTGCTCCACTGTACTCTACCTCTAATGTGCTCTACTGTACTCTACTCTACTGTGCTCCACTGTACTCTATTTCTACTGTACCCCACTGTACTCTACCTCTACTGTGCTCCACTGTACTCTACCTCTACTGTGCTCCACTCTACACTACCTCTACTGTACTCCACTGTACTCTACCTCTACTGTGCTCCACTGTACTCTACCTCTACTGTGCTCCACTGTACTCTACCTCTACTGTGCTCCACTGTACTCTATCTCTACTGTACTCCACTGTACTCTACCTCTACAGTGCTCCACTGTGCTCTACCTCTACTGTACTCCACTGTACTCTACCTCTACTCTGCTCTACTGTTCTCTACCTCTACTGTACTCCACTGTACTCTACCTCTACTCTGCTCTACTGTACTCTATCTCTACTGTGCTCCACTGTACTCTACCTCTACTGCACTCCACTGTAGTCTACCTCGACTATACTCCACTGTACTCTACCTCTACTGTGCTCTACTGTACTCTATCTCTACTATGCTCCATTGTACTCTACCTCTACTGTACTCCACTGTATTCTACCTCTACTCTGCTCTACTGTACTCTATCTCTACTGTGCTCTACTGTACTCTACCTCTATTATACTCCACTGTACTCTACCTCTATTGTGCTCCACTGTACTCTACCTCTCCTGTGCTCCACTGTACACTACCTCTACTGTAGTCCACTGTACTCTACCTCTACTGTGCTCCACTCTACTCTACCTCTACTGTGCTCAGCTGTACTCTACCTCTACTGTACTCCACTGTACTCTACCTCTACTATACTCCACTGCACTTATCTCTACTGTGCTCCACTGTACTCTATCTCTACTGTAGTCCACTGTACTCTACCTCTACTATACTCTACTGTACACCACCTCTACTCTACTCCACTGTAGTCTACCTCAACTATACTCCACTCTACTCTACCTCTACTGTGCTCCACTGTACTCTACGTCTACTCTGCTCTATTGTACTCTATCTCTACTGTACTCCACTATACTCTACCTCCACTGTACTCCACTGTACTCTAGCTCTACTGTGCTCCACTGTACTCTACCTCTACTGTACTCCACTGTACTCTACATCTACTGTGCTCCACTGTACTCTACCTCTACTGTACTCCACTGTACTCTACCTCTACTGTACTCCACTGTACTCTACCTCTACTGTACTCCACTGTATTCTACCTCTACTGTGCTCTACTGTACTCTACCTCTACTGTACTCCACTGTAATCTACCTCTACTGTACTGTACTGTTCTCTACCTCTACTGTACTCTACTGTACTCCACCTCTACTGTGCTCCACTCTACTCCACTGTACTCTACCTCTACTGTGCTCCACTGTACTCTACCTCTACTGTACTCCACTGTACTCTATCTCTACTGTGCTCCACTGTACTCTACCTCTAATGTGCTCTACTGTACTCTACTCTACTGTGCTCCACTGTACTCTATTTCTACTGTACCCCACTGTACTCTACCTCTACTGTGCTCCACTGTACTCTACCTCTACTGTGCTCCACTCTACACTACCTCTACTGTACTCCACTGTACTCTACCTCTACTGTGCTCCACTGTACTCTACCTCTACTGTGCTCCACTGTACTCTACCTCTACTGTGCTCCACTGTACTCTATCTCTACTGTACTCCACTGTACTCTACCTCTACAGTGCTCCACTGTGCTCTACCTCTACTGTACTCCACTGTACTCTACCTCTACTCTGCTCTACTGTTCTCTACCTCTACTGTACTCCACTGTACTCTACCTCTACTCTGCTCTACTGTACTCTATCTCTACTGTGCTCCACTGTACTCTACCTCTACTGCACTCCACTGTAGTCTACCTCAACTATACTCCACTGTACTCTACCTCTACTGTGCTCTACTGTACTCTATCTCTACTATGCTCCATTGTACTCTACCTCTACTGTACTCCACTGTACTCTACCTCTACTCTGCTCTATTTTACTCTATCTTTACTGTGCTCCACTGTACTCTACCTCTACTGTACTCCACTGTACTCCACCTCTACAGTGTTCTACTGTACTCTACCTCTACTGTACTCCACTGTACTCTACCTCTACTCTGCTCTACTGTACTCTATCTCTACTGTGCTCCACTGTACTCTACCTCTACTGTACTCCACTGTAGTCTACCTCAACTATACTCCACTGTACTCTACCTCTACTGTGCTCCACTGTACTCTACCTCAACTATACTCCACTGTACTCTATCTCTACTCTAATCCACTGTACTCTATCTCTACTCTACTCCACTCTACTCTATCTCTACTGTACTCCACTGTACTCTACCTCTACTCTACTCTACTGTACTCCACCTCTACTGTGCTCCACTGTACTCCACTGTACTCTAGCTCTACTGTGCTCCACTGTACTCTACCTCTACTGTGCTCTACTGTAGTCTATCTCTACTGTGCTCCACTGTACTCTACCTCTACTGTACTCCACTGTACTCCACCTCTACAGTGCTCCACTGTACTCTACCTCTACTGTACTCCACTGTATTCTACCTCTACTCTGCTCTACTGTACTCTATCTCTACTGTGCTCTACTGTACTCTACCTCTATTATACTCCACTTTACTCTACCTCTATTGTGCTCCACTGTACTCTACCTCTCCTGTGCTCCACTGTACACTACCTCTACTGTAGTCCACTGTACTCTACCTCTACTGTGCTCCACTCTACTCTACCTCTACTGTGCTCAGCTGTACTCTACCTCTACTGTACTCCACTGTACTCTACCTCTACTATACTCCACTGCACTTATCTCTACTGTGCTCCACTGTACTCTATCTCTACTGTAGTCCACTGTACTCTACCTCTACTATACTCTACTGTACACCACCTCTACTCTACTCCACTGTAGTCTACCTCAACTATACTCCACTCTACTCTACCTCTACTGTGCTCCACTGTACTCTACGTCTACTCTGCTCTATTGTACTCTATCTCTACTGTACTCCACTATACTCTACCTCCACTGTACTCCACTGTACTCTAGCTCTACTGTGCTCCACTGTACTCTACCTCTAATGTACTCCACTGTACTCTACATCTACTGTGCTCCACTGTACTCTACCTCTACTGTACTCCACTGTACTCTACCTCTACTGTACTCCACTGTACTCTACCTCTACTGTACTCCACTGTATTCTACCTCTACTGTGCTCTACTGTACTCTACCTCTACTGTACTCCACTGTAATCTACCTCTACTGTACTGTACTGTTCTCTACCTCTACTGTACTCTACTGTACTCCACCTCTACTGTGCTCCACTCTACTCCACTGTACTCTACCTCTACTGTGCTCCACTGTACTCTACCTCTACTGTACTCCACTGTACTCTATCTCTACTGTGCTCCACTGTACTCTACCTCTACTGTACTCCACTGTACTCTATCTCTACTGTACTCCACTGTACTCTACCTCTACTGTGCTCCACTGTACTCCACTGTACTCTATTTCTACTGTGCTCCACTGTACTCTACCTCTACGGTACTCCACTGTACTCTATCTCTACTGTGCTCCACTGTACTCTACCTCTACTGTACTCCACTGTACTCTATCTCTACTGTACTCCACTGTACTCTACCTCTACTGTGCTCCACTGTACTCCACTGTACTCTATCTCTACTGTGCTCCACTGTACTCTACCTCTACTGTACTCCACTGTACTCTATCTCTACTGTGCTCCACTGTACTCTACCTCTACTGTACTCCACTGTACTCTATCTCTACTGTTCTCCACTGTACTCTACCTCTGCTGTGCTCCACTGTACTCTATCTCTACTCTACTCCACTGTACTCTATCTCTATTTTACTCCACTCTACTCTACCTCTACTGTACTCTACTGTACTCCACCTCTACTGTACTCCACTGTACTCTACATCTACTGTGCTCCACTGTACTCTACCTCTACTGTACTCCACTGTACTCTACCTCTACTGTACTCCACTGTACTCTACCTCTACTGTACTCCACTGTATTCTACCTCTACTGTGCTCTACTGTACTCTACCTCTACTGTACTCCACTGTAATCTACCTCTACTGTACTGTACTGTTCTCTACCTCTACTGTACTCTACTGTACTCCACCTCTACTGTGCTCCACTCTACTCCACTGTACTCTACCTCTACTGTGCTCCACTGTACTCTACCTCTACTGTACTCCACTGTACTCTATCTCTACTGTGCTCCACTGTACTCTACCTCTAATGTGCTCTACTGTACTCTACTCTACTGTGCTCCACTGTACTCTATTTCTACTGTACCCCACTGTACTCTACCTCTACTGTGCTCCACTGTACTCTACCTCTACTGTGCTCCAC
Organism: Tiaroga cobitis; assembly: GCA_030578255.1. Lineage (NCBI taxonomy): Eukaryota > Metazoa > Chordata > Actinopteri > Cypriniformes > Leuciscidae > Tiaroga > Tiaroga cobitis. The sequence goes on along the minus strand of JAROOI010000042.1, from coordinate 572,099 downwards.
TCTACACTACCTCTACTGTACTCCACTGTACTCTATCTCTACTGTGCTCCACTGTACTCTACCTCTACTGTGCTCCACTGTACTCTACCTCTACTGTGCTCCACTGTACTCTATCTCTACTGTACTCCACTGTACTCTACCTCTACAGTGCTCCACTGTGCTCTACCTCTACTGTACTCCACTGTACTCTACCTCTACTCTGCTCTACTGTTCTCTACCTCTACTGTACTCCACTGTACTCTACCTCTACTATGCTCTACTGTACTCTATCTCTACTGTGCTCCACTGTACTCTACCTCTACTGCACTCCACTGTAGTCTACCTCAACTATACTCCACTGTACTCTACCTCTACTGTGCTCTACTGTACTCTATCTCTACTATGCTCCATTGTACTCTACCTCTACTGTACTCCACTGTACTCTACCTCTACTCTGCTCTATTTTACTCTATCTTTACTGTGCTCCACTGTACTCTACCTCTACTGTACTCCACTGTACTCCACCTCTACAGTGTTCTACTGTACTCTACCTCTACTGTACTCCACTGTACTCTACCTCTACTCTGCTCTACTGTACTCTATCTCTACTGTGCTCCACTGTACTCTACCTCAACTGTACTCCACTGTACTTTATCTCTACTCTAATCCACTGTACTCTATCTCTACTCTACTCCACTCTACTCTATCTCTACTGTACTCCACTGTACTCTACCTCTACTCTACTCTACTGTACTCCACCTCTACTGTGCTCCACTGTACTCCACTGTACTCTAGCTCTACTGTGCTCCACTGTACTCTACCTCTACAGTGCTCTACTGTAGTCTATCTCTACTGTGCTCCACTGTACTCTACCTCTACTGTACTCCACTGTACTCCACCTCTACAGTGCTCCACTGTACTCTACCTCTACTGTACTCCACTGTATTCTACCTCTACTCTGCTCTACTGTACTCTATCTCTACTGTGCTCTACTGTACTCTACCTCTATTATACTCCACTGTACTCTACCTCTATTGTGCTCCACTGTACTCTACCTCTACTGTGCTCCACTGTACACTACCTCTACTGTAGTCCACTGTACTCTACCTCTACTGTGCTCCACTCTACTCGTCCTCTACTGTGCTCAGCTGTACTCTACCTCTACTGTACTCCACTGTACTCAACCTCTACTATACTCCACTGCACTTATCTCTACTGTGCTCCACTGTACTCTATCTCTACTGTAGTCCACTGTACTCTACCTCTACTATACTCTACTGTACTCCACCTCTACTCTACTCCACTGTAGTCTACCTCACCTATACTCCACTCTACTCTACCTCTACTGTGCTCCACTGTACTCTACCTCTACTCTGCTCTACTGTACTCTATCTCTACTGTACTCCACTATACTCTACCTCCACTGTACTCCACTCTACTCTAGCTCTACTGTGCTCCACTGTACTCTACCTCTACTGTACTCCACTGTACTCTACCTCTACTGTACTCCACTGTACTCTACCTCTATTGTACTCCACTGTACTCTACCTCTACTGTACTCTACTGTACTCCACCTCTAGTGTGCTCCACTGTACTCCACTGTACTCTTACTCTACTGTACTCCACTGTACTCTATCTCTACTGTGCTCCACTGTACTCTACCTCTACTGTGCTCTACTGTACTCTACTCTTTTGTGCTCCACTGTACTCTATTTCTACTGTAACCCACTGTACTCTACCTCTACTGTGCTCCACTGTACTCTACCTCTACTGTGCTCCACTGTACACTACCTCTACTGTACTCCACTGTACTCTACCTCTACTGTGCTCCACTGTACTCTACCTCTACTGTGCTCCACTGTACTCTACCTCTACTGTGCTCCACTGTGCTCTATCTCTACTGTACTCCACTGTACTCTACCTCTACAGTGATCCACTGTGCTCTACCTCTACTGTACTCCACTGTACTCTACCTCTACTCTGCTCTACTGTGCTCTACCTATACTGTGCTCCACTGTACTCTACCTCTACTGTACTCCACTGTAGTCCACCTCAACTATACTCCACTGTACTCTACCTCTACTGTGCTCCACTGTACTCTACCTCTACTGTACTCCACTGTACTCTATCTCTACTGTACTCCACTGTAATCTATCTCTACTGTACTCCACTGTACTCTACCTCTACAGTGATCCACTGTGCTCTACCTCTACTGTACTCCACTGTACTCTACCTCTACTCTGCTCTACTGTGCTCTACCTATACTGTGCTCCACTGTACTCTACCTCTACTGTACTCCACTGTAGTCCACCTCAACTATACTCCACTGTACTCTACCTCTACTGTGCTCCACTGTACTCTACCTCTACTGTACTCCACTGTACTCTATCTCTACTGTACTCCACTGTAATCTATCTCTACTGTGCTCCACTGTACTATACCTCTACTGTGCTCCACTGTACTCCACTGTACTCTATCTCTACTGTGATCCACTGTACTCTACCTCTGCTGTGCTCCACTGTACTCTATCTCTACTCTACTCCACTGTACTCTACCTCTACTGTACTCCACTGTACTCTACCTCTGCTGTGCTCCACTGTACTCTATCTCTACTCTACTCCACTGTACTCTACCTCTACTGTACTCCACTGTACTCTACCTCTACTGTACTCCACTCTACTCTACCTCTATTCTGCTCCACTGTACTCTACCTCTAATGTACTCCACTGTACTCTACCTCTACTGTACTCTTCTCTACTCCACCTCTAATGTGCTCCACTCTACTCTACCTCTACTGTACTCCACTGTACTCTACCTCTACTGTACTCCACTGTACTCTACCTCTACTATACTCCACTGCACTTATCTCTACTGTGTTCGACTGTACTCTATCTCTACTTTACTCCACTGTACTCTATCTCTACTGTACTCCACTGTACTCTACCTCTACTCTACTCTACTGTACTCCACCTCTACTGTGCTCCACTGTACTCCACTGTACTCTAGATCTACTGTGTTCCACTGTACTCTACCTCTACTGTACTCCACTGTACTCTACATCTACTGTGCTCCACTGTACTTTACCTCTACTGTACTCCACTGTACTCTACCTCTACTCTACTCCACTGTACTCTACCTCTACTGTACTCCACTGTATTCTACCTCTACTGTGCTCTACTGTACTCTACCTCTACTGTACTCCACTGTACTCTACCTCTACTGTACTGTACTGTTCTCTACCTCTACTGTACTCTACTGTACTCTACCTCTACTGTGCTCCACTGTACTCTATCTCTACTGTACTCCATTGTACTCTACCTCTACAGTGATCCACTGTGCTCTACCTCTACTGTACTCCACTGTACTCTACTTCTACTCTGCTCTACTGTGCTCTACCTATACTGTACTTCACTGTACTCTACCTCTACTTTACTCCACTGTAGTCCACCTCAACTATACTCCACTGTACTCTACCTCTACTGTGCTCCACTGTACTCTACCTCTACTGTACTCCACTGTAGTCTGCCTCAACTATACTCCAGTGTACTCTACCTCTACTGTACTCCACTGTACTCTACCTCTACTGTACTCCACTGTAATCTACCTCTACTGTGCTCTACTGTACTCTACCTCTACTGTACTCCACTGTACTCTACCTCTACTGTACTGTACTGTTATCTACCTCTAAAGTACTCTACTGTACTCCACCTCTACTGTTCTCCACTGTACTCCACTGTACTCTACCTCTACTGTGCTCCACTGTACTCTACCTCTACTGTACTCCACTGTACTCCACCTCTACAGTGCTCCACTGTACTCTACCTCTACTGTCCTCCACTGTACTCTACCTCTACTCTGCTCTACTGTACTCTATCTCTACTGTGCTCCACTGTACTCTACCTCCACTGTGCTCCACTGTACTCTACCTCAACTATACTCCACTGTACTCTATCTCTACTCTACTCCACTCTAATCTATCTCTACTGTACTCCACTGTACTCTACCTCTACTCTACTCTACTGTACTCCACCTCTACTGTGCTCCACTGTACTCCACTGTACTCTAGCTCTACTGTGTTCCACTGTACTCTACCTCTACTGTACTCCACTGTACTCTACATCTACTGTGCTCCACTGTACTCTACCTCTACTGTACTCCACTGTACTCTACCTCTACTCTACTCCACTGTACTCTACCTCTACTGTACTCCACTGTATTCTACCTCTACTGTGCTCTACTGTACTCTACCTCTACTGTACTCCACTGTACTCTACCTCTACTGTACTGTACTGTTCTCTACCTCTACTGTACTCTACTGTACTCCACCTCTACTGTGCTCCACTGTACTCCACTGTACTATATCTCTACTGTGATCCACTGTACTCTACCTCTGCTGTGCTCCACTCTACTCTATCTCTACTCTACTCCACTGTACTCTATCTCTATTTTACTTCACTGTACTCTACCTCTAGTGTACTCTACTGTACTCAACCTCTAATTTGCTCCACTCTACTCCACTGTACTCTTCCTCTACTGTACTCCACTGTACTCTATCTCTACTGTGCTCCACTGTACTCTACCTCTACTGTGCTCTACTGTACTCTACTCTACTGTGCTCCACTGTACTCTATTTCTACTGTACCCCACTGTACTCTACCTCTACTGTGCTCCACTGTACTCTACCTCTACTGTGCTCCACTGTACACTACCTCTACTGTACTCCACTGTACTCTACCTCTACTGTGCTCCACTGTACTCTACCTCTACTCTGCTCCACTGTACTCTACCTCTACTGTGCTCCACTGTACTCTATCTCTACTGTACTCCACTGTACTCTACCTCCACAGTGCTCCACTGTGCTCTACCTCTACTGTACTCCACTGTACTCTACCTCTACTCTGCTCTACTGTGCTCTACCTCTACTGTACTCCACTATACTCTACCTCTACTCTGCTCTACTGTACTCTATCTCTACTGTGCTCCACTGTACTCTACCTCTACTGTGCTCCACTGTACTCTATATCTACTGTACTCCACTGTAATCTATCTCTACTGTTCTCCACTGTACTCTACCTCTACTGTGCTCCACTGTACTACACTGTACTCTATCTCTACTGTGATCCACTGTACTCTACCTCTGCTGTGCTCCACTTTACTCTATCTCTACTCTACTCCACTGTACTCTATCTCTATTGTACTCCACTGTACTCTACCTCTACTGTACTCTACTGTACTCCACCTCTACTGTGCTCCACTGTACTCCACTGTACTCTATCTCTACTGTGCTCCACTGTACTCTACCTCTAATGTGCTCTACTGTACTCTACTCTACTGTGCTCCACTGTACTCTATTTCTACTGTACCCCACTGTACTCTACCTCTACTGTGCTCCACTGTACTCTACCTCTACTGTGCTCCACTGTACACTACCTCTACTGTACTCCACTGTACTCTACCTCTACTGTGCTCCACTGTACTCTACCTCTACTGTGCTCCACTGTACTCTACCTCTACTGTGCTCCACTGTACTCTATCTCTACTGTACTCCACTGTACTCTACCTCTACAGTGCTCCACTGTGCTCTACCTCTACTGTACTCCACTGTACTCTACCTCTACTCTGCTCTACTGTTCTCTACCTCTACTGTACTCCACAGTACTCTACCTCTACTCTGCTCTCCTCTACTCTATCTTGACTGTGCTCCACTGTACTCTACCTCTACTGCACTCCACTGTAGTCTACCTCAACTATACTCCACTGTACTCTACTTCTACTGTGCTCCACTGTAATCTACCTCTACTGTACTCCACTGTACTCTACCTCTACTATACTCCACTGTACTCTACCTCTACTGTGCTCTACTGTACTCTATCTCTACTATGCTCCATTGTACTCTACCTCTACTGTACTCCACTGTACTCTACCTCTACTCTGCTCTATTTTACTCTATCTCTACTGTGCTCCACTGTACTCTACCTCTACTGTACTCCACTGTACTCCACCTCTACAGTGTTCTACTGTACTCTACCTCTACTGTACTCCACTGTACTCTACCTCTACTCTGCTCTACTGTACTCTATCTCTACTGTGCTCCACTGTACTCTACCTCTACTGTACTCCACTGTAGTCTACCTCAACTATACTCCACTGTACTCTACCTCTACTGTGCTCCACTGTACTCTACCTCAACTATACTCCACTGTACTCTATCTCTACTCTAATCCACTGTACTCTATCTCTACTCTACTCCACTCTACTCTATCTCTACTGTACTCCACTTTACTCTACCTCTACTCTACTCTACTGTACTCCACCTCTACTGTGCTCCACTGTACTCCACTGTACTCTACCTCTACTCTGCTCCACTGTACTCTACCTCTACTGTGCTCCACTGTACTCTATCTCTACTGTACTCCACTGTACTCTACCTCCACAGTGCTCCACTGTGCTCTACCTCTACTGTACTCCACTGTACTCTACCTCTACTCTGCTCTACTGTGCTCTACCTCTACTGTACTCCACTATACTCTACCTCTACTCTGCTCTACTGTACTCTATCTCTACTGTGCTCCACTGTACTCTACCTCTACTGTGCTCCACTGTACTCTATATCTACTGTACTCCACTGTAATCTATCTCTACTGTTCTCCACTGTACTCTACCTCTACTGTGCTCCACTGTACTACACTGTACTCTATCTCTACTGTGATCCACTGTACTCTACCTCTGCTGTGCTCCACTTTACTCTATCTCTACTCTACTCCACTGTACTCTATCTCTATTGTACTCCACTGTACTCTACCTCTACTGTACTCTACTGTACTCCACCTCTACTGTGCTCCACTGTACTCCACTGTACTCTATCTCTACTGTGCTCCACTGTACTCTACCTCTAATGTGCTCTACTGTACTCTACTCTACTGTGCTCCACTGTACTCTATTTCTACTGTACCCCACTGTACTCTACCTCTACTGTGCTCCACTGTACTCTACCTCTACTGTGCTCCACTGTACACTACCTCTACTGTACTCCACTGTACTCTACCTCTACTGTGCTCCACTGTACTCTACCTCTACTGTGCTCCACTGTACTCTACCTCTACTGTGCTCCACTGTACTCTATCTCTACTGTACTCCACTGTACTCTACCTCTACAGTGCTCCACTGTGCTCTACCTCTACTGTACTCCACTGTACTCTACCTCTACTCTGCTCTACTGTTCTCTACCTCTACTGTACTCCACAGTACTCTACCTCTACTCTGCTCTCCTCTACTCTATCTTGACTGTGCTCCACTGTACTCTACCTCTACTGCACTCCACTGTAGTCTACCTCAACTATACTCCACTGTACTCTACTTCTACTGTGCTCCACTGTAATCTACCTCTACTGTACTCCACTGTACTCTACCTCTACTATACTCCACTGTACTCTACCTCTACTGTGCTCTACTGTACTCTATCTCTACTATGCTCCATTGTACTCTACCTCTACTGTACTCCACTGTACTCTACCTCTACTCTGCTCTATTTTACTCTATCTCTACTGTGCTCCACTGTACTCTACCTCTACTGTACTCCACTGTACTCCACCTCTACAGTGTTCTACTGTACTCTACCTCTACTGTACTCCACTGTACTCTACCTCTACTCTGCTCTACTGTACTCTATCTCTACTGTGCTCCACTGTACTCTACCTCTACTGTACTCCACTGTAGTCTACCTCAACTATACTCCACTGTACTCTACCTCTACTGTGCTCCACTGTACTCTACCTCAACTATACTCCACTGTACTCTATCTCTACTCTAATCCACTGTACTCTATCTCTACTCTACTCCACTCTACTCTATCTCTACTGTACTCCACTTTACTCTACCTCTACTCTACTCTACTGTACTCCACCTCTACTGTGCTCCACTGTACTCCACTGTACTCTAGCTCTACTGTGCTCCACTGTACTCTACCTCTACTGTGCTCTACTGTAGTCTATCTCTACTGTGCTCCACTGTACTCTACCTCTACTGTACTCCACTGTACTCCAACTCTACAGTGCTCCACTGTACTCTACCTCTACTCTGCTCTACTGTACTCTATCTCTACTGTGCTCTACTGTACTCTACCTCTATTATACTCCACTGTACTCTACCTCTATTGTGCCCCACTGTACTCTACCTCTACTGTGCTCCACTGTACACTACCTCTACTGTAGTCCACTGTACTCTACCTCTACTGTGCTCCACTCTACTCTACCTCTACTGTGCTCAGCTGTACTCTACCTCTACTGTACTCCACTGTACTCTACCTCTACTATACTCCACTGCACTTATCTCTACTTTGCTCCACTGTACTCTATCTCTACTGTAGTCCACTGTACTCTACCTCTACTATACTCTACTGTACTCCACCTCTACTCTACTCCACTGTAGTCTACCTCAACTATACTCCACTCTACTCTACCTCTACTGTGCTCCACTGTACTCTACCTCTACTCTGCTCTACTGTACTCTATCTCTACTGTACTCCACTATACTCTACCTCCACTGTACTCCACTGTACTCTAGCTCTACTGTGCTCCACTGTACTCTACCTCTACTGTACTCCACTGTACTCTACATCTACTGTGCTCCACTGTACTCTAGCTCTACTGTACTCCACTGTACTCTACCTCTACTGTACTCCACTGTACTCTACCTCTACTGTACTCCACTGTATTCTACCTCTACTCTGCTCTACTGTACTCTATCTCTACTGTGCTCCACTGTACTCTACCTCTACTGCACTCCACTGTAGTCTACCTCAACTATACTCCACTGTACTCTACCTCTACTGTGCTCTACTGTACTCTATATCTACTATGCTCCATTGTACTCTACCTCTACTGTACTCCACTGTACTCTACCTCTACTCTGCTCTATTTTACTCTATCTTTACTGTGCTCCACTGTACTCTACCTCTACTGTACTCCACTGTACTCCACCTCTACAGTGTTCTACTGTACTCTACCTCTACTGTACTCCACTGTACTCTACCTCTACTCTGCTCTACTGTACTCTATCTCTACTGTGCTCCACTGTACTCTACCTCTACTGTACTCCACTGTAGTCTACCTCAACTATACTCCACTGTACTCTACCTCTACTGTGCTCCACTGTACTCTACCTCAACTATACTCCACTGTACTCTATCTCTACTCTAATCCACTGTACTCTATCTCTACTCTACTCCACTCTACTCTATCTCTACTGTACTCCACTGTACTCTACCTCTACTCTACTCTACTGTACTCCACCTCTACTGTGCTCCACTGTACTCCACTGTACTCTAGCTCTACTGTGCTCCACTGTACTCTACCTCTACTGTGCTCTACTGTAGTCTATCTCTACTGTGCTCCACTGTACTCTACCTCTACTGTACTCCACTGTACTCCACCTCTACAGTGCTCCACTGTACTCTACCTCTACTGTACTCCACTGTATTCTACCTCTACTCTGCTCTACTGTACTCTATCTCTACTGTGCTCTACTGTACTCTACCTCTATTATACTCCACTGTACTCTACCTCTATTGTGCTCCACTGTACTCTACCTCTCCTGTGCTCCACTGTACACTACCTCTACTATACTCCACTGCACTTATCTCTACTGTGCTCCACTGTACTCTATCTCTACTGTAGTCCACTGTACTCTACCTCTACTATACTCTACTGTACACCACCTCTACTCTACTCCACTGTAGTCTACCTCAACTATACTCCACTCTACTCTACCTCTACTGTGCTCCACTGTACTCTACGTCTACTCTGCTCTATTGTACTCTATCTCTACTGTACTCCACTATACTCTACCTCCACTGTACTCCACTGTACTCTAGCTCTACTGTGCTCCACTGTACTCTACCTCTACTGTACTCCACTGTACTCTACATCTACTGTGCTCCACTGTACTCTACCTCTACTGTACTCCACTGTACTCTACCTCTACTGTACTCCACTGTACTCTACCTCTACTGTACTCCACTGTATTCTACCTCTACTGTGCTCTACTGTACTCTACCTCTACTGTACTCCACTGTAATCTACCTCTACTGTACTGTACTGTTCTCTACCTCTACTGTACTCTACTGTACTCCACCTCTACTGTGCTCCACTCTACTCCACTGTACTCTACCTCTACTGTGCTCCACTGTACTCTACCTCTACTGTACTCCACTGTACTCTATCTCTACTGTGCTCCACTGTACTCTACCTCTAATGTGCTCTACTGTACTCTACTCTACTGTGCTCCACTGTACTCTATTTCTACTGTACCCCACTGTACTCTACCTCTACTGTGCTCCACTGTACTCTACCTCTACTGTGCTCCACTCTACACTACCTCTACTGTACTCCACTGTACTCTACCTCTACTGTGCTCCACTGTACTCTACCTCTACTGTGCTCCACTGTACTCTACCTCTACTGTGCTCCACTGTACTCTATCTCTACTGTACTCCACTGTACTCTACCTCTACAGTGCTCCACTGTGCTCTACCTCTACTGTACTCCACTGTACTCTACCTCTACTCTGCTCTACTGTTCTCTACCTCTACTGTACTCCACTGTACTCTACCTCTACTCTGCTCTACTGTACTCTATCTCTACTGTGCTCCACTGTACTCTACCTCTACTGCACTCCACTGTAGTCTACCTCGACTATACTCCACTGTACTCTACCTCTACTGTGCTCTACTGTACTCTATCTCTACTATGCTCCATTGTACTCTACCTCTACTGTACTCCACTGTATTCTACCTCTACTCTGCTCTACTGTACTCTATCTCTACTGTGCTCTACTGTACTCTACCTCTATTATACTCCACTGTACTCTACCTCTATTGTGCTCCACTGTACTCTACCTCTCCTGTGCTCCACTGTACACTACCTCTACTGTAGTCCACTGTACTCTACCTCTACTGTGCTCCACTCTACTCTACCTCTACTGTGCTCAGCTGTACTCTACCTCTACTGTACTCCACTGTACTCTACCTCTACTATACTCCACTGCACTTATCTCTACTGTGCTCCACTGTACTCTATCTCTACTGTAGTCCACTGTACTCTACCTCTACTATACTCTACTGTACACCACCTCTACTCTACTCCACTGTAGTCTACCTCAACTATACTCCACTCTACTCTACCTCTACTGTGCTCCACTGTACTCTACGTCTACTCTGCTCTATTGTACTCTATCTCTACTGTACTCCACTATACTCTACCTCCACTGTACTCCACTGTACTCTAGCTCTACTGTGCTCCACTGTACTCTACCTCTACTGTACTCCACTGTACTCTACATCTACTGTGCTCCACTGTACTCTACCTCTACTGTACTCCACTGTACTCTACCTCTACTGTACTCCACTGTACTCTACCTCTACTGTACTCCACTGTATTCTACCTCTACTGTGCTCTACTGTACTCTACCTCTACTGTACTCCACTGTAATCTACCTCTACTGTACTGTACTGTTCTCTACCTCTACTGTACTCTACTGTACTCCACCTCTACTGTGCTCCACTCTACTCCACTGTACTCTACCTCTACTGTGCTCCACTGTACTCTACCTCTACTGTACTCCACTGTACTCTATCTCTACTGTGCTCCACTGTACTCTACCTCTAATGTGCTCTACTGTACTCTACTCTACTGTGCTCCACTGTACTCTATTTCTACTGTACCCCACTGTACTCTACCTCTACTGTGCTCCACTGTACTCTACCTCTACTGTGCTCCACTCTACACTACCTCTACTGTACTCCACTGTACTCTACCTCTACTGTGCTCCACTGTACTCTACCTCTACTGTGCTCCACTGTACTCTACCTCTACTGTGCTCCACTGTACTCTATCTCTACTGTACTCCACTGTACTCTACCTCTACAGTGCTCCACTGTGCTCTACCTCTACTGTACTCCACTGTACTCTACCTCTACTCTGCTCTACTGTTCTCTACCTCTACTGTACTCCACTGTACTCTACCTCTACTCTGCTCTACTGTACTCTATCTCTACTGTGCTCCACTGTACTCTACCTCTACTGCACTCCACTGTAGTCTACCTCAACTATACTCCACTGTACTCTACCTCTACTGTGCTCTACTGTACTCTATCTCTACTATGCTCCATTGTACTCTACCTCTACTGTACTCCACTGTACTCTACCTCTACTCTGCTCTATTTTACTCTATCTTTACTGTGCTCCACTGTACTATACCTCTACTGTACTCCACTGTACTCCACCTCTACAGTGTTCTACTGTACTCTACCTCTACTGTACTCCACTGTACTCTACCTCTACTCTGCTCTACTGTACTCTATCTCTACTGTGCTCCACTGTACTCTACCTCTACTGTACTCCACTGTAGTCTACCTCAACTATACTCCACTGTACTCTACCTCTACTGTGCTCCACTGTACTCTACCTCAACTATACTCCACTGTACTCTATCTCTACTCTAATCCACTGTACTCTATCTCTACTCTACTCCACTCTACTCTATCTCTACTGTACTCCACTGTACTCTACCTCTACTCTACTCTACTGTACTCCACCTCTACTGTGCTCCACTGTACTCCACTGTACTCTAGCTCTACTGTGCTCCACTGTACTCTACCTCTACTGTGCTCTACTGTAGTCTATCTCTACTGTGCTCCACTGTACTCTACCTCTACTGTACTCCACTGTACTCCACCTCTACAGTGCTCCACTGTACTCTACCTCTACTGTACTCCACTGTATTCTACCTCTACTCTGCTCTACTGTACTCTATCTCTACTGTGCTCTACTGTACTCTACCTCTATTATACTCCACTTTACTCTACCTCTATTGTGCTCCACTGTACTCTACCTCTCCTGTGCTCCACTGTACACTACCTCTACTGTAGTCCACTGTACTCTACCTCTACTGTGCTCCACTCTACTCTACCTCTACTGTGCTCAGCTGTACTCTACCTCTACTGTACTCCACTGTACTCTACCTCTACTATACTCCACTGCACTTATCTCTACTGTGCTCCACTGTACTCTATCTCTACTGTAGTCCACTGTACTCTACCTCTACTATACTCTACTGTACACCACCTCTACTCTACTCCACTGTAGTCTACCTCAACTATACTCCACTCTACTCTACCTCTACTGTGCTCCACTGTACTCTACGTCTACTCTGCTCTATTGTACTCTATCTCTACTGTACTCCACTATACTCTACCTCCACTGTACTCCACTGTACTCTAGCTCTACTGTGCTCCACTGTACTTTACCTCTAATGTACTCCACTGTACTCTACATCTACTGTGCTCCACTGTACTCTACCTCTACTGTACTCCACTGTACTCTACCTCTACTGTACTCCAATGTACTCTACCTCTACTGTACTCCACTGTATTCTACCTCTACTGTGCTCTACTGTACTCTACCTCTACTGTACTCCACTGTAATCTACCTCTACTGTACTGTACTGTTCTCTACCTCTACTGTACTCTACTGTACTCCACCTCTACTGTGCTCCACTCTACTCCACTGTACTCTACCTCTACTGTGCTCCACTGTACTCTACCTCTACTGTACTCCACTGTACTCTATCTCTACTGTGCTCCACTGTACTCTACCTCTACTGTACTCCACTGTACTCTATCTCTACTGTACTCCACTGTACTCTACCTCTACTGTGCTCCACTGTACTCCACTGTACTCTATCTCTACTGTGCTCCACTGTACTCTACCTCTACGGTACTCCACTGTACTCTATCTCTACTGTGCTCCACTGTACTCTACCTCTACTGTACTCCACTGTACTCTATCTCTACTGTACTCCACTGTACTCTACCTCTACTGTGCTCCACTGTACTCCACTGTACTCTATCTCTACTGTGCTCCACTGTACTCTACCTCTACTGTACTCCACTGTACTCTATCTCTACTATGCTCCACTGTACTCTACCTCTACTGTACTCCACTGTACTCTATCTCTACTGTTCTCCACTGTACTCTACCTCTGCTGTGCTCCACTGTACTCTATCTCTACTCTACTCCACTGTACTATATCTCTATTTTACTCCACTCTACTCTACCTCTACTGTACTCTACTGTACTCCACCTCTACTGTACTCCACTGTACTCTACATCTACTGTGCTCCACTGTACTCTACCTCTACTGTACTCCACTGTACTCTACCTCTACTGTACTCCACTGTACTCTACCTCTACTGTACTCCACTGTATTCTACCTCTACTGTGCTCTACTGTACTCTACCTCTACTGTACTCCACTGTAATCTACCTCTACTGTACTGTACTGTTCTCTACCTCTACTGTACTCTACTGTACTCCACCTCTACTGTGCTCCACTCTACTCCACTGTACTCTACCTCTACTGTGCTCCACTGTACTCTACCTCTACTGTACTCCACTGTACTCTATCTCTACTGTGCTCCACTGTACTCTACCTCTAATGTGCTCTACTGTACTCTACTCTACTGTGCTCCACTGTACTCTATTTCTACTGTACCCCACTGTACTCTACCTCTACTGTGCTCCACTGTACTCTACCTCTACTGTGCTCCACTCTACACTACCTCTACTGTACTCCACTGTACTCTACCTCTACTGTGCTCCACTGTACTCTACCTCTACTGTGCTCCACTGTACTCTACCTCTACTGTGCTCCACTGTACTCTATCTCTACTGTACTCCACTGTACTCTACCTCTACAGTGCTCCACTGTGCTCTACCTCTACTGTACTCCACTGTACTCTACCTCTACTCTGCTCTACTGTTCTCTACCTCTACTGTACTCCACTGTACTCTACCTCTACTATGCTCTACTGTACTCTATCTCTACTGTGCTCCACTGTACTCTACCTCTACTGCACTCCACTGTAGTCTACCTCAACTATACTCCACTGTACTCTACCTCTACTGTGCTCTACTGTACTCTATCTCTACTATGCTCCATTGTACTCTACCTCTACTGTACTCCACTGTACTCTACCTCTACTCTGCTCTATTTTACTCTATCTTTACTGTGCTCCACTGTACTCTACCTCTACTGTACTCCACTGTACTCCACCTCTACAGTGTTCTACTGTACTCTACCTCTACTGTACTCCACTGTACTCTACCTCTACTCTGCTCTACTGTACTCTATCTCTACTGTGCTCCACTGTACTCTACCTCAACTGTACTCCACTGTACTTTATCTCTACTCTAATCCACTGTACTCTATCTCTACTCTACTCCACTCTACTCTATCTCTACTGTACTCCACTGTACTCTACCTCTACTCTACTCTACTGTACTCCACCTCTACTGTGCTCCACTGTACTCCACTGTACTCTAGCTCTACTGTGCTCCACTGTACTCTACCTCTACAGTGCTCTACTGTAGTCTATCTCTACTGTGCTCCACTGTACTCTACCTCTACTGTACTCCACTGTACTCCACCTCTACAGTGCTCCACTGTACTCTACCTCTACTGTACTCCACTGTATTCTACCTCTACTCTGCTCTACTGTACTCTATCTCTACTGTGCTCTACTGTACTCTACCTCTATTATACTCCACTGTACTCTACCTCTATTGTGCTCCACTGTACTCTACCTCTACTGTGCTCCACTGTACACTACCTCTACTGTAGTCCACTGTACTCTACCTCTACTGTGCTCCACTCTACTCGTCCTCTACTGTGCTCAGCTGTACTCTACCTCTACTGTACTCCACTGTACTCAACCTCTACTATACTCCACTGCACTTATCTCTACTGTGCTCCACTGTACTCTATCTCTACTGTAGTCCACTGTACTCTACCTCTACTATACTCTACTGTACTCCACCTCTACTCTACTCCACTGTAGTCTACCTCACCTATACTCCACTCTACTCTACCTCTACTGTGCTCCACTGTACTCTACCTCTACTCTGCTCTACTGTACTCTATCTCTACTGTACTCCACTATACTCTACCTCCACTGTACTCCACTCTACTCTAGCTCTACTGTGCTCCACTGTACTCTACCTCTACTGTACTCCACTGTACTCTACCTCTACTGTACTCCACTGTACTCTACCTCTATTGTACTCCACTGTACTCTACCTCTACTGTACTCTACTGTACTCCACCTCTAGTGTGCTCCACTGTACTCCACTGTACTCTTACTCTACTGTACTCCACTGTACTCTATCTCTACTGTGCTCCACTGTACTCTACCTCTAGTGTGCTCTACTGTACTCTACTCTTTTGTGCTCCACTGTACTCTATTTCTACTGTAACCCACTGTACTCTACCTCTACTGTGCTCCACTGTACTCTACCTCTACTGTGCTCCACTGTACACTACCTCTACTGTACTCCACTGTACTCTACCTCTACTGTGCTCCACTGTACTCTACCTCTACTGTGCTCCACTGTACTCTACCTCTACTGTGCTCCAATGTGCTCTATCTCTACTGTACTCCACTGTACTCTACCTCTACAGTGATCCACTGTGCTCTACCTCTACTCTACTCCACTGTACTCTACCTCTACTCTGCTCTACTGTGCTCTACCTATACTGTGCTCCACTGTACTCTACCTCTACTGTACTCCACTGTAGTCCACCTCAACTATACTCCACTGTACTCTACCTCTACTGTGCTCCACTGTACTCTACCTCTACTGTACTCCACTGTACTCTATCTCTACTGTACTCCACTGTAATCTATCTCTACTGTGCTCCACTGTACTATACCTCTACTGTGCTCCACTGTACTCCACTGTACTCTATCTCTACTGTGATCCACTGTACTCTACCTCTGCTGTGCTCCACTGTACTCTATCTCTACTCTACTCCACTGTACTCTACCTCTACTGTACTCCACTGTACTCTACCTCTACTGTACTCCACTCTACTCTACCTCTATTCTGCTCCACTGTACTCTACCTCTAATGTACTCCACTGTACTCTACCTCTACTGTACTCTTCTCTACTCCACCTCTAATGTGCTCCACTCTACTCTACCTCTACTGTACTCCACTGTACTCTACCTCTACTGTACTCCACTGTACTCTACCTCTACTCTGCTCTACTGTTCTCTACCTCTACTGTACTCCACTGTACTCTACCTCTACTCTGCTCTACTGTACTCTATCTCTACTGTGCTCCACTGTACTCTACCTCTACTGCACTCCACTGTAGTCTACCTCAACTATACTCCACTGTACTCTACCTCTACTGTGCTCCACTGTAATCTACCTCTACTGTACTCCACTGTACTCTACCTCTACTATACTCCACTGTACTCTACCTCTACAGTGATCCACTGTGCTCTACCTCTACTGTACTCCACTGTACTCTACCTCTACTCTGCTCTACTGTGCTCTACCTATACTGTACTTCACTGTACTCTACCTCTACTTTACTCCACTGTAGTCCACCTCAACTATACTCCACTGTACTCTACCTCTACTGTGCTCCACTGTACTCTACCTCTACTGTGCTCCACTGTACTCTACCTCTACACTACTCCACTGTACTATACCTCTACTGTACTCCACTGTACTCTACCTCTACTGTACTCCACTGTATTCTACCTCTACTGTGCTCTACTGTACTCTACCTCTACTGTACTCCACTGTACTCTACCTCTACTGTACTGTACGGTTCTCTACCTCTACTGTACTCTACTGTACTCTACCTCTACTGTGCTCCACTGTACTCCACTGTACTCTACCTCTACTGTACTCCACTGTACTCTATCTCTACTGTTCTCCACTGTACTCTACCTCTACTGTGCTCCACTGTACTACACTGTACTCTATCTCTACTGTGATCCACTGTACTCTACCTCTGCTGTGCTCCACTTTACTCTATCTCTATTGTACTCCACTGTACTCTACCTCTACTGTACTCTACTATACTCTACCTCTACTGTACTCCAGTGTACTCTACCTCTACTCTGCTCTACTGTACTCTATCTCTACTGTGCTCCACTGTACTGTACCTATACTGTGCTCCACTGTACTCTACCTCTACTCTACTCCACTCTACTCTATCTCTACTGTACTCCACTGTACTCTACCTCTACTCTACTCTACTGTACTCTACCTCTACTGTGCTTCACTGTACTCCACTGTACTCTAGCTCTACTGTGCTCCACTGTACTCTACCTCTACTGTGCTCTACTGTACTCTATCTCTACTGTGCTCCACTGTACTCTACCTCTGCTGTACTCCACTGTACTCCACCTCTACAGTGCTCCACTGTACTCTACCTCTACTGTACTCCACTGTATTCTACCTCTACTCCGCTCTACTGTACTCTATCTCTACTGTGCTCTACTGTACTCTACCTCTATTATACTCCACTGTAGTCTACCTCTACTGTGCTCCACTGTACTCTACCTCTACTGTGCTCCACTGTACACTACCTCTACTGTAGTCCACTGTACTCTACCTCTACTGTGCTCCACTCTACTCTACCTCTACTGTGCTCAGCTGTACTCTACCTCTACTGTACTCCACTGTACTCTACCTCTACTATACTCCACTGCACTTATCTCTACTGTGCTCCACTGTACTCTATCTCTACTGTAGTCCACTGTACTCTACCTCTACTATACTCTACTGTACTCCACCTCTACTGTACTCCACTGTAGTCTACCTCAACTATACTCCACTGTACTCTACCTCTACTGTGCTCCACTTTACTCTACCTCTACTCTGCTCTACTGTACTCTATCTCTACTGTACTCCACTATACTCTACCTCCACTGTACTCCACTGTACTCTAGCTCTACTGTGCTCCACTGTACTCTACCTCTACTGTACTCCACTGTACTCTACATCTACTGTGCTCCACTGTACTCTACCTCTACTGTACTCCACTGTACTCTACCTCTACTGTACTCCACTGTACTCTACCTCTACTGTACTCCACTGTATTCTACCTCTACTGTGCTCTACTGTACTCTACCTCTACTGTACTCCACTGTAATCTACCTCTACTGTACTGTACTGTTCTCTACCTCTACTGTACTCTACTGTACTCCACCTCTACTGTGCTCCACTGTACTCCACTGTACTCTACCTCTACTGTGCTCCACTGTACTCCACCTCTACTGTACTCCACTGTACTCTATCTCTACTGTGCTCCACTGTACTCTACCTCTACTGTACTCCACTGTACTCTATCTCTACTCTTCTCCACTGTACTCTACCTCTACTGTGCTCCACTGTACTCCACTGTACTCTATCTCTACTGTGATCCACTGTACTCTACCTCTGCTGTGCTCCACTGTACTCTATCTCTACTCTACTCCACTTTACTCTATCTCTATTTTAGTCCACTGTACTCTACCTCTACTGTACTCTACTGTACTCCACCTCTACTGTGCTCCACTCTACTCCACTGTACTCTTCCTCTACTTTACTCCACTGTACTCTATCTCTACTGTGCTCCACTGTACTCTACCTTTACTGTGCTCTACTGTACTCTACTCTACTGTGCTCCACTGTACTCTATTTCTACTGTACCCCACTGTACTCCAACTCTACTGTGCTCCACTGTACTCTACCTCTACTGTGCTCCACTGTACACTACCTCTACTGTACTCCACTGTACTCTACCTCTACTGTGCTCCACTGTACTCTACCTCTACTGTACTCCACTGTACTCTACCTCTACTGTACTCCACTGTATTCTACCTCTACTGTGCTCTACTGTACTCTACCTCTACTGTACTCCACTGTAATCTACCTCTACTGTACTGTACTGTTCTCTACCTCTACTGTACTCTACTGTACTCCACCTCTACTGTGCTCCACTGTACTCCACTGTACTCTACCTCTACTGTGCTCCACTGTACTCCACCTCTACTGTACTCCACTGTACTCTATCTCTACTGTGCTCCACTGTACTCTACCTCTACTGTACTCCACTGTACTCTATCTCTACTCTTCTCCACTGTACTCTACCTCTACTGTGCTCCACTGTACTCCACTGTACTCTATCTCTACTGTGATCCACTGTACTCTACCTCTGCTGTGCTCCACTGTACTCTATCTCTACTCTACTCCACTTTACTCTATCTCTATTTTACTCCACTGTACTCTACCTCTACTGTACTCTACTGTACTCCACCTCTACTGTGCTCCACTCTACTCCACTGTACTCTTCCTCTACTGTACTCCACTGTACTCTATCTCTACTGTGCTCCACTGTACTCTACCTTTACTGTGCTCTACTGTACTCTACTCTACAGTGCTCCACTGTACTCTATTTCTACTGTACCCCACTGTACTCCAACTCTACTGTGCTCCACTGTACTCTACCTCTACTGTGCTCCACTGTACACTACCTCTACTGTACTCCACTGTACTCTACCTCTACTGTGCTCCACTGTACTCTACCTCTACTGTACTCCACTGTACTCTACCTCTACAGTGCTCCACTCTGCTCTACCTCTACTCTAATCCAATGTACTCTACCTCTACTCTGCTCTACTGTACTCTACCTCTACTGTACTCCACTGTACTCTACCTCTACTATACTCCACTGTACTCTACCTCTACTGTGCTTCACTGTCCTCTACCTCTAATATGCTCCACTCTACTCTACCTTTACTGTGCTCAACTGTACTCTACCTCTACTCTGCTCTACTCTACTCTATCTCTACTGTGCTCCACTGTACTCTACCTCTACTGTACTCCACTGTAGTCTACCTCAACTATACTCCACTGTACTCTACCTCTACTGTGCTCCACTGTACTCTACCTCTACTGTGCTCTACTGTACTCTATCTCTACTGTGCTCCACTGTACTCTACCTCTACTGTACTCCACTGTACTCCACCTCTACAGTGCTCCACTGTACTCTACCTCTACTGTCCTCCACTGTACTCTACCTCTACTCTGCTCTACTGTACTCTATCTCTACTGTGCTCCACTGTACTCTACCTCTACTGTACTCCACTGTAGTCTACCTAAACTATACTCCACTGTACTCTACCTCCACTGTGCTCCACTGTACTCTACCTCAACTATACTCCACTGTACTCTATCTCTACTCTAATCCACTGTACTCTATCTCTACTCTACTCCACTCTACTCTATCTCTACTGTACTCCACTGTACTCTACCTCTACTCTACTCTACTGTACTCCACCTCTACTGTGCTCTACTGTACTCCACTGTACTCTAGCTCTACTGTGCTCCACTGTACTCTACCTCTACTGTACTCCACTGTACTCTACATCTACTGTGCTCCACTGTACTCTACCTCTACTGTACTCCACTGTACTCTACCTCTACTGTACTCCACTGTACTCTACCTCTACTGTACTCCACTGTATTCTACCTCTACTGTGCTCTACTGTACCCTACCTCTACTGTACTCCACTGTACTCTACCTCTACTGTACTGTACTGTTCTCTACCTCTACTATACTCTACTGTACTCCACCTCTACTGTGCTCCACTGTACTCCACTGTACTCTACCTCTACTGTGCTCCACTGCACTCTACCTCTACTGTACTCCACTGTACTCTATCTCTACTGTGCTCCACTGTACTCTACCTCTACTGTACTCCACTGTACTCTATCTCTACTGTTCTCCACTGTACTCTACCTCTACTGTGCTCCACTGTACTCCACTGTACTCTATCTCTACTGTGATCCACTGTACTCTACCTCTGCTGTGCTCCACTGTACTCTATCTCTACTCTACTCCACTGTACTCTATCTCTATTTTACTCCACTGTACTCTACCTCTAGTGTACTCTACTGTACTCCACCTTTACTGTGCTCCACTGTACTCCACTGTACTCTTCCTCTACTGTTTTCCACTGTACTCTACCTCTACTGTGCTCTACTGTACTCTACTCTACTGTGCTCCACTGTACTCTATTTCTACTGTACCCCACTGTACTCTACCTCTACTGTGGTCCACTGTACTCTATCTCTACTCTACTCCACTGTACTCTATCTCTATTGTACTCCACTTTACTCTACCTCTACTGTACTCTACTGTACTCCACTGTACTCTATCTCTACTCTTCTCCACTGTACTCTACCTCTACTGTGCTCCACTGTACTCCACTGTACTCTATCTCTACTGTGATCCACTGTACTCTACCTCTGCTGTGCTCCACTGTACTCTATCTCTACTCTACTCCACTTTACTCTATCTCTATTTTACTCCACTGTACTCTACCTCTACTGTACTCTACTGTACTCCACCTCTACTGTGCTCCACTCTACTCCACTGTACTCTTCCTCTACTGTACTCCACTGTACTCTATCTCTACTGTGCTCCACTGTACTCTACCTTTACTGTGCTCTACTGTACTCTACTCTACTGTGCTCCACTGTACTCTATTTCTACTGTACCCCACTGTACTCCAACTCTACTGTGCTCCACTGTACTCTACCTCTACTGTGCTCCACTGTACACTACCTCTACTGTACTCCACTGTACTCTACCTCTACTGTGCTCCACTGTACTCTACCTCTACTGTACTCCACTGTACTCTACCTCTACAGTGCTCCACTCTGCTCTACCTCTACTCTAATCCAATGTACTCTACCTCTACTCTGCTCTACTGTACTCTACCTCTACTGTACTCCACTGTACTCTACCTCTACTATACTCCACTGTACTCTACCTCTACTGTGCTTCACTGTCCTCTACCTCTAATATGCTCCACTCTACTCTACCTTTACTGTGCTCAACTGTACTCTACCTCTACTCTGCTCTACTCTACTCTATCTCTACTGTGCTCCACTGTACTCTACCTCTACTGTACTCCACTGTAGTCTACCTCAACTATACTCCACTGTACTCTACCTCTACTGTGCTCCACTGTACTCTACCTCTACTGTGCTCTACTGTACTCTATCTCTACTGTGCTCCACTGTACTCTACCTCTACTGTACTCCACTGTACTCCACCTCTACAGTGCTCCACTGTACTCTACCTCTACTGTCCTCCACTGTACTCTACCTCTACTCTGCTCTACTGTACTCTATCTCTACTGTGCTCCACTGTACTCTACCTCTACTGTACTCCACTGTAGTCTACCTAAACTATACTCCACTGTACTCTACCTCCACTGTGCTCCACTGTACTCTACCTCAACTATACTCCACTGTACTCTATCTCTACTCTAATCCACTGTACTCTATCTCTACTCTACTCCACTCTACTCTATCTCTACTGTACTCCACTGTACTCTACCTCTACTCTACTCTACTGTACTCCACCTCTACTGTGCTCTACTGTACTCCACTGTACTCTAGCTCTACTGTGCTCCACTGTACTCTACCTCTACTGTACTCCACTGTACTCTACATCTACTGTGCTCCACTGTACTCTACCTCTACTGTACTCCACTGTACTCTACCTCTACTGTACTCCACTGTACTCTACCTCTACTGTACTCCACTGTATTCTACCTCTACTGTGCTCTACTGTACCCTACCTCTACTGTACTCCACTGTACTCTACCTCTACTGTACTGTACTGTTCTCTACCTCTACTATACTCTACTGTACTCCACCTCTACTGTGCTCCACTGTACTCCACTGTACTCTACCTCTACTGTGCTCCACTGCACTCTACCTCTACTGTACTCCACTGTACTCTATCTCTACTGTGCTCCACTGTACTCTACCTCTACTGTACTCCACTGTACTCTATCTCTACTGTTCTCCACTGTACTCTACCTCTACTGTGCTCCACTGTACTCCACTGTACTCTATCTCTACTGTGATCCACTGTACTCTACCTCTGCTGTGCTCCACTGTACTCTATCTCTACTCTACTCCACTGTACTCTATCTCTATTTTACTCCACTGTACTCTACCTCTAGTGTACTCTACTGTACTCCACCTCTACTGTGCTCCACTGTACTCCACTGTACTCTTCCTCTACTGTACTCCACTGTACTCTATCTCTACTGTGCTCCACTGTACTCTACCTCTACTGTGCTCTACTGTACTCTACTCTACTGTGCTCCACTGTACTCTATTTCTACTGTACCCCACTGTACTCTACCTCTACTGTGGTCCACTGTACTCTATCTCTACTCTACTCCACTGTACTCTATCTCTATTGTACTCCACTTTACTCTACCTCTACTGTACTCTACTGTACTCCACCTATAGTGTGCTCCACTGTACTCCACTGTACTCTTACTCTACTGTACTCCACTGTACTCTATCTCTACTGTGCTCCACTGTACTCTACCTCTACTGTGCTCTACTGTACTCTACTCTATTGTGCTCCAGTGTACTCTATTTCTACTGTACCCCACTGTACTCTACCTCTACTGTGCTCCACCGTACTCTACCTCTACTGTGCTCCACTGTACTCTTACTCTACTGTACTCCACTGTACTCTATCTCTACTGTGCTCCACTGTACTCTACCTCTACTGTGCTCTACTGTACTCTACTCTATTGTGCTCCACTGTACACTACCTCTACTGTACTCCACTGTACTCTACCTCTACTGTGCTCCACTGTACTCTACCTCTACTGTGCTCCACTGTACTCTACCTCTACTGTGCTCCACTGTGCTCTATATCTACTGTACTCCACTGTACTCTACCTCTACAGTGATCCACTGTGCTCTACCTCTACTGTACTCCACTGTACTCTACCTCTACTCTGCTCTACTGTGCTCTACCTATACTGTGCTCCACTGTACTCTACCTCTACTGTACTCCACTGTAGTCCACCTCAACTATACTCCACTGTACTCTACCTCTACTGTGCTCCACTGTACTCTACCTCTACTGTACTCCACTGTACTCTATCTCTACTGTACTCCACTGTAATCTATCTCTACTGTGCTCCACTGTACTATACCTCTACTGTGCTCCACTGTACTCCACTGTACTCTATCTCTACTGTGATCCACTGTACTCTACCTCTGCTGTGCTCCACTGTACTCTATCTCTACTCTACTCCACTGTACTCTACCTCTACTGTACTCCACTGTACTCTACCTCTACTGTACTCCACTCTACTCTACCTCTACTGTGCTCCACTGTACTCTACCTCTAATGTACTCCACTGTACTCTACCTCTACTGTACTCTTCTCTACTTCACCTCTAATGTGCTCCAATCTACTCTACCTCTACTGTACTCCACTGTACTCTACCTCTACTGTACTCCACTGTACTCTACCTCTACTATACTCCACTGCACTTATCTCTACTGTGTTCGACTGTACTCTATATCTACTTTACTCCACTGTACTCTATCTCTACTGTACTACACTGTACTCTTCCTCTACTGTGTTCCACTGTACTCTATCTCTACTGTGCTCTACTGTACTCTATCTTTACTGTGCTGTACTGTACTCTACCTTTACTATACTCCACTGTACTCTACCTCTACTGTGCTCCACTGTACTCTACCTCTACTGTGCTCCACTGTACTCTACCTCTACTGTGCTCCACTGTACTCTATCTCTACTGTACTCCACTGTACTCTACCTCTACTGTGCTCTACTGTACTCTACTCTATTGTGCTCCACTGTACTCTATTTATACTGTACCCCACTGTACTCTACCTCTACTGTGCTCCACTGTACTCTACCTCTACTATACTCCACTGCACTTATCTCTACTGTGTTTGACTGTACTCTATCTCTACTTTACTCCACTGTACTCTATCTCTACTGTACTACACTGTACTCTTCCTCTACTGTGCTCCACTGTACTCTATCTCTACTGTGCTCTACTGTACTCTACCTTTACTATACTCCACTGTACTCTACCTCTACTGTGCTCCACTGTACTCTACCTCTACTGTGCTCCACTGTACTCTACCTCTACTGTGCTCCACTGTACTCTATCTCTACTGTACTTCACTGTACTCTACCTCTGCTCTGCTCTACTGTACTCTATCTCTACTGTGCTCCACTGTACTCTACCTCTACTTTACTCCACTGTAGTCCACCTCAACTATACTCCACTGTACTCTACCTCTACTGTGCTCCACTGTACTCTACCTCTACTGTGCTCCACTGTACTCTACCTCTACTGTACTCCACTGTACTATACCTCTACTGTACTCCACTGTACTCTACCTCTACTGTACTCCACTGTATTCTACCTCTACTGTGCTCTACTGTACTCTACCTCTACTGTACTCCACTGTACTCTACCTCTACTGTACTGTACTGTTCTCTACCTCTACTGTACTCTACTGTACTCCACCTCTACTGTGCTCCACTGTACTCCACTGTACTCTACCTCTACTGTACTCCACTGTACTCTATCTCTACTGTTCTCCACTGTACTCTACCTCTACTGTGCTCCACTGTACTACACTGTACTCTATCTCTACTGTGATCCACTGTACTCTACCTCTGCTGTGCTCTACTTTACTCTATCTCTACTCTACTCCACTGTACTCTATCTCTATTGTACTCCACTGTACTCTACCTCTACTGTACTCTACTGTACTCCACCTCTACTGTGCTCCACTGTACTCCACTGTACTCTTCCTCTACTGTACTCCACTGTACTCTATCTCTACTGTGCTCCACTGTACTCCACCTCTAATGTGCTCTACTGTACTCTACTCTACTGTGCTCCACTGTACTCTATTTCTACTGTACCCCACTGTACTCTACCTCTACTGTGCTCCACTGTACTCTACCTCTACTGTGCTCCACTGTACACTACCTCTACTGTACTCCACTGTATTCTACCTCTACTGTGCTCCACTGTACTCTACCTCTACTGTGCTCCACTGTACTCTACCTCTACTGTGCTCCACTGTACTCTATCTCTACTGTACTCCACTGTACTCTACCTCTACAGTGCTCCACTGTGCTCTACCTCTACTGTACTCCACTGTACTCTACCTCTACTCTGCTCTACTGTTCTCTACCTCTACTGTACTCCACTGTACTCTACCTCTACTCTGCTCTACTGTACTCTATCTCTACTGTGCTCCACTGTACTCTACCTCTACTGCACTCCACTGTAGTCTACCTCAACTATACTCCACTGTACTCTACCTCTACTGTGCTCCACTGTAATCTACCTCTACTGTACTCCACTGTACTCTACCTCTACTATACTCCACTGTACTCTACCTCTACTGTGCTCCACTGTACTCTATCTCTACTGTACTCCACTGTACTCTACCTCTACAGTGATCCACTGTGCTCTACCTCTACTGTACTCCACTGTACTCTACCTCTACTCTGCTCTACTGTGCTCTACCTATACTGTACTTCACTGTACTCTACCTCTACTTTACTCCACTGTAGTCCACCTCAACTATACTCCACTGTACTATACCTCTACTGTGCTCCACTGTACTCTACCTCTACTGTGCTCCACTGTACTCTACCTCTACTCTACTCCACTGTACTATACCTCTACTGTACTCCACTGTACTCTACCTCTACTGTACTCCACTGTATTCTACCTCTACTGTGCTCTACTGTACTCTACCTCTACTGTACTCCACTGTACTCTACCTCTACTGTACTGTACGGTTCTCTACCTCTACTGTACTCTACTGTACTCTACCTCTACTGTGCTCCACTGTACTCCACTGTACTCTACCTCTACTGTACTCCACTGTACTCTATCTCTACTGTTCTCCACTGTACTCTACCTCTACTGTGCTCCACTGTACTACACTGTACTCTATCTCTACTGTGATCCACTGTACTCTACCTCTGCTGTGCTCCACTTTACTCTACCTCTACTCTACTCCACTGTACTCTATCTCTATTGTACTCCACTGTACTCTACCTCTACTGTACTCTACTATACTCTACCTCTACTGTTATCCAGTGTACTCTACCTCTACTCTGCTCTACTGTACTCTATCTCTACTGTGCTCCACTGTACTCTACCTATACTGTGCTCCACTGTACTCTACCTCTACTCTACTCCACTCTACTCTATCTCTACTGTACTCCACTGTACTCTACCTCTACTCTACTCTACTGTACTCTACCTCTACTGTGCTTCACTGTACTCCACTGTACTCTAGCTCTACTGTGCTCCACTGTACTCTACCTCTACTGTGCTCTACTGTACTCTATCTCTACTGTGCTCCACTGTACTCTACCTCTGCTGTACTCCACTGTACTCCACCTCTACAGTGCTCCACTGTACTCTACCTCTACTGTACTCCACTGTATTCTACCTCTACTCCGCTCTACTGTACTCTATCTCTACTGTGCTCTACTGTACTCTACCTCTATTATACTCCACTGTACTCTACCTCTACTGTGCTCCACTGTACTCTACCTCTACTGTGCTCCACTGTACACTACCTCTACTGTAGTCCACTGTACTCTACCTCTACTGTGCTCCACTCTACTCTACCTCTACTGTGCTCAGCTGTACTCTACCTCTACTGTACTCCACTGTACTCTACCTCTACTATACTCCACTGCACTTATCTCTACTGTGCTCCACTGTACTCTATCTCTACTGTAGTCCACTGTACTCTACCTCTACTATACTCTACTGTACTCCACCTCTACTGTACTCCACTGTAGTCTACCTCAACTATACTCCACTGTACTCTACCTCTACTGTGCTCCACTTTACTCTACCTCTACTCTGCTCTACTGTACTCTATCTCTACTGTACTCCACTATACTCTACCTCCACTGTACTCCACTGTACTCTAGCTCTACTGTGCTCCACTGTACTCTACCTCTACTGTACTCCACTGTACTCTACATCTACTGTGCTCCACTGTACTCTACCTCTACTGTACTCCACTGTACTCTACCTCTACTGTACTCCACTGTACTCTACCTCTACTGTACTCCACTGTATTCTACCTCTACTGTGCTCTACTGTACTCTACCTCTACTGTACTCCACTGTAATCTACCTCTACTGTACTGTACTGTTCTCTACCTCTACTGTACTCTACTGTACTCCACCTCTACTGTGCTCCACTGTACTCCACTGTACTCTACCTCTACTGTGCTCCACTGTACTCCACCTCTACTGTACTCCACTGTACTCTATCTCTACTGTGCTCCACTGTACTCTACCTCTACTGTACTCCACTGTACTCTATCTCTACTCTTCTCCACTGTACTCTACCTCTACTGTGCTCCACTGTACTCCACTGTACTCTATCTCTACTGTGATCCACTGTACTCTACCTCTGCTGTGCTCCACTGTACTCTATCTCTACTCTACTCCACTTTACTCTATCTCTATTTTACTCCACTGTACTCTACCTCTACTGTACTCTACTGTACTCCACCTCTACTGTGCTCCACTCTACTCCACTGTACTCTTCCTCTACTGTACTCCACTGTACTCTATCTCTACTGTGCTCCACTGTACTCTACCTTTACTGTGCTCTACTGTACTCTACTCTACTGTGCTCCACTGTACTCTATTTCTACTGTACCCCACTGTACTCCAACTCTACTGTGCTCCACTGTACTCTACCTCTACTGTGCTCCACTGTACACTACCTCTACTGTACTCCACTGTACTCTACCTCTACTGTGCTCCACTGTACTCTACCTCTACTGTACTCCACTGTACTCTACCTCTACTGTACTCCACTGTATTCTACCTCTACTGTGCTCTACTGTACTCTACCTCTACTGTACTCCACTGTAATCTACCTCTACTGTACTGTACTGTTCTCTACCTCTACTGTACTCTACTGTACTACACCTCTACTGTGCTCCACTGTACTCCACTGTACTCTACCTCTACTGTGCTCCACTGTACTCCACCTCTACTGTACTCCACTGTACTCTATCTCTACTGTGCTCCACTGTACTCTACCTCTACTGTACTCCACTGTACTCTATCTCTACTCTTCTCCACTTTACTCTACCTCTACTGTGCTCCACTGTACTCCACTGTACTCTATCTCTACTGTGATCCACTGTACTCTACCTCTGCTGTGCTCCACTGTACTCTATCTCTACTCTACTCCACTTTACTCTATCTCTATTTTACTCCACTGTACTCTACCTCTACTGTACTCTACTGTACTCCACCTCTACTGTGCTCCACTCTACTCCACTGTACTCTTCCTCTACTGTACTCCACTGTACTCTATCTCTACTGTGCTCCACTGTACTCTACCTTTACTGTGCTCTACTGTACTCTACTCTACTGTGCTCCACTGTACTCTATTTCTACTGTACCCCACTGTACTCCAACTCTACTGTGCTCCACTGTACTCTACCTCTACTGTGCTCCACTGTACACTACCTCTACTGTACTCCACTGTACTCTACCTCTACTGTGCTCCACTGTACTCTACCTCTACTGTACTCCACTGTACTCTACCTCTACAGTGCTCCACTCTGCTCTACCTCTACTCTAATCCAATGTACTCTACCTCTACTCTGCTCTACTGTACTCTACCTCTACTGTACTCCACTGTACTCTACCTCTACTATACTCCACTGTACTCTACCTCTACTGTGCTCCACTGTCCTCTACCTCTAATATGCTCCACTCTACTCTACCTTTACTGTGCTCAACTGTACTCTACCTCTACTCTGCTCTACTCTACTCTATCTCTACTGTGCTCCACTGTACTCTACCTCTACTGTACTCCACTGTAGTCTACCTCAACTATACTCCACTGTACTCTACCTCTACTGTGCTCCACTGTACTCTACCTCTACTGTGCTCTACTGTACTCTATCTCTACTGTGCTCCACTGTACTCTACCTCTACTGTACTCCACTGTACTCCACCTCTACAGTGCTCCACTGTACTCTACCTCTACTGTCCTCCACTGTACTCTACCTCTACTCTGCTCTACTGTACTCTATCTCTACTGTGCTCCACTGTACTCTACCTCTACTGTACTCCACTGTAGTCTACCTAAACTATACTCCACTGTACTCTACCTCCACTGTGCTCCACTGTACTCTACCTCAACTATACTCCACTGTACTCTATCTCTACTCTAATCCACTGTACTCTATCTCTACTCTACTCCACTCTACTCTATCTCTACTGTACTCCACTGTACTCTACCTCTACTCTACTCTACTGTACTCCACCTCTACTGTGCTCTACTGTACTCCACTGTACTCTAGCTCTACTGTGCTCCACTGTACTCTACCTCTACTGTACTCCACTGTACTCTACATCTACTGTGCTCCACTGTACTCTACCTCTACTGTACTCCACTGTACTCTACCTCTACTGTACTCCACTGTACTCTACCTCTACTGTACTCCACTGTATTCTACCTCTACTGTGCTCTACTGTACCCTACCTCTACTGTACTCCACTGTACTCTACCTCTACTGTACTGTACTGTTCTCTACCTCTACTATACTCTACTGTACTCCACCTCTACTGTGCTCCACTCTACTCCACTGTACTCTACCTCTACTGTGCTCCACTGCACTCTACCTCTACTGTACTCCACTGTACTCTATCTCTACTGTGCTCCACTGTACTCTACCTCTACTGTACTCCACTGTACTCTATCTCTACTGTTCTCCACTGTACTCTACCTCTACTGTGCTCCACTGTACTCCACTGTACTCTATCTCTACTGTGATCCACTGTACTCTACCTCTGCTGTGCTCCACTGTACTCTATCTCTACTCTACTCCACTGTACTCTATCTCTATTTTACTCCACTGTACTCTACCTCTAGTGTACTCTACTGTACTCCACCTCTACTGTGCTCCACTGTACTCCACTGTACTCTTCCTCTACTGTACTCCACTGTACTCTATCTCTACTGTGCTCCACTGTACTCTACCTCTACTGTGCTCTACTGTACTCTACTCTACTGTGCTCCACTGTACTCTATTTCTACTGTACCCCACTGTACTCTAGCTCTACTGTGCTCCACTGTACTCTACCTCTACTGTACTCCACTGTACTCTACATCTACTGTGCTCCACTGTACTCTACCTCTACTGTACTCCACTGTACTCTACCTCTACTGTACTCCACTGTACTCTACCTCTACTGTACTCCACTGTATTCTACCTCTACTGTGCTCTACTGTACCCTACCTCTACTGTACTCCACTGTACTCTACCTCTACTGTACTGTACTGTTCTCTACCTCTACTATACTCTACTGTACTCCACCTCTACTGTGCTCCACTGTACTCCACTGTACTCTACCTCTACTGTGCTCCACTGCACTCTACCTCTACTGTACTCCACTGTACTCTATCTCTACTGTGCTCCACTGTACTCTACCTCTACTGTACTCCACTGTACTCTATCTCTACTGTTCTCCACTGTACTCTACCTCTACTGTGCTCCACTGTACTCCACTGTACTCTATCTCTACTGTGATCCACTGTACTCTACCTCTGCTGTGCTCCACTGTACTCTATCTCTACTCTACTCCACTGTACTCTATCTCTATTTTACTCCACTGTACTCTACCTCTAGTGTACTCTACTGTACTCCACCTCTACTGTGCTCCACTGTACTCCACTGTACTCTTCCTCTACTGTACTCCACTGTACTCTATCTCTACTGTGCTCCACTGTACTCTACCTCTACTGTGCTCTACTGTACTCTACTCTACTGTGCTCCACTGTACTCTATTTCTACTGTACCCCACTGTACTCTACCTCTACTGTGGTCCACTGTACTCTATCTCTACTCTACTCCACTGTACTCTATCTCTATTGTACTCCACTTTACTCTACCTCTACTGTACTCTACTGTACTCCACCTATAGTGTGCTCCACTGTACTCCACTGTACTCTTACTCTACTGTACTCCACTGTACTCTATCTCTACTGTGCTCCACTGTACTCTACCTCTACTGTGCTCTACTGTACTCTACTCTATTGTGCTCCAGTGTACTCTATTTCTACTGTACCCCACTGTACTCTACCTCTACTGTGCTCCACCGTACTCTACCTCTACTGTGCTCCACTGTACACTACCTCTACTGTACTCCACTGTACTCTACCTCTACTGTGCTCCACTGTACTCTACCTCTACTGTGCTCCACTGTACTCTACCTCTACTGTGCTCCACTGTGCTCTATATCTACTGTACTCCACTGTACTCTACCTCTACAGTGATCCACTGTGCTCTACCTCTACTGTACTCCACTGTACTCTACCTCTACTCTGCTCTACTGTGCTCTACCTATACTGTGCTCCACTGTACTCTACCTCTACTGTACTCCACTGTAGTCCACCTCAACTATACTCCACTGTACTCTACCTCTACTGTGCTCCACTGTACTCTACCTCTACTGTACTCCACTGTACTCTATCTCTACTGTACTCCACTGTAATCTATCTCTACTGTGCTCCACTGTACTATACCTCTACTGTGCTCCACTGTACTCCACTGTACTCTATCTCTACTGTGATCCACTGTACTCTACCTCTGCTGTGCTCCACTGTACTCTATCTCTACTCTACTCCACTGTACTCTACCTCTACTGTACTCCACTGTACTCTACCTCTACTGTACTCCACTCTACTCTACCTCTACTCTGCTCCACTGTACTCTACCTCTAATGTACTCCACTGTACTCTACCTCTACTGTACTCTTCTCTACTCCACCTCTAATGTGCTCCACTCTACTCTACCTCTACTGTACTGCACTGTACTCTACCTCTACTGTACTCCACTGTACTCTACCTCCACTATACTCCACTGCACTTATCTCTACTGTGTTCGACTGTACTCTATCTCTACTTTACTCCACTGTACTCTATCTCTACTGTACTACACTGTACTCTTCATCTACTGTGCTCCACTGTACTCTATCTCTACTGTGCTCTACTGTACTCTATCTTTACTGTAATCTACTGTACTCTACCTCTACTATACTCCACTGTACTCTACCTCTACTGTGCTCCACTGTACTCTACCTCTACTGTGCTCCACTGTACTCTACCTCTACTGTGCTCCACTGTACACTACCTCTACTGTATTCCACTGTACTCTACCTCTACTGTGCTCCACTCTACTCTACCTCTACTGTGCTCCACTGTACTCTAACTCTACTGTGCTCCACTGTACTCTATCTCTACTGTACTCCACCGTACTGTACCTCTACTGTGCTCTACTGTACTCTACTCTATTGTGCTCCACTGTACTCTATTTCTACTGTACCCCACTGTACTCTACCTCTACTGTGCTCCACTGTACTCTACCTCTACTGTGCTCCACTGTACACTACCTCTACTGTACTCCACTGTACTCTACCTCTACTGTGGTCCACTGTACTCTACCTCTACTGTGCTCCACTGTACTCTACCTCTACTGTGCTCCACTGTACTCTATCTCTACTGTACTCCACTGTACTCTACCTTTACAGTGATCCACTGTGCTCTACCTCTACTGTACTCCACTGTACTCTACCTCTACTCTGCTCTACTGTGCTCTACCTATACTGTACTTCACTGTACTCTACCTCTACTTTACTCCACTGTAGTCCACCTCAACTATACTCCACTGTACTCTACCTCTACTGTGCTCCACTGTACTCTACCTCTACTGTGCTCCACTGTACTCTACCTCTACTGTACTCCACTGTACTATACCTCTACTGTACTCCACTGTACTCTACCTCTACTGTACTCCACTGTATTCTACCTCTACTGTGCTCTACTGTACTCTACCTCTACTGTACTCCACTGTACTCTACCTCTACTGTACTGTACGGTTCTCTACCTCTACTGTACTCTACTGTACTCCACCTCTACTGTGCTCCACTGTACTCCACTGTACTCTACCTCTACTGTACTCCACTGTACTCTATCTCTACTGTTCTCCACTGTACTCTACCTCTACTGTGCTCCACTGTACTACACTGTACTCTATCTCTACTGTGATCCACTGTACTCTACCTCTGCTGTGCTCCACTTTACTCTATCTCTTCTCTACTCAACTGTACTCTATCTCTATTGTACTCCACTGTACTCTACCTCTACTGTACTCTACTGTACTCCACCTCTACTGTGCTCCACTGTACTCCACTGTACTCTTCCTCTACTGTACTCCACTGTACTCTATCTCTACTGTGCTCCACTGTACTCTACCTCTAATGTGCTCTACTGTACTCTACTCTACTGTGCTCCACTGTACTCTACCTCTACTGTACTCCACTGTACTCCACCTCTACAGTGTTCTACTGTACTCTACCTCTACTGTACTCCACTGTACTCTACCTCTACTCTGCTCTACTGTACTCTATCTCTACTGTGCTCCACTGTACTCTACCTCTACTGTACTCCACTGTAGTCTACCTCAACTATACTCCACTGTACTCTACCTCTACTGTGCTCCACTGTACTCTACCTCAACTATACTCCACTGTACTTTTTCTCTACTCTAATCCACTGTACTCTATCTCTACTCTACTCCACTCTACTCTATCTCTACTGTACTCCACTGTACTCTACCTCTAATCTACTCTACTGTACTCCACCTCTACTGTGCTCCACTGTACTCCACTGTACTCTAGCTCTACTGTGCTCCACTGTACTCTACCTCTACAGTGCTCTACTGTAGTCTATCTCTACTGTGCTCCACTGTACTCTACCTCTACTGTACTCCACTGTACTCCAACTCTACAGTGCTCCACTGTACTCTACCTCTACTCTGCTCTACTGTACTCTATCTCTACTGTGCTCTACTGTACTCTACCTCTATTATACTCCACTGTACTCTACCTCTATTGTGCCCCACTGTACTCTACCTCTACTGTGCTCCACTGTACACTACCTCTACTGTAGTCCACTGTACTCTACCTCTACTGTGCTCCACTCTACTCTACCTCTACTGTAGTCCACTGTACTCTACCTCTACTGTGCTCCACTCTACTCTACCTCTACTGTGCTCAGCTGTACTCTACCTCTACTGTACTCCACTGTACTCTACCTCTACTATACTCCACTGCAATTATCTCTACTTTGCTCCACTGTACTCTATCTCTACTGTAGTCCACTGTACTCTACCTCTACTATACTCTACTGTACTCCACCTCTACTCTACTCCACTGTAGTCTACCTCAACTATACTCCACGCTACTCTACCTCTACTATACTCCACTGTATTCTACCTCTACTCTGCTCTACTGTACTCTATCTCTACTGTGCTCTACTGTACTCTACCTCTATTATACTCCACTGTACTCTACCTCTATTGTGCTCCACTGTACTCTACCTCTACTGTGCTCCACTGTACACTACCTCTACTGTAGTCCACTGTACTCTACCTCTACTGTGCTCCACTCTACTCTACCTCTACTGTGCTCAGCTGTACTCTACCTCTACTGTACTCCACTGTACTCAACCTCTACTATACTCCACTGCACTTATCTCTACTGTGCTCCAATGTACTCTATCTCTACTATAGTCCACTGTACTCTACCTCTACTATACTCTACTGTACTCCACCTCTACTCTACTCCACTGTAGTCTACCTCACCTATACTCCACTCTACTCTACCTCTACTGTGCTCCACTGTACTCTACCTCTACTCTGCTCTACTGTACTCTATCTCTACTGTACTCCACTATACTCTACCTCCACTGTACTCCACTCTACTCTAGCTCTACTGTGCTCCACTGTACTCTACCTCTACTGTACTCCACTGTACTCTACCTCTACTGTACTCCACTGTACTCTACCTCTATTGTACTCCACTGTACTCTACCTCTACTGTACTCTACTGTACTCCACCTCTAGTGTGCTCCACTGTACTCCACTGTACTCTTACTCTACTGTACTCCACTGTACTCTATCTCTACTGTGCTCCACTGTACTCTACCTCTACTGTGCTCTACTGTACTCTACTCTATTGTGCTCCACTGTACTCTATTTCTACTGTAACCCACTGTACTCTACCTCTACTGTGCTCCACTGTACTCTACCTCTACTGTGCTCCACTGTACACTACCTCTACTGTACTCCACTGTACTCTACCTCTACTGTGCTCCACTGTACTCTACCTCTACTGTGCTCCACTGTACTCTACCTCTACTGTGCTCCACTGTGCTCTATCTCTACTGTACTCCACTGTACTCTACCTCTACAGTGATCCACTGTGCTCTACCTCTACTGTACTCCACTGTACTCTACCTCTACTCTGCTCTACTGTCCTCTACCTATACTGTGCTCCACTGTACTCTACCTCTACTGTACTCCACTGTAGTCCACCTCAACTATACTCCACTGTACTCTACCTCTACTGTGCTCCACTGTACTCTACCTCTACTGTACTCCACTGTACTCTATCTCTACTGTACTCCACTGTAATCTATCTCTACTGTGCTCCACTGTACTATACCTCTACTGTGCTCCACTGTACTCCACTGTACTCTATCTCTACTGTGATCCACTGTACTCTACCTCTGCTGTGCTCCACTGTACTCTATCTCTACTCTACTCCACTGTACTCTACCTCTACTGTACTCCACTGTACTCTACCTCTACTGTACTCCACTCTACTCTACCTCTATTCTGCTCCACTGTACTCTACCTCTAATGTACTCCACTGTACTCTACCTCTACTGTACTCTTCTCTACTCCACCTCTAATGTGCTCCACTCTACTCTACCTCTACTGTACTCCACTGTACTCTACCTCTACTGTACTCCACTGTACTCTACCTCTACTATACTCCACTGCACTTATCTCTACTGTGTTCGACTGTACTCTATCTCTACTTTACTCCACTGTACTCTATCTCTACTGTACTACACTGTACTCTTCCTCTACTGTGCTCCACTGTACTCTATCTCTACTGTGCTCTACTGTACTCTATCTTTACTGTGCTCTACTGTACTCTACCTCTACTATACTCCACTGTACTCTAACTCTACTGTGCTCCACTGTACTCTACCTCTACTGTGCTCCACTTTAATCTACCTCTACTATGCTCCATTGTACTCTACCTCTACTGTGCTCTCTGTACTCTATCTCTACTGTACTCCACTGTACTCTACCTCTACTGTGCTCTACTGTACTCTACTCTATTGTGCTCCACTCTACTCTATTTCTACTGTACCCCACTGTACTCTACCTCTACTGTGCTCCACTGTACTCTACCTCTACTCTGCTCCACTGTACACTACCTCTACTGTACTCCACTGTACTCTACCTCTACTGTGCTCCACTGTACTCTACCTCTACTGTGCTCCACTGTACTCTACCTCTACTGTGCTCCACTGTACTCTATCTCTACTGTACTCCACTGTACTCTACCTCTACAGTGATCCACTGTGCTCTACCTCTACTGTACTCCACTGTACTCTACCTCTACTCTGCTCTACTGTGCTCTACCTATACTGTACTTCACTGTACTCTACCTCTACTTTACTCCACTGTAGTCCACCTCAACTATACTCCACTGTACTCTACCTCTACTGTGCTCCACTGTACTCTACCTCTACTGTACTCCACTGTATTCTACCTCTACTGTGCTCTACTGTACTCTACCTCTACTGTACTCCACTGTACTCTACCTCTACTGTACTGTACGGTTCTCTACCTCTACTGTACTCTACTGTACTCTACCTCTACTGTGCTCCACTGTACTCCACTGTACTCTACCTCTACTGTTCTCCACTGTACTCTACCTCTACTCTGCTCCACTGTACTACACTGTACTCTATCTCTACTGTGATCCACTGTACTCTACCTCTGCTGTGCTCCACTTTACTCTATCTCTACTCTACTCCACTGTACTCTATCTCTATTGTACTCCACTGTACTCTACCTCTACTGTACTCTACTGTACTCCACCTCTACTGTGCTCCACTGTACTCCACTGTACTCTATCTCTACTGTGCTCCACTGTACTCTACCTCTAATGTGCTCTACTGTACTCTACTCTACTGTGCTCCACTGTACTCTATTTCTACTGTACCCCACTGTACTCTACCTCTACTGTGCTCCACTGTACTCTACCTCTACTGTGCTCCACTGTACACTACCTCTACTGTACTCCACTGTACTCTACCTCTACTGTGCTCCACTGTACTCTACCTCTACTGTGCTCCACTGTACTCTACCTCTACTGTGCTCCACTGTACTCTATCTCTACTGTACTCCACTGTACTCTACCTCTACAGTGCTCCACTGTGCTCTACCTCTACTTTACTCCACTGTACTCTACCTCTACTCTGCTCTACTGTTCTCTACCTCTACTGTACTCCACTGTACTCTACCTCTACTCTGCTCTACTCTACTCTATCTATACTGTGCTCCACTGTACTCTACCTCTACTGCACTCCACTGTAGTCTACCTCAACTATACTCCACTGTACTCTACTTCTACTGTGCTCCACTGTAATATACCTCTACTGTACTCCACTGTACTCTACCTCTACTATACTCCACTGTACTCTACCTCTACTGTGCTCTACTGTACTCTATCTCTACTATGCTCCATTGTACTCTACCTCTACTGTACTCCACTGTACTCTACCTCTACTCTGCTCTATTTTATTCTATCTCTACTGTGCTCCACTGTACTCTACCTCTACTGTACTCCACTGTACTCCACCTCTACAGTGTTCTACTGTACTCTACCTCTACTGTACTCCACTGTACTCTACCTCTACTCTGCTCTACTGTACTCTATCTCTACTGTGCTCCACTGTACTCTACCTCTACTGTACTCCACTGTAGTCTACCTCAACTATACTCCACTGTACTCTACCTCTACTGTGCTCCACTGTACTCTACCTCAACTATACTCCACTGTACTCTATCTCTACTCTAATCCACTGTACTCTATCTCTACTCTACTCCACTCTACTCTATCTCTACTGTACTCCACTGTACTCTACCTCTACTCTACTCTACTGTACTCCACCTCTACTGTGCTCCACTGTACTCCACTGTACTCTAGCTCTACTGTGCTCCACTGTACTCTACCTCTACTGTGCTCTACTGTAGTCTATCTCTACTGTGCTCCACTGTACTCTACCTCTACTGTACTCCACTGTACTCCAACTCTACAGTGCTCCACTGTACTCTACCTCTACTCTGCTCTACTGTACTCTATCTCTACTGTGCTCTACTGTACTCTACCTCTATTATACTCCACTGTACTCTACCTCTATTGTGCCCCACTGTACTCTACCTCTACTGTGCTCCACTGTACACTACCTCTACTGTAGTCCACTGTACTCTACCTCTACTGTGCTCCACTCTACTCTACCTCTACTGTGCTCAGCTGTACTCTACCTCTACTGTACTCCACTGTACTCTACCTCTACTATACTCCACTGCAATTATCTCTACTTTGCTCCACTGTACTCTATCTCTACTGTAGTCCACTGTACTCTACCTCTACTATACTCTACTGTACTCCACCTCTACTCTACTCCACTGTAGTCTACCTCAACTATACTCCACTCTACTCTACCTCTACTGTGCTCCACTGTACTCTACCTCTACTCTGCTCTACTGTACTCTATCTCTACTGTACTCCACTATACTCTACCTCCACTGTACTCCACTGTACTCTAGCTCTACTGTGCTCCACTGTACTCTACCTCTACTGTACTCCACTGTACTCTACATCTACTGTGCTCCACTGTACTCTACCTCTACTGTACTCCACTGTACTCTACCTCTACTGTACTCCACTGTACTCTACCTCTACTGTACTCCACTGTATTCTACCTCTACTCTGCTCTACTGTACTCTATCTCTACTGTGCTCCACTGTACTCTACCTCTACTGCACTCCACTGTAGTCTACCTCAACTATACTCCACTGTAATCTATCTCTACTGTGCTCCACTGTACTATACCTCTACTGTGCTCCACTGTACTCCACTGTACTCTATCTCTACTGTGATCCACTGTACTCTACCTCTGCTGTGCTCCACTGTACTCTATCTCTACTCTACTCCACTGTACTCTACCTCTACTGTACTACACTGTACTCTACCTCTACTGTACTCCACTCTACTCTACCTCTATTCTGGTCCACTGTACTCTACCTCTAATGTACTCCACTGTACTCTACCTCTACTGTACTCTTCTCTACTCCACCTCTAATGTGCTCCACTCTACTCTACCTCTACTGTACTCCACTGTACTCTACCTCTACTGTACTCCACTGTACTCTACCTCTACTATACTCCACTGCACTTATCTCTACTGTGTTCGACTGTACTCTATCTCTACTTTACACCACTGTACTCTATCTCTACTGTACTACACTGTACTCTTCCTCTACTGTGCTCCACTGTACTCTATCTCTACTGTGCTCTACTGTACTCTATCTTTACTGTGCTCTACTGTACTCTACCTCTACTATACTCCACTGTACTCTAACTCTACTGTGCTCCACTGTACTCTACCTCTACTGTGCTCCACTGTACACTACCTCTACTGTATTCCACTGTACTCTACCTCTACTGTGCTCCACTCTACTCTACCTCTACTATGCTCCACTGTACTCTACCTCTACTGTGCTCTCTGTACTCTATCTCTACTGTACTCCATTGTACTCTACCTCTACTGTGCTCTACTGTACTCTACTCTATTGTGCTCCACTCTACTCTATTTCTACTGTACCCCACTGTACTCTACCTCTACTGTGCTCCACTGTACTCTACCTCTACTCTGCTCCACTGTACACTACCTCTACTGTACTCCACTGTACTCTACCTCTACTGTGCTCCACTGTACTCTACCTCTACTGTGCTCCACTGTACTCTACCTCTACTGTGCTCCACTGTACTCTATCTCTACTGTACTCCACTGTACTCTACCTCTACAGTGATCCACTGTGCTCTACCTCTACTGTACTCCACTGTACTCTACCTCTACTCTGCTCTACTGTGCTCTACCTATACTGTACTTCACTGTACTCTACCTCTACTTTACTCCACTGTAGTCCACCTCAACTATACTCCACTGTACTCTACCTCTACTGTGCTCCACTGTACTCTACCTCTACTGTACTCCACTGTATTCTACCTCTACTGTGCTCTACTGTACTCTACCTCTACTGTACTCCACTGTACTCTACCTCTACTGTACTGTACGGTTCTCTACCTCTACTGTACTCTACTGTACTCTACCTCTACTGTGCTCCACTGTACTCCACTGTACTCTACCTCTACTGTACTCCACTGTACTCTATCTCTACTGTTCTCCACTGTACTCTACCTCTACTGTGCTCCACTGTACTACACTGTACTCTATCTCTACTGTGATCCACTGTACTCTACCTCTGCTGTGCTCCACTTTACTCTATCTCTACTCTACTCCACTGTACTCTATCTCTATTGTACTCCACTGTACTCTACCTCTACTGTACTCTACTGTACTCCACCTCTACTGTGCTCCACTGTACTCCACTGTACTCTATCTCTACTGTGCTCCACTGTACTCTACCTCTAATGTGCTCTACTGTACTCTACTCTACTGTGCTCCACTGTACTCTATTTCTACTGTACCCCACTGTACTCTACCTCTACTGTGCTCCACTGTACTCTACCTCTACTTTGCTCCACTGTACACTACCTCTACTGTACTCCACTGTACTCTACCTCTACTGTGCTCCACTGTACTCTACCTCTACTGTGCTCCACTGTACTCTACCTCTACTGTGCTCCACTGTACTCTATCTCTACTGTACTCCACTGTACTCTACCTCTACAGTGCTCCACTGTGCTCTACCTCTACTGTACTCCACTGTACTCTACCTCTACTCTGCTCTACTGTTCTCTACCTCTACTGTACTCCACTGTACTCTACCTCTACTCTGCTCTACTCTACTCTATCTATACTGTGCTCCACTGTACTCTACCTCTACTGCACTCCACTGTAGTCTACCTCAACTATACTCCACTGTACTCTACTTCTACTGTGCTCCACTGTAATCTACCTCTACTGTACTCCACTGTACTCTACCTCTACTATACTCCACTGTACTCTACCTCTACTGTGCTCTACTGTACTCTATCTCTACTATGCTCCAT
Source organism: Tiaroga cobitis (assembly GCA_030578255.1). NCBI lineage: Eukaryota > Metazoa > Chordata > Actinopteri > Cypriniformes > Leuciscidae > Tiaroga > Tiaroga cobitis. Next base: position 529,155 of record JAROOI010000042.1, on the reverse strand, counting down.
TGTACTCTACCTCTACTGTACTCCACTGTACTCTACCTCTACTCTGCTCTATTTTACTCTATCTCTACTGTGCTCCACTGTACTCTACCTCTACTGTACTCCACTGTACTCCACCTCTACAGTGTTCTACTGTACTCTACCTCTACTGTACTCCACTGTACTCTACCTCTACTCTGCTCTACTGTACTCTATCTCTACTGTGCTCCACTGTACTCTACCTCTACTGTACTCCACTGTAGTCTACCTCAACTATACTCCACTGTACTCTACCTCTACTGTGCTCCACTGTACTCTACCTCAACTATACTCCACTGTACTCTATCTCTACTCTAATCCACTGTACTCTATCTCTACTCTACTCCACTCTACTCTATCTCTACTGTACTCCACTGTACTCTACCTCTACTCTACTCTACTGTACTCCACCTCTACTGTGCTCCACTGTACTCCACTGTACTCTAGCTCTACTGTGCTCCACTGTACTCTACCTCTACTGTGCTCTACTGTAGTCTATCTCTACTGTGCTCCACTGTACTCTACCTCTACTGTACTCCACTGTACTCCAACTCTACAGTGCTCCACTGTACTCTACCTCTACTCTGCTCTACTGTACTCTATCTCTACTGTGCTCTACTGTACTCTACCTCTATTATACTCCACTGTACTCTACCTCTATTGTGCCCCACTGTACTCTACCTCTACTGTGCTCCACTGTACACTACCTCTACTGTAGTCCACTGTACTCTACCTCTACTGTGCTCCACTCTACTCTACCTCTACTGTGCTCAGCTGTACTCTACCTCTACTGTACTCCACTGTACTCTACCTCTACTATACTCCACTGCACTTATCTCTACTTTGCTCCACTGTACTCTATCTCTACTGTAGTCCACTGTACTCTACCTCTACTATACTCTACTGTACTCCACCTCTACTCTACTCCACTGTAGTCTACCTCAACTATACTCCACTCTACTCTACCTCTACTGTGCTCCACTGTACTCTACCTCTACTCTGCTCTACTGTACTCTATCTCTACTGTACTCCACTATACTCTACCTCCACTGTACTCCACTGTACTCTAGCTCTACTGTGCTCCACTGTACTCTACCTCTACTGTACTCCACTGTACTCTACATCTACTGTGCTCCACTGTACTCTAGCTCTACTGTACTCCACTGTACTCTACCTCTACTGTACTCCACTGTACTCTACCTCTACTGTACTCCACTGTATTCTACCTCTACTCTGCTCTACTGTACTCTATCTCTACTGTGCTCCACTGTACTCTACCTCTACTGCACTCCACTGTAGTCTACCTCAACTATACTCCACTGTACTCTACCTCTACTGTGCTCTACTGTACTCTATATCTACTATGCTCCATTGTACTCTACCTCTACTGTACTCCACTGTACTCTACCTCTACTCTGCTCTATTTTACTCTATCTTTACTGTGCTCCACTGTACTCTACCTCTACTGTACTCCACTGTACTCCACCTCTACAGTGTTCTACTGTACTCTACCTCTACTGTACTCCACTGTACTCTACCTCTACTCTGCTCTACTGTACTCTATCTCTACTGTGCTCCACTGTACTCTACCTCTACTGTACTCCACTGTAGTCTACCTCAACTATACTCCACTGTACTCTACCTCTACTGTGCTCCACTGTACTCTACCTCAACTATACTCCACTGTACTCTATCTCTACTCTAATCCACTGTACTCTATCTCTACTCTACTCCACTCTACTCTATCTCTACTGTACTCCACTGTACTCTACCTCTACTCTACTCTACTGTACTCCACCTCTACTGTGCTCCACTGTACTCCACTGTACTCTAGCTCTACTGTGCTCCACTGTACTCTACCTCTACTGTGCTCTACTGTAGTCTATCTCTACTGTGCTCCACTGTACTCTACCTCTACTGTACTCCACTGTACTCCACCTCTACAGTGCTCCACTGTACTCTACCTCTACTGTACTCCACTGTATTCTACCTCTACTCTGCTCTACTGTACTCTATCTCTACTGTGCTCTACTGTACTCTACCTCTATTATACTCCACTGTACTCTACCTCTATTGTGCTCCACTGTACTCTACCTCTCCTGTGCTCCACTGTACACTACCTCTACTATACTCCACTGCACTTATCTCTACTGTGCTCCACTGTACTCTATCTCTACTGTAGTCCACTGTACTCTACCTCTACTATACTCTACTGTACACCACCTCTACTCTACTCCACTGTAGTCTACCTCAACTATACTCCACTCTACTCTACCTCTACTGTGCTCCACTGTACTCTACGTCTACTCTGCTCTATTGTACTCTATCTCTACTGTACTCCACTATACTCTACCTCCACTGTACTCCACTGTACTCTAGCTCTACTGTGCTCCACTGTACTCTACCTCTACTGTACTCCACTGTACTCTACATCTACTGTGCTCCACTGTACTCTACCTCTACTGTACTCCACTGTACTCTACCTCTACTGTACTCAAATGTACTCTACCTCTACTGTACTCCACTGTATTCTACCTCTACTGTGCTCTACTGTACTCTACCTCTACTGTACTCCACTGTAATCTACCTCTACTGTACTGTACTGTTCTCTACCTCTACTGTACTCTACTGTACTCCACCTCTACTGTGCTCCACTCTACTCCACTGTACTCTACCTCTACTGTGCTCCACTGTACTCTACCTCTACTGTACTCCACTGTACTCTATCTCTACTGTGCTCCACTGTACTCTACCTCTAATGTGCTCTACTGTACTCTACTCTACTGTGCTCCACTGTACTCTATTTCTACTGTACCCCACTGTACTCTACCTCTACTGTGCTCCACTGTACTCTACCTCTACTGTGCTCCACTCTACACTACCTCTACTGTACTCCACTGTACTCTACCTCTACTGTGCTCCACTGTACTCTACCTCTACTGTGCTCCACTGTACTCTACCTCTATTGTGCTCCACTGTACTCTATCTCTACTGTACTCCACTGTACTCTACCTCTACAGTGCTCCACTGTGCTCTACCTCTACTGTACTCCACTGTACTCTACCTCTACTCTGCTCTACTGTTCTCTACCTCTACTGTACTCCACTGTACTCTACCTCTACTCTGCTCTACTGTACTCTATCTCTACTGTGCTCCACTGTACTCTACCTCTACTGCACTCCACTGTAGTCTACCTCAACTATACTCCACTGTACTCTACCTCTACTGTGCTCTACTGTACTCTATCTCTACTATGCTCCATTGTACTCTACCTCTACTGTACTCCACTGTATTCTACCTCTACTCTGCTCTACTGTACTCTATCTCTACTGTGCTCTACTGTACTCTACCTCTATTATACTCCACTGTACTCTACCTCTATTGTGCTCCACTGTACTCTACCTCTCCTGTGCTCCACTGTACACTACCTCTACTGTAGTCCACTGTACTCTACCTCTACTGTGCTCCACTCTACTCTACCTCTACTGTGCTCAGCTGTACTCTACCTCTACTGTACTCCACTGTACTCTACCTCTACTATACTCCACTGCACTTATCTCTACTGTGCTCCACTGTACTCTATCTCTACTGTAGTCCACTGTACTCTACCTCTACTATACTCTACTGTACACCACCTCTACTCTACTCCACTGTAGTCTACCTCAACTATACTCCACTCTACTCTACCTCTACTGTGCTCCACTGTACTCTACGTCTACTCTGCTCTATTGTACTCTATCTCTACTGTACTCCACTATACTCTACCTCCACTGTACTCCACTGTACTCTAGCTCTACTGTGCTCCACTGTACTCTACCTCTACTGTACTCCACTGTACTCTACATCTACTGTGCTCCACTGTACTCTACCTCTACTGTACTCCACTGTACTCTACCTCTACTGTACTCCACTGTACTCTACCTCTACTGTACTCCACTGTATTCTACCTCTACTGTGCTCTACTGTACTCTACCTCTACTGTACTCCACTGTAATCTACCTCTACTGTACTGTACTGTTTTCTACCTCTACTGTACTCTACTGTACTCCACCTCTACTGTGCTCCACTCTACTCCACTGTACTCTACCTCTACTGTGCTCCACTGTACTCTACCTCTACTGTACTCCACTGTACTCTATCTCTACTGTGCTCCACTGTACTCTACCTCTAATGTGCTCTACTGTACTCTACTCTACTGTGCTCCACTGTACTCTATTTCTACTGTACCCCACTGTACTCTACCTCTACTGTGCTCCACTGTACTCTACCTCTACTGTGCTCCACTCTACACTACCTCTACTGTACTCCACTGTACTCTACCTCTACTGTGCTCCACTGTACTCTACCTCTACTGTGCTCCACTGTACTCTACCTCTACTGTGCTCCACTGTACTCTATCTCTACTGTACTCCACTGTACTCTACCTCTACAGTGCTCCACTGTGCTCTACCTCTACTGTACTCCACTGTACTCTACCTCTACTCTGCTCTACTGTTCTCTACCTCTACTGTACTCCACTGTACTCTACCTCTACTCTGCTCTACTGTACTCTATCTCTACTGTGCTCCACTGTACTCTACCTCTACTGCACTCCACTGTAGTCTACCTCAACTATACTCCACTGTACTCTACCTCTACTGTGCTCTACTGTACTCTATCTCTACTATGCTCCATTGTACTCTACCTCTACTGTACTCCACTGTACTCTACCTCTACTCTGCTCTATTTTACTCTATCTTTACTGTGCTCCACTGTACTCTACCTCTACTGTACTCCACTGTACTCCACCTCTACAGTGTTCTACTGTACTCTACCTCTACTGTACTCCACTGTACTCTACCTCTACTCTGCTCTACTGTACTCTATCTCTACTGTGCTCCACTGTACTCTACCTCTACTGTACTCCACTGTAGTCTACCTCAACTATACTCCACTGTACTCTACCTCTACTGTGCTCCACTGTACTCTACCTCAACTATACTCCACTGTACTCTATCTCTACTCTAATCCACTGTACTCTATCTCTACTCTACTCCACTCTACTCTATCTCTACTGTACTCCACTGTACTCTACCTCTACTCTACTCTACTGTACTCCACCTCTACTGTGCTTCACTGTACTCCACTGTACTCTAGCTCTACTGTGCTCCACTGTACTCTACCTCTACTGTGCTCTACTGTAGTCTATCTCTACTGTGCTCCACTGTACTCTACCTCTACTGTACTCCACTGTACTCCACCTCTACAGTGCTCCACTGTACTCTACCTCTACTGTACTCCACTGTATTCTACCTCTACTCTGCTCTACTGTACTCTATCTCTACTGTGCTCTACTGTACTCTACCTCTATTATACTCCACTTTACTCTACCTCTATTGTGCTCCACTGTACTCTACCTCTCCTGTGCTCCACTGTACACTACCTCTACTGTAGTCCACTGTACTCACCACTCTACTGTGCTCCACTCTACTCTACCTCTACTGTGCTCAGCTGTACTCTACCTCTACTGTACTCCACTGTACTCTACCTCTACTATACTCCACTGCACTTATCTCTACTGTGCTCCACTGTACTCTATCTCTACTGTAGTCCACTGTACTCTACCTCTACTATACTCTACTGTACACCACCTCTACTCTACTCCACTGTAGTCTACCTCAACTATACTCCACTCTACTCTACCTCTACTGTGCTCCACTGTACTCTACGTCTACTCTGCTCTATTTGTCTCTATCTCTACTGTACTCCACTATACTCTACCTCCACTGTACTCCACTGTACTCTAGCTCTACTGTGCTCCACTGTACTCTACCTCTAATGTACTCCACTGTACTCTACATCTACTGTGCTCCACTGTACTCTACCTCTACTGTACTCCACTGTACTCTACCTCTACTGTACTCCACTGTACTAAACCTCTACTGTACTCCACTGTATTCTACCTCTACTGTGCTCTACTGTACTCTACCTCTACTGTACTCCACTGTAATCTACCTCTACTGTACTGTACTGTTCTCTACCTCTACTGTACTCTACTGTACTCCACCTCTACTGTGCTCCACTCTACTCCACTGTACTCTACCTCTACTGTGCTCCACTGTACTCTACCTCTACTGTACTCCACTGTACTCTATCTCTACTGTGCTCCACTGTACTCTACCTCTACTGTACTCCACTGTACTCTATCTCTACTGTACTCCACTGTACTCTACCTCTACTGTGCTCCACTGTACTCCACTGTACTCTATCTCTACTGTGCTCCACTGTACTCTACCTCTACGGTACTCCACTGTACTCTATCTCTACTGTGCTCCACTGTACTCTACCTCTACTGTACTCCACTGTACTCTATCTCTACTGTACTCCACTGTACTCTACCTCTACTGTGCTCCACTGTACTCCACTGTACTCTATCTCTACTGTGCTCCACTGTACTCTACCTCTACTGTACTCCACTGTACTCTATCTCTACTGTGCTCCACTGTACTCTACCTCTACTGTACTCCACTGTACTCTATCTCTACTGTTCTCCACTGTACTCTACCTCTGCTGTGCTCCACTGTACTCTATCTCTACTCTACTCCACTGTACTCTATCTCTATTTTACTCCACTCTACTCTACCTCTACTGTACTCTACTGTACTCCACCTCTACTGTACTCCACTGTACTCTACATCTACTGTGCTCCACTGTACTCTACCTCTACTGTACTCCACTGTACTCTACCTCTACTGTACTCCACTGTACTCTACCTCTACTGTACTCCACTGTATTCTACCTCTACTGTGCTCTACTGTTCTCTACCTCTACTGTACTCTACTGTACTCCACCTCTACTGTGCTCCACTCTACTCCACTGTACTCTACCTCTACTGTGCTCCACTGTACTCTACCTCTACTGTACTCCACTGTACTCTATCTCTACTGTGCTCCACTGTACTCTACCTCTAATGTGCTCTACTGTACTCTACTCTACTGTGCTCCACTGTACTCTATTTCTACTGTACCCCACTGTACTCTACCTCTACTGTGCTCCACTGTACTCTACCTCTACTGTGCTCCACTCTACACTACCTCTACTGTACTCCACTGTACTCTACCTCTACTGTGCTCCACTGTACTCTACCTCTACTGTGCTCCACTGTACTCTACCTCTACTGTGCTCCACTGTACTCTATCTCTACTGTACTCCACTGTACTCTACCTCTACAGTGCTCCACTGTGCTCTACCTCTACTGTACTCCACTGTACTCTACCTCTACTCTGCTCTACTGTTCTCTACCTCTACTGTACTCCACTGTACTCTACCTCTACTATGCTCTACTGTACTCTATCTCTACTGTGCTCCACTGTACTCTACCTCTACTGCACTCCACTGTAGTCTACCTCAACTATACTCCACTGTACTCTACCTCTACTGTGCTCTACTGTACTCTATCTCTACTATGCTCCATTGTACTCTACCTCTACTGTACTCCACTGTACTCTACCTCTACTCTGCTCTATTTTACTCTATCTTTACTGTGCTCCACTGTACTCTACCTCTACTGTACTCCACTGTACTCCACCTCTACAGTGTTCTACTGTACTCTACCTCTACTGTACTCCACTGTACTCTACCTCTACTCTGCTCTACTGTACTCTATCTCTACTGTGCTCCACTGTACTCTACCTCAACTGTACTCCACTGTACTTTATCTCTACTCTAATCCACTGTACTCTATCTCTACTCTACTCCACTCTACTCTATCTCTACTGTACTCCACTGTACTCTACCTCTACTCTACTCTACTGTACTCCACCTCTACTGTGCTCCACTGTACTCCACTGTACTCTAGCTCTACTGTGCTCCACTGTACTCTACCTCTACAGTGCTCTACTGTAGTCTATCTCTACTGTGCTCCACTGTACTCTACCTCTACTGTACTCCACTGTACTCCACCTCTACAGTGCTCCACTGTACTCTACCTCTACTGTACTCCACTGTATTCTACCTCTACTCTGCTCTACTGTACTCTATCTCTACTGTGCTCTACTGTACTCTACCTCTATTATACTCCACTGTACTCTACCTCTATTGTGCTCCACTGTACTCTACCTCTACTGTGCTCCACTGTACACTACCTCTACTGTAGTCCACTGTACTCTACCTCTACTGTGCTCCACTCTACTCTACCTCTACTGTGCTCAGCTGTACTCTACCTCTACTGTACTCCACTGTACTCAACCTCTACTATACTCCACTGCACTTATCTCTACTGTGCTCCACTGTACTCTATCTCTACTGTAGTCCACTGTACTCTACCTCTACTATACTCTACTGTACTCCACCTCTACTCTACTCCACTGTAGTCTACCTCACCTATACTCCACTCTACTCTACCTCTACTGTGCTCCACTGTACTCTACCTCTACTCTGCTCTACTGTACTCTATCTCTACTGTACTCCACTATACTCTACCTCCACTGTACTCCACTCTACTCTAGCTCTACTGTGCTCCACTGTACTCTACCTCTACTGTACTCCACTGTACTCTACCTCTACTGTACTCCACTGTACTCTACCTCTATTGTACTCCACTGTACTCTACCTCTACTGTACTCTACTGTACTCCACCTCTAGTGTGCTCCACTGTACTCCACTGTACTCTTACTCTACTGTACTCCACTGTACTCTATCTCTACTGTGCTCCACTGTACTCTACCTCTACTGTGCTCTACTGTACTCTACTCTTTTGTGCTCCACTGTACTCTATTTCTACTGTAACCCACTGTACTCTACCTCTACTGTGCTCCACTGTACTCTACCTCTACTGTGCTCCACTGTACACTACCTCTACTGTACTCCACTGTACTCTACCTCTACTGTGCTCCACTGTACTCTACCTCTACTGTGCTCCACTGTACTCTACCTCTACTGTGCTCCACTGTGCTCTATCTCTACTGTACTCCACTGTACTCTACCTCTACAGTGATCCACTGTGCTCTACCTCTACTGTACTCCACTGTACTCTACCTCTACTCTGCTCTACTGTGCTCTACCTATACTGTGCTCCACTGTACTCTACCTCTACTGTACTCCACTGTAGTCCACCTCAACTATACTCCACTGTACTCTACCTCTACTGTGCTCCACTGTACTCTACCTCTACTGTACTCCACTGTACTCTATCTCTACTGTACTCCACTGTAATCTATCTCTACTGTACTCCACTGTACTCTACCTCTACAGTGATCCACTGTGCTCTACCTCTACTGTACTCCACTGTACTCTACCTCTACTCTGCTCTACTGTGCTCTACCTATACTGTGCTCCACTGTACTCTACCTCTACTGTACTCCACTGTAGTCCACCTCAACTATACTCCACTGTACTCTACCTCTACTGTGCTCCACTGTACTCTACCTCTACTGTACTCCACTGTACTCTATCTCTACTGTACTCCACTGTAATCTATCTCTACTGTGCTCCACTGTACTATACCTCTACTGTGCTCCACTGTACTCCACTGTACTCTATCTCTACTGTGATCCACTGTACTCTACCTCTGCTGTGCTCCACTGTACTCTATCTCTACTCTACTCCACTGTACTCTACCTCTACTGTACTCCACTGTACTCTACCTCTACTGTACTCCACTCTACTCTACCTCTATTCTGCTCCACTGTACTCTACCTCTAATGTACTCCACTGTACTCTACCTCTACTGTACTCTTCTCTACTCCACCTCTAATGTGCTCCACTCTACTCTACCTCTACTGTACTCCACTGTACTCTACCTCTACTGTACTCCACTGTACTCTACCTCTACTATACTCCACTGCACTTATCTCTACTGTGTTCGACTGTACTCTATCTCTACTTTACTCCACTGTACTCTATCTCTACTGTACTCCACTGTACTCTACCTCTACTCTACTCTACTGTACTCCACCTCTACTGTGCTCCACTGTACTCCACTGTACTCTAGATCTACTGTGTTCCACTGTACTCTACCTCTACTGTACTCCACTGTACTCTACATCTACTGTGCTCCACTGTACTTTACCTCTACTGTACTCCACTGTACTCTACCTCTACTCTACTCCACTGTACTCTACCTCTACTGTACTCCACTGTATTCTACCTCTACTGTGCTCTACTGTACTCTACCTCTACTGTACTCCACTGTACTCTACCTCTACTGTACTGTACTGTTCTCTACCTCTACTGTACTCTACTGTACTCTACCTCTACTGTGCTCCACTGTACTCTATCTCTACTGTACTCCATTGTACTCTACCTCTACAGTGATCCACTGTGCTCTACCTCTACTGTACTCCACTGTACTCTACTTCTACTCTGCTCTACTGTGCTCTACCTATACTGTACTTCACTGTACTCTACCTCTACTTTACTCCACTGTAGTCCACCTCAACTATACTCCACTGTACTCTACCTCTACTGTGCTCCACTGTACTCTACCTCTACTGTACTCCACTGTAGTCTGCCTCAACTATACTCCAGTGTACTCTACCTCTACTGTACTCCACTGTACTCTACCTCTACTGTACTCCACTGTAATCTACCTCTACTGTGCTCTACTGTACTCTACCTCTACTGTACTCCACTGTACTCTACCTCTACTGTACTGTACTGTTATCTACCTCTAAAGTACTCTACTGTACTCCACCTCTACTGTTCTCCACTGTACTCCACTGTACTCTACCTCTACTGTGCTCCACTGTACTCTACCTCTACTGTACTCCACTGTACTCCACCTCTACAGTGCTCCACTGTACTCTACCTCTACTGTCCTCCACTGTACTCTACCTCTACTCTGCTCTACTGTACTCTATCTCTACTGTGCTCCACTGTACTCTACCTCCACTGTGCTCCACTGTACTCTACCTCAACTATACTCCACTGTACTCTATCTCTACTCTACTCCACTCTAATCTATCTCTACTGTACTCCACTGTACTCTACCTCTACTCTACTCTACTGTACTCCACCTCTACTGTGCTCCACTGTACTCCACTGTACTCTAGCTCTACTGTGTTCCACTGTACTCTACCTCTACTGTACTCCACTGTACTCTACATCTACTGTGCTCCACTGTACTCTACCTCTACTGTACTCCACTGTACTCTACCTCTACTCTACTCCACTGTACTCTACCTCTACTGTACTCCACTGTATTCTACCTCTACTGTGCTCTACTGTACTCTACCTCTACTGTACTCCACTGTACTCTACCTCTACTGTACTGTACTGTTCTCTACCTCTACTGTACTCTACTGTACTCCACCTCTACTGTGCTCCACTGTACTCCACTGTACTATATCTCTACTGTGATCCACTGTACTCTACCTCTGCTGTGCTCCACTCTACTCTATCTCTACTCTACTCCACTGTACTCTATCTCTATTTTACTTCACTGTACTCTACCTCTAGTGTACTCTACTGTACTCCACCTCTAATTTGCTCCACTCTACTCCACTGTACTCTTCCTCTACTGTACTCCACTGTACTCTATCTCTACTGTGCTCCACTGTACTCTACCTCTACTGTGCTCTGCTGTACTCTACTCTACTGTGCTCCACTGTACTCTATTTCTACTGTACCCCACTGTACTCTACCTCTACTGTGCTCCACTGTACTCTACCTCTACTGTGCTCCACTGTACACTACCTCTACTGTACTCCACTGTACTCTACCTCTACTGTGCTCCACTGTACTCTACCTCTACTCTGCTCCACTGTACTCTACCTCTACTGTGCTCCACTGTACTCTATCTCTACTGTACTCCACTGTACTCTACCTCCACAGTGCTCCACTGTGCTCTACCTCTACTGTACTCCACTGTACTCTACCTCTACTCTGCTCTACTGTGCTCTACCTCTACTGTACTCCACTATACTCTACCTCTACTCTGCTCTACTGTACTCTATCTCTACTGTGCTCCACTGTACTCTACCTCTACTGTGCTCCACTGTACTCTATATCTACTGTACTCCACTGTAATCTATCTCTACTGTGCTCCACTGTACTATACCTCTACTGTGCTCCACTGTACTCCACTGTACTCTATCTCTACTGTGATCCACTGTACTCTACCTCTGCTGTGCTCCACTGTACTCTATCTCTACTCTACTCCACTGTACTCTACCTCTACTGTACTCCACTGTACTCTACCTCTACTGTACTCCACTCTACTCTACCTCTACTCTGCTCCACTGTACTCTACCTCTAATGTACTCCACTGTACTCTACTTCTACTGTACTCTTCTCTACTCCACCTCTAATGTGCTCCACTCTACTCTACCTCTACTGTACTCCACTGTACTCTACCTCTACTGTACTCCACTGTACTCTACCTCTACTATACTCCACTGCACTTATCTCTACTGTGTTCGACTGTACTCTATCTCTACTTTACTCCACTGTACTCTATCTCTACTGTACTCCACTGTACTCTACCTCTACTGTACTCCACTGTACTCTACATCTACTGTGCTCCACTGTACTCTACCTCTACTGTACTCTACTGTACTCTACCTCTACTGTACTCCACCTCTACTGTGCTCCACTTTACTCCACTGTACTCTTCCTCTACTGTACTCCACTGTACTCTATCTCTACTGTGCTCCACTGTACTCTACCTCTACTGTGCTCTACTGTACTCTACTCTACTGTGCTCCACTGTACTCTATTTCTACTGTACCCCACTGTACTCTACCTCTACTGTGCTCTACTGTACTCTACCTCTACTGTGCTCCACTGTACACTACCTCTACTGTACTCCACTGTACTCTACCTCTACTGTGCTCCACTGTACTCTACCTCTACTCTGCTCCACTGTACTCTACCTCTACTGTGCTCCACTGTACTCTATCTCTAATGTACTCCACTGTACTCTACCTCCACAGTGCTCCACTGTGCTCTACCTCTACTGTACTCCACTGTACTCTACCTCTACTCTGCTCTACTGTGCTCTACCTCTACTGTACTCCACTGTACTCTACCTCTACTCTGCTCTACTGTACTCTATCTCTACTGTGCTCCACTGTACTCTACCTCTACTGTACTCCTATGTAGTCTACCTCAACTATACTCCACTGTACTCTACCTCTACTGTGCTCCACTGTACTCTACCTCTACTGTACTCCACTCTAATCTATCTCTACTGTGCTCCACTGTACTTTACCTCTACTGTACTCCACTGTACTCTATCTCTACTGTTACCACTGTACTCTACCTCTACTGTGCTCCACTGTACTTCACTGTACTCTATCTCTAGTGTGATCCACTGTACTCTACCTCTGCTCTGCTCCACTGTACTCTATCTCTACTCTACTCCAATGTACTCTATCTCTATTGTACTCCACTGTACTCTACCTCTACTGTACTCTACTGTACTCCACCTCTAGTGTGCTCCACTGTACTCCACTGTACTCTTCCTCTACTGTACTCCACTGTACTCTATCTCTACTGTGCTCCACTGTACTCTACCTCTACTGTGCTCTACTGTACTCTACTCTATTGTGCTCCACTGTACTCTATTTCTACTGTACCCCACTGTACTCTATCTCTACTGTACTCCACTGTACTCTACCTCTACTGTACTCCACTGTACACTACCTCTACTGTACTCCACTGTACTCTACATCTACAGTGATCCACTGTGCTCTACCTCTACTGTACTCCACTGTACTCTACCTCTACTCTGCTCTACTGTACTCTATCTCTACTGTGCTCCACTGTACTCTACCTCTACTGTACTCCACTGTAGTCCACCTCAACTATACTCCACTGTACTCTACCTCTACTGTGCTCCACTGTACTCTACCTCTACTGTACTCCACTGTACTCTATCTCTACTGTACTCCACTGTAATCTATCTCTACTGTGCTCCACGGTACTATACCTCTACTGTGCTCCACTATACTCCACTGTACTCTATCTCTACTGTGATCCACTGTACTCTACCTCTGCTGTGCTCCACTGTACTCTATCTCTACTCTACTCCACTGTACTCTACCTCTACTGTACTCCACTGTACTCTACCTCTACTGTACTCCACTCTACTCTACCTCTACTGTGCTCCACTGTACTCTACCTCCACAGTGCTCCACTGTGCTCTACCTCTACTGTACTCCACTGTACTCTACCTCTACTCTGCTCTACTGTGCTCTACCTCTACTGTACTCCACTGTACTCTACCTCTACTCTGCTCTACTGTACTCTATCTCTACTGTGCTCCACTGTACTCTACCTCTACTGTGCTCCACTGTACTCTATATCTACTGTACTCCACTGTAATCTATCTCTACTGTGCTCCACTGTACTATACCTCTACTGTGCTCCACTGTACTCCACTGTACTCTATCTCTACTGTGATCCACTGTACTCTACCTCTGCTGTGCTCCACTGTACTCTATCTCTACTCTACTCCACTGTACTCTACCTCTACTGTACTCCACTGTACTCTACCTCTACTGTACTCCACTCTACTCTACCTCTACTCTGCTCCACTGTACTCTACCTCTAATGTACTCCACTGTACTCTACCTCTACTGTACTCTTCTCTACTCCACCTCTAATGTGCTCCACTCTACTCTACCTCTACTGTACTCCACTGTACTCTACCTCTACTGTACTCCACTGTACTCTACCTCTACTATACTCCACTGCACTTATCTCTACTGTGTTCGACTGTACTCTATCTCTACTTTACTCCACTGTACTCTATCTCTACTGTACTCCACTGTACTCTACCTCTACTGTACTCCACTGTACTCTACATCTACTGTGCTCCACTGTACTCTACCTCTACTGTACTCTACTGTACTCTACCTCTACTGTACTCCACCTCTACTGTGCTCCACTTTACTCCACTGTACTCTTCCTCTACTGTACTCCACTGTACTCTATCTCTACTGTGCTCCACTGTACTCTACCTCTACTGTGCTCTACTGTACTCTACTCTACTGTGCTCCACTGTACTCTATTTCTACTGTACCCCACTGTACTCTACCTCTACTGTGCTCTACTGTACTCTACCTCTACTGTGCTCAAATGTACACTACCTCTACTGTACTCCACTGTACTCTACCTCTACTGTGCTCCACTGTACTCTACCTCTACTCTGCTCCACTGTACTCTACCTCTACTGTGCTCCACTGTACTCTATCTCTAATGTACTCCACTGTACTCTACCTCCACAGTGCTCCACTGTGCTCTACCTCTACTGTACTCCACTGTACTCTACCTCTACTCTGCTCTACTGTGCTCTACCTCTACTGTACTCCACTGTACTCTACCTCTACTCTGCTCTACTGTACTCTATCTCTACTGTGCTCCACTGTACTCTACCTCTACTGTACTCCTCTGTAGTCTACCTCAACTATACTCCACTGTACTCTACCTCTACTGTGCTCCACTGTACTCTACCTCTACTGTACTCCACTCTAATCTATCTCTACTGTGCTCCACTGTACTTTACCTCTACTGTACTCCACTGTACTCTATCTCTACTGTTACCACTGTACTCTACCTCTACTGTGCTCCACTGTACTTCACTGTACTCTATCTCTACTGTGATCCACTGTACTCTACCTCTGCTCTGCTCCACTGTACTCTATCTCTACTCTACTCCAATGTACTCTATCTCTATTGTACTCCACTGTACTCTACCTCTACTGTACTCTACTGTACTCCACCTCTAGTGTGCTCCACTGTACTCCACTGTACTCTTCCTCTACTGTACTCCACTGTATTCTATCTCTACTGTGCTCCACTGTACTCTACCTCTACTGTGCTCTACTGTACTCTACTCTATTGTGCTCCACTGTACTCTATTTCTACTTTACCCCACTGTACTCTATCTCTACTGTACTCCACTGTACTCTACCTCTACTGTACTCCACTGTACTCTACCTCTACTGTACTCCACTGTACTCTACATCTACAGTGATCCACTGTGCTCTACCTCTACTGTACTCCACTGTACTCTACCTCTACTCTGCTCTACTGTACTCTATCTCTACTGTGCTCCACTGTACTCTACCTCTACTGTACTCCACTGTAGTCCACCTCAACTATACTCCACTGTACTCTACCTCTACTGTGCTCCACTGTACTCTACCTCTACTGTACTCCACTGTACTCTATCTCTACTGTACTCCACTGTAATCTATCTCTACTGTGCTCCACGGTACTATACCTCTACTGTGCTCCACTGTACTCCACTGTACTCTATCTCTACTGTGATCCACTGTACTCTACCTCTGCTGTGCTCCACTGTACTCTATCTCTACTCTACTCCACTGTACTCTACCTCTACTGTACTCCACTGTACTCTACCTCTACTGTACTCCACTCTACTCTACCTCTACTGTGCTCCACTGTACTCTACCTCTAATGTACTCCACTGTACTCTACCTCTACTGTACTCTTCTCTACTCCACCTCTAATGTGCTCCACTCTACTCTACCTCTACTGTACTCCACTGTACTCTACCTCTACTGTACTCCACTGTACTCTACCTCTACTATACTCCACTGCACTTATCTCTACTGTGTTCGACTGTACTCTATCTCTACTTTACTCCACTGTACTCTATCTCTACTGTACTACACTGTACTCTTCCTCTACTGTGCTCCACTGTACTCTATCTCTACTGTGCTCTACTGTACTCTATCTTTACTGTGCTCTACTGTACTCTACCTCTACTATACTCCACTGTACTCTACCTCTACTGTGCTCCACTGTACTCTACCTCTACTGTGCTCCACTGTACACTACCTCTACTGTATTCCACTGTACTCTACCTCTACTGTGCTCCACTCTACTCTACCTCTACTGTGCTCCACTGTACTCTACCTCTACTGTGCTCCACTGTACTCTATCTCTACTGTACTCCACTGTACTCTACCTCTACAGTGCTTCACTGTGCTCTACCTCTACTGTACTCCAGTGTACTCTACCTCTACTCTGCTCTACTGTACTCTATCTCTACTGTACTCCACTGTACTCTACCTCTACTGTACTCCACTGTACTCTACCTCTACTGTACTCTACTCTACTCCACCTCTAATGTGCTCCACTCTACTCTACCTCTACTGTACTCCACTGTACTCTACCTCTACTGTCCTCCACTGTACTCTACCTCTACTCTGCTCTACTGTACTCTATCTCTACTGTGCTCCACTGTACTCTACCTCTACTGTACTCCACTGTAGTCTACCTAAACTATACTCCACTGTACTCTACCTCCACTGTGCTCCACTGTACTCTACCTCAACTATACTCCACTGTACTCTATCTCTACTCTAATCCACTGAACTCTATCTCTACTCTACTCCACTCTACTCTACCTCTACTCTACTCTACTGTACTCCACCTCTACTGTGCTCTACTGTACTCCACTGTACTCTAGCTCTACTGTGCTCCACTGTACTCTACCTCTACTGTACTCCACTGTACTCTACATCTACTGTGCTCCACTGTACTCTACCTCTACTGTACTCCACTGTACTCTACATCTACTGTGCTCCACTGTACTCTACCTCTACTGTACTCCACTGTACTCTACCTCTACTGTACTCCACTGTACTCTACCTCTACTGTACTCCACTGTACTCTACCTCCACTGTGCTCCACTGTACTCTACCTCAACTATACTCCACTGTACTCTATCTCTACTCTAATCCACTGAACTCTATCTCTACTCTACTCCACTCTACTCTACCTCTACTCTACTCTACTGTACTCCACCTCTACTGTGCTCCACTGTACTCCACTGTACTCTATCTCTACTGTGATCCACTGTACTCTACCTCTGCTGTGCTCCACTGTACTCTATCTCTACTCTACTCCACTGTACTCTACCTCTACTGTACTCCACTGTACTCTATCTCTACTGTACTCCATTGTACTCTATCTCTACTGTGCTCCACTGTACTCTACCTCTACTGTACTCCACTGTACTCTATCTCTACTGTTCTCCACTGTACTCTACCTCTACTGTGCTCCACTGTACTCCACTGTACTCTATCTCTACTGTGATCCACTGTACTCTACCTCTGCTGTGCTCCACTGTACTCTATCTCTACTCTACTCCACTGTACTCTATCTCTATTTTACTCCACTGTACTCTACCTCTAGTGTACTCTACTGTACTCCACCTCTACTGTGCTCCACTGTACTCCACTGTACTCTTCCTCTACTGTACTCCACTGTACTCTATCTCTACTGTGCTCCACTGTACTCTACCTCTACTGTGCTCTACTGTACTCTACTCTACTGTGCTCCACTGTACTCTATTTCTACTGTACCCCACTGTACTCTACCTCTACTGTGCTCCACTGTACTCTACCTCTACTGTGCTCCACTGTACACTACCTCTACTGTGCTCCACTGTACTCTACCTCTACTGTACTCCTCTGTAGTCTACCTCAACTATACTCCACTGTACTCTACCTCTACTGTGCTCCACTGTACTCTACCTCTACTGTACTCCACTCTACTCTATCTCTACTGTGCTCCACTGTATTCTACCTCTACTGTACTCCACTGTACTCTATCTCTACTGTTCTCCACTGTACTCTACCTCTACTATGCTCCACTGTACTCCACTGTACTCTACCTCTACTGTACTCCACTGTACTTCACCTCTAGTGTGCTCCACTGTACTCCACTGTACTCTTACTCTACTGTACTCCACTGTACTCTATCTCTACTGTGCTCCACTGTACTCTACCTCTACTGTGCTCTACTGTACTCTACTCTATTGTGCTCCACTGTACTCTATTTCTACTGTACCCCACTGTACTCTACCTCTACTGTGCTCCACTGTACTCTACCTCTACTGTGCTCCACTGTACACTACCTCTACTGTACTCCACTGTACTCTACCTCTACTGTGCTCCACTGTACTCTACCTCTACTGTGCTCCACTGTACTCTACCTCTACTGTGCTCCACTGTGCTCTATCTCTACTGTACTCCACTGTACTCTACCTCTACAGTGATCCACTGTGCTCTACCTCTACTGTACTCCACTGTACTCTACCTCTACTCTGCTCTACTGTGCTCTACCTATACTGTGCTCCACTGTACTCTACCTCTACTGTACTCCACTGTAGTCCACCTCAACTATACTCCACTGTACTCTACCTCTACTGTGCTCCACTGTACTCTACCTCTACTGTACTCCACTGTACTCTATCTCTACTGTACTCCACTGTAATCTATCTCTACTGTGCTCCACTGTACTATACCTCTACTGTGCTCCACTGTACTCCACTGTACTCTATCTCTACTGTGATCCACTGTACTCTACCTCTGCTGTGCTCCAATGTACTCTACCTCTACTGTACTCCACTGTACTCATTCTCTACTGTACTCCACTGTAATCTATCTCTACTGTGCTCCACTGTACTATACCTCTACTGTGCTCTACTCTACTCCACTGTACTCTACCTCTACTGTACTCCACTGTACTCTACCTCTACTGTACTCCACTCTACTCTACCTCTACTCTGCTCCACTGTACTCTACCTCTAATCTACTCCACTGTACTCTACCTCTACTGTACTCTTCTCTACTCCACCTCTAATGTGCTCCACTCTACTCTACCTCTACTGTACTCCACTGTACTCTACCTCTACTGTACTCCACTGTACTCTACCTCTACTGTACTCCACTGTACTCTATCTCTACTGTACTCCACTGTAATCTATCTCTACTGTGCTCCACTGTACTATACCTCTACTGTGCTCTACTCTACTCCACTGTACTCTACCTCTACTGTACTCCACTGTACTCTACCTCTACTGTACTCCACTCTACTCTACCTCTACTCTGCTCCACTGTACTCTACCTCTAATCTACTCCACTGTACTCTACCTCTACTGTACACTTCTCTACTCCACCTCTAATGTGCTCCACTCTACTCTACCTCTACTGTACTCCACTGTACTCTACCTCTACTGTACTCCACTGTACTCTACCTCTACTATACTCCACTGCACTTATCTCTACTGTGTTCGACTGTACTCTTTCTCTACTTTACTCCACTTTACTCTATCTCTACTGTACTACACTGTACTCTTCCTCTACTGTGCTCCACTGTACTCTATCTCTACTGTGCTCTACTGTACTCTATCTTTACTGTGCTCTACTGTACTCTACCTCTACTATACTCCACTCTACTCTACCTCTACTGTGCTCCACTGTACTCTACCTCTACTGTGCTCCACTGTACACTACCTCTACTGTATTCCACTGTACTCTACCTCTACTGTGCTCCACTCTACTCTACCTCTACTGTGCTCCACTGTACTCTACCTCTACTGTGCTCCACTGTACTCTATCTCTACTGTACTCCACTGTACTCTACCTCTACTGTGCTCTACTGTACTCTACTCTATTGTGCTCCACTGTACTCTATTTCTACTGTACCCCACTGTACTCTACCTCTACTGTGCTCCACTGTACTCTACCTCTACTGTGCTCCACTGTACACTACCTCTACTGTACTCCACTGTACTCTACCTCTACTGTGCTCCACTGTACTCTACCTCTACTGTGCTCCACTTTGCTCTATCTCTACTCTACTCCACTGTACTCTACATCTATTGTACTCCACTGTACTCTACCTCTACTGTACTCTACTGTACTCCACCTCTACTGTGCTCCACTGTACTCCACTGTACTCTTCCTCTACTGTACTCCACTGTACTCTATCTCTACTGTGCTCCACTGTACTCTACCTCTAATGTGCTCTACTGTACTCTACTCTACTGTGCTCCACTGTACTCTATTTCTACTGTACCCCACTGTACTCTATTTCTACTGTACCCCACTGTACTCTACCTCTACTGTGCTCCACTGTACTCTACCTCTACTGTGCTCCACTGTACACTACCTCTACTGTACTCCACTGTACTCTACCTCTACTGTGCTCCACTGTACTCTACCTCTACTGTACTCCACTGTACTCTACCTCTACTCTGCTCTACTGTGCTCTACCTATACTTTACTTCACTGTACTCTACCTCTACTTTACTCCACTGTAGTCCACCTCAACTATACTCCACTGTACTCTACCTCTACTGTGCTCCACTGTACTCTACCTCTACTGTGCTCCACTGTACTCTACCTCTACTGTACTCCACTGTACTATACCTCTACTGTACTCCAATGTACTCTACCTCTACTGTACTCCACTGTATTCTACCTCTACTGTGCTCTACTGTACTCTACCTCTACTGTACTCCACTGTACTCTACCTCTTCTGTACTGTACGGTTCTCTACCTCTACTGTACTCTACTGTACTCCACCTCTACTGTGCTCCACTGTACTCCACTGTACTCTACCTCTACTGTACTCCACTGTACTCTATTTCTACTGTACCCCACTGTACTCTATCTCTACTGTGCTCCACTGTACTCTACCTCTACTGTGCTCTACTGTACTCTACTCTACTGTGCTCCACTGTACTCTATTTCTACTGTACCCCACTGTACTCTACCTCTACTGTGCTCCACTGTACTCTACCTCTACTGTGCTCCACTGTACACTACCTCTACTGTGCTCCACTGTACTCTACCTCTACTGTACTCCTCTGTAGTCTACCTCAACTATACTCCACTGTACTCTACCTCTACTGTGCTCCACTGTACTCTACCTCTACTGTACTCCACTCTACTCTATCTCTACTGTGCTCCACTGTACTCTACCTCTACTGTACTCCACTGTACTCTATCTCTACTGTTCTCCACTGTACTCTACCTCTACTGTGCTCCACTGTACTTCACTGTACTCTATCTCTACTGTGATCCACTGTACTCTACCTCTGCTGTGCTCCACTGTACTCTATCTCTACTCTACTCCACTGTACTCTATCTCTATTGTACTCCACTGTACTCTACCTCTACTGTACTCTACTGTACTCCACCTCTACTGTGCTCCACTGTACTCCACTGTACTCTTCCTCTACTGTACTCCACTGTACTCTATCTCTACTGTGCTCCACTGTACTCTACCTCTAATGTGCTCTACTGTACTCTACTCTACTGTGCTCCACTGTACTCTATTTCTACTGTACCCCACTGTACTCTACCTCTACTGTGCTCCACTGTACTCTACCTCTACTGTGCTCCACTCTACACTACCTCTACTGTACTCCACTGTACTCTACCTCTACTGTGCTCCACTGTACTCTACCTCTACTGTGCTCCACTGTACTCTACCTCTACTGTGCTCCACTGTACTCTATCTCTACTGTACTCCACTGTACTCTACCTCTACAGTGCTCCACTGTGCTCTATCTCTACTGTACTCCACTGTACTCTACCTCTACTCTGCTCTACTGTACTCTATCTCTACTGTGCTCCACTGTACTCTACCTCTACTGCACTCCACTGTAGTCTACCTCAACTATACTCCACTGTACTCTACCTCTACTGTGCTCTACTGTACTCTATCTCTACTATGCTCCATTGTACTCTACCTCTACTGTACTCCACTGTACTCTACCTCTACTCTGCTCTATTTTACTCTATCTTTACTGTGCTCCACTGTACTCTACCTCTACTGTACTCCACTGTACTCCACCTCTACAGTGTTCTACTGTACTCTACCTCTACTGTACTCCACTGTACTCTACCTCTACTCTGCTCTACTGTACTCTATCTCTACTGTGCTCCACTGTACTCTACCTCTACTGTACTCCACTGTAGTCTACCTCAACTATACTCCACTGTACTCTACCTCTACTGTGCTCCACTGTACTCTACCTCAACTATACTCCACTGTACTCTATCTCTACTCTAATCCACTGTACTCTATCTCTACTCTACTCCACTCTACTCTATCTCTACTGTACTCCACTGTACTCTACCTCTACTCTACTCTACTGTACTCCACCTCTACTGTGCTCCACTGTACTCCACTGTACTCTAGCTCTACTGTGCTCCACTGTACTCTACCTCTACTGTGCTCTACTGTAGTCTATCTCTACTGTGCTCCACTGTACTCTACCTCTACTGTACTCCCCTGTACTCCACCTCTACAGTGCTCCACTGTACTCTACCTCTACTGTACTCCACTGTATTCTACCTCTACTCTGCTCTACTGTACTCTATCTCTACTGTGCTCTACTGTACTCTACCTCTATTATACTCCACTGTACTCTACCTCTATTGTGCTCCACTGTACTCTACCTCTCCTGTGCTCCACTGTACACTACCTCTACTGTAGTCCACTGTACTCTACCTCTACTGTGCTCCACTCTACTCTACCTCTACTGTGCTCAGCTGTACTCTACCTCTACTGTACTCCACTGTACTCTACCTCTACTATACTCCACTGCACTTATCTCTACTGTGCTCCACTGTACTCTATCTCTACTGTAGTCCACTGTACTCTACCTCTACTATACTCTACTGTACACCACCTCTACTCTAATCCACTGTAGTCTACCTCAACTATACTCCACTCTACTCTACCTCTACTGTGCTCCACTGTACTCTACGTCTACTCTGCTCTATTGTACTCTATCTCTACTGTACTCCACTATACTCTACCTCCACTGTACTCCACTGTACTCTAGCTCTACTGTGCTCCACTGTACTCTACCTCTACTGTACTCCACTGTACTCTACATCTACTGTGCTCCACTGTACTCTACCTCTACTGTACTCCACTGTACTCTACCTCTACTGTACTCCACTGTACTCTACCTCTACTGTACTCCACTGTATTCTACCTCTACTGTGCTCTACTGTACTCTACCTCTACTGTACTCCACTGTAATCTACCTCTACTGTACTGTACTGTTCTCTACCTCTACTGTACTCTACTGTACTCCACCTCTACTGTGCTCCACTCTACTCCACTGTACTCTACCTCTACTGTGCTCCACTGTACTCTACCTCTACTGTACTCCACTGTACCTATCTCTACTGTGCTCCACTGTACTCTACCTCTACTGTACTCCACTGTACTCTATCTCTACTGTTCTCCACTGTACTCTACCTCTACTGTGCTCCACTGTACTCCACTGTACTCTATCTCTACTGTGCTCCACTGTACTCTACCTCTACTGTACTCCACTGTACTCTATCTCTACTGTGCTCCACTGTACTCTACCTCTACTGTACTCCACTGTACTCTAACTTTACTGTTCTCCACTGTACTCTACCTCTGCTGTGCTCCACTGTACTCTATCTCTACTCTACTCCACTGTACTCTATCTCTATTTTACTCCACTCTACTCTACCTCTACTGCACTCTACTGTACTCCACCTCTACTGTGCTCCACTGTACTCCACTGTACTCTTCCTCTACTGTACTCCACTGTACTCTATCTCTACTGTGCTCCACTGTACTCTACCTTTACTGTGCTCTACTGTACTCTACTCTACTGTGCTCCACTGTACTCTATTTCTACTGTACCCCACTGTACTCTACCTCTACTGTGCTCCACTGTACTCTACCTCTACTATGCTCCACTGTGCACTACCTCTACTGTACTCCACTGTGCTCTACCTCTACTGTGCTCCACTGTACTCTACCTCTACTGTACTCCACTGTACTCTACCTCTACAGTGCTCCACTCTGCTCTACCTCTACTCTACTCCACTGTACTCTATCTCTACTCTGCTCTACTGTACTCTACCTCTACTGTACTCCGCTGTACTCTACCTCTACTATACTCCACTGTACTCTACCTCTACTGTGCTCCACTGTACTCTACCTCTAATGTGCTCCACTCTACTCTACCTTTACTGTACTCCACTGTACTCTACCTCTACTCTGCATAACTCTACTCTATCTCTACTGTGCTCCACTGTACTCTACCTCTACTGTACTCCACTGTAGTCTACCTCAACTATACTCCACTGTACTCTACCTCTACTTTGCTCCACTGTACTCCACCTCTACTGTGCTCTACTGTACTCTATCTCTACTGTGCTCCACTGTACTCTACCTCTACTGTACTCCACTGTACTCCACCTCTACAGTGCTCCACTGTACTCTACCTCTACTGTCCTCCACTGTACTCTACCTCTACTTTGCTCTACTGTACTCTATCTCTACTGTGCTCCACTGTACTCTACCTCTACTGTACTCCACTGTAGTCTACCTAAACTATACTCCACTGTACTCTACCTCCACTGTGCTCCACTGTACTCTACCTCAACTATACTCCACTGTACTCTATCTCTACTCTAATCCACTGTACTCTATCTCTACTCTACTCCACTCTAATCTATCTCTACTGTACTCCACTGTACTCTACCTCTACTCTACTCTACTCTACTGTACTCCACCTCTACTGTGCTCCACTGTACTCCACTGTACTCTAGCTCTACTGTGTTCCACTGTACTCTACCTCTACTGTACTCCACTGTACTCTACATCTACTGTGCTCCACTGTACTTTACCTCTACTGTACTCCACTGTACTCTACCTCTACTCTACTCCACTGTACTCTACCTCTACTGTACTCCACTGTATTCTACCTCTACTGTGCTCTACTGTACTCTACCTCTACTGTACTCCACTGTACTCTACCTCTACTGTACTGTACTGTTCTCTACCTCTACTGTACTCTACTGTACTCTACCTCTACGGTGCTCCACTGTACTCTATCTCTACTGTACTCCACTGTACTCTACCTCTACAGTGATCCACTGTGCTCTACCTCTACTGTACTCCACTGTACTCTACTTCTACTCTGCTCTACTGTGCTCTACCTATACTGTACTTCACTGTACTCTACCTCTACTTTACTCCACTGTAGTCCACCTCAACTATACTCCACTGTACTCTACCTCTACTGTGCTCCACTGTACTCTACCTCTACTGTACTCCACTGTAGTCTGCCTCAACTATACTCCAGTGTACTCTACCTCTACTGTACTCCACTGTACTCTACCTCTACTGTACTCCACTGTAATCTACCTCTACTGTGCTCTACTGTACTCTACCTCTACTGTACTCCACTGTACTCTACCTCTACTGTACTGTACTGTTATCTACCTCTAAAGTACTCTACTGTACTCCACCTCTACTGTTCTCCACTGTACTCCACTGTACTCTACCTCTACTGTGCTCCACTGTACTCTACCTCTACTGTACTCCACTGTACTCCACCTCTACAGTGCTCCACTGTACTCTACCTCTACTGTCCTCCACTGTACTCTACCTCTACTCTGCTCTACTGTACTCTATCTCTACTGTGCTCCACTGTACTCTACCTCTACTGTACTCCACTGTAGTCTACCTAAACTATACTCCACTGTACTCTACCTCCACTGTGCTCCACTGTACTCTACCTCAACTATACTCCACTGTACTCTATCTCTACTCTACTCCACTCTAATCTATCTCTACTGTACTCCACTGTACTCTACCTCTACTCTACTCTACTGTACTCCACCTCTACTGTGCTCCACTGTACTCCACTGTACTCTAGCTCTACTGTGTTCCACTGTACTCTACCTCTACTGTACTCCACTGTACTCTACATCTACTGTGCTCCACTGTACTCTACCTCTACTGTACTCCACTGTACTCTACCTCTACTCTACTCCACTGTACTCTACCTCTACTGTACTCCACTGTATTCTACCTCTACTGTGCTCTACTGTACTCTACCTCTACTGTACTCCACTGTACTCTACCTCTACTGTACTGTACTGTTCTCTACCTCTACTGTACTCTACTGTACTCCACCTCTACTGTGCTCCACTGTACTCCACTATACTCTATCTCTACTGTGATCCACTGTACTCTACCTCTGCTGTGCTCCACTCTACTCTATCTCTACTCTACTCCACTGTACTCTATCTCTATTTTACTTCACTGTACTCTACCTCTAGTGTACTCTACTGTACTCCACCTCTACTTTGCTCCACTCTACTCCACTGTACTCTTCCTCTACTGTACTCCACTGTACTCTATCTCTACTGTGCTCCACTGTACTCTACCTCTACTGTGCTCTACTGTACTCTACTCTACTGTGCTCCACTGTACTCTATTTCTACTGTACCCCACTGTACTCTACCTCTACTGTGCTCCACTGTACTCTACCTCTACTGTGCTCCACTGTACACTACCTCTACTGTACTCCACTGTACTCTACCTCTACTGTGCTCCACTGTACTCTACCTCTACTCTGCTCCACTGTACTCTACCTCTACTGTGCTCCACTGTACTCTATCTCTACTGTACTCCACTGTACTCTACCTCCACAGTGCTCCACTGTGCTCTACCTCTACTGTACTCCACTGTACTCTACCTCTACTCTGCTCTACTGTGCTCTACCTCTACTGTACTCCACTGTACTCTACCTCTACTCTGCTCTACTGTACTCTATCTCTACTGTGCTCCACTGTACTCTACCTCTACTGTGCTCCACTGTACTCTATATCTACTGTACTCCACTGTAATCTATCTCTACTGTGCTCCACTGTACTATACCTCTACTGTGCTCCACTGTACTCCACTGTACTCTATCTCTACTGTGATCCACTGTACTCTACCTCTGCTGTGCTCCACTGTACTCTATCTCTACTCTACTCCACTGTACTCTACCTCTACTGTACTCCACTGTACTCTACCTCTACTGTACTCCACTCTACTCTACCTCTACTCTGCTCCACTATACTCTACCTCTAATGTACTCCACTGTACTCTACCTCTACTGTACTCTTCTCTACTCCACCTCTAATGTGCTCCACTCTACTCTACCTCTACTGTACTCCACTGTACTCTACCTCTACTGTACTCCACTGTACTCTACCTCTACTATACTCCACTGCACTTATCTCTACTGTGTTCGACTGTACTCTATCTCTACTTTACTCCACTGTACTCTATCTCTACTGTACTCCACTGTACTCTACCTCTACTGTACTCCACTGTACTCTACATCTACTCTGCTCCACTGTACTCTACCTCTACTGTACTCTACTGTACTCTACCTCTACTGTACTCCACCTCTACTGTGCTCCACTGTACTCCACTGTACTCTTCCTCTACTGTACTCCACTGTACTCTATCTCTACTGTGCTCCACTGTACTCTACCTCTACTGTGCTCTACTGTACTCTACTCTACTGTGCTCCACTGTACTCTATTTCTACTGTACCCCACTGTACTCTACCTCTACTGTGCTCTACTGTACTCTACCTCTACTGTGCTCCACTGTACACTACCTCTACTGTACTCCACTGTACTCTACCTCTACTGTGCTCCACTGTACTCTACCTCTACTCTGCTCCACTGTACTCTACCTCTACTGTGCTCCACTGTACTCTATCTCTAATGTACTCCACTGTACTCTACCTCCACAGTGCTCCACTCTGCTCTACCTCTACTGTACTCCACTGTACTCTACCTCTACTCTGCTCTACTGTGCTCTACCTCTACTGTACTCCACTGTACTCTACCTCTACTCTGCTCTACTGTACTCTATCTCTACTGTGCTCCACTGTACTCTACCTTTACTGTACTCCTCTGTAGTCTACCTCAACTATACTCCACTGTACTCTACCTCTACTGTGCTCCACTGTACTCTACCTCTACTGTACTCCACTCTAATCTATCTCTACTGTGCTCCACTGTACTTTACCTCTACTGTACTCCACTGTACTCTATCTCTACTGTTACCACTGTACTCTACCTCTACTGTGCTCCACTGTACTTCACTGTACTCTATCTCTACTGTGATCCACTGTACTCTACCTCTGCTCTGCTCCACTGTACTCTATCTCTACTCTACTCCAATGTACTCTATCTCTATTGTACTCCACTGTACTCTACCTCTACTGTACTCTACTGTACTCCACCTCTAGTGTGCTCCACTGTACTCCACTGTACTCTTCCTCTACTGTACTCCACTGTACTCTATCTCTACTGTGCTCCACTGTACTCTACCTCTACTGTGCTCTACTGTACTCTACTCTATTGTGCTCCACTGTACTCTATTTCTACTGTACCCCACTGTACTCTATCTCTACTGTACTCCACTGTACTCTACCTCTACTGTACTCCACTGTACTCTACCTCTACTGTACTCCACTGTACTCTACATCTACAGTGATCCACTGTGCTCTACCTCTACTGTACTCCACTGTACTCTACCTCTACTCTGCTCTACTGTACTCTATCTCTACTGTGCTCCACTGTACTCTACCTCTACTGTACTCCACTGTAGTCCACCTCAACTATACTCCACTGTACTCTACCTCTACTGTGCTCCACTGTACTCTACCTCTACTGTACTCCACTGTACTCTATCTCTACTGTACTCCACTGTAATCTATCTCTACTGTGCTCCACGGTACTATACCTCTACTGTGCTCCACTGTACTCCACTGTACTCTATCTCTACTGTGATCCACTGTACTCTACCTCTGCTGTGCTCCACTGTACTCTATCTCTACTCTACTCCACTGTACTCTACCTCTACTATACTCCACTGTACTCTACCTCTACTGTAGTCCACTCTACTCTACCTCTACTGTGCTCCACTGTACTCTACCTCTAATGTACTCCACTGTACTCTACCTCTACTGTACTCTTCTCTACTCCACCTCTAATATGCTCCACTCTACTCTACCTCTACTGTACTCCACTGTACTCTACCTCTACTGTACTCCACTGTACTCTACCTCTACTATACTCCACTGCACTTATCTCTACTGTGTTCGACTGTACTCTATCTCTACTTTACTCCACTGTACTCTATCTCTACTGTACTACACTGTACTCTTCCTCTACTGTGCTCCACTGTACTCTATCTCTACTGTGCTCTACTGTACTCTATCTTTACTGTGCTCTACTGTACTCTACCTCTACTATACTCCACTGTACTCTACCTCTACTGTGCTCCACTGTACTCTACCTCTACTGTGCTCCACTGTACACTACCTCTACTGTATTCCACTGTACTCTACCTCTACTGTGCTCCACTCTACTCTACCTCTACTGTGCTCCACTGTACTCTACCTCTACTGTGCTCCACTGTACTCTATCTCTACTGTACTCCACTGTACTCTACCTCTACAGTGCTTCACTGTGCTCTACCTCTACTGTACTCCACTGTACTCTACCTCTACTGTACTCCACTGTACTCTACCTCTACTATACTCCACTGCACTTATCTCTACTGTGTTCGACTGTACTCTATCTCTACTTTACTCCACTGTACTCTATCTCTACTGTACTACACTGTACTCTTCCTCTACTGTGCTCCACTGTACTCTATCTCTACTGTGCTCTACTGTACTCTATCTTTACTGTGCTCTACTGTACTATACCTCTACTATACTCCACTGTACTCTACCTCTACTGTGCTCCACTGTACTCTACCTCTACTGTGCTCCACTGTACACTACCTCTACTGTATTCCACTGTACTCTACCTCTACTGTGCTCCACTCTACTCTACCTCTACTGTGCTCCACTGTACTCTACCTCTACTGTGCTCCACTGTACTCTATCTCTACTGTACTCCACTGTACTCTACCTCTACAGTGCTTCACTGTGCTCTACCTCTACTGTACTCCAGTGTACTCTACCTCTACTCTGCTCTACTGTACTCTATCTCTACTGTACTCCACTGTACTCTACCTCTACTGTACTCCATTGTACTCTACCTCTACTGTACTCTACTCTACTCCACCTCTAATGTGCTCCACTCTACTCTACCTCTACTGTACTCCACTGTACTCTACCTCTACTGTCCTCCACTGTACTCTACCTCTACTCTGCTCTACTGTACTCTATCTCTACTGTGCTCCACTGTACTCTACCTCTACTGTACTCCACTGTAGTCTACCTAAACTATACTCCACTGTACTCTACCTCCACTGTGCTCCACTGTACTCTACCTCAACTATACTCCACTGTACTCTATCTCTACTCTAATCCACTGTACTCTATCTCTACTCTACTCCACTCTACTCTACCTCTACTCTACTCTACTGTACTCCACCTCTACTGTGCTCTACTGTACTCCACTGTACTCTAGCTCTACTGTGCTCCACTGTACTCTACCTCTACTGTACTCCACTGTACTCTACATCTACTGTGCTCCACTGTACTCTACCTCTACTGTACTCCACTGTACTCTACCTCTACTGTGCTCCACTGTACTCTACCTCTACTGTACTCCACTGTACTCTACATCTACTGTGCTCCACTGTACTCTACCTCTACTGTACTCCACTGTACTCTACCTCTACTGTACTCCACTGTACTCTACCTCTACTGTACTCCACTGTATTCTACCTCTACTGTGCTCTACTGTACCCTACCTCTACTGTACTCCACTGTACTCAACCTCTACCGTACTGTACTGTTCTCTACCTCTACTGTACTCTACTGTACTCCACCTCTACTGTGCTCCACTGTACTCCACTGTACTCTATCTCTACTGTGATCCACTGTACTCTACCTCTGCTGTGCTCCACTGTACTCTATCTCTACTCTACTCCACTGTACTCTACCTCTACTGTACTCCACTGTACTCTACCTCTACTGTACTCCACTCTACTCTACCTCTACTGTGCTCCACTGCACTCTACCTCTACTGTACTCCACTGTACTCCACCTCTACAGTGCTCCACTGTACTCTACCTCTACTGTACTCCACTGTATTCTACCTCTACTCTGCTCTACTGTACTCTATCTCTACTGTGCTCTACTGTACTCTACCTCTATTATACTCCACTGTACTCTACCTCTATTGTGCTCCACTGTACTCTACCTCTCCTGTGCTCCACTGTACACTACCTCTACTGTAGTCCACTGTACTCTACCTCTACTGTGCTCCACTCTACTCTACCTCTACTGTGCTCAGCTGTACTCTACCTCTACTGTACTCCACTGTACTCTACCTCTACTATACTCCACTGCACTTATCTCTACTGTGCTCCACTGTACTCTATCTCTACTGTAGTCCACTGTACTCTACCTCTACTATACTCTACTGTACACCACCTCTACTCTAATCCACTGTAGTCTACCTCAACTATACTCCACTCTACTCTACCTCTACTGTGCTCCACTGTACTCTACGTCTACTCTGCTCTATTGTACTCTATCTCTACTGTACTCCACTATACTCTACCTCCACTGTACTCCACTGTACTCTAGCTCTACTGTGCTCCACTGTACTCTACCTCTACTGTACTCCACTGTACTCTACATCTACTGTGCTCCACTGTACTCTACCTCTACTGTACTCCACTGTACTCTACCTCTACTGTACTCCACTGTACTCTACCTCTACTGTACTCCACTGTATTCTACCTCTACTGTGCTCTACTGTACTCTACCTCTACTGTACTCCACTGTAATCTACCTCTACTGTACTGTACTGTTCTCTACCTCTACTGTACTCTACTGTACTCCACCTCTACTGTGCTCCACTCTACTCCACTGTACTCTACCTCTACTGTGCACCACTGTACTCTACCTCTACTGTACTCCACTGTACTCTATCTCTACTGTGCTCCACTGTACTCTACCTCTACTGTACTCCACTGTACTCTATCTCTACTGTTCTCCACTGTACTCTACCTCTACTGTGCTCCACTGTACTCCACTGTACTCTATCTCTACTGTGCTCCACTGTACTCTACCTCTACTGTACTCCACTGTACTCTATCTCTACTGTGCTCCACTGTACTCTACCTCTACTGTACTCCACTGTACTCTAACTTTACTGTTCTCCACTGTACTCTACCTCTGCTGTGCTCCACTGTACTCTATCTCTACTCTACTCCACTGTACTCTATCTCTATTTTACTCCACTCTACTCTACCTCTACTGTACTCTACTGTACTCCACCTCTACTGTGCTCCACTGTACTCCACTGTACTCTTCCTCTACTGTACTCCACTGTACTCTATCTCTACTGTGCTCCACTGTACTCTACCTTTACTGTGCTCTACTGTACTCTACTCTACTGTGCTCCACTGTACTCTATTTCTACTGTACCCCACTGTACTCTACCTCTACTGTGCTCCACTGTACTCTACCTCTACTGTGCTCCACTGTACACTACCTCTACTGTACTCCACTGTGCTCTACCTCTACTGTGCTCCACTGTACTCTACCTCTACTGTACTCCACTGTACTCTACCTCTACAGTGCTCCACTCTGCTCTACCTCTACTCTACTCCACTGTACTCTATCTCTACTCTGCTCTACTGTACTCTACCTCTACTGTACTCCGCTGTACTCTACCTCTACTATACTCCACTGTACTCTACCTCTACTGTGCTCCAATGTACTCTACCTCTAATGTGCTCCACTCTACTCTACCTTTACTGTACTCCACTGTACTCTACCTCTACTCTGCATAACTCTACTCTATCTCTACTGTGCTCCACTGTACTCTACCTCTACTGTACTCCACTGTAGTCTACCTCAACTATACTCCACTGTACTCTACCTCTACTGTGCTCCACTGTACTCCACCTCTACTGTGCTCTACTGTACTCTATCTCTACTGTGCTCCACTGTACTCTACCTCTACTGTACTCCACTGTACTCCACCTCTACAGTGCTCCACTGTACTCTACCTCTACTGTCCTCCACTGTACTCTACCTCTACTCTGCTCTACTGTACTCTATCTCTACTGTGCTCCACTGTACTCTACCTCTACTGTACTCCACTGTAGTCTACCTAAACTATACTCCACTGTACTCTACCTCCACTGTGCTCCACTGTACTCTACCTCAACTATACTCCACTGTACTCTATCTCTACTCTAATCCACTGTACTCTATCTCTACTCTACTCCACTCTAATCTATCTCTACTGTACTCCACTGTACTCTACCTCTACTCTACTCTACTGTACTCCACCTCTACTGTGCTCCACTGTACTCCACTGTACTCTAGCTCTACTGTGTTCCACTGTACTCTACCTCTACTGTACTCCACTGTACTCTACATCTACTGTGCTCCACTGTACTTTACCTCTACTGTACTCCACTGTACTCTACCTCTACTCTACTCCACTGTACTCTACCTCTACTGTACTCCACTGTATTCTACCTCTACTGTGCTCTACTGTACTCTACCTCTACTGTACTCCACTGTACTCTACCTCTACTGTACTGTACTGTTCTCTACCTCTACTGTACTCTACTGTACTCTACCTCTACGGTGCTCCACTGTACTCTATCTCTACTGTACTCCACTGTACTCTACCTCTACAGTGATCCACTGTGCTCTACCTCTACTGTACTCCACTGTACTCTACTTCTACTCTGCTCTACTGTGCTCTACCTATACTGTACTTCACTGTACTCTACCTCTACTTTACTCCACTGTAGTCCACCTCAACTATACTCCACTGTACTCTACCTCTACTGTGCTCCACTGTACTCTACCTCTACTGTACTCCACTGTAGTCTGCCTCAACTATACTCCAGTGTACTCTACCTCTACTGTACTCCACTGTACTCTACCTCTACTGTACTCCACTGTAATCTACCTCTACTGTGCTCTACTGTACTCTACCTCTACTGTACTCCACTGTACTCTACCTCTACTGTACTGTACTGTTATCTACCTCTAAAGTACTCTACTGTACTCCACCTCTACTGTTCTCCACTGTACTCCACTGTACTCTACCTCTACTGTGCTCCACTGTACTCTACCTCTACTGTACTCCACTGTACTCCACCTCTACAGTGCTCCACTGTACTCTACCTCTACTGTCCTCCACTGTACTCTACCTCTACTGTGCTCCACTGTACTCTACCTCTACTGTACTCCACTGTAGTCTACCTAAACTATACTCCACTGTACTCTACCTCCACTGTGCTCCACTGTACTCTACCTCAACTATACTCCACTGTACTCTATCTCTACTCTACTCCACTCTAATCTATCTCTACTGTACTCCACTGTACTCTACCTCTACTGTACTGTACTGTTCTCTACCTCTACTGTACTCTACTGTACTCTACCTCTACTGTACTCCACTGTACTCCACCTCTACAGTGCTCCACTGTACTCTACCTCTACTGTCCTCCACTGTACTCTACCTCTACTGTGCTCCACTGTACTCTACCTCTACTGTACTCCACTGTAGTCTACCTAAACTATACTCCACTGTACTCTACCTCCACTGTGCTCCACTGTACTCTACCTCAACTATACTCCACTGTACTCTATCTCTACTCTACTCCACTCTAATCTATCTCTACTGTACTCCACTGTACTCTACCTCTACTCTACTCTACTGTACTCCACCTCTACTGTGCTCCACTGTACTCCACTGTACTCTAGCTCTACTGTGTTCCACTGTACTCTACCTCTACTGTACTCCACTGTACTCTACATCTACTGTGCTCCACTGTACTCTACCTCTACTGTACTCCACTGTACTCTACCTCTACTCTACTCCACTGTACTCTACCTCTACTGTACTCCACTGTATTCTACCTCTACTGTGCTCTACTGTACTCTACCTCTACTGTACTCCACTGTACTCTACCTCTACTGTACTGTACTGTTCTCTACCTCTACTGTACTCTACTGTACTCCACCTCTACTGTGCTCCACTGTACTCCACTGTACTCTATCTCTACTGTGATCCACTGTACTCTACCTCTGCTGTGCTCCACTCTACTCTATCTCTACTCTACTCCACTGTACTCTATCTCTATTTTACTTCACTGTACTCTACCTCTAGTGTACTCTACTGTACTCCACCTCTACTTTGCTCCACTCTACTCCACTGTACTCTTCCTCTACTGTACTCCACTGTACTCTATCTCTACTGTGCTCCACTGTACTCTACCTCTACTGTGCTCTACTGTACTCTACTCTACTGTGCTCCACTGTACTCTATTTCTACTGTACCCCACTGTACTCTACCTCTACTGTGCTCCACTGTACTCTACCTCTACTGTGCTCCACTGTACACTACCTCTACTGTAATCCACTGTACTCTATATCTACTGTACTCCACTGTAATCTATCTCTACTGTGCTCCACTCTACTCTACCTCTACTGTGCTCCACTGCACTCTACCTCTACTGTACTCCATTGTACTCTATCTCTACTGTGCTCCACTGTACTCTACCTCTACTGTACTCCACTGTACTCTATCTCTACTGTTCTCCACTGTACTCTACCTCTACTGTGCTCCACTGTACTCCACTGTACTCTATCTCTACTGTGATCCACTGTACTCTACCTCTGCTGTGCTCCACTGTACTCTATCTCTACTCTACTCCACTGTACTCTATCTCTATTTTACTCCACTGTACTCTACCTCTAGTGTACTCTACTGTACTCCACCTCTACTGTGCTCCACTGTACTCCACTGTACTCTTCCTCTACTGTACTCCACTGTACTCTATCTCTACTGTGCTCCACTGTACTCTACCTCTACTGTGCTCTACTGTACTCTACTCTACTGTGCTCCACTGTACTCTATTTCTACTGTACCCCACTGTACTCTACCTCTACTGTGCTCCACTGTACTCTACCTCTACTGTGCTCCACTGTACACTACCTCTACTGTGCTCCACTGTACTCTACCTCTACTGTACTCCTCTGTAGTCTACCTCAACTATACTCCACTGTACTCTACCTCTACTGTGCTCCACTGTACTCTACCTCTACTGTACTCCACTCTACTCTATCTCTACTGTGCTCCACTGTACTCTACCTCTACTGTACTCCACTGTACTCTATCTCTACTGTTCTCCACTGTACTCTACCTCTACTGTGCTCCACTGTACTTCACTGTACTCTATCTCTACTGTGATCCACTGTA
The DNA here is from genome assembly GCA_030578255.1 of Tiaroga cobitis. Taxonomy (NCBI): domain Eukaryota; kingdom Metazoa; phylum Chordata; class Actinopteri; order Cypriniformes; family Leuciscidae; genus Tiaroga; species Tiaroga cobitis. The sequence goes on along the minus strand of JAROOI010000042.1, from coordinate 492,328 downwards.
CTCTACCTCTGCTGTGCTCCACTGTACTCTATCTCTACTCTACTCCACTGTACTCTATCTCTATTGTACTCCACTGTACTCTACCTCTACTGTACTCTACTGTACTTCACCTCAAGTGTGCTCCACTGTACTCCACTGTACTCTTACTCTACTGTACTCCACTGTACTCTATCTCTACTGTGCTCCACTGTACTCTACCTCTACTGTGCTCTACTGTACTCTACTCTATTGTGCTCCACTGTACTCTATTTCTACTGTACCCCACTGTACTCTACCTCTACTGTGCTCCACTGTACTCTACCTCTACTGTGCTCCACTGTACACTACCTCTACTGTACTCCACTGTACTCTACCTCTACTGTGCTCCACTGTACTCTACCTCTACTGTGCTCCACTGTACTCTACCTCTACTGTGCTCCACTGTGCTCTATCTCTACTGTACTCCACTGTACTCTACCTCTACAGTGATCCACTGTTCTCTACCTCTACTGTACTCCACTGTACTCTACCTCTACTCTGCTCTACTGTGCTCTACCTATACTGTGCTCCACTGTACTCTACCTCTACTGTACTCCACTGTAGTCCACCTCAACTATACTCCACTGTACTCTACCTCTACTGTGCTCCACTGTACTCTACCTCTACTGTACTCCACTGTACTCTATCTCTACTGTACGCCACTGTAATCTATCTCTACTGTGCTCCACTGTACTATACCTCTACTGTGCTCCACTGAACTCCACTGTACTCTATCTCTACTGTGATCCACTGTACTCTACCTCTGCTGTGCTCCAATGTACTCTACCTCTACTGTACTCCACTGTACTCATTCTCTACTGTACTCCACTGTAATCTATCTCTACTGTGCTCCACTGTACTATACCTCTACTGTGCTCTACTCTACTCTACTCCACTGTACTCTACCTCTACTGTACTCCACTGTACTCTACCTCTACTGTACTCCACTCTACTCTACCTCTACTCTGCTCCACTGTACTCTACCTCTAATCTACTCCACTGTACTCTACCTCTACTGTACTCTTCTCTACTCCACCTCTAATATGCTCCACTCTACTCTACCTCTACTGTACTCCACTGTACTCTACCTCTACTGTACTCCACTGTACTCTACCTCTACTGTACTCCACTGTACTCTATCTCTACTGTACTCCACTGTAATCTATCTCTACTGTGCTCCACTGTACTATACCTCTACTGTGCTCTACTCTACTCCACTGTACTCTACCTCTACTGTACTCCACTGTACTCTACCTCTACTGTACTCCACTCTACTCTACCTCTACTCTGCTCCACTGTACTCTACCTCTAATCTACTCCACTGTACTCTACCTCTACTGTACACTTCTCTACTCCACCTCTAATGTGCTCCACTCTACTCTACCTCTACTGTACTCCACTGTACTCTACCTCTACTGTACTCCACTGTACTCTACCTCTACTATACTCCACTGCACTTATCTCTACTGTGTTCGACTGTACTCTATCTCTACTTTACTCCACTTTACTCTATCTCTACTGTACTACACTGTACTCTTCCTCTACTGTGCTCCACTGTACTCTATCTCTACTGTGCTCTACTGTACTCTATCTTTACTGTGCTCTACTGTACTCTACCTCTACTATACTCCACTCTACTCTACCTCTACTGTGCTCCACTGTACTCTACCTCTACTGTGCTCCACTGTACACTACCTCTACTGTATTCCACTGCTTCTACCTCTACTGTGCTCCACTCTACTCTACCTCTACTGTGCTCCACTGTACTCTACCTCTACTGTGCTCCACTGTACTCTATCTCTACTGTACTCCACTGTACTCTACCTCTACTGTGCTCTACTGTACTCTACTCTATTGTGCTCCACTGTACTCTATTTCTACTGTACCCCACTGTACTCTACCTCTACTATACTCCACTGTACTCTATCTCTACTCTAATCCACTGTACTCTATCTCTACTCTACTTCACTCTACTCTATCTCTACTGTACTCCACTGTACTCTACCTCTACTCTACTCTACTGTACTCCACCTCTACTGTGCTCCACTGTACTCCACTGTACTCTAGCTCTACTGTGCTCCACTGTACTCTACCTCTACTGTGCTCTACTGTAGTCTATCTCTACTGTGCTCCACTGTACTCTACCTCTACTGTACTCCACTGTACTCCACCTCTACAGTGCTCCACTGTACTCTACCTCTACTGTACTCCACTGTATTCTACCTCTACTCTGCTCTACTGTACTCTATCTCTACTGTGCTCTACTGTACTCTACCTCTATTATACTCCACTGTACTCTACCTCTATTGTGCTCCACTGTACTCTACCTCTCCTGTGCTCCACTGTACACTACCTCTACTGTAGTCCACTGTACTCTACCTCTACTGTGCTCCACTCTACTCTACCTCTAGTGTGCTCAGCTGTACTCTACCTCTACTGTACTCCACTGTACTCTACCTCTACTATACTCCACTGCACTTATCTCTACTGTGCTCCACCGTACTTTATCTCTACTTTAGTCCACTGTACTCTACCTCTACTATACTCTACTGTACACCACCTCTACTCTAATCCACTGTAGTCTACCTCAACTATACTCCACTCTACTCTACCTCTACTGTGCTCCACTGTACTCTACGTCTACTCTGCTCTATTGTACTCTATCTCTACTGTACTCCACTATACTCTACCTCCACTGTACTCCACTGTACTCTAGCTCTACTGTGCTCCACTGTACTCTACCTCTACTGTACTCCACTGTACTCTACATCTACTGTGCTCCACTGTACTCTACCTCTACTGTACTCCACTGTACTCTACCTCTACTGTACTCCACTGTACTCTACCTCTACTGTACTCCACTGTATTCTACCTCTACTGTGCTCTACTGTACTCTACCTCTACTGTACTCCACTGTAATCTACCTCTACTGTACTGTACTGTTCTCTACCTCTACTGTACTCTACTGTACTCCACCTCTACTGTGCTCCACTCTACTCCACTGTACTCTACCTCTACTGTGCTCCACTGTACTCTACCTCTACTGTACTCCACTGTACTCTATCTCTACTGTGCTCCACTGTACTCTACCTCTACTGTACTCCACTGTACTCTATCTCTACTGTTCTCCACTGTACTCTACCTCTACTGTGCTCCACTGTACTCCACTGTACTCTATCTCTACTGTGCTCCACTGTACTCTACCTCTACTGTACTCCACTGTACTCTATCTCTACTGTGCTCCACTGTACTCTACCTCTACTGTACTCCACTGTACTCTATCTCTACTGTTCTCCACTGTACTCTACCTCTGCTGTGCTCCACTTTACTCTATCTCTACTCTACTCCACTGTACTCTATCTCTATTTTACTCCACTCTACTCTACCTCTACTGTACTCTACTGTACTCCACCTCTACTGTGCTCCACTGTACTCCACTGTACTCTTCCTCTACTGTACTCTACTGTACTCTATCTCTACTGTGCTCCACTGTACTCTACCTTTACTGTGCTCTACTGTACTCTACTCTACTGTGCTCAACTGTACTCTATTTCTACTGTACCCCACTGTACTCTACCTCTACTGTGCTCCACTGTACTCTACCTCTACTGTGCTCCACTGTACACTACCTCTACTGTACTCCACTGTGCTCTACCTCTACTGTTCTCCACTGTACTCTACCTCTACTGTACTCCACTGTACTCTATCTCTACTGTGCTCCACTGTACTCTACCTCTACTGTACTCCACTGTACTCTATCTCTACTGTGCTCCACTGTACTCTACCTCTACTGTACTCCACTGTACTCTATCTCTACTGTTCTCCACTGTACTCTACCTCTGCTGTGCTCCACTTTACTCTATCTCTACTCTACTCCACTGTACTCTATCTCTATTTTACTCCACTCTACTCTACCTCTACTGTACTCTACTGTACTCCACCTCTACTGTGCTCCACTGTACTCCACTGTACTCTTCCTCTACTGTACTCTACTGTACTCTATCTCTACTGTGCTCCACTGTACTCTACCTTTACTGTGCTCTACTGTACTCTACTCTACTGTGCTCAACTGTACTCTATTTCTACTGTACCCCACTGTACTCTACCTCTACTGTGCTCCACTGTACTCTACCTCTACTGTGCTCCACTGTACACTACCTCTACTGTACTCCACTGTGCTCTACCTCTACTGTTCTCCACTGTACTCTACCTCTACTGTACTCCACTGTACTCTACCTCTACAGTGCTCCACTCTGCTCTACCTCTACTCTACTCCACTGTACTCTATCTCTACTCTGCTCTACTGTACTCTACCTCTACTGTACTCCGCTGTACTCTACCTCTACTATACTCCACTGTACTCTACATCTACTGTGCTCCACTGTACTCTACCTCTAATGTGCTCCACTCTACTCTACCTTTACTGTACTCCACTGTACTCTACCTCTACTCTGCATAACTCTACTCTATCTCTACTGTGCTCCACTGTACTCTACCTCTACTGTACTCCACTGTAGTCTACCTCAACTATACTCCACTGTACTCTACCTCTACTGTGCTCCACTGTACTCCACCTCTACTGTGCTCTACTGTACTCTATCTCTACTGTGCTCCACTGTACTCTACCTCTACTGTACTCCACTGTACTCCACCTCTACAGTGCTCCACTGTACTCTACCTCTACTGTCCTCCACTGTACTCTACCTCTACTCTGCTCTACTGTACTCTATCTCTACTGTGCTCCACTGTACTCTACCTCTACTGTACTCCACTGTAGTCTACCTAAACTATACTCCACTGTACTCTACCTCCACTGTGCTCCACTGTACTCTACCTCAATTATACTCCACTGTACTCTATCTCTACTCTAATCCACTGTACTCTATCTCTACTCTACTCCACTCTAATCTATCTCTACTGTACTCCACTGTACTCTACCTCTACTCTACTCTACTGTACTCTACATCTACTGTGCTCCACTGTACTTTACCTCTACTGTACTCCACTGTACTCTACCTCTACTCTACTCCACTGTACTCTACCTCTACTGTACTCCACTGTATTCTACCTCTACTGTGCTCTACTGTACTCTACCTCTACTGTACTCCACTGTACTCTACCTCTACTGTACTGTACTGTTCTCTACCTCTACTGTACTCTACTGTACTCTACCTCTACTGTGCTCCACTGTACTCTATCTCTACTGTACTCCACTGTACTCTACCTCTACAGTGATCCACTGTGCTCTACCTCTACTGTACTCCACTGTACTCTACTTCTACTCTGCTCTACTGTGCTCTACCTATACTGTACTTCACTGTACTCTACCTCTACTTTACTCCACTGTAGTCCACTTCAACTATACTCCACTGTACTCTACCTCTACTGTGCTCCACTGTACTCTACCTCTACTGTACTCCACTGTAGTCTGCCTCAACTATATTCCAGTGTACTCTACCTCTACTGTACTCCACTGTACTCTACCTCTACTGTACTCCACTGTAATCTACCTCTACTGTGCTCTACTGTACTCTACCTCTACTGTACTCCACTGTACTCTACCTCTACTGTACTGTACTGTTATCTACCTCTAAAGTACTCTAATGTACTCCACCTCTACTGTTCTCCACTGTACTCCACTGTACTCTACCTCTACTGTGCTCCACTGTACTCTACCTCTACTGTACTCCACAGTACTCCACCTCTACAGTGCTCCACTGTACTCTACCTCTACTGTCCTCCACTGTACTCTACCTCTACTCTGCTCTACTGTACTCTATCTCTACTGTGCTCCACTGTACTCTACCTCTACTGTACTCCACTGTAGTCTACCTAAACTATACTCCACTGTACTCTACCTCCACTGTGCTCCACTGTACTCTACCTCAACTATACTCCACTGTACTCTATCTCTACTCTACTCCACTCTAATCTATCTCTACTGTACTCCACTGTACTCTACCTCTACTCTACTCTACTGTTCTCTACCTCTACTGTACTCTACTGTACTCCACCTCTACTGTGCTCCACTGTACTCCACTGTACTCTATCTCTACTGTGATCCACTGTACTCTACCTCTGCTGTGCTCCACTCTACTCTATCTCTACTCTACTCCACTGTACTCTATCTCTATTTTACTTCACTGTACTCTACCTCTAGTGTACTCTACTGTACTCCACCTCTACTTTGCTCCACTCTACTCCACTGTACTCTTCCTCTACTGTACTCCACTGTACTCTATCTCTACTGTGCTCCACTGTACTCTACCTCTACTGTGCTCTACTGTACTCTACTCTACTGTGCTCCACTGTACTCTATTTCTACTGTACCCCACTGTACTCTACCTCTACTGTGCTCCACTGTACTCTACCTCTACTGTGCTCCACTGTACACTACCTCTACTGTACTCCACTGTACTCTACCTCTACTGTGCTCCACTGTACTCTACCTCTACTCTGCTCCACTGTACTCTACCTCTACTGTGCTCCACTGTACTCTATCTCTACTGTACTCCACTGTACTCTACCTCCACAGTGCTCCACTGTGCTCTACCTCTACTGTACTCCACTGTACTCTACCTCTACTCTGCTCTACTGTGCTCTACCTCTACTGTACTCCACTGTACTCTACCTCTACTCTGCTCTACTGTACTCTATCTCTACTGTGCTCCACTGTACTCTACCTCTACTGTGCTCCACGTACTCTATATCTACTGTACTCCACTGTAATCTATCTCTACTGTGCTCTCTACTGAGTGCTCTTGAGTACAGTGGAGTATAATAGTCAAGTCAAGTCAAGTCATCTTCATTTATATAGCGCTTTTAACAATGGATTGTTTCAAAGCAGCTTTACAGAGATAAACATATAATTTAAGGTAACAGATTGTTTTGGAGGTAGAGTTGGATAAAGGTGGATAATAGAGGTAGAGTACACTAGAGCACAGTAGAGATAGAGTACAGTAGAACACAGTAGAGGTAGAGTACAGTGGAGTATAGTAGAGGTAGAGTACAGTGGAGTAGAGTAGAGGTAGAGTACAGTGGAGCACAGTAGATGTAGAGTACAGTGGAGCACAGTAGAGGTAGAGTACAGGGGAGTATAGTTGAGGTAAACTACAGTGGAGTACAGTAGAGATAGAGTAGAGTGGAGTACAGTAGAGATAGAGTACAGTAGAGCAGAGTAGAGGTAGAGTACAGCGGAGTACAGTAAAGGTAGAGCACAGTGGAGCACTGTAGAGGTAGAGTACAGTGGAGTACAGTAGAGATAGAGTACAGTGGAGCACAGTAGAGGTAGAGTACAGTGGAGCACAGTAGAGATAGAGTACAGTAGAGCAGAGTAGAGGTAGAGTACAGTGGAGGACAGTAGAGGTAGAGTACAGTAGAACACTGTAGAGATAAGTGCAGTGGAGTATAGTAGAGGTAGAGTACAGTGGAGTACAGTAGAGGTAGAGTACAGTGGAGTACAGTAGAGGTAGAGTAGAGTGGAGCACATTAGAGGTGGAGTAGAGAAGAGTACAGTAGAGGTAGAGTACAGGGGAGTACATTAGAGGTAGAGTACAGTGGAGCACAGTAGAGGTAGAGTAGAGTGGAGTACAGTAGAGGTAGAGTACAGTGGAGAACAGTAGAGGTAGAGTACAGTGGAGTAGAGTAGAGATAGAGTACAGTGGAGCACAGCAGAGGTAGAGTACAGTGGATCACAGTAGAGATAGAGTACATTGGAGTACAGTGGAGCACAGTAGAGGAATAGTACAGTGGAGCACAGTAGAGATAGATTACAGTGGAATACAGTAGAGATAGAGTACAGTGGAGTACAGTAGAGGTAGAGCACAGTAGAGCAGAGTAGAGGTAGAGTACAGTGGAGTACAGTAGAGGTAGAGCACAGTGGAGCACTGTGGAGGTAGAGTACAGTGGAGTACAGTAGAGATAAAGTACAGTGGAGCAGAGTAGAGGTAGAGTACAGTGGAGCACAGTAGAGGTAGAGTACAGTGGAGTACAGTAGAGGAAGAGTACAGTGGAGTACAGTGGAGCACAGTAGAGGTGGAGTACAGTAGAGTACAGTAGAGGTAGAGTACAGTGGAGTACAATAGAGATAGAGTACAGTGGAATAGAGTAAAGATAGAGTACAGTGGAGCACAGCAGAGGTAGAGTACAGTGGATCACAGTAGAGATAGAGTACAGTGGAGTACAGTGGATCACAGTAGAGGTAGAATACAGTGGAGAACAGTAGAGATAGAGTACAGTGGAGTACAGTTGAGGTAGAGTACAGTGGAGCACAGTAGAGATAGAGTACAGTGGAGTACAGTAGAGGTAGAGTACAGTGGAGCACAGTAGAGGTAGAGTACAGTGGAGTACAGTGGAGAACAGTAGAGGTGGAGTACAGTAGAGTACTTTAGAGGTAGATAACAGTACAGTACAGTAGAGGTAGAGTACAGTGGAGTACAGTAGAGGTAGAGTACAGTAGAGCACAGTAGAGGTAGATTACAGTGGAGTACAGTAGAGGTAGAGTACAGTGGAGTACAGTAGAGGTAGAGTACAGTGGAGTACAGTAGAGGTAGAGTACAGTGGAGTATAGTTGAGGCAGACTACAGTGGAGTACAGTAGAGGTAGAGTACAGTGGAGCACAGTAGAGGTAGAGTACAGTGGAGTATAGTTGAGGTGGACTCCAGTGGAGTAAAGTAGAGGTAGAGTACAGTGAAGTACAGTATAGGTAGAGCACAGTAGAGCAGAGTAGAGGTAGAGTACAGTGGAGTACAGTAGAGGTAGAGCACAGTGGATCACTGTAGAGGTAGAGTACAGTGGAGTACAGTAGAGATAGAGTACAGTGGAGCACAGTAGAGGTAGAGTACAGTGGAGCACAGTAGAGGTAGAGTACAGTGGAGCACAGTAGACGTAGAGTACAGTGGAGTACAGTAGAGGTAGTGTACAGTGGAGCACAGTAGAGGTAGAGTACAGTGGGGTACAGTAGAAATAGAGTACAGTGGAGCACAATAGAGTAGAGTACAGTAGAGCACAGTAGAGGTAGAGCACAGTGGAGTACAGTAGAGTTAGAGTACAGTGGAGCACACTAGAGGTAGAGTACAGTGGAGCACAGTAGAGGTAGAGTAGAGTGGAGCACAGTAGAGGTAGAGTACAGTGTAATACAGTAGAGGTAGTGTAGAGTGGAGGACAGTAGAGGTAGAGTACAGTGGAGCACAGTAGAGGTAGAGTACAGTGGAGTATAGTAGAGGTAGAGTACAGTAGAGCACAGTAAAGATAGAGGACAGTAGAGCACAGTAGAGATAGAGTACAGTGGAGCACAGTAGAGGAAGAGTACAGTGTAGTACAGTAGAGATAGAGTACAGTGGAGTAAAGTAGAGATAGAGTACAGTCGAACACAGTAGAGATAAGTGCAGTGGAGTATAGTAGAGGTAGAGTACAGTGGAGTACAGTAGAGGTAGAGTACAGTGGAGTACAGTAGAGGTAGAGTAGAGTGGAGCACATTAGAGGTGGAGTAGAGAAGAGTACAGTAGAGGTAGAGTACAGTGGAGTACATTAGAGGTAGAGTACAGTGGAGCAGAGTAGAGGTAGAGTAGAGTGGAGTACAGTAGAGGTAGAGTACAGTGGAGTACAGTAGAGGTAGAGTACAGTGGAGTAGAGTAGAGATAGAGTATAGTGGAGCACAGCAGAGGTAGAGTACAGTGGATCACAGTAGAGATAGAGTACAGTGGAGTACAGTGGAGCACAGTAGAGGTATAGTACAGTGGAGCACAGTAGAGATAGATTACAGTGGAGTACAGTAGATATAGAGTACAGTGGAGCACAGTAGAGGTAGAGTACAGTGGAGCACAGTAGAGATAGAGTACAGTAGAGCAGAGTAGAGGTAGAGTACAGTGGAGTACAGTAGAGATAGAGCACAGTAGAGCAGAGTAGAGGTAGAGTACAGTGGAGTACAGTAGAGGTAGAGCACAGTGGAGCACTGTGGAGGTAGAGTACAGTGGAGTACAGTAGAGATAGAGTACAGTGGAGCACAGTAGAGGTAGAGTACAGTGGAGTACAGTAGAGGTAGAGCACAGTGGATCACTGTAGAGGTAGAGTACAGTGGAGTACAGTAGAGATAGAGTACAGTGGAGCACAGTAGAGGTAGAGTACAGTGGAGCACAGTAGAGGTAGAGTACAGTGGAGCACAGTAGAGGTAGAGTACAGTGGAGTACAGTAGAGGTAGTGTACAGTGGAGCACAGTAGAGGTAGAGTACAGTGGAGCACAGTAGAGGTAGAGTACAGTGGGGTACAGTAGAAATAGAGTACAGTGGAGCACAATAGAGTAGAATACAGTAGAGCACAGTAGAGGTAGAGCACAGTGGAGTACAGTAGAGATAGAGTACAGTGGAGCACACTAGAGGTAGAGTACAGTGGAGCACAGTAGAGGTAGAGTAGAGTGGAGCACAGTAGAGGTAGAGTACAGTGGAATACAGTAGAGGTAGTGTAGAGTGGAGCACAGTAGAGGTAGAGTACAGTGGAGCACAGTAGAGGTAGAGTACAGTGGAGTATAGTAGAGGTAGAGTACAGTAGAGCACAGTAAAGATAGAGGACAGTAGAGCACAGTAGAGATAGAGTACAGTGGAGCACAGTAGAGGAAGAGTACAGTGTAGTACAGTAGAGATAGAGTACAGTGGAGTAAAGTAGAGATAGAGTACAGTCGAACACAGTAGAGATAAGTGCAGTGGAGTATAGTAGAGGTAGAGTACAGTGGAGTACAGTAGAGGTAGAGTACAGTGGAGTACAGTAGAGGTAGAGTAGAGTGGAGCACATTAGAGGTGGAGTAGAGAAGAGTACAGTAGAGGTAGAGTACAGTGGAGTACATTAGAGGTAGAGTACAGTGGAGCAGAGTAGAGGTAGAGTAGAGTGGAGTACAGTAGAGGTAGAGTACAGTGGAGTACAGTAGAGGTAGAGTACAGTGGAGTAGAGTAGAGATAGAGTACAGTGGAGCACAGCAGAGGTAGAGTACAGTGGATCACAGTAGAGATAGAGTACAGTGGAGTACAGTGGAGCACAGTAGAGGTATAGTGCTCTCCACTCTACTCTATCTCTACTGTACTCCACTGTACTCTACCTCTACTCTACTCTACTGTACTCCACCTCTACTGTGCTCCACTGTACTCCACTGTACTCCAGCTCTACTGTGCTCCACTGTACTCTACCTCTAATGTACTCCACTGTACTCTACATCTACTGTGCTCCACTGTACTCTGCCTCTACTGTACTCCACTGTACTCTACCTCTACTGTACTCCACTGTACTCTACCTCTACTGTACTCCACTGTATTCTACCTCTACTGTGCTCTACAGTACTCTACCTCTACTGTACTCCACTGTACTCTACCTCTACTGTACTGTACTGTTCTCTACCTCTACTGTACTCTTGTACTCCACCTCTACTGTGCTCCGCTGTACTCCACTGTACTCTAGCTCTACTGTGCTCCACTGTACTCTACCTCTACTGTGCTCTACTGTACTCTATCTCTACTGTGCTCCACTGTACTCTACCTCTACTGTACTCCACTGTACTCGACCTCTACAGTGCTCCACTGTACTCTACCTCTACTGTATTCCACTGTACTCTACCTCTACTCTGCTCTACTGTACTCTATCTCTACTGTGCTCTACTGTACTCTACCTCTATTATACTCCACTGTACTCTACCTCTACTGTATTCCACTGTACTCTACCTCTACTCTGCTCTACTGTACTCTATCTCTACTGTGCTCTACTGTACTCTACCTCTATTATACTCCACTGTACTCTACCTCTACTGTGCTCCACTGTACTCTACCTCTACTGTGCTCAGCTGTACTCTACCTCTACTGTGCTCCACTGTACTCTACCTCTACTATACTCCACTGCACTTATCTCTACTGTGTTCGACTGTACTCTATCTCTACTGTACTCCACTGTACTCTATCTCTACTGTACTATACTGTACTCTTCCTCTACTGTGCTCCACTGTACTCTACCTCTACTGTGCTCTACTGTACTCTATCTCTACTCTGCTCCACTGTACTCTACCTCTACTGTACTCCACTGTACTCCACCTCTACATTGCTCCACTGTACTCTACCTCTACTCTACTCCACTGTACTCTACCTCTACTCTGCTCTACTGTACTCTATCTCTACTGTGCTCCACTGTACTCTACCTCTACTGTACTCCACTGTAGTCTACCTAAACTATACTCCACTGTACTCTACCTCCACTGTGCTCCACTGTACTCTACCTCAACTATACTCCACTGTACTCTACCTCTACTCTAATCCACTGTACTCTATCTCTACTCTACTCCACTCTACTCTATCTCTACTGTACTCCACTGTACTCTACCTCTACTCTACTCTACTGTACTCCACCTCTACTGTGCTCCACTGTACTCCACTGTACTCCAGCTCTACTGTGCTCCACTGTACTCTACCTCTACTGTACTCCACTGTACTCTACCTCTACTCTACTCTACTGTACTCCACCTCTACTGTGCTCCACTGTACTCCACTGTACTCCAGCTCTACTGTGCTCCACTGTACTCTACCTCTACTGTACTCCACTGTACTCTACATCTACTGTGCTCCACTGTACTCTACCTCTACTGTACTCCACTTTACTCTACCTCTACTGTGCTCAACTGTACTCTACCTCTACTGTGCTCCTCTGTACACTACCTCTACTGTACTCCACTGTACTCTACCTCTACTGTGCTCTACTGTACTCTACCTCCACTGTACTCTACCTCTACTGTGCTCCACTGTACTCTATCTCTAATGTACTCCACTGTACTCTACCTCTACAGTGCCCCACTGTGCTCTACCTCTACTGTACTCCACTGTACTCTACCTCTACTCTGCTCTACTGTGCTCTACCTCTACTGTACTCCACTGTACTCTACCTCTACTCTGCTCTACTGTACTCTATCTCTACTGTGCTCCACTGTTCTCTACCTCTACTGTACTCCACTGTAGTCTACCTCAACTATACTCCACTGTACTCTACCTCTACTGTGCTCCACTGTACTCTACCTCTACTGTACTCCACTGTACTCTATCTCTACTGTACTCCACTGTAATCTATCTCTACTGTGCTCCACTGTTTTATACCTCTACTGTGCTCCAATGTACTCCACTGTACTCTATCTCTACTGTGATCCACTGTACTCTACCTCTGCTGTGCTCCACTGTACTCTATCTCTACTCTACTCCACTGTACTCTACCTCTACTGTACTCCACTGTACTCTACCTCTAATGTACTCCACTCTACGCTACCTCTACTGTGCTCCACTGTACTCTACCTCTACTGTGCTCCACTGTACTCTACCTCTACTGTGGTCCACTGTACACTACCTCTACTGTATTCCACTGTACTCTACCTCTACTGTGCTCCACTCTACTCTACCTCTACTGTGCTCCACTGTACTCTACCTCTTCTGTGCTCCACTGTACTCTATCTCTACTGTACTCCACTGTACTCTACCTCTACAGTGCTCCACTGTGCTCTACCTCTATTGTACTCCAGTGTACTCTACCTCTACTCTGCTCTACTGTACTCTATCTCTACTGTACTCCACTGTACTCTACCTCTACTGTACTCCACTGTACTCTACCTCTACTGTACTCTACTCTACCCCACCACTAATGTGCTCCACTCTACTCTACCTCTACTGTACTCCACTGTACTCTACCTCTACTGTACTCTACTCTACTCCACCTCTAATGTGCTCCACTCTACTCTACCCCTACTGTGCTCCACTTTACTCTACCTCTACTGTGCTCTACTCTACTCTATCTCTACTGTGCTCCACTGTACTCTACCTCTACTGTACTCCACTCTACTCCACCTCTACAGTGCTCCACTGTACTCTACCTCGACTATAATCCACTGTACTCTACCTCTACTCTGCTCTACTGTACTCTATCTCTACTGTGATCCACTGTACTCTACCTCTACTGTACTCCACTGTAGTCTGCCTCAACTATACTCCACTGTACTCTACCTCTACTGTACTCTACCTCTACTGTACTCCACTGTACTCTACCTCTACTGTACTCCACTGTAATCTACCTCTACTGTGCTCTACTGTACTCTACCTCTACTGTACTCCACTGTACTCTACCTCTACTGTACTGTACTGTTATCTACCTCTACTGTACTCTACTGTACTCCACCTCTACTTTTCTCCACTGTACTCCACTGTACTCTACCTCTACTGTGCTCAACTGTACTCTACCTCTACTGTACTCCACTGTACTCTATCTCTACTGTGCTCCACTGTACTCTACCTCAACTGTACTCCACTGTACTCTATCTCTACTGTTCTCCACTGTATTCTACCTCTACTGTGATCCACTGTACTCCACTGTACTCTATCTCTACTGTGATCCACTGTACTCTACCTCTACTGTGCTCCACTGTACTCTATCTCTACTCTACTCCACTGTACTCTATCTCTATTTTACTCCACTGTACTCTACCTCTACTGTACTCTACTGTACTCCACCTCTACTGTGCTCCACTCTACTCCACTGTACTCTTCCTCTACTGTACTCCACTGTACTCTATCTCTACTCTGCTCCACTGTACTCTACCTCTACTGTGCTCTACTGTACTCTACTCTACTGTGCTCCACTGTACTCTATTTCTACTGTACCCCACTGTACTCTACCTCTACTGTGCTCCACTGTACTCTACCTCTACTGTGCTCCACTGTACACTACCTCTACTCTACTCCACTGTAATCTACCTCTACTGTGCTCCACTGTACTCTACCTCTACTGTGCTCCACTGTACTCTACCTCTACTGTGCTCCACTGTACTCTATCTCTACTGTACTCCACTGTACTCTACCTCTACAGTGCTCCAATGTGCTCTACCTCTAATCTACTCCACTGTATTCTACCTCTACTCTAATCTACTGTTCTCTACCTCTACTGTACTCCACTGTACTCTACCTCTACTCTGCTCTACTGTACTCTATCTCTACTGTGCTCCACTGTACTCTACCTCTACTGCACTCCACTGTAGTCTACCTCAACTATACTCCACTGTACTCTACCTCTACTGTGCTCCACTGTAATCTACCTCTACTGTACTCCACTGTACTCGACCTCTACAGTGCTCCACTGTACTCTACCTCTACTGTACTCCACTGTACTCTACCTCTACTCTGCTCTATTGTACCCTATCTCTACTGTGCTCCACTGTACTCTACCTCTACTGTACTCCACTGTACTCCACCTCTACAGTGTTCTACTGTACTCTACCTTTACTGTGCTCTACTGTACTCTACCTCTATTATACTCCACTGTACTCTACCTCTACTGTGCTCCACTGTACTCTACCTCTACTGTGCTCCACTGTACACTACCTCTACTGTAGTCCACTGTACTCTACCTCTACTGTGCTCCACACTACTCTACCTCTACTGTGCTCAGCTGTACACTACCTCTACTGTACTCCACTGTACTCTATCTCTTCTGTACTACACTGTACTCTTCCTCTACTGTGCTCCACTGTACTCTACCTCTACTATGCTCTACTGTACTCTATCTCTACTGTGCTCTACTGTACTCTACCTCTACTATACTCCACTGTACTCTACCTCTACTGTGCTCCACTGTACTCTACCTCTACTGTGCTCTACTGTACTCTATCTCTACTATGCTCACCTGTACTCTACCTCTACTGTACTCCACTGTACTCCACCTCTACAGTGCTCCACTGTACTCTACCTCTACTGTACTCCACTGTACTCTACCTCTACTCTGCTCTATTGTACCCTATCTCTACTGTGCTCCACTGTACTCTACCTCTACTGTACTCCACTGTACTCCACCTCTACAGTGTTCTACTGTACTCTACCTCTACTGTGCTCTACTGTACTCTACCTCTATTATACTCCACTGTACTCTACCTCTACTGTGCTCCACTGTACTCTACCTCTACTGTGCTCCACTGTACACTACCTCTACTGTAGTCCACTGTACTCTACCTCTACTGTGCTCCACACTACTCTACCTCTACTGTGCTCAGCTGTACACTACCTCTACTGTACTCCACTGTACTCTATCTCTTCTGTACTACACTGTACTCTTCCTCTACTGTGCTCCACTGTACTCTACCTCTACTATGCTCTACTGTACTCTATCTCTACTGTGCTCTACTGTACTCTACCTCTACTATACTCCACTGTACTCTACCTCTACTGTGCTCCACTGTACTCTACCTCTACTGTGCTCCACTGTACACTACCTCTACTGTACTCCACTGTACTCTACCTCTACTGTGCTCCACTGTACTCTACCTCTACTGTGTTCCCCTGTACACTACCTCTACTGTACTCCACTGTACTCTACCTCTACTGTGCTCCACTGTACTCTACCTCTACTGTGCTCCACTGTACTCTACCTCTACTGTGCTCCACTGTACCCTATATCTACTGTACTCCACTGTACTCTTCCTCTACTGTACTCCACTGTACTCTATCTCTACTGTGCTCCACTGTACTCTACCTCTACTGTACTCCACTGTAGTCTACCTAAACTATACTCCACTCTACTCTACCTCCAGTGTGCTCCACTGTACTCTACCTCAACTATACTCCACTGTACTCTATCTCTACTCTAATCCACTGTACTCTATCTCTACTCTACTCCACTCTACTCTATCTCTACTGTACTCCACTGTACTCTACCTCTACTCTACTCTACTGTACTCCACCTCTACTGTGCTCCACTGTACTCCACTGTACTCCAGCTCTACTGTGCTCCACTGTACTCTACCTCTACTGTACTCCACTGTACTCTACATCTACTGTGCTCCACTGTACTCTACCTCTACTGTACTCCACTCTACTCTACCTCTACTGTACTCCACTGTACTCTACCTCTACTGTACTCCACTGTATTCTACCTCTACTGTGCTCTACTGTACTCTATCTCTACTGTACTCAACTGTACTCTACCTCTACTGTACTGTACTGTTCTCTAAGTCTACTGTACTCTACTGTACTCCACCTCTACTGTGCTACACTGTACTCCACTGTACTCTACCTCTACTGTGCTCCACTGTACTCTACCTCTACTGTACTCCACTGTACTCTATCTCTACTGTGATCCACTGTACTCTACCTCTACTGTACTCCACTGTACTCTATCTCTACTGTTCTCCGCTGTACTCTACCTCTACTGTGCACCACTGTACTCCACTGTACTCTATCTCTACTGTGATCCACTGTACTCTACCTCTGCTGTGCTCCACTGTACTCTATCTCTACTGTGCTCTACTGTACTCTATCTCTACTCTGCTCCACTGTACTCTACCTCTACTGTACTCCACTGTACTCCACCTCTACAGTGCTCCACTGTACTCTACCTCTACTGTAATCCACTGTACTCTACCTCTACTCTGCTCTACTGTACTCTATCTCTACTGTGCTCCACTGTACTCTACCTCAACTGTACTCCACTGTACTCTATCTCTACTGTTCTCCACTGTATTCTACCTCTACTGTGATCCACTGTACTCCACTGTACTCTATCTCTACTGTGATCCACTGTACTCTACCTCTACTTTGCTCCACTGTACTCTATCTCTACTCTACTCCACTGTACTCTATCTCTATTTTACTCCACTGTACTCTACCTCTACTGTACTCTACTGTACTCCACCTCTACTGTGCTCCACTCTACTCCACTGTACTCTTCCTCTACTGTACTCCACTGTACTCTATCTCTACTCTGATCCACTGTACTCTACCTCTACTGTGCTCTACTGTACTCTACTCTACTGTGCTCCACTGTACTCTATTTCTACTGTACCCCACTGTACTCTACCTCTACTGTGCTCCACTGTACTCTACCTCTACTGTGCTCCACTGTACACTACCTCTACTGTACTCCACTGTACTCTACCTCTACTGTGCTCCACTGTACCCTATATCTACTGTACTCCACTGTACTCTTCCTCTACTGTACTCCACTGTACTCTATCTCTACTGTGCTCCACTGTACTCTACCTCTACTGTACTCCACTGTAGTCTACCTAAACTATACTCCACTCTACTCTACCTCCAGTGTGCTCCACTGTACTCTACCTCAACTATACTCCACTGTACTCTATCTCTACTCTAATCCACTGTACTCTATCTCTACTCTACTCCACTCTACTCTATCTCTACTGTACTCCACTGTACTCTACCTCTACTCTACTCTACTGTACTCCACCTCTACTGTGCTCCACTGTACTCCACTGTACTCCAGCTCTACTGTGCTCCACTGTACTCTACCTCTACTGTACTCCACTGTACTCTACATCTACTGTGCTCCACTGTACTTTACCTCTACTGTACTCCACTCTACTCTACCTCTACTGTACTCCACTGTACTCTACCTCTACTGTACTCCACTGTATTCTACCTCTACTGTGCTCTACTGTACTCTATCTCTACTGTACTCCACTGTACTCTACCTCTACTGTACTGTACTGTTCTCTAAGTCTACTGTACTCTACTGTACTCCACCTCTACTGTGCTACACTGTACTCCACTGCACTCTACCTCTACTGTGCTCCACTGTACTCTACCTCTACTGTACTCCACTGTACTCTATCTCTACTGTGATCCACTGTACTCTACCTCTACTGTACTCCACTGTACTCTATCTCTACTGTTCTCCGCTGTACTCTACCTCTACTGTGCACCACTGTACTCCACTGTACTCTATCTCTACTGTGATCCACTGTACTCTACCTCTGCTGTGCTCCACTGTACTCTATCTCTACTGTGCTCTACTGTACTCTATCTCTACTCTGCTCCACTGTACTCTACCTCTACTGTACTCCACTGTACTCCACCTCTACAGTGCTCCACTGTACTCTACCTCTACTGTAATCCACTGTACTCTACCTCTACTCTGCTCTACTGTACTCTATCTCTACTGTGCTCCACTGTACTCTACCTCAACTGTACTCCACTGTACTCTATCTCTACTGTTCTCCACTGTATTCTACCTCTACTGTGATCCACTGTACTCCACTGTACTCTATCTCTACTGTGATCCACTGTACTCTACCTCTACTGTGCTCCACTGTACTCTATCTCTACTCTATTCCACTGTACTCTATCTCTATTTTACTCCACTGTACTCTACCTCTACTGTACTCTACTGTACTCCACCTCTACTGTGCTCCACTCTACTCCACTGTACTCTTCCTCTACTGTACTCCACTGTACTCTATCTCTACTCTGCTCCACTGTACTCTACCTCTACTGTGCTCTACTGTACTCTACTCTACTGTGCTCCACTGTACTCTATTTTTACTGTACCCCACTGTACTCTACCTCTACTGTGCTCCACTGTACTCTACCTCTACTGTGCTCCACTGTACACTACCTCTACTGTACTCCACTGTACTCTACCTCTACTGTGCTCCACTGTACTCTACCTCTACTGTGCTCCACTGTACTCTACCTCTACTGTGCTCCACTGTACTCTATCTCTACTGTACTCCACTGTACTCTACCTCTACAGTGCTCCAATGTGCTCTACCTCTACTGTACTCCACTGTATTCTACCTCTACTCTAATCTACTGTTCTCTACCTCTACTGTACTCCACTGTACTCTACCTCTACTCTGCTCTACTGTACTCTATCTCTACTGTGCTCCACTGTAGTCTACCTCAACTATACTCCACTGTACTCTACCTCTACTGTGCTCCACTGTAGTCTACCTCAACTATACTCCACTGTACTCTACCTCTACTGTGCTCCACTGTAATCTACCTCTACTGTACTCCACTGTACTCGACCTCTACAGTGCTCCACTGTACTCTACCTCTACTGTACTCCACTGTACTCTACCTCTACTCTGCTCTATTGTACCCTATCTCTACTGTGCTCCACTGTACTCTACCTCTTCTGTACTCCACTGTACTCCACCTCTACAGTGTTCTACTGTACTCTACCTCTACTGTGCTCTACTGTACTCTACCTCTATTATACTCCACTGTACTCTACCTCTACTGTGCTCCACTGTACTCTACCTCTACTGTGCTCCACTGTACACTACCTCTACTGTAGTCCACTGTACTCTACCTCTACTGTGCTCCACACTACTCTACCTCTACTGTGCTCAGCTGTACACTACCTCTACTGTACTCCACTGTACTCTATCTCTTCTGTACTACACTGTACTCTTCCTCTACTGTGCTCCACTGTACTCTACCTCTACTATGCTCTACTGTACTCTATCTCTACTGTGCTCCACTGTACTCTACCTCTACTATACTCCACTGTACTCTACCTCTACTGTGCTCCACTGTACTCTACCTCTACTGTGCTCTACTGTACTCTATCTCTACTATGCTCACATGTACTCTACCTCTACTGTACTCCACTGTACTCCACCTCTACAGTGCTCCACTGTACTCTACCTCTACTGTACTCCACTGTACTCTACCTCTACTCTGCTCTGTTGTACCCTATCTCTACTGTGCTCCACTGTACTCTACCTCTACTGTACTCCACTGTACTCCACCTCTACAGTGTTCTACTGTACTCTACCTCTACTGTGCTCTACTGTACTCTACCTCTATTATACTCCACTGTACTCTACCTCTACTGTGCTCCACTGTACTCTACCTCTACTGTGCTCCACTGTACACTACCTCTACTGTAGTCCACTGTACTCTACCTCTACTGTGCTCCACACTACTCTACCTCTACTGTGCTCAGCTGTACACTACCTCTACTGTACTCCACTGTACTCTATCTCTTCTGTACTACACTGTACTCTTCCTCTACTGTGCTCCACTGTACTCTACCTCTACTATGCTCTACTGTACTCTATCTCTACTGTGCTCTACTGTACTCTACCTCTACTATACTCCACTGTACTCTACCTCTACTGTGCTCCACTGTACTCTACCTCTACTGTGCTCCACTGTACACTACCTCTACTGTACTCCACTGTACTCTACCTCTACTGTCCTCCACTGTACTCTACCTCTACTGTGTTCCCCTGTACACTACCTCTACTGTGCTCCACTGTACTCTACCTCTACTGTACTCCACTGTAGTCTACCTAAACTATACTCCACTCTACTCTACCTCCAGTGTGCTCCACTGTACTCTACCTCAACTATACTCCACTGTACTCTATCTCTACTCTAATCCACTGTACTCTATCTCTACTCTACTCCACTCTACTCTATCTCTACTGTACTCCACTGTACTCTACCTCTACTCTACTCTACTGTACTCCACCTCTACTGTGCTCCACTGTACTCCACTGTACTCCAGCTCTATTGTGCTCCACTGTACTCTACCTCTACTGTACTCCACTGTACTCTACATCTACTGTGCTCCACTGTACTCTACCTCTACTGTACTCCACTCTACTCTACCTCTACTGTACTCCACTGTACTCTACCTCTACTGTACTCCACTGTATTCTACCTCTACTGTGCTCTACTGTACTCTATCTCTACTGTACTCCACTGTACTCTACCTCTACTGTACTGTACTGTTCTCTAAGTCTACTGTACTCTACTGTACTCCACCTCTACTGTGCTACACTGTACTCCACTGTACTCTACCTCTACTGTGCTCCACTGTACTCTACCTCTACTGTACTCCACTGTACTCTATCTCTACTGTGATCCACTGTACTCTACCTCTACTGTACTCCACTGTACTCTATCTCTACTGTTCTCCGCTGTACTCTACCTCTACTGTGCACCACTGTACTCCACTGTACTCTATCTCTACTGTGATCCACTGTACTCTACCTCTGCTGTGCTCCACTGTACTCTATCTCTACTGTGCTCTACTGTACTCTATCTCTACTCTGCTCCACTGTACTCTACCTCTACTGTACTCCACTGTACTCCACCTCTACAGTGCTCCACTGTACTCTACCTCTACTGTTCTCCACTGTACTCTACCTCTACTGTACTCCACTGTACTCTACGTCTACTGTACTCCACTCTATTCTACCTCTACTGTGCTCTACTGTACTCTACCTCTACTGTGCTCTACTGTACTCTAATCTATTGTTCTCCACTGTACTCTATTTCTACTGTACCCCACTGTACTCTACCTCTACAGTGCTCCACTGTACTCTATCTCTACTGTGCTCCACTCTACTCTACCTCTACTGTACTCCAATGTACTCTACCTCTACTCTGCTCTACTGTACTCTATCTCTACTGTGCTCTACTGTACTCTACCTCTATTATACTCCACTGTACTCTACCTCTACTGTGCTCCACTCTACTCTACCTCTACTGTGCTCAGCTGTACTCTACCTCTACTGTACTCCACTGTACTCTATCTCTTCTGTACTACACTGTACTCTTCCTCTACTGTGCTCCACTGTACTCTACCTCTACTGTGCTCTGCTGTACTCTATCTCTACTGTGCTCTACTGTACTCTACCTCTACTATACTCCACTGTACTCTACCTCTACTGTGCTCCAGTGTACTCTACCTCTACTGTGCTCCACTGTACACTACCTCTACTGTACTCCACTGTACTCTACCTCTACTGTCCTCCACTCTACTCTACCTCTACTGTGCTCCACTGTACTCTACCTCTACTGTGCTCTACTGTACTCTATCTCTACTGTGCTCCACTGTACTCTACCTCTACTGTACTCTACTCTACTCCACCTCTAATGTGCTCCACTCTACTCTACCTCTACTGTACTCCACTGTACTCTACCTCTACTCTGCTCTACTGTACTCTACCTCTACTGTACTCCACTGTACTCTACCTCTACTGGTCTCCACTGTAATCTACCTCTACTCTGCTCTACTGTACTCTATCTCTACTGTGCTCCACTGTACTCTACCTCTACTGTACTCCACTGTAGTCGGCCTCTACTGTACTCCACTGTACTCTACCTCTACTGTACTGTACTGTTATCTACCTCTACTGTACTCTACTGTACTCCACCTCTACTTTTCTCCACTGTACTCCACTGTACTCTACCTCTACTGTGCTCAACTGTACTCTACCTCTACTGTACTCCACTGTACTCTATCTCTACTGTGCTCCACTGTACTCTACCTCAACTGTACTCCACTGTACTCTATCTCTACTGTTCTCCACTGTATTCTACCTCTACTGTGATCCACTGTACTCCACTGTACTCTATCTCTACTGTGCTCCACTGTACTCTATCTCTACTCTACTCCACTGTACTCTATCTCTATTTTACTCCACTGTACTCTACCTCTACTGTACTCTACTGTACTCCACCTCTACTGTGCTCCACTCTACTCCAATGTACTCTTACTCTACTGTACTCCACTGTACTCTTCCTCTACTGTACTCCACTGTACTCTATCTCTACTCTGCTCCACTGTACTCTACCTCTACTGTGCTCTACTGTACTCTACTCTACTGTGCTCCACTGTACTCTACCTCTACTGTACTCCACTGTACTCCACCTCTACAGTGCTCTACTGTACTCTATCTCTACTGTGCTCTACTGTACTCTACCTCTACTATACTCCACTGTACTCTACCTCTACTGTGCTCCACTGTACTCTACCTCTACTGTGCTCCACTGTACACTACCTCTACTGTACTCCACTGTACTCTACCTCTACTGTGCTCCACTCTACTCTACCTCTACTGTGCTCCACTGTACTCTACCTCTACTATGCTCCACTGTACTCTACCTCTACTGTGCTCTACTGTACTCTATCTCTACTGTACTCTACTCTACTCCACCTCTAATGTGCTCCACTCTACTCTACCTCTACTGTACTCCACTGTACTCTACCTCTACTCTGCTCTACTGTACTCTATCTCTACTGTGCTCCACTGTACTCTACCTCTACTGTACTCTACTGTAGCCTACCTCAACTATACTCGACTGTACTCTACCTCTAATGTGCTCCACTGTACTCTACCTCTACTGTGCTCTACTGTACTCTATCTCTACTGTGCTCCACTGTACTCTACCTCTACTGTACTCCACTGTACTCCACCTCTACAGTGCTCTACTGTACTCTACCTCTACTGTACTCCACTGTACTCTACCTCTACTGTGCTCCACTGTACTCTACCTCTACTGTGTTCCCCTGTACACTACCTCTACTGTACTCCACTGTACTCTACCTCTACTGTGCTCCACTGTACTCTACCTCTACTGTGCTCCATTGTACTCTACCTCTACTGTGCTCCACTGTACCCTATATCTACTGTACTCCACTGTACTCTTCCTCTACTGTACTCCACTGTACTCTATCTCTACTGTGCTCCACTGTACTCTACCTCTACTGTACTCCACTGTAGTCTACCTAAACTATACTCCACTCTACTCTACCTCCAGTGTGCTCCACTGTACTCTACCTCAACTATACTCCACTGTACTCTATCTCTACTCTAATCCACTGTACTCTATCTCTACTCTACTCCACTCTACTCTATCTCTACTGTACTCCACTGTACTCTACCTCTACTCTACTCTACTGTACTCCACCTCTACTGTGCTCCACTGTACTCCACTGTACTCCAGCTCTACTGTGCTCCACTGTACTCTACCTCTACTGTACTCCACTGTATTCTACATCTACTGTGCTCCACTGTACTCTACCTCTACTGTACTCCACTCTACTCTACCTCTACTGTACTCCACTGTACTCTACCTCTACTGTACTCCACTGTATTCTACCTCTACTGTGCTCTACTGTACTCTATCTCTACTGTACTCCACTGTACTCTACCTCTACTGTACTGTACTGTTCTCTAAGTCTACTGTACTCTACTGTACTCCACCTCTACTGTGCTACACTGTACTCCACTGTACTCTACCTCTACTGTGCTCCACTGTACTCTACCTCTACTGTACTCCACTGTACTCTATCTCTACTGTGATCCACTGTACTCTACCTCTACTGTACTCCACTGTACTCTATCTCTACTGTTCTCCGCTGTACTCTACCTCTACTGTGCACCACTGTACTCCACTGTACTCTATCTCTACTGTGATCCACTGTACTCTACCTCTGCTGTGCTCCACTGTACTCTATCTCTACTCTACTCCACTGTACTCTATCTCTATTTTACTCCACTGTACTCTACCTCTACTGTACTCCACCTCTTCTGTGCTCCACTGTACTCCACTGTACTCTTCCTCTACTGTACTCCACTGTACTCTATCTCTACTGTGCTCCACTGTACTCCACTGTACTCTACCTCTACTGTGCTCTACTGTACTCTTCTCTACTGTGCTCCACTGTACTCTATTTCTACTGTACCCCACTGTACTCTACCTCTACTGTGCTCCACTGTACTCTACCTCTACTGTGCTCCACTGTACACTACCTTTACTGTACTCCACTGTACTCTACCTCTACTGTGCTCCAATGTACTCTACCTCTACTGTGCTCCACTGTACTCTACCTCTACTCTGCTCCACTGTACTTTATCTCTACTGTACTCCACTGTACTCTACCTCCACAGTGCTCCACTGTGCTCTACCTCTACTGTACTCCACTGTACTCTACCTCTTCTCTGCTCTACTGTGCTCTACCTCTACTGTACTCCACTGTACTCTATCTCTACTGTACTCCACTGTAATCTATCTCTACTGTGCTCCACTGTACTCCACTGTACTCTATCTCTACTGTGATCCACTATACTCTACCTCTGCTGTGCTCCACTGTACTCTATCTCTACTCTACTCCACTGTACTCTACCTCTACTGTTCTCCAATGTACTCTACCTCTACTGTACTCCACTCTACTCTACCTCTACTGTGCTCCACTGTACTCTACCTCTAATGTACTCCACTGTACTCTACCTCTACTGTACTCTTCTCTACTCCACCTCTAATGTGCTCCACTCTACTCTACCTCTACTGTACTCCACTGTACTCTACCTCTACTGTACTCCACTGTACTCTACCTCTACTATACTCCACTGCACTTATCTCTACAGTGTTCTACTGTACTCTACCTCTACTGTACTCCAATGTACTCTACCTCTACTCTGCTCTACTGTACTCTATCTCTACTGTGCTCCACTGTACTCTACCTCTACTGTGCTCCACTGTACTCTATCTCTACTACAGTGCTCCACTGTGCTCTACCTCTGCTGTACTCCACTGTACTCTATCTCTACTGTACTCCACTGTAGTCTACCTCAACTGTACTCCCCTGTACTCTACCTCTACTGTGCTCCACTGTACTCTACATCTACTGTGCTCCACAGTACTCTACCTCTACTGTACTGTACTGTTCTCTACCTTGACTGTACTCTACTGTACTCCACCTCTACTGTGCTCCACTGTACTCCACTGTACTCTAGCTCTACTGTGCTCCACTGTACTCTACCTCTACTGTTCTCTACTGTACTCTATCTCTACTGTGCTCCACTGTACTCTACCTCTACTGTACTCCACTTTACTCCACCTCTACAGTGCTCCACTGTACTCTACCTCTACTGTATTCCACTGTACTCTACCTCTACTCTGCTCTACTGTACTCTATCTCTACTGTGCTCTACTGTACTCTACCTCTATTATACTCCACTGTACTCTACCTCTACTGTGCTCCACTGTACTCTACCTCTACTGTGCCCCACTGTACACTACCTCTACTGTAGTCCACTGTACTCTACCTCTACTGTGCTCCACTCTACTCTACCTCTACTGTGCTCAGCTGTACTCTACCTCTACTGTGCTCCACTGTACTCTACCTCTACTATACTCCACTGCACTTATCTCTACTGTGTTCGACTGTACTCTTTCTCTAATGTACTCCACTATACTCTATTTCTACTGTACTACACTGTACTCTTCCTCTACTGTGCTCCACTGTACTCTACCTCTACTGTGCTCTACTGTACTCTATCTCTACTCTGCTCCACTGTACTCTACCGCTACTGTACTCCACTGTACTCCACCTCTACAGTGCTCCACTGTACTCCTACCTCTACTGTAATCCACTGTACTCTACCTCTACTCTGCTCTACTGTACTCTATCTCTACTGTGCTCCACTGTACTCTACCTCTACTGTACTCCACTGTACTCTACCTCTACTCTGCTCTACTGTGCTCTACCTCTACAGTACTCCACTGTACTCTATCTCTACTGTACTCCACTGTAATCTATCTCTACTGTGCTCCACTGTACTCCACTGTACTCTATCTCTACTGTGATCCACTATACTCTACCTCTGCTGTGCTCCACTGTACTCTATCTCTACTCTACTCCACTGTACTCTACCTCTACTGTTCTCCAATGTACTCTACCTCTACTGTACTCCACTCTACTCTACCTCTACTGTGCTCCACTGTACTCTACCTCTAATGTACTCCACTGTACTCTACCTCTACTGTACTCTTCTCTACTCCACCTCTAATGTGCTCCACTCTACTCTACCTCTACTGTACTCCACTGTACTCTACCTCTACTGTACTCCACTGTACTCTACCTCTACTATACTCCACTGCACTTATCTCTACAGTGTTCTACTGTACTCTACCTCTACTGTATTCCAATGTACTCTACCTCTACTCTGCTCTACTGTACTCTATCTCTACTGTGCTCCACTGTACTCTACCTCTACTGTGCTCCACTGTACTCTATCTCTACTACAGTGCTCCACTGTGCTCTACCTCTACTGTACTCCACTGTACTCTATCTCTACTGTACTCCACTGTAGTCTACCTCAACTGTACTCCCCTGTACTCTACCTCTACTGTGCTCCACTGTACTCTACATCTACTGTGCTCCACTGTACTCTACCTCTACTGTACTGTACTGTTCTCTACCTTGACTGTACTCTACTGTACTCCACCTCTACTGTGCTCCACTGTACTCCACTGTACTCTAGCTCTACTGTGCTCCACTGTACTCTACCTCTACTGTGCTCTACTGTACTCTATCTCTACTGTGCTCCACTGTACTCTACCTCTACTGTACTCCACTTTACTCCACCTCTACAGTGCTCCACTGTACTCTACCTCTACTGTATTCCACTGTACTCTACCTCTACTCTGCTCTACTGTACTCTATCTCTACTGTGCTCTACTGTACTCTACCTCTATTATACTCCACTGTACTCTACCTCTACTGTGCTCCACTGTACTCTACCTCTACTGTGCCCCACTGTACACTACCTCTACTGTAGTCCACTGTACTCTACCTCTACTGTGCTCCACTCTACTCTACCTCTACTGTGCTCAGCTGTACTCTACCTCTACTGTGCTCCACTGTACTCTACCTCTACTATACTCCACTGCACTTATCTCTACTGTGTTCGACTGTACTCTATCTCTACTGTACTCCACTGTACTCTATTTCTACTGTACTACACTGTACTCTTCCTCTACTGTGCTCCACTGTACTCTACCTCTACTGTGCTCTACTGTACTCTATCTCTACTCTGCTCCACTGTACTCTACCGCTACTGTACTCCACTGTACTCCACCTTTACAGTGCTCCACAGTACTCTACCTCTACTGTAATCCACTGTACTCTACCTCTACTCTGCTCTACTGTACTCTATCTCTACTGTGCTCCACTGTACTCTACCTCTACTGTACTCCACTGTAGTCTACCTAAACTATACTCCACTGTACTCTACCTCCACTGTGCTCCACTGTACTCTACCTCAACTATACTCCACTGTACTCTATCTCTACTCTACTCCACTCTACTCTATCTCTACTATACTCCACTGTACTCTACCTCTACTCTACTCTACTGTACTCCACCTCTACTGTGCTCCAGTGTACTCCACTGTACTCCAGCTCTACTGTGCTCCACTGTACTCTACCTCTACTGTGCTCCACTGTACTCTACCTCTACTGTACTCCACTGTACTCTACCTCTACTGTACTCCACTGTACTCTACGTCTACTGTACTCCACTCTATTCTACCTCTACTGTGCTCTACTGTACTGTACCTCTACTGTGCTCTACTGTACTCTAATCTATTGTTCTCCACTGTACTCTATTTCTACTGTACCCCACTGTACTCTACCTCTACTGTGCTCCACTGTACTCTATCTCTACTGTGCTCCACTGTACTCTACCTCTACTGTACTCCAATGTACTCTACCTCTACTCTGCTCTACTGTACTCTATCTCTACTGTGCTCTAATGTACTCTACCTCTATTATACTCCACTGTACTCTACCTCTACTGTGCTCCACTCTACTCTACCTCTACTGTGCTCAGCTGTACTCTACCTCTACTGTACTCCACTGTACTCTATCTCTTCTGTACTACACTGTACTCTTCCTCTACTGTGCTCCACTCTACTCTACCTCTACTGTGCTCTACTGTACTCTATCTCTACTGTGCTCTACTGTACTCTACCTCTACTATACTCCACTGTACTCTACCTCTACTGTGCTCCAGTGTACTCTACCTCTACTGTGCTCCACTGTACACTGCCTCTACTGTACTCCACCGTACTCTACCTCTACTGTGCTCCACTCTACTCTACCTCTACTGTGCTCCACTGTACTCTACCTCTACTGTGCTCTACTGTACTCTATCTCTACTGTGCTCCACTGTACTCTACCTCTACTGTACTCTACTCTACTCCACCTCTAATGTGCTCCACTCTACTCTACCTCTACTGTACTCCACTGTACTCTACCTCTACTCTGCTCTACTGTACTCTATCTCTACTGTGCTCCACTGTACTCTACCTCTACTGTACTCTACTGTAGTCTACCTCAACTATACTCGACTGTACTCTACCTCTACTGTGCTCCACTGTACTCTGCCTCTACTGTGCTCTACTGTACTCTATCTCTACTGTGCTCCACTGTACTCTACCTCTACTGTACTCCACAGTACTCCACCTCTACAGTACTCTACCTCTACTGTACTCCACTGTACTCTACCTCTACTGTGCTCCACTGTACTCTACCTCTACTGTGTTCCACTGTACACTACCTCTACTGTACTCCACTGTACTCTACCTCTACTGTGCTCCACTGTACTCTACCTCTACTGTGCTCCACTGTACTCTACCTCTACTGTGCTCCACTGTACTCTATCTCTACTGTACTCCACTGTACTCTTCCTCTACTGTACTCCACTGTACTCTATCTCTACTGTGATCCACTGTACTCTACCTCTACTGTACTCCACTGTAGTCTACCTAAACTATACTCCACTCTACTCTACCTCCAGTGTGCTCCACTGTACTCTACCTCAACTATACTCCACTGTACTCTATCTCTACTCTAATCCACTGTACTCTATCTCTACTCTACTCCACTCTACTCTATCTCTACTGTACTCCACTGTACTCTACCTCTACTGTACTCCACCTCTACTGTGCTCCACTGTACTCCACTGTACTCCAGCTCTACTGTGCTCCACTGTACTCTACCTCTACTGTACTCCACTGTACTCTACATCTACTGTGCTCCACTGTACTCTACCTCTACTGTACTCCACTCTACTCTACCTCTACTGTACTCCACTGTACTCTACCTCTACTGTACTCCACTGTATTCTACCTCTACTGTGCTCTACTGTACTCTATCTCTACTGTACTCCACTGTACTCTACCTCTACTGTACTGTACTGTTCTCTAAGTCTACTGTACTCTACTGTACTCCACCTCTACTGTGCTCCACTGTACTCCACTGTACTCTACCTCTACTGTGCTCCACTGTACTCTACCTCTACTGTACTCCACTGTACTCTATCTCTACTGTGCTCCACTGTACTCTACCTCTACTGTACTCCACTGTACTCTATCTCTACTGTTCTCCGCTGTACTCTACCTCTACTGTGCACCACTGTACTCCACTGTACTCTATCTCTACTGTGATCCACTGTACTCTACCTCTGCTGTGCTCCACTGTACTCTATCTCTACTCTACTCCACTGTACTCTATCTCTATTTTACTCCACTGTACTCTACCTCTACTGTACTCTACTGTACTCCACCTCTACTGTGCTCCACTGTACTCCACTGTACTCTTCCTCTACTGTACTCCACTGTACTCTATCTCTACTGTGCTCCACTGTACTCTACCTCTACTGTGCTCTACTGTACTCTTCTCTACTGTGCTCCACTGTACTCTATTTCTACTGTACCCCACTGTACTCTACCTCTACTGTGCTCCACTGTACTCTACCTCTACTGTGCTCCACTGTACACTACCTCTACTGTACTCCACTGTACTCTACCTCTACTGTGCTCCACTGTACTCTACCTCTACTGTGCTCCACTGTACTCTACCTCTACTTTGCTCCACTGTACTTTATCTCTACTGTACTCCACTGTACTCTACCTCCACAGTGCTCCACTGTGCTCTACCTCTACTGTACTCCACTGTACTCTACCTCTACTCTGCTCTACTGTGCTCTACCTCTACTGTACTCCAATGTACTCTATCTCTACTGTACTCCACTGTAATCTATCTCTACTGTGCTCCACTGTACTATTCCTCTACTGTGCTCCACTGTACTCCACTGTACTCTATCTCTACTGTGATCCACTGTACTCTACCTCTGCTGTGCTCCACTGTACTCTATTTCTACTCTACTCCACTGTACTCTACCTCTACTGTTCTCCACTGTACTCTACCTCTACTGTACTCCACTCTACTCTACCTCTACTGTGCTCCACTGTACTCTACCTCTAATGTACTCCACTGTACTCTACCTCTACTGTACTCTTCTCTACTCCACCTCTAATGTGCTCCACTCTACTCTACCTCTACTGTACTCCACTGTACTCTACCTCTACTGTACTCCACTGTACTCTACCTCTACTATACTCCACTGCACTTATCTCTACAGTGTTCTACTGTACTCTACCTCTACTGTACTCCACTGTACTCTACCTCTACTCTGCTCTACTGTACTCTATCTCTACTGTGCTCCACTGTACTCTACCTCTACTGTGCTCCACTGTACTCTATCTCTACTACAGTGCTCCACTGTGCTCTACCTCTACTGTACTCCACTGTACTCTACCTCTACTCTGCTTTACTCTACTCTATCTCTACTGTACTCCACTGTACTCTATCTCTACTGTACTCCACTGTAGTCTACCTCAACTATACTCCCCTGTACTCTACCTCTACTGTGCTCCACTGTACTCTACATCTACTGTGCTCCACTGTACTCTACCTCTACTGTACTGTACTGTTCTCTACCTCTACTGTACTCTACTGTACTCCACCTCTACTGTGCTCCACTGTACTCCACTGTACTCTAGCTCTACTGTGCTCCACTGTACTCTACCTCTACTGTGCTCTACTGTACTCTATCTCTACTGTGCTCCACTGTACTCTACCTCTACTGTACTCCACTGTACTCCACCTCTACAGTGCTCCACTGTACTCTACCTCTACTGTATTCCACTGTACTCTACCTCTACTCTGCTCTACTGTACTCTATCTCTACTGTGCTCTAGTGTACTCTACCTCTATTATACTCCACTGTACTCTACCTCTACTGTGCTCCACTGTACTCTACCTCTACTGTGCCCCACTGTACACTACCTCTACTGTAGTCCACTGTACTCTACCTCTACTGTGCTCCACTCTACTCTACTTCTACTGTGCTCAGCTGTACTCTACCTCTACTGTGCTCCACTGTACTCTACCTCTACTATAGTCCACTGCACGTATCTCTACTGTGTTCGACTGTACTCTATCTCTACTGTACTCCACTGTACTCTATTTCTACTGTACTACACTGTACTCTTCCTCTACTGTGCTCCACTGTACTCTACCTCTACTGTGCTCTACTGTACTCTATCTCTACTCTGCTCCACTGTACTCTACCTCTACTGTACTCCACTGTACTCCACCTCTACAGTGCTCCACTGTACTCTACCTCTACTGTAATCCACTGTACTCTACCTCTACTCTGCTCTACTGTACTCTATCTCTACTGTGCTGGACTGTACTCTACCTCTACTGTACTCCACTGTAGTCTACCTAAACTATACTCCACTGTACTCTACCTCCACTGTGCTCCACTGTACTCTACCTCAACTATACTCCACTGTACTCTATCTCTACTCTAATCCACTGTACTCTATCTCTACTCTACTCCACTCTACTCTATCTCTACTGTACTCCACTGTACTCTACCTCTACTCTACTGTACTCCACCTCTACTGTGCTCCACTGTACTCCACTGTACTCCAGCTCTACTGTGCTCCACTGTACTCTACCTCTACTGTGCTCCACTGTACTCTACCTCTACTGTACTCCACTGTACTCTACCTCTACTGTACTCCACTGTATTCTACCTCTACTGTGCTCTACTGTACTCTACCTCTACTGTGCTCTACTGTACTCTTCTCTATTGTGCTCCACTGTACTCTATTTCTACTGTACCCCACTGTACTCTACCTCTACTGTGCTCCACTGTACTCTACCTCTACTGTGCTCCACTGTACACTACCTCTACTGTACTCCACTGTACTCTACCTCTACTGTGCTCCACTGTACTCTACCTCTACTGTGCTCCACTGTACTCTACCTCTACTGTGCTCCACTGTACTCTATCTCTAATGTACTCCACTGTACTCTACCTCTACAGTGTTCCACTGTGCTCTACCTCTACTGTACTCCACTGTACTCTACCTCTACTCTGCTCTACTGTGCTCTACCTCTACTGTACTTCACTGTACTCTATCTCTACTGTGCTCCACTGTACTCTACCTCTACTGTACTCCACTGCAGTCTACCTCAACTATACTCCACTGTACTCTACCTCTACTGTGCTCCACTGTACTCTACCTCTACTGTACTCCACTGTACTCTATCTCTACTGTACTCCACTGTAATCTATCTCTACTGTGCTCCACTGTACTATTCCTCTACTGTGCTCCACTGTACTCCACTGTACTCTATCTCTACTGTGATCCACTGTACTCTACCTCTGCTGTGCTCCACTGTACTCTATCTCTACTCTACTCCACTGTACTCTACCTCTACTGTTCTCCACTGTACTCTACCTCTACTGTACTCCACTCTACTCTACCTCTACTGTGCTCCACTGTACTCTACCTCTAATGTACTCCACTGTACTCTACCTCTACTGTACTCTTCTCTACTCCACCTCTAATGTGCTCCACTCTACTCTACCTCTACTGTACTCCACTGTACTCTACCTCTACTGTACTCCACTGTACTCTACCTCTACTGTACTCCACTGTACTCTACCTCTACTCTGCTCTACTGTACTCTATCTCTACTGTGCTCCACTGTACTCTACCTCTACTGCGCTCCACTGTACTCTATCTCTACTACAGTGCTCCACTGTGCTCTACCTCTACTGTACTCCACTGTACTCTACCTCTACTCTGCTCTACTCTACTCTATCTCTACTGTACTCCACTGTACTCTATCTCTACTGTACTCCACTGTAGTCTACCTCAACTATACTCCCCTGTACTCTACCTCTACTGTGCTCCACTGTACTCTACATCTACTGTGCTCCACTGTACTCTACCTCTACTGTACTGTACTGTTCTCTACCTCTACTGTACTCTACTGTACTCCACCTCTACTGTGCTCCACTGTACTCCACTGTACTCTAGCTCTACTGTGCTCCACTGTACTCTACCTCTACTGTGCTCTACTGTACTCTATCTCTACTGTGCTCCACTGTACTCTACCTCTACTATACTCCACTGTACTCCACCTCTACAGTGCTCCACTGTACTCTACCTCTACTGTATTCCACTGTACTCTACCTCTACTCTGCTCTACTGTACTCTATCTCTACTGTGCTCTACTGTACTCTACCTCTGTTATACTCCACTGTACTCTACCTCTACTGTGCTCCACTGTACTCTACCTCTACTGTGCCCCACTGTACACTACCTCTACTGTAGTCCACTGTACTCTACCTCTACTGTGCTCCACTCTACTCTACCTCTACTGTGCTCAGCTGTACTCTACCTCTACTGTGCTCCACTGTACTCTACCTCTACTATACTCCACTGCACTTATCTCTACTGTGTTCGACTGTACTCTATCTCTACTGTACTCCACTGTACTCTATTTCTACTGTACTACACTGTACTCTTCCTCTACTGTGCTCCACTGTACTCTACCTCTACTGTGCTCTACTGTACTCTATCTCTACTCTGCTCTACTGTACTCTACCTTTACTGTACTCCACTGTACTCCACCTCTACAGTGCTCCACTGTACTCTACCTCTACTGTAATCCACTGTACTCTACCTCTACTCTGCTCTACTGTACTCTATCTCTACTGTGCTCCACTGTACTCTACCTCTACTGTACTCCACTGTAGTCTACCTAAACTATACTCCACTGTACTCTACCTCCACTGTGCTCCACTGTACTCTACCTCAACTATACTCCACTGTACTCTATCTCTACTCTAATCCACTGTACTCTATCTCTACTCTTCTCCACTCTACTCTATCTCTACTGTACTCCACTGTACTCTACCTCTACTCTACTCTACTGTACTCCACCTCTACTGTGCTCCACTGTACTCCACTGTACTCCAGCTCTACTGTGCTCCACTGTACTCTACCTCTACTGTGCTCCACTGTACTCTACCTCTACTGTACTCCACTGTACTCTACCTCTACTGTTCTCCACTGTACTCTACGTCTACTGTACTCCACTGTATTCTACCTCTACTGTGCTCTACTGTACTCTACCTCTACTGTGCTCTACTGTACTCTACTCTATTGTGCTCCACTGTACTCTATTTCTACTGTACCCCACTGTACTCTACCTCTACTGTGCTCCACTGTACTCTACCTCTACTGTGCTCCACTGTACACTACCTCTACTGTACTCCA
This sequence comes from Tiaroga cobitis, assembly GCA_030578255.1. Taxonomy (NCBI): domain Eukaryota; kingdom Metazoa; phylum Chordata; class Actinopteri; order Cypriniformes; family Leuciscidae; genus Tiaroga; species Tiaroga cobitis. The sequence goes on along the minus strand of JAROOI010000042.1, from coordinate 456,495 downwards.
CTGTACTCTACCTCTACTGTGCTCCACTGTACTCTACCTCTACTGTGCTCCACTGTACTCTACCTCTACTGTGCTCCACTGTACTCTATCTCTAATGTACTCCACTGTACTCTACCTCTACAGTGCTCCACTGTGCTCTACCTCTACTGTACTCCACTGTACTCTACCTCTACTCTGCTCTACTGTGCTCTACCTCTACTGTACTCCACTGTACTCTACCTCTACTCTGCTCTACTGTACTCTATCTCTACTGTGCTCCACTGTACTCTACCTCTACTGTACTCCACTGCAGTCTACCTCAACTATACTCCACTGTACTCTACCTCTACTGTGCTCCACTGTACTCTACCTCTACTGTACTCCACTGTACTCTATCTCTACTGTACTCCACTGTAATCTATCTCTACTGTGCTCCACTGTACTATACCTCTACTGTGCTCCACTGTACTCCACTGTACTCTATCTCTACTGTGATCCACTGTACTCTACCTCTGCTGTGCTCCACTGTACTCTATCTCTACTCTACTCCACTGTACTCTACCTCTACTGTACTCCACTGCACTCTACCTCTACTGTACTCCACTCTACGCTACCTCTACTGTGCTCCACTGTACTCTACCTCTAATGTACTCCACTGTACTCTTCCTCTACTGTACTCTTCTCTACTCCACCTCTAATGTGCTCCACTCTACTCTACCTCTACTGTACTCCACTGTACTCTACCTCTACCGTACTCCACTGTACTCTACCTCTACTATACTCCACTGCACTTATCTCTACTGTGTTCGACTGTACTCTATCTCTGCTGTACTACACTGTACTCTTCCTCTACTGTGCTCCACTGTACTCTATCTCTACTGTGCTCTACTGTACTCTATCTTTACTGTGCTCTACTGTACTCTACCTCTACTATACTCCACTGTACTCTACCTCTACTGTTTTCCACTGTACTCTACCTCTACTGTGCTCCACTGTACACTACCGCTACTATAGTCCACTGTACTCTACCTCTACTGTGCTCCACTCTACTCTACCTCTACTGTGCTCCACTGTACTCTACCTCTACTGTGCTCCACTGTACACTAGTGTTAATTTCGTTAACGAAAACTAAACGAAAATATTTTCGTCAACGCACATTTTTCACCGAACGAAAACTAGACGAGACGAGACTAAATCCCCACTAATAAACAATAACTGGGAGTAAATCAGAAATAATTTTCGTATACTAATAAAGACGAGACGAAAATGCAGTTCGGTAAATAAAAGACTGGGCTAAAATCTATGGACATTTTAGTTCACGAACAAAGACGAGACGAAAATTACATATTATTATATGATATGGTTATGTCAAATCCTGTCTCCTCCTCCGCCTCCTCCTCGTCAGCTCTTCCGCCACACACCCACTTTCAAACCTGGAGCGGGCGGGCCGGGCACAGAGTAGCCTACTACACAACACATGGAGCAGACAGGAGCTGGATTCACGGCGAGGCGGCAACAGGTTAAAAGTAAAACATGCTTTGCACGGGGCTCGGGAGAAAGAGGATGAGAGAAAATGTTGAAATGTGAAATAATTTTAGGAAATGTTAAATATTATCTGCTGACAAAAAAGTAAAAGGTTAAAATGATGTCCTGACTAAAACTAGACTAAAATGTTGACAGTTTTTGTTGACTAAAACTAAACGAATAAAATGATGTTTTCTTGGACTAAAATAAAGACTAAAATGCTCGACTTATAGTCGACTAAAACTAGACTAAATAAAAATGGGATGATGTCGACTAAATGTGATAAAAACTAACAAGCGATGCTGAAACTGGACTAAAACTGAAACTAAATTTAAAAATGGCTGGTAAAATTAACACTACTGTACACTACCTCTACTGTACTCCACTGTACTCTACCTCTACTGTGCTCCACTGTACTCTACCTCTACTGTGCTCCACTGTACTCTATCTCTACTGTACTCCACTGTACTCTACCTCTACAGTGCTCCACTGTGCTCTACCTCTACTGTACTCCACTGTACTCTACCTCTACTCTAATCTACTGTTCTCTACCTCTACTGTACTCCACTGTACTCTACCTCTACTCTGCTCTACTGTACTCTATCTCTACTGTGCTCCACTGTACTCTACCTCTACTGCACTCCACTGTAGTCTACCTCAACTATACTCCACTGTACTCTACCTCTACTGTGCTCCACTGTAATCTACCTCTACTCTACTCCACTGTACTCTACCTCTACTATACTCCACTGTACTCTACCTCTACTGTGCTCTACTGTACTCTATCTCTACTATGCTCACCTGTACTCTACCTCTACTGTACTCCACTGTACTCCACCTCTACAGTGCTCCACTGTACTCTACCTCTACTGTACTCCACTGTACTCTACCTCTACTCTGCTCTATTGTACCCTATCTCTACTGTGCTCCACTGTACTCTACCTCTACTGTACTCCACTGTACTCCACCTCTACAGTGTTCTACTGTACTCTACCTCTACTGTACTCCACTGTACTCTACCTCTCCTCTGCTCTACTGTACTCTATCTCTACTGTGCTCCACTGTACTCTACCTCTACTGTACTCCACTGTAGTCTACCTCAACTATACTCCACTGTACTCTATCTCTACTCTAATCCACTGTACTCTATCTCTACTCTACTCCACTCTACTCTATCTCTACTGTACTCCACTGTACTCTACCTCTACTCTACTCTACTGTACTCCACCTCTACTGTGCTCCACTGTACTCTACCTCTACTGTGCTCTACGTTACTCTATCTCTACTGTGCTCCACTGTACTCCACCTCTACTGTACTCCACTGTACTCTACCTCTACTCTGCTCTACTGTACTCTATCTCTACTGTGCTCTACTGTACTCTACCTCTATTATACTCCACTGTACTCTACTTCTACTGTGCTACACTGTAATCTACCTCTACTGTGCTCCACTGTACACTACCTCTACTGTAGTCCACTGTACTCTACCTCTACTCTACTCTACTGTACTCTACCTCTACTGTGCTCCACTGTAGTCCACTGTACTCCAGCTCTACTGTGCTCCACTGTACTCTACCTCTACTGTACTCCACTGTACTCTACCTCTACTGTACTCCACTGTACTCCACCTCTACAGTGCTCCATTGTACTCTACCTCTACTGTACTCCACTGTACTCTACCTCTACTCTGCTCTACTGTACTCTATCTCTACTGTGCTCTACTGTACTCTACCTCTATTATACTCCACTGTACTCTACCTCTACTGTGCTACACTGTAATATACCTCTACTGTGCTCCACTGTACACTACCTCTACTGTAGTCCACTGTACTCTACCTCTACTCTACTCTACTGTACTCCACCTCTACTGTGCTCCACTGTACTCCACTGTACTCCAGCTCTACTGTGCTCCACTGTACTCTACCTCTACTGTACTCCACTGTACTCTACATCTACTGTGCTCCACTGTACTCTACCTCTACTGTAATCCACTGTACTCTACCTCTACTGTGCTCTACTGTACTCCACCTCTACTGTACTCCACTGTACTCTACCTCTACTGTACTGTACTGTTCTCTACCTCTACTGTACTCTACTGTACTCCACCTCTACTGTGCTCCACTGTACTCCACTGTACTCTAGCTCTACTGTGCTCCACTGTACTCTACCTCTACTGTGCTCTACTGTACTCTATCTCTACTGTAATCCACTGTACTCTACCTCTACTGTACTCCACTGTACTCCACCTCTACAGTGCTCCACTGTACTCTACCTCTACTGTATTCCACTGTACTCTACCTCTACTCTGCTCTACTGTACTCTATCTCTACTGTGCTCTACTGTACTCTACCTCTATTATACTCCACTGTACTCTACCTCTACTGTGCTCCACTGTACTCTACCTCTACTGTGCTCCACTGTACACTACCTCTACTGTAGTCCACTGTACTCCACCTCTACTGTGCTCCACTCTACTCTACCTCTACTGTGCTCAGCTGTACTCTACCTCTACTGTGCTCCACTGTACTCTACCTCTACTATACTCCACTGCACTTATCTCTACTGTGTTCGACTGTACTCTATCTCTACTGTACTCCACTGTACTCTATTTCTACTGTACCCCACTGTACTCTACCTCTACTGTGCTCCACTGTACTCTACCTCTACTGTGCTCCACTGTACACTACCTCTACTGTACTCCACTGTACTCTACCTCTACTGTGCTCCACTGTACTCTACCTCTACTGTGCTCCACTGTACTCTACCTCTACTCTGCTCCACTGTACTTTATCTCTACTGTACTCCACTGTACTCTACCTCCACAGTGCTCCACTGTGCTCTACCTCTACTGTACTCCACTGTACTCTACCTCTACTCTGCTCTACTGTGCTCTACCTCTACTGTACTCCACTGTACTCTATCTCTACTGTACTCCACTGTAATCTATCTCTACTGTGCTCCACTGTACTATTCCTCTACTGTGCTCCACTGTACTCCACTGTACTCTATCTCTACTGTGATCCACTGTACTCTACCTCTGCTGTGCTCCACTGTACTCTATCTCTACTCTAATCCACTGTACTCTACCTCTACTGTTCTCCACTGTACTCTACCTCTACTGTACTCCACTCTACTCTACCTCTACTGTGCTCCACTGTACTCTACCTCTAATGTACTCCACTGTACTCTACCTCTACTGTACTCTTCTCTACTCCACCTCTAATGTGCTCCACTCTACTCTACCTCTACTGTACTCCACTGTACTCTACCTCTACTGTACTCCACTGTACTCTACCTCTACTATACTCCACTGCACTTATCTCTACAGTGTTCTACTGTACTCTACCTCTACTGTACTCCACTGTACTCTACCTCTACTCTGCTCTACTGTACTCTATCTCTACTGTGCTCCACTGTACTCTACCTCTACTGTGCTCCACTGTACTCTATCTCTACTACAGTGCTCCACTGTGCTCTACCTCTACTGTACTCCACTGTACTCTACCTCTACTCTGCTCTACTCTACTCTATCTCTACTGTACTCCACTGTACTCTATCTCTACTGTACTCCACTGTAGTCTACCTCAACTATACTCCCCTGTACTCTACCTCTACTGTGCTCCACTGTACTCTACATCTACTGTGCTCCACTGTACTCTACCTCTACTGTACTGTACTGTTCTCTACCTCTACTGTACTCTACTGTACTCCACCTCTACTGTGCTCCACTGTACTCCACTGTACTCTAGCTCTACTGTGCTCCACTGTACTCTACCTCTACTGTGCTCTACTGTACTCTATCTCTACTGTGCTCCACTGTACTCTACCTCTACTGTACTCCACTGTACTCCACCTCTACAGTGCTCCACTGTACTCTACCTCTACTGTATTCCACTGTACTCTACCTCTACTCTGCTCTACTGTACTCTATCTCTACTGTGCTCTAGTGTACTCTACCTCTATTATACTCCACTGTACTCTACCTCTACTGTGCTCCACTGTACTCTACCTCTACTGTGCCCCACTGTACACTACCTCTACTGTAGTCCACTGTACTCTACCTCTACTGTGCTCCACTCTACTCTACCTCTACTGTGCTCAGCTGTACTCTACCTCTACTGTGCTCCACTGTACTCTACCTCTACTATAGTCCACTGCACTTATCTCTACTGTGTTCGACTGTACTCTATCTCTACTGTACTCAACTGTACTCTATTTCTACTGTACTACACTGTACTCTTCCTCTACTGTGCTCCACTGTACTCTACCTCTACTGTGCTCTACTGTACTCTATCTCTACTCTGCTCCACTGTACTCTACCTCTACTGTACTCCACTGTACTCCACCTCTACAGTGCTCCACTGTACTCTACCTCTACTGTAATCCACTGTACTCTACCTCTACTCTGCTCTACTGTACTCTATCTCTACTGTGCTCCAATGTACTCTACCTCTACTGTACTCCACTGTAGTCTACCTAAACTATACTCCACTGTACTCTACCTCCACTGTGCTCCACTGTACTCTACCTCAACTATACTCCACTGTACTCTATCTCTACTCTAATCCACTGTACTCTATCTCTACTCTACTCCACTCTACTCTATCTCTACTGTACTCCACTGTACTCTACCTCTACTGTGCTCATCTGTACTCTACCTCTACTGTACTCCACTGTACTCTACCTCTACTGTACTCCACTGTACTCTACGTCTACTGTACTCCACTGTATTCTACCTCTACTGTGCTCTACTGTACTCTACTCTATTGTGCTCCACTGTACTCTATTTCTACTGTACCCCACTGTACTCTACCTCTACTGTGCTCCACTGTACTCTACCTCTACTGTGCTCCACTGTACACTACCTCTACTGTACTCCACTGTACTCTACCTCTACTGTGCTCCACTGTACTCTACCTCTACTGTGCTCCACTGTACTCTACCTCTACTGTGCTCCACTGTACTCTATCTCTAATGTACTCCACTGTACTCTACCTCTACAGTGTTCCACTGTGCTCTACCTCTACTGTACTCCACTGTACTCTACCTCTACTCTGCTCTACTGTGCTCTACCTCTACTGTACTTCACTGTACTCTATCTCTACTGTGCTCCACTGTACTCTACCTCTACTGTACTCCACTGCAGTCTACCTCAACTATACTCCACTGTACTCTACCTCTACTGTGCTCCACTGTACTCTACCTCTACTGTACTCCACTGTACTCTATCTCTACTGTACTCCACTGTAATCTATCTCTACTGTGCTCCACTGTACTATTCCTCTACTGTGCTCCACTGTACTCCACTGTACTCTATCTCTACTGTGATCCACTGTACTCTACCTCTGCTGTGCTCCACTGTACTCTATCTCTACTCTACTCCACTGTACTCTACCTCTACTGTTCTCCACTGTACTCTACCTCTACTGTACTCCACTCTACTCTACCTCTACTGTGCTCCACTGTACTCTACCTCTAATGTACTCCACTGTACTCTACCTCTACTGTACTCTTCTCTACTCCACCTCTAATGTGCTCCACTCTACTCTACCTCTACTGTACTCCACTGTACTCTACCTCTACTGTACTCCACTGTACTCTACCTCTACTATACTCCACTGCACTTATCTCTACAGTGTTCTACTGTACTCTACCTCTACTGTACTCCACTGTACTCTACCTCTACTCTGCTCTACTGTACTCTATCTCTACTGTGCTCCACTGTACTCTACCTCTACTGCGCTCCACTGTACTCTATCTCTACTACAGTGCTCCACTGTGCTCTACCTCTACTGTACTCCACTGTACTCTACCTCTACTCTGCTCTACTCTACTCTATCTCTACTGTACTCCACTGTACTCTATCTCTACTGTACTCCACTGTAGTCTACCTCAACTATACTCCCCTGTACTCTACCTCTACTGTGCTCCACTGTACTCTACATCTACTGTGCTCCACTGTACTCTACCTCTACTGTACTGTACTGTTCTCTACCTCTACTGTACTCTACTGTACTCCACATCTACTGTGCTCCACTGTACTCCACTGTACTCTAGCTCTACTGTGCTCCACTGTACTCTACCTCTACTGTGCTCTACTGTACTCTATCTCTACTGTGCTCCACTGTACTCTACCTCTACTGTACTCCACTGTACTCCACCTCTACAGTGCTCCACTGTACTCTACCTCTACTGTATTCCACTGTACTCTACCTCTACTCTGCTCTACTGTACTCTATCTCTACTGTGCTCTACTGTACTCTACCTCTATTATACTCCACTGTACTCTACCTCTACTGTGCTCCACTGTACTCTACCTCTACTGTGCCCCACTGTACACTACCTCTACTGTAGTCCACTGTACTCTACCTCTACTGTGCTCCACTCTACTCTACCTCTACTGTGCTCAGCTGTACTCTACCTCTACTGTGCTCCACTGTACTCTACCTCTACTATACTCCACTGCACTTATCTCTACTGTGTTCGACTGTACTCTATCTCTACTGTACTCCACTGTACTCTATTTCTACTGTACTACACTGTACTCTTCCTCTACTGTGCTCCACTGTACTCTACCTCTACTGTGCTCTACTGTACTCTATCTCTACTCTGCTCCACTGTACTCTACATTTACTGTACTCCACTGTACTCCACCTCTACAGTGCTCCACTGTACTCTACCTCTACTGTAATCCACTGTACTCTACCTCTACTCTGCTCTACTGTACTCTATCTCTACTGTGCTCCACTGTACTCTACCTCTAATGTACTCCACTGTAGTCTACCTAAACTATACTCCACTGTACTCTACCTCCACTGTGCTCCACTGTACTCTACCTCAACTATACTCCACTGTACTCTATCTCTACTCTAATCCACTGTACTCTATCTCTACTCTTCTCCACTCTACTCTATCTCTACTGTACTCCACTGTACTCTACCTCTACTCTACTCTACTGTACTCCACCTCTACTGTGCTCCACTGTACTCCACTGTACTCCAGCTCTACTGTGCTCCACTGTACTCTACCTCTACTGTGCTCCACTGTACTCTACCTCTACTGTACTCCACTGTACTCTACCTCTACTGTACTCCACTGTACTCTACGTCTAATGTACTCCACTGTATTCTACCTCTACTGTGCTCTACTGTACTCTACCTCTACTGTGCTCTACTGTACTCTACTCTATTGTGCTCCACTGTACTCTATTTCTACTGTACCCCACTGTACTCTACCTCTACTGTGCTCCACTCTACTCTACCTCTACTGTGCTCCACTGTACACTACCTCTACTGTACTCCACTGTACTCTACCTCTACTGTGCTCCACTGTACTCTACCTCTACTGTGCTCCACTGTACTCTACCTCTACTGTGCTCCACTGTACTCTATCTCTAATGTACTCCACTGTACTCTACCTCTACAGTGCTCCACTGTGCTCTACCTCTACTGTACTCCACTGTACTCTACCTCTACTCTGCTCTACTGTGCTCTACCTCTACTGTACTCCACTGTACTCTACCTCTACTCTGCTCTACTGTACTCTATCTCTACTGTGCTCCACTGTACTCTACCTCTACTGTACTCCACTGCAGTCTACCTCAACTATACTCCACTGTACTCTACCTCTACTGTGCTCCACTGTACTCTACCTCTACTGTACTCCACTGTACTCTATCTCTACTGTACTCCACTGTAATCTATCTCTACTGTGCTCCACTGTACTATACCTCTACTGTGCTCCACTGTACTCCACTGTACTCTATCTCTACTGTGATCCACTGTACTCTACCTCTGCTGTGCTCCACTGTACTCTATCTCTACTCTACTCCACTGTACTCTACCTCTACTGTACTCCACTGCACTCTACCTCTACTGTACTCCACTCTACGCTACCTCTACTGTGCTCCACTGTACTCTACCTCTAATGTACTCCACTGTACTCTTCCTCTACTGTACTCTTCTCTACTCCACCTCTAATGTGCTCCACTCTACTCTACCTCTACTGTACTCCACTGTACTCTACCTCTACCGTACTCCACTGTACTCTACCTCTACTATACTCCACTGCACTTATCTCTACTGTGTTCGACTGTACTCTATCTCTGCTGTACTACACTGTACTCTTCCTCTACTGTACTCCACTCTACGCTACCTCTACTGTGCTCCACTGTACTCTACCTCTAATGTACTCCACTGTACTCTTCCTCTACTGTACTCTTCTCTACTCCACCTCTAATGTGCTCCACTCTACTCTACCTCTACTGTACTCCACTGTACTCTACCTCTACCGTACTCCACTGTACTCTACCTCTACTATACTCCACTGCACTTATCTCTACTGTGTTCGACTGTACTCTATCTCTGCTGTACTACACTGTACTCTTCCTCTACTGTGCTCCACTGTACTCTATCTCTACTGTGCTCTACTGTACTCTATCTTTACTGTGCTCTACTGTACTCTACCTCTACTATACTCCACTGTACTCTACCTCTACTGTTTTCCACTGTACTCTACCTCTACTGTGCTCCACTGTACACTACCGCTACTATAGTCCACTGTACTCTACCTCTACTGTGCTCCACTCTACTCTACCTCTACTGTGCTCCACTGTACTCTACCTCTACTGTGCTCCACTGTACACTAGTGTTAATTTCGTTAACGAAAACTAAACGAAAATATTTTCGTCAACGCACATTTTTCACCGAACGAAAACTAGACGAGACGAGACTAAATCCCCACTAATAAACAATAACTGGGAGTAAATCAGAAATAATTTTTGTAGACTAATAAAGACGAGACGAAAATGCAGTTCGGTAAATAAAAGACTGGGCTAAAATCTATGGACATTTTAGTTCATGAACAAAGACGAGACGAAAATTACATATTATTATATGATATGGTTATGTCAAATCCTGTCTCCTCCTCCGCCTCCTCCTCGTCAGCTCTTCCGCCACACACCCACTTTCAAACCTGGAGCGGGCGGGCCGGGCACAGAGTAGCCTACTACACAACACATGGAGCAGACAGGAGCTGGATTCACGGCGAGGCGGCGACAGGTTAAAAGTAAAACATGCTTTGCACGGGGCTCGGGAGAAAGAGGATGAGAGAAAATGTTGAAATGTGAAATAATTTTAGGAAATGTTAAATATTATCTGCTGACAAAAAAGTAAAAGGTTAAAATGATGTCCTGACTAAAACTAGACTAAAATGTTGACAGTTTTTGTTGACTAAAACTAAACGAATAAAATGATGTTTTCTTGGACTAAAATAAAGACTAAAATGCTCGACTTATAGTCGACTAAAACTAGACTAAATAAAAATGGGATGATGTCGACTAAATGTGATAAAAACTAACAAGCGATGCTGAAACTGGACTAAAACTGAAACTAAATTTAAAAATGGCTGGTAAAATTAACACTACTGTACTCTACCTCTACTGTACTCCACTGTACTCTACCTCTACTGTGCTCCACTGTACTCTACCTCTACTGTGCTCCACTGTACTCTATCTCTACTGTACTCCACTGTACTCTACCTCTACAGTGCTCCACTGTGCTCTACCTCTACTGTACTCCACTGTACTCTACCTCTACTCTAATCTACTGTTCTCTACCCCTACTGTACTCCACTGTACTCTACCTCTACTCTGCTCTACTGTACTCTATCTCTACTGTGCTCCACTGTACTCTACCTCTACTGCACTCCACTGTAGTCTACCTCAACTATACTCCACTGTACTCTACCTCTACTGTGCTCCACTGTAATCTACCTCTACTCTACTCCACTGTACTCTACCTCTACTATACTCCACTGTACTCTACCTCTACTGTGCTCTACTGTACTCTATCTCTACTATGCTCACCTGTACTCTACCTCTACTGTACTCCACTGTACTCCACCTCTACAGTGCTCCACTGTACTCTACCTCTACTGTACTCCACTGTACTCTACCTCTACTCTGCTCTATTGTACCCTATCTCTACTGTGCTCCACTGTACTCTACCTCTACTGTACTCCACTGTACTCCACCTCTACAGTGTTCTACTGTACTCTACCTCTACTGTACTCCACTGTACTCTACCTCTACTCTGCTCTACTGTACTCTATCTCTACTGTGCTCCACTGTACTCTACCTTTACTGTACTCCACTGTAGTCTACCTCAACTATACTCCACTGTACTCTACCTCTACTGTGCTCCACTGTACTCTACCTCAACTATACTCCACTGTACTCTATCTCTACTCTAATCCACTGTACTCTATCTCTACTCTACTCCACTCTACTCTATCTCTACTGTACTCCACTGTACTCTACCTCTACTCTACTCTACTGTACTCCACCTCTACTGTGCTCCACTGTACTTCACTGTACTCTAGCTCTACTGTGCTCCACTGTACTCTACCTCTACTGTGCTCTACGTTACTCTATCTCTACTGTGCTCCACTGTACTCCACCTCTACTGTACTCCACTGTACTCTACCTCTACTCTGCTCTACTGTACTCTATCTCTACTGTGCTCTACTGTACTCTACCTCTATTATACTCCACTGTACTCTACTTCTACTGTGCTACACTGTAATCTACCTCTACTGTGCTCCACTGTACACTACCTCTACTGTAGTCCACTGTACTCTACCTCTACTCTACTCTACTGTACTCTACCTCTACTGTGCTCCACTGTAGTCCACTGTACTCCAGCTCTACTGTGCTCCACTGTACTCTACCTCTACTGTACTCCACTGTACTCTACCTCTACTGTACTCCACTGTACTCCAACTCTACAGTGCTCCATTGTACTCTACCTCTACTGTACTCCACTGTACTCTACCTCTACTCTGCTCTACTGTACTCTATCTCTACTGTGCTCTACTGTACTCTACCTCTATTATACTCCACTGTACTCTACCTCTACTGTGCTACACTGTAATCTACCTCTACTATGCTCCACTGTACACTACCTCTACTGTAGTCCACTGTACTCTACCTCTACTCTACTCTACTGTACTCCACCTCTACTGTGCTCCACTGTACTCCACTGTACTCTACATCTACTGTGCTCCACTGTACTCTACCTCTACTGTAATCCACTGTACTCTACCTCTACTGTGCTCTACTGTACTCCACCTCTACTGTACTCCACTGTACTCTACCTCTACTGTACTGTACTGTTCTCTACTTCTACTGTACTCTACTGTACTCCACCTCTACTGTGCTCCACTGTACTCCACTGTACTCTAGCTCTACTGTGCTCCACTGTACTCTACCTCTACTGTGCTCTACTGTACTCTATCTCTACTGTGCTCCACTGTACTCTACCTCTACTGTACTCCACTGTACTCCACCTCTACAGTGCTCCACTGTACTCTACCTCTACTGTATTCCACTGTACTCTACCTCTACTCTGCTCTACTGTACTCTATCTCTACTGTGCTCTACTGTACTCTACCTCTATTATACTCCACTGTACTCTACCTCTACTGTGCTCCACTGTACTCTACCTCTACTGTGCTCCACTGTACACTACCTCTACTGTAGTCTACTGTACTCCACCTCTACTGTGCTCCACTCTACTCTACCTCTACTGTGCTCAGCTGTACTCTACCTCTACTGTGCTCCACTGTACTCTACCTCTACTATACTCCACTGCACTTATCTCTACTGTGTTCGACTGTACTCTATCTCTACTGTACTCCACTGTACTCTATTTCTACTGTACCCCACTGTACTCTACCTCTACTGTGCTCCACTGTACTCTACCTCTACTGTGCTCCACTGTACACTACCTCTACTGTACTCCACTGTACTCTACCTCTACTGTGCTCCACTGTACTCTACCTCTACTGTGCTCCACTGTACTCTACCTCTACTCTGCTCCACTGTACTTTATCTCTACTGTACTCCACTGTACTCTACCTCCACAGTGCTCCACTGTGCTCTACCTCTACTGTACTCCACTGTACTCTACCTCTACTCTGCTCTACTGTGCTCTACCTCTACTGTACTCCACTGTACTCTATCTCTACTGTACTCCACTGTAATCTATCTCTACTGTGCTCCACTGTACTATTCCTCTACTGTGCTCCACTGTACTCCACTGTACTCTATCTCTACTGTGATCCACTGTACTCTACCTCTGCTGTGCTCCACTGTACTCTATCTCTACTCTACTCCACTGTACTCTACCTCTACTGTTCTCCACTGTACTCTATCTCTACTGTACTCCACTCTACTCTACCTCTACTGTGCTCCACTGTACTCTACCTCTAATGTACTCCACTGTACTCTACCTCTACTGTACTCTTCTCTACTCCACCTCTAATGTGCTCCACTCTACTCTACCTCTACTGTACTCCACTGTACTCTACCTCTACTGTACTCCACTGTACTCTACCTCTACTATACTCCACTGCACTTATCTCTACAGTGTTCTACTGTACTCTACCTCTACTGTACTCCACTGTACTCTACCTCTACTCTGCTCTACTGTACTCTATCTCTACTGTGCTCCACTGTACTCTACCTCTACTGTGCTCCACTGTACTCTATCTCTACTACAGTGCTCCACTGTGCTCTACCTCTACTGTACTCCACTGTACTCTACCTCTACTCTGCTCTACTCTACTCTATCTCTACTGTACTCCACTGTACTCTATCTCTACTGTACTCCACTGTAGTCTACCTCAACTATACTCCCCTGTACTCTACCTCTACTGTGCTCCACTGTACTCTACATCTACTGTGCTCCACTGTACTCTACCTCTACTGTACTGTACTGTTCTCTACCTCTACTGTACTCTACTGTACTCCACCTCTACTGTGCTCCACTGTACTCCACTGTACTCTAGCTCTACTGTGCTCCACTGTACTCTACCTCTACTGTGCTCTACTGTACTCTATCTCTACTGTGCTCCACTGTACTCTACCTCTACTGTACTCCACTGTACTCCACCTCTACAGTGCTCCACTGTACTCTACCTCTAGTGTATTCCACTGTACTCTACCTCTACTCTGCTCTACTGTACTCTATCTCTACTGTGCTCTAGTGTACTCTACCTCTATTATACTCCACTGTACTCTACCTCTACTGTGCTCCACTGTACTCTACCTCTACTGTGCCCCACTGTACACTACCTCTACTGTAGTCCACTGTACTCTACCTCTACTGTGCTCCACTCTACTCTACCTCTACTGTGCTCAGCTGTACTCTACCTCTACTGTGCTCCACTGTACTCTACCTCTACTATAGTCCACTGCACTTATCTCTACTGTGTTCGACTGTACTCTATCTCTACTGTACTCCACTGTACTCTATTTCTACTGTACTACACTGTACTCTTCCTCTACTGTGCTCCACTGTACTCTACCTCTACTGTGCTCTACTGTACTCTATCTCTACTCTGCTCCACTGTACTCTACCTCTACTGTACTCCACTGTACTCCACCTCTACAGTGCTCCACTGTACTCTACCTCTACTGTAATCCACTGTACTCTACCTCTACTCTGCTCTACTGTACTCTATCTCTACTGTGCTCCACTGTACTCTACCTCTACTGTACTCCACTGTAGTCTACCTAAACTATACTCCACTGTACTCTACCTCCACTGTGCTCCACTGTACTCTACCTCAACTATACTCCACTGTACTCTATCTCTACTCTAATCCACTGTACTCTATCTCTACTCTACTCCACTCTACTCTATCTCTACTGTACTCCACTGTACTCTACCTCTACTGTGCTCCACTGTACTCTACCTCTACTGTACTCCACTGTACTCTACCTCTACTGTACTCCACTGTACTCTACGTCTAATGTACTCCACTGTATTCTACCTCTACTCTGCTCTACTGTACTCTACCTCTACTGTGCTCTACTGTACTCTACTCTATTGTGCTCCACTGTACTCTATTTCTACTGTACCCCACTGTACTCTACCTCTACTGTGCTCCACTGTACTCTACCTCTACTGTGCTCCACTGTACACTACCTCTACTGTACTCCACTGTACTCTACCTCTACTGTGCTCCACTGTACTCTACCTCTACTGTGCTCCACTGTACTCTACCTCTACTGTGCTCCACTGTACTCTATCTCTAATGTACTCCACTGTACTCTACCTCTACAGTGTTCCACTGTGCTCTACCTCTACTGTACTCCACTGTACTCTACCTCTACTCTGCTCTACTGTGCTCTACCTCTACTGTACTTCACTGTACTCTATCTCTACTGTGCTCCACTGTACTCTAACTCTACTGTACTCCACTGCAGTCTACCTCAACTATACTCCACTGTACTCTACCTCTACTGTGCTCCACTGTACTCTACCTCTACTGTACTCCACTGTACTCTATCTCTACTGTACTCCACTGTAATCTATCTCTACTGTGCTCCACTGTACTATTCCTCTACTGTGCTCCACTGTACTCCACTGTACTCTATCTCTACTGTGATCCACTGTACTCTACCTCTGCTGTGCTCCACTGTACTCTATCTCTACTCTACTCCACTGTACTCTACCTCTACTGTTCTCCACTGTACTCTACCTCTACTGTACTCCACTCTACTCTACCTCTACTGTGCTCCACTGTACTCTACCTCTAATGTACTCCACTGTACTCTACCTCTACTGTACTCTTCTCTACTCCACCTCTAATGTGCTCCACTCTACTCTACCTCTACTGTACTCCACTGTACTCTACCTCTACTGTACTCCACTGTACTCTACCTCTACTATACTCCACTGCACTTATCTCTACAGTGTTCTACTGTACTCTACCTCTACTGTACTCCACTGTACTCTACCTCTACTCTGCTCTACTGTACTCTATCTCTACTGTGCTCCACTGTACTCTACCTCTACTGCGCTCCACTGTACTCTATCTCTACTACAGTGCTCCACTGTGCTCTACCTCTACTGTACTCCACTGTACTCTACCTCTACTCTGCTCTACTCTACTCTATCTCTACTGTACTCCACTGTACTCTATCTCTACTGTACTCCACTGTAGTCTACCTCAACTATACTCCCCTGTACTCTACCTCTACTGTGCTCCACTGTACTCTACATCTACTGTGCTCCACTGTACTCTACCTCTACTGTACTGTACTGTTCTCTACCTCTACTGTACTCTACTGTACTCCACCTCTACTGTGCTCCACTGTACTCCACTGTACTCTAGCTCTACAGTGCTCCACTGTACTCTACCTCTACTGTGCTCTACTGTACTCTATCTCTACTGTGCTCCACTGTACTCTACCTCTACTGTACTCCACTGTACTCCACCTCTACAGTGCTCCACTGTACTCTACCTCTACTGTATTCCACTGTACTCTACCTCTACTCTGCTCTACTGTACTCTATCTCTACTGTGCTCTACTGTACTCTACCTCTATTATACTCCACTGTACTCTACCTCTACTGTGCTCCACTGTACTCTACCTCTACTGTGCCCCACTGTACACTACCTCTACTGTAGTCCACTGTACTCTACCTCTACTGTGCTCCACTCTACTCTACCTCTACTGTGCTCAGCTGTACTCTACCTCTACTGTGCTCCACTGTACTCTACCTCTACTATACTCCACTGCACTTATCTCTACTGTGTTCGACTGTACTCTATCTCTACTGTACTCCACTGTACTCTATTTCTACTGTACTCCACTGTACTCTTCCTCTACTGTGCTCCACTGTACTCTACCTCTACTGTGCTCTACTGTACTCTATCTCTACTCTGCTCCACTGTACTCTACATTTACTGTACTCCACTGTACTCCACCTCTACAGTGCTCCACTGTACTCTACCTCTACTGTAATCCACTGTACTCTACCTCTACTCTGCTCTACTGTACTCTATCTCTACTGTGCTCCACTGTACTCTACCTCTAATGTACTCCACTGTAGTCTACCTAAACTATACTCCACTGTACTCTACCTCCACTGTGCTCCACTGTACTCTACCTCAACTATACTCCACTGTACTCTATCTCTACTCTAATCCACTGTACTCTATCTCTACTCTTCTCCACTCTACTCTATCTCTACTGTACTCCACTGTACTCTACCTCTACTCTACTCTACTGTACTCCACCTCTACTGTGCTCCACTGTACTCCACTGTACTCCAGCTCTACTGTGCTCCACTGTACTCTACCTCTACTGTGCTCCACTGTACTCTACCTCTACTGTACTCCACTGTACTCTACCTCTACTGTACTCCACTGTACTCTACGTCTACTGTACTCCACTGTATTCTACCTCTACTGTGCTCTACTGTACTCTACCTCTACTGTGCTCTACTGTACTCTACTCTATTGTGCTCCACTGTACTCTATTTCTACTGTACCCCACTGTACTCTACCTCTACTGTGCTCCACTGTACTCTACCTCTACTGTGCTCCACTGTACACTACCTCTACTGTACTCCACTGTACTCTACCTCTACTGTGCTCCACTGTACTCTACCTCTACTGTGCTCCACTGTACTCTACCTCTACTGTGCTCCACTGTACTCTATCTCTAATGTACTCCACTGTACTCTACCTCTACAGTGCTCCACTGTGCTCTACCTCTACTGTACTCCACTGTACTCTACCTCTACTCTGCTGTACTGTGCTCTACCTCTACTGTACTCCACTGTACTCTACCTCTACTCTGCTCTACTGTACTCTATCTCTACTGTGCTCCACTGTACTCTACCTCTACTGTACTCCACTGCAGTCTACCTCAACTATACTCCACTGTACTCTACCTCTACTGTGCTCCACTGTACTCTACCTCTACTGTACTCCACTGTACTCTATCTCTACTGTACTCCACTGTAATCTATCTCTACTGTGCTCCACTGTACTTGACCTCTACTGTGCTCCACTGTACTCCACTGTACTCTATCTCTACTGTGATCCACTGTACTCTACCTCTGCTGTGCTCCACTGTACTCTATCTCTACTCTACTCCACTGTACTCTACCTCTACTGTACTCCACTGCACTCTACCTCTACTGTACTCCACTCTACGCTACCTCTACTGTGCTCCACTGTACTCTACCTCTAATGTACTCCACTGTACTCTTCCTCTACTGTACTCTTCTCTACTCCACCTCTAATGTGCTCCACTCTACTCTACCTCTACTGTACTCCACTGTACTCTACCTCTACCGTACTCCACTGTACTCGACCTCTACTATACTCCACTGCACGTATCTCTACTGTGTTCGACTGTACTCTATCTCTGCTGTACTACACTGTACTCTTCCTCTACTGTGCTCCACTGTACTCTATCTCTACTGTGCTCTACTGTACTCTATCTTTACTGTGCTCTACTGTACTCTACCTCTACTATACTCCACTGTACTCTACCTCTACTGTTTTCCACTGTACTCTACCTCTACTGTGCTCCACTGTACACTACCGCTACTATAGTCCACTGTACTCTACCTCTACTGTGCTCCACTCTACTCTACCTCTACTGTGCTCCACTGTACTCTACCTCTACTGTGCTCCACTGTACACTAGTGTTAATTTCGTTAACGAAAACTAAACGAAAATATTTTCGTCAACGCACATTTTTCACCGAACGAAAACTAGACGAGACGAGACTAAATCCCCACTAATAAACAATAACTGGGAGTAAATCAGAAATAATTTTCGTAGACTAATAAAGACGAGACGAAAATGCAGTTCGGTAAATAAAAGACTGGGCTAAAATCTATGGACATTTTAGTTCACGAACAAAGACGAGACGAAAATTACATATTATTATATGATATGGTTATGTCAAATCCTGTCTCCTCCTCCGCCTCCTCCTCGTCAGCTCTTCCGCCACACACCCACTTTCAAACCTGGAGCGGGCGGGCCGGGCACAGAGTAGCCTGCTACACAACACATGGAGCAGACAGGAGCTGGATTCACGGCGAGGCGGCGACAGGTTAAAAGTAAAACATGCTTTGCACGGGGCTCGGGAGAAAGAGGATGAGAGAAAATGTTGAAATGTGAAATAATTTTAGGAAATGTTAAATATTATCTGCTGACAAAAAAGTAAAAGGTTAAAATGATGTCCTGACTAAAATTAGACTAAAATGTTGACAGTTTTTGTTGACTAAAACTAAACGAATAATATGATGTTTTCTTGGACTAAAATAAAGACTAAAATGCTCGACTTATAGTCGACTAAAACTAGACTAAATAAAAATGGGATGATGTCGACTAAATGTGATAAAAACTAACAAGCGATGCTGAAACTGGACTAAAACTGAAACTAAATTTAAAAATGGCTGGTAAAATTAACACTACTGTACACTACCTCTACTGTACTCCACTGTACTCTACCTCTACTGTGCTCCACTGTACTCTACCTCTACTGTGCTCCACTGTACTCTATCTCTACTGTACTCCACTGTAGTCTACCTCTACAGTGCTCCACTGTGCTCTACCTCTACTGTACTCCACTGTACTCTACCTCTACTCTAATCTACTGTTCTCTACCTCTACTGTACTCCACTGTACTCTACCTCTACTCTGCTCTACTGTACTCTATCTCTACTGTGCTCCACTGTACTCTACCTCTACTGCACTCCACTGTAGTCTACCTCAACTATACTCCACTGTACTCTACCTCTACTGTGCTCCACTGTAATCTACCTCTACTCTACTCCACTGTACTCTACCTCTACTATACTCCACTGTACTCTACCTCTACTGTGCTCTACTGTACTCTATCTCTACTATGCTCACCTGTACTCTACCTCTACTGTACTCCACTGTACTCCACCTCTACAGTGCTCCACTGTACTCTACCTCTACTGTACTCCACTGTACTCTACCTCTACTCTGCTCTATTGTACCCTATCTCTACTGTGCTCCACTGTACTCTACCTCTACTGTACTCCACTGTACTCCACCTCTACAGTGTTCTACTGTACTCTACCTCTACTGTACTCCACTGTACTCTACCTCTACTCTGCTCTACTGTACTCTATCTCTACTGTGCTCCACTGTACTCTACCTCTACTGTACTCCACTGTAGTCTACCTCAACTATACTCCACTGTACTCTACCTCTACTGTGCTCCACTGTACTCTACCTCAACTATACTCCACTGTACTCTATCTCTACTCTAATCCACTGTACTCTATCTCTACTCTACTCCACTCTACTCTATCTCTACTGTACTCCACTGTACTCTACCTCTACTCTACTCTACTGTACTCCACCTCTACTGTGCTCCACTGTACTTCACTGTACTCTAGCTCTACTGTGCTCCACTGTACTCTACCTCTACTGTGCTCTACGTTACTCTATCTCTACTGTGCTCCACTGTACTCCACCTCTACTGTACTCCACTGTACTCTACCTCTACTCTGCTCTACTGTACTCTATCTCTACTGTGCTCTACTGTACTCTACCTCTATTATACTCCACTGTACTCTACTTCTACTGTGCTACACTGTAATCTACCTCTACTGTGCTCCACTGTACACTACCTCTACTGTAGTCCACTGTACTCTACCTCTACTCTACTCTACTGTACTCTACCTCTACTGTGATCCACTGTAGTCCACTGTACTCCAGCTCTACTGTGCCCCACTGTACTCTACCTCTACTGTACTCCACTGTACTCTACCTCTACTGTATTCCACTGTACTCCACCTCTACAGTGCTCCATTGTACTCTACCTCTACTGTACTCCACTGTACTCTACCTCTACTGTACTCCACTGTACTCTACCTCTACTCTGCTCTACTGTACTCTATCTCTACTGTGCTCTACTGTACTCTACCTCTACTGTACTCCGCTGTACTCCACCTCTACAGTGCTCCATTGTACTCTACCTCTACTGTACTCCACTGTACTCCACCTCTACTGTACTCCACTGTACTCTACCTCTACTCTGCTCTACTGTACTCTATCTCTACTGTGCTCTACTGTACTCTACCTCTATTATACTCCACTGTACTCTACTTCTACTGTGCTACACTGTAATCTACCTCTACTGTGCTCCACTGTACACTACCTCTACTGTAGTCCACTGTACTCTACCTCTACTCTACTCTACTGTACTCTACCTCTACTGTGATCCACTGTAGTCCACTGTACTCCAGCTCTACTGTGCCCCACTGTACTCTACCTCTACAGTACTCCACTGTACTCTACCTCTACTGTACTCCACTGTACTCTATCTCTACTGTGCTCTACTGTACTCTACCTCTATTATACTCCACTGTACTCTACCTCTACTGTGCTACACTGTAATCTACCTCTACTGTGCTCCACTGTACACTACCTCTACTGTAGTCCACTGTACTCTACCTCTACTCTACTCTACTGTACTCCACCTCTACTGTGCTCCACTGTACTCCACTGTACTCCAGCTCTACTGTGCTCCACTGTACTCTACCTCTACTGTACTCCACTGTACTCTACATCTACTGTGCTCCACTGTACTCTACCTCTACTGTAATCCACTGTACTCTACCTCTACTGTGCTCTACTGTACTCCACCTCTACTGTACTCCACTGTACTCTACCTCTACTGTACTGTACTGTTCTCTACCTCTACTGTACTCTACTGTACTCCACCTCTACTGTGCTCCACTGTACTCCACTGTACTCTAGCTCTACTGTGCTCCACTGTACTCTACCTCTACTGTGCTCTACTGTACTCTATCTCTACTGTGCTCCACTGTACTCTACCTCTACTGTACTCCACTGTACTCCACCTCTTAAGTGCTCCACTGTACTCTACCTCTACTGTATTCCACTGTACTCTACCTCTACTCTGCTCTACTGTACTCTATCTCTACTGTGCTCTACTGTACTCTACCTCTACTGTGCTCCACTGTACACTACCTCTACTGTACTCCACTGTACTCTACCTCTACTGTGCTCCACTGTACTCTACCTCTACTGTGCTCCACTGTACTCTACCTCTACTGTGCTCCACTGTACTCTACCTCTACTGTGCTCCACTGTACTCTACCTCTACTGTGCTCCACTGTACTCTATCTCTAATGTACTCCACTGTACTCTACCTCTACAGTGTTCCACTGTGCTCTACCTCTACTGTACTCCACTGTACTCTACTTCTACTGTGCTACACTGTAATCTACCTCTACTGTGCTCCACTGTACACTACCTCTACTGTAGTCCACTGTACTCTACCTCTACTCTACTCTACTGTACTCTACCTCTACTGTGCTCTACTGTAGTCCACTGTACTCCAGCTCTACTGTGCTCCACTGTACTCTACCTCTACTGTGCTCCACTGTACTCTATTTCTACTGTACCCCACTGTACTCTACCTCTACTGTGCTCCACTGTACTCTACCTCTACTGTGCTCCACTGTACACTACCTCTACTGTACTCCACTGTACTCTACCTCTACTGTGCTCCACTGTACTCTACCTCTACTGTGCTCCACTGTACTCTACCTCTACTGTGCTCCACTGTACTCTATCTCTAATGTACTCCACTGTACTCTACCTCTACAGTGTTCCACTGTGCTCTACCTCTACTGTACTCCACTGTACTCTACCTCTACTCTGCTCTACTGTGCTCTACCTCTACTGTACTTCACTGTACTCTATCTCTACTGTGCTCCACTGTACTCTACCTCTACTGTACTCCACTGCAGTCTACCTCAACTATACTCCACTGTACTCTACCTCTACTGTGCTCCACTGTACTCTACCTCTACTGTACTCCACTGTACTCTATCTCTACTGTACTCCACTGTAATCTATCTCTACTGTGCTCCACTGTACTATTCCTCTACTGTGCTCCACTGTACTCCACTGTACTCTATCTCTACTGTGATCCACTGTACTCTACCTCTGCTGTGCTCCACTGTACTCTATCTCTACTCTACTCCACTGTACTCTACCTCTACTGTTCTCCACTGTACTCTACCTCTACTGTACTCCACTCTACTCTACCTCTACTGTGCTCCACTGTACTCTACCTCTAATGTACTCCACTGTACTCTACCTCTACTGTACTCTTCTCTACTCCACCTCTAATGTGCTCCACTCTACTCTACCTCTACTGTACTCCACTGTACTCTACCTCTACTGTACTCCACTGTACTCTACCTCTACTATACTCCACTGCACTTATCTCTACAGTGTTCTACTGTACTCTACCTCTACTGTACTCCACTGTACTCTACCTCTACTCTGCTCTACTGTACTCTATCTCTACTGTGCTCCACTGTACTCTACCTCTACTGCGCTCCACTGTACTCTATCTCTACTACAGTGCTCCACTGTGCTCTACCTCTACTGTACTCCACTGTATTCTACCTCTACTGTGCTCTACTGTACTCTACCTCTACTGTGCTCTACTGTACTCTACTCTATTGTGCTCCACTGTACTCTATTTCTACTGTACCCCACTGTACTCTACCTCTACTGTGCTCCACTGTACTCTACCTCTACTGTGCTCCACTGTACACTACCTCTACTGTACTCCACTGTACTCTACCTCTACTGTGCTCCACTGTACTCTACCTCTACTGTGCTCCACTGTACTCTACCTCTACTGTGCTCCACTGTACTCTATCTCTAATGTACTCCACTGTACTCTACCTCTACAGTGCTCCACTGTGCTCTACCTCTACTGTACTCCACTGTACTCTACCTCTACTCTGCTGTACTGTGCTCTACCTCTACTGTACTCCACTGTACTCTACCTCTACTCTGCTCTACTGTACTCTATCTCTACTGTGCTCCACTGTACTCTACCTCTACTGTACTCCACTGCAGTCTACCTCAACTATACTCCACTGTACTCTACCTCTACTGTGCTCCACTGTACTCTACCTCTACTGTACTCCACTGTACTCTATCTCTACTGTACTCCACTGTAATCTATCTCTACTGTGCTCCACTGTACTTGACCTCTACTGTGCTCCACTGTACTCCACTGTACTCTATCTCTACTGTGATCCACTGTACTCTACCTCTGCTGTGCTCCACTGTACTCTATCTCTACTCTACTCCACTGTACTCTACCTCTACTGTACTCCACTGCACTCTACCTCTACTGTACTCCACTCTACGCTACCTCTACTGTGCTCCACTGTACTCTACCTCTAATGTACTCCACTGTACTCTTCCTCTACTGTACTCTTCTCTACTCCACCTCTAATGTGCTCCACTCTACTCTACCTCTACTGTACTCCACTGTACTCTACCTCTACCGTACTCCACTGTACTCTACCTCTACTATACTCCACTGCACTTATCTCTACTGTGTTCGACTGTACTCTATCTCTGCTGTACTACACTGTACTCTTCCTCTACTGTGCTCCACTGTACTCTATCTCTACTGTGCTCTACTGTACTCTATCTTTACTGTGCTCTACTGTACTCTACCTCTACTATACTCCACTGTACTCTACCTCTACTGTTTTCCACTGTACTCTACCTCTACTGTGCTCCACTGTACACTACCGCTACTATAGTCCACTGTACTCTACCTCTACTGTGCTCCACTCTACTCTACCTCTACTGTGCTCCACTGTACTCTACCTCTACTGTGCTCCACTGTACACTAGTGTTAATTTCGTTAACGAAAACTAAACGAAAATATTTTCGTCAACGCACATTTTTCACCGAACGAAAACTAGACGAGACGAGACTAAATCCCCACTAATAAACAATAACTGGGAGTAAATCAGAAATAATTTTCGTAGACTAATAAAGACGAGACGAAAATGCAGTTCGGTAAATAAAAGACTGGGCTAAAATCTATGGACATTTTAGTTCACGAACAAAGACGAGACGAAAATTACATATTATTATATGATATGGTTATGTCAAATCCTGTCTCCTCCTCCGCCTCCTCCTCGTCAGCTCTTCCGCCACACACCCACTTTCAAACCTGGAGCGGGCGGGCCGGGCACAGAGTAGCCTGCTACACAACACATGGAGCAGACAGGAGCTGGATTCACGGCGAGGCGGCGACAGGTTAAAAGTAAAACATGCTTTGCACGGGGCTCGGGAGAAAGAGGATGAGAGAAAATGTTGAAATGTGAAATAATTTTAGGAAATGTTAAATATTATCTGCTGACAAAAAAGTAAAAGGTTAAAATGATGTCCTGACTAAAACTAGACTAAAATGTTGACAGTTTTTGTTGACTAAAACTAAACGAATAAAATGATGTTTTCTTGGACTAAAATAAAGACTAAAATGCTCGACTTATAGTCGACTAAAACTAGACTAAATAAAAATGGGATGATGTCGACTAAATGTGATAAAAACTAACAAGCGATGCTGAAACTGGACTAAAACTGAAACTAAATTTAAAAATGGCTGGTAAAATTAACACTACTGTACACTACCTCTACTGTACTCCACTGTACTCTACCTCTACTGTGCTCCACTGTACTCTACCTCTACTGTGCTCCACTGTACTCTATCTCTACTGTACTCCACTGTAGTCTACCTCTACAGTGCTCCACTGTGCTCTACCTCTACTGTACTCCACTGTACTCTACCTCTACTCTAATCTACTGTTCTCTACCTCTACTGTACTCCACTGTACTCTACCTCTACTCTGCTCTACTGTACTCTATCTCTACTGTGCTCCACTGTACTCTATCTCTACTGCACTCCACTGTAGTCTACCTCAACTATACTCCACTGTACTCTACCTCTACTGTGCTCCACTGTAATCTACCTCTACTCTACTCCACTGTACTCTACCTCTACTATACTCCACTGTACTCTACCTCTACTGTGCTCTACTGTACTCTATCTCTACTATGCTCACCTGTACTCTACCTCTACTGTACTCCACTGTACTCCACCTCTACAGTGCTCCACTGTACTCTACCTCTACTGTACTCCACTGTACTCTACCTCTACTCTGCTCTATTGTACCCTATCTCTACTGTGCTCCACTGTACTCTACCTCTACTGTACTCCACTGTACTCCACCTCTACAGTGTTCTACTGTACTCTACCTCTACTGTACTCCACTGTACTCTACCTCTACTCTGCTCTACTGTACTCTATCTCTACTGTGCTCCACTGTACTCTACCTCTACTGTACTCCACTGTAGTCTACCTCAACTATACTCCACTGTACTCTACCTCTACTGTGCTCCACTGTACTCTACCTCAACTATACTCCACTGTACTCTATCTCTACTCTAATCCACTGTACTCTATCTCTACTCTACTCCACTCTACTCTATCTCTACTGTACTCCACTGTACTCTACCTCTACTCTACTCTACTGTACTCCACCTCTACTGTGCTCCACTGTACTTCACTGTACTCTAGCTCTACTGTGCTCCACTGTACTCTACCTCTACTGTGCTCTACGTTACTCTATCTCTACTGTGCTCCACTGTACTCCACCTCTACTGTACTCCACTGTACTCTACCTCTACTCTGCTCTACTGTACTCTATCTCTACTGTGCTCTACTGTACTCTACCTCTATTATACTCCACTGTACTCTACTTCTACTGTGCTACACTGTAATCTACCTCTACTGTGCTCCACTGTACACTACCTCTACTGTAGTCCACTGTACTCTACCTCTACTCTACTCTACTGTACTCTACCTCTACTGTGCTCTACTGTAGTCCACTGTACTCCAGCTCTACTGTGCTCCACTGTACTCTACCTCTACTGTGCTCCACTGTACTCTACCTCTACTGTGCTCTACTGTACTCTATCTCTACTGTGCTCCACTGTACTCTACCTCTACTGTACTCCACTGTACTCCACCTCTACAGTGCTCCACTGTACTCTACCTCTACTGTATTCCACTGTACTCTACCTCTACTCTGCTCTACTGTACTCTATCTCTACTGTGCTCTAGTGTACTCTACCTCTATTATACTCCACTGTACTCTACCTCTACTGTACTCCACTGTACTCTACCTCTACTCTGCTCTACTCTACTCTATCTCTACTGTACTCCACTGTACTCTATCTCTACTGTACTCCACTGTAGTCTACCTCAACTATACTCCCCTGTACTCTACCTCTACTGTGCTCCACTGTACTCTACATCTACTGTGCTCCACTGTACTCTACCTCTACTGTACTGTACTGTTCTCTACCTCTACTGTACTCTACTGTACTCCACCTCTACTGTGCTCCACTGTACTCCACTGTACTCTAGCTCTACTGTGTTCCACTGTACTCTACCTCTACTGTGCTCTACTGTACTCTATCTCTACTGTGCTCCACTGTACTCTACCTCTACTGTACTCCACTGTACTCCACCTCTACAGTGCTCCACTGTACTCTACCTCTACTGTATTCCACTGTACTCTACCTCTACTCTGCTCTACTGTACTCTATCTCTACTGTGCTCTAGTGTACTCTACCTCTATTATACTCCACTGTACTCTACCTCTACTGTGCTCCACTGTACTCTACCTCTACTGTGCCCCACTGTACACTACCTCTACTGTAGTCCACTGTACTCTACCTCTACTGTGCTCCACTCTACTCTACCTCTACTGTGCTCAGCTGTACTCTACCTCTACTGTGCTCCACTGTACTCTACCTCTACTATAGTCCACTGCACTTATCTCTACTGTGTTCGACTGTACTCTATCTCTACTGTACTCCACTCTACTCTATTTCTACTGTACTACACTGTACTCTTCCTCTACTGTGCTCCACTGTACTCTACCTCTACTGTGCTCTACTGTACTCTATCTCTACTCTGCTCCACTGTACTCTACCTCTACTGTACTCCACTGTACTCCACCTCTACAGTGCTCCACTGTACTCTACCTCTACTGTAATCCACTGTACTCTACCTCTACTCTGCTCTACTGTACTCTATCTCTACTGTGCTCCACTGTACTCTACCTCTACTGTACTCCACTGTAGTCTACCTAAACTATACTCCACTGTACTCTACCTCCACTGTGCTCCACTGTACTCTACCTCAACTATACTCCACTGTACTCTATCTCTACTCTAATCCACTGTACTCTATCTCTACTCTACTCCACTCTACTCTATCTCTACTGTACTCCACTGTACTCTACCTCTACTGTGCTCCTTGTACTCTACCTCTACTGTACTCCACTGTACTCTACCTCTACTGTACTCCACTGTACTCTACGTCTACTGTACTCCACTGTATTCTACCTCTACTGTGCTCTACTGTACTCTACCTCTACTGTGCTCTACTGTACTCTACTCTATTGTGCTCCACTGTACTCTATTTCTACTGTACCCCACTGTACTCTACCTCTACTGTGCTCCACTGTACTCTACCTCTACTGTGCTCCACTGTACACTACCTCTACTGTACTCCACTGTACTCTACCTCTACTGTGCTCCACTGTACTCTACCTCTACTGTGCTCCACTGTACTCTACCTCTACTGTGCTCCACTGTACTCTATCTCTAATGTACTCCACTGTACTCTACCTCTACAGTGTTCCACTGTGCTCTACCTCTACTGTACTCCACTGTACTCTACCTCTACTCTGCTCTACTGTGCTCTACCTCTACTGTACTTCACTGTACTCTATCTCTACTGTGCTCCACTGTACTCTACCTCTACTGTACTCCACTGCAGTCTACCTCAACTATACTCCACTGTACTCTACCTCTACTGTGCTCCACTGTACTCTACCTCTACTGTACTCCACTGTACTCTATCTCTACTGTACTCCACTGTAATCTATCTCTACTGTGCTCCACTGTACTATTCCTCTACTGTGCTCCACTGTACTCCACTGTACTCTATCTCTACTGTGATCCACTGTACTCTACCTCTGCTGTGCTCCACTGTACTCTATCTCTACTCTACTCCACTGTACTCTACCTCTACTGTTCTCCACTGTACTCTACCTCTACTGTACTCCACTCTACTCTACCTCTACTGTGCTCCACTGTACTCTACCTCTAATGTACTCCACTGTACTCTACCTCTACTGTACTCTTCTCTACTCCACCTCTAATGTGCTCAACTCTACTCTACCTCTACTGTACTCCACTGTACTCTACCTCTACTGTACTCCACTGTACTCTACCTCTACTATACTCCACTGCACTTATCTCTACAGTGTTCTACTGTACTCTACCTCTACTGTACTCCACTGTACTCTACCTCTACTCTGCTCTACTGTACTCTATCTCTACTGTGCTCCACTGTACTCTACCTCTACTGCGCTCCACTGCACTCTATCTCTACTACAGTGCTCCACTGTGCTCTACCTCTACTGTACTCCACTGTATTCTACCTCTACTGTGCTCTACTGTACTCTACCTCTACTGTGCTCTACTGTACTCTACTCTATTGTGCTCCACTGTACTCTATTTCTACTGTACCCCACTGTACTCTACCTCTACTGTGCTCCACTGTACTCTACCTCTACTGTGCTCCACTGTACACTACCTCTACTGTACTCCACTGTACTCTACCTCTACTGTGCTCCACTGTACTCTACCTCTACTGTGCTCCACTGTACTCTACCTCTACTGTGCTCCACTGTACTCTATCTCTAATGTACTCCACTGTACTCTACCTCTACAGTGCTCCACTGTGCTCTACCTCTACTGTACTCCACTGTACTCTACCTCTACTCTGCTGTACTGTGCTCTACCTCTACTGTACTCCACTGTACTCTACCTCTACTCTGCTCTACTGTACTCTATCTCTACTGTGCTCCACTGTACTCTACCTCTACTGTACTCCACTGCAGTCTACCTCAACTATACTCCACTGTACTCTACCTCTACTGTGCTCCACTGTACTCTACCTCTACTGTACTCCACTGTACTCTATCTCTACTGTACTCCACTGTAATCTATCTCTACTGTGCTCCACTGTACTTGACCTCTACTGTGCTCCACTGTACTCCACTGTACTCTATCTCTACTGTGATCCACTGTACTCTACCTCTGCTGTGCTCCACTGTACTCTATCTCTACTCTACTCCACTGTACTCTACCTCTACTGTACTCCACTGCACTCTACCTCTACTGTACTCCACTCTACGCTACCTCTACTGTGCTCCACTGTACTCTACCTCTAATGTACTCCACTGTACTCTTCCTCTACTGTACTCTTCTCTACTCCACCTCTAATGTGCTCCACTCTACTCTACCTCTACTGTACTCCACTGTACTCTACCTCTACCGTACTCCACTGTACTCTACCTCTACTATACTCCACTGCACTTATCTCTACTGTGTTCGACTGTACTCTATCTCTGCTGTACTACACTGTACTCTTCCTCTACTGTGCTCCACTGTACTCTATCTCTACTGTGCTCTACTGTACTCTATCTTTACTGTGCTCTACTGTACTCTACCTCTACTATACTCCACTGTACTCTACCTCTACTGTTTTCCACTGTACTCTACCTCTACTGTGCTCCACTGTACACTACCGCTACTATAGTCCACTGTACTCTACCTCTACTGTGCTCCACTCTACTCTACCTCTACTGTGCTCCACTGTACTCTACCTCTACTGTGCTCCACTGTACACTAGTGTTAATTTCGTTAACGAAAACTAAACGAAAATATTTTCGTCAACGCACATTTTTCACCGAACGAAAACTAGACGAGACGAGACTAAATCCCCACTAATAAACAATAACTGGGAGTAAATCAGAAATAATTTTCGTAGACTAATAAAGACGAGACGAAAATGCAGTTCGGTAAATAAAAGACTGGGCTAAAATCTATGGACATTTTAGTTCACGAACAAAGACGAGACGAAAATTACATATTATTATATGATATGGTTATGTCAAATCCTGTCTCCTCCTCCGCCTCCTCCTCGTCAGCTCTTCCGCCACACACCCACTTTCAAACCTGGAGCGGGCGGGCCGGGCACAGAGTAGCCTGCTACACAACACATGGAGCAGACAGGAGCTGGATTCACGGCGAGGCGGCGACAGGTTAAAAGTAAAACATGCTTTGCACGGGGCTCGGGAGAAAGAGGATGAGAGAAAATGTTGAAATGTGAAATAATTTTAGGAAATGTTAAATATTATCTGCTGACAAAAAAGTAAAAGGTTAAAATGATGTCCTGACTAAAACTAGACTAAAATGTTGACAGTTTTTGTTGACTAAAACTAAACGAATAAAATGATGTTTTCTTGGACTAAAATAAAGACTAAAATGCTCGACTTATAGTCGACTAAAACTAGACTAAATAAAAATGGGATGATGTCGACTAAATGTGATAAAAACTAACAAGCGATGCTGAAACTGGACTAAAACTGAAACTAAATTTAAAAATGGCTGGTAAAATTAACACTACTGTACACTACCTCTACTGTACTCCACTGTACTCTACCTCTACTGTGCTCCACTGTACTCTACCTCTACTGTGCTCCACTGTACTCTATCTCTACTGTACTCCACTGTAGTCTACCTCTACAGTGCTCCACTGTGCTCTACCTCTACTGTACTCCACTGTACTCTACCTCTACTCTAATCTACTGTTCTCTACCTCTACTGTACTCCACTGTACTCTACCTCTACTCTGCTCTACTGTACTCTATCTCTACTGTGCTCCACTGTACTCTATCTCTACTGCACTCCACTGTAGTCTACCTCAACTATACTCCACTGTACTCTACCTCTACTGTGCTCCACTGTAATCTACCTCTACTCTACTCCACTGTACTCTACCTCTACTATACTCCACTGTACTCTACCTCTACTGTGCTCTACTGTACTCTATCTCTACTATGCTCACCTGTACTCTACCTCTACTGTACTCCACTGTACTTCACCTCTACAGTGCTCCACTGTACTCTACCTCTACTGTACTCCACTGTACTCTACCTCTACTCTGCTCTATTGTACCCTATCTCTACTGTGCTCCACTGTACTCTACCTCTACTGTACTCCACTGTACTCCACCTCTACAGTGTTCTACTGTACTCTACCTCTACTGTACTCCACTGTACTCTACCTCTACTCTGCTCTACTGTACTCTATCTCTACTGTGCTCCACTGTACTCTACCTCTACTGTACTCCACTGTAGTCTACCTCAACTATACTCCACTGTACTCTACCTCTACTGTGCTCCACTGTACTCTACCTCAACTATACTCCACTGTACTCTATCTCTACTCTAATCCACTGTACTCTATCTCTACTCTACTCCACTCTACTCTATCTCTACTGTACTCCACTGTACTCTACCTCTACTCTACTCTACTGTACTCCACCTCTACTGTGCTCCACTGTACTTCACTGTACTCTAGCTCTACTGTGCTCCACTGTACTCTACCTCTACTGTGCTCTACGTTACTCTATCTCTACTGTGCTCCACTGTACTCCACCTCTACTGTACTCCACTGTACTCTACCTCTACTCTGCTCTACTGTACTCTACCTCTACTGTGCTCTACTGTACTCTACCTCTATTATACTCCACTGTACTCTACTTCTACTGTGCTACACTGTAATCTACCTCTACTGTGCTCCACTGTACACTACCTCTACTGTAGTCCACTGTACTCTACCTCTACTCTACTCTACTGTACTCTACCTCTACTGTGCTCTACTGTAGTCCACTGTACTCCAGCTCTACTGTGCTCCACTGTACTCTACCTCTACTGTACTCCACTGTACTCTACCTCTACTGTACTCCACTGTACTCCACCTCTACAGTGCTCCATTGTACTCTACCTCTACTGTACTCCACTGTACTCTACCTCTACTCTGCTCTACTGTACTCTATCTCTACTGTGCTCTACTGTACTCTACCTCTATTATACTCCACTGTACTCTACCTCTACTGTGCTACACTGTAATCTACCTCTACTCTGCTCCACTGTACACTACCTCTACTGTAGTCCACTGTACTCTACCTCTACTCTACTCTACTGTACTCCACCTCTACTGTGCTCCACTGTACTCCACTGTACTCCAGCTCTACTGTGCTCCACTGTACTCTACCTCTACTGTACTCCACTGTACTCTACATCTACTGTGCTCCACTGTACTCTACCTCTACTGTAATCCACTGTACTCTACCTCTACTGTGCTCTACTGTACTCCACCTCTACTGTACTCCACTGTACTCTACCTCTACTGTACTGTACTGTTCTCTACCTCTACTGTACTCTACTGTACTCCACCTCTACTGTGCTCCACTGTACTCCACTGTACTCTAGCTCTACTGTGCTCCACTGTACTCTACCTCTACTGTGCTCTACTGTACTCTATCTCTACTGTGCTCCACTGTACTCTACCTCTACTGTACTCCACTGTACTCCACCTCTACAGTGCTCCACTATACTCTACCTCTACTGTATTCCACTGTACTCTACCTCTACTCTGCTCTACTGTACTCTATCTCTACTGTGCTCTACTGTACTCTACCTCTATTATACTCCACTGTACTCTACCTCTACTGTGCTCCACTGTACTCTACCTCTACTGTGCTCCACTGTACACTACCTCTACTGTAGTCCACTGTACTCTACCTCTACTGTGCTCTACGTTACTCTATCTCTACTGTGCTCCACTGTACTCCACCTCTACTGTACTCCACTGTACTCTACCTCTACTCTGCTCTACTGTACTCTATCTCTACTGTGCTCTACTGTACTCTACCTCTATTATACTCCACTGTACTCTACTTCTACTGTGCTACACTGTAATCTACCTCTACTGTGCTCCACTGTACACTACCTCTACTGTAGTCCACTGTACTCTACCTCTACTCTACTCTACTGTACTCTACCTCTACTGTGCTCTACTGTAGTCCACTGTACTCCAGCTCTACTGTGCTCCACTGTACTCTACCTCTACTGTGCTCCACTGTACTCTACCTCTACTGTGCTCTACTGTACTCTATCTCTACTGTGCTCCACTGTACTCTACCTCTACTGTACTCCACTGTACTCCACCTCTACAGTGCTCCACTGTACTCTACCTCTACTGTATTCCACTGTACTCTACCTCTACTCTGCTCTACTGTACTCTATCTCTACTGTGCTCTAGTGTACTCTACCTCTATTATACTCCACTGTACTCTACCTCTACTGTACTCCACTGTACTCTACCTCTACTCTGCTCTACTCTACTCTATCTCTACTGTACTCCACTGTACTCTATCTCTACTGTACTCCACTGTAGTCTACCTCAACTATACTCCCCTGTACTCTACCTCTACTGTGCTCCACTGTACTCTACATCTACTGTGCTCCACTGTACTCTACCTCTACTGTACTGTACTGTTCTCTACCTCTACTGTACTCTACTGTACTCCACCTCTACTGTGCTCCACTGTACTCCACTGTACTCTAGCTC
The DNA here is from genome assembly GCA_030578255.1 of Tiaroga cobitis. Taxonomy (NCBI): domain Eukaryota; kingdom Metazoa; phylum Chordata; class Actinopteri; order Cypriniformes; family Leuciscidae; genus Tiaroga; species Tiaroga cobitis. The sequence continues at coordinate 421,719 of JAROOI010000042.1, read as the reverse complement.
TACTGTGCTCCACTGTACTCTACCTCTACTGTGCTCTACTGTACTCTATCTCTACTGTGCTCCACTGTACTCTACCTCTACTGTACTCCACTGTACTCCACCTCTACAGTGCTCCACTGTACTCTACCTCTACTGTATTCCACTGTACTCTACCTCTACTCTGCTCTACTGTACTCTATCTCTACTGTGCTCTAGTGTACTCTACCTCTATTATACTCCACTGTACTCTACCTCTACTGTGCTCCACTGTACTCTACCTCTACTGTGCCCCACTGTACACTACCTCTACTGTAGTCCACTGTACTCTACCTCTACTGTGCTCCACTCTACTCTACCTCTACTGTGCTCAGCTGTACTCTACCTCTACTGTGCTCCACTGTACTCTACCTCTACTATAGTCCACTGCACTTATCTCTACTGTGTTCGACTGTACTCTATCTCTACTGTACTCCACTCTACTCTATTTCTACTGTACTACACTGTACTCTTCCTCTACTGTGCTCCACTGTACTCTACCTCTACTGTGCTCTACTGTACTCTATCTCTACTCTGCTCCACTGTACTCTACCTCTACTGTACTCCACTGTACTCCACCTCTACAGTGCTCCACTGTACTCTACCTCTACTGTAATCCACTGTACTCTACCTCTACTCTGCTCTACTGTACTCTATCTCTACTGTGCTCCACTGTACTCTACCTCTACTGTACTCCACTGTAGTCTACCTAAACTATACTCCACTGTACTCTACCTCCACTGTGCTCCACTGTACTCTACCTCAACTATACTCCACTGTACTCTATCTCTACTCTAATCCACTGTACTCTATCTCTACTCTACTCCACTCTACTCTATCTCTACTGTACTCCACTGTACTCTACCTCTACTGTGCTCCTTGTACTCTACCTCTACTGTACTCCACTGTACTCTACCTCTACTGTACTCCACTGTACTCTACGTCTACTGTACTCCACTGTATTCTACCTCTACTGTGCTCTACTGTACTCTACCTCTACTGTGCTCTACTGTACTCTACTCTATTGTGCTCCACTGTACTCTATTTCTACTGTACCCCACTGTACTCTACCTCTACTGTGCTCCACTGTACTCTACCTCTACTGTGCTCCACTGTACACTACCTCTACTGTACTCCACTGTACTCTACCTCTACTGTGCTCCACTGTACTCTACCTCTACTGTGCTCCACTGTACTCTACCTCTACTGTGCTCCACTGTACTCTATCTCTAATGTACTCCACTGTACTCTACCTCTACAGTGTTCCACTGTGCTCTACCTCTACTGTACTCCACTGTACTCTACCTCTACTCTGCTCTACTGTGCTCTACCTCTACTGTACTTCACTGTACTCTATCTCTACTGTGCTCCACTGTACTCTACCTCTACTGTACTCCACTGCAGTCTACCTCAACTATACTCCACTGTACTCTACCTCTACTGTGCTCCACTGTACTCTACCTCTACTGTACTCCACTGTACTCTATCTCTACTGTACTCCACTGTAATCTATCTCTACTGTGCTCCACTGTACTATTCCTCTACTGTGCTCCACTGTACTCCACTGTACTCTATCTCTACTGTGATCCACTGTACTCTACCTCTGCTGTGCTCCACTGTACTCTATCTCTACTCTACTCCACTGTACTCTACCTCTACTGTTCTCCACTGTACTCTACCTCTACTGTACTCCACTCTACTCTACCTCTACTGTGCTCCACTGTACTCTACCTCTAATGTACTCCACTGTACTCTACCTCTACTGTACTCTTCTCTACTCCACCTCTAATGTGCTCCACTCTACTCTACCTCTACTGTACTCCACTGTACTCTACCTCTACTGTACTCCACTGTATTCTACCTCTACTGTGCTCTACTGTACTCTACCTCTACTGTGCTCTACTGTACTCTACTCTATTGTGCTCCACTGTACTCTATTTCTACTGTACCCCACTGTACTCTACCTCTACTGTGCTCCACTGTACTCTACCTCTACTGTGCTCCACTGTACACTACCTCTACTGTACTCCACTGTACTCTACCTCTACTGTGCTCCACTGTACTCTACCTCTACTGTGCTCCACTGTACTCTACCTCTACTGTGCTCCACTGTACTCTATCTCTAATGTACTCCACTGTACTCTACCTCTACAGTGCTCCACTGTGCTCTACCTCTACTGTACTCCACTGTACTCTACCTCTACTCTGCTGTACTGTGCTCTACCTCTACTGTACTCCACTGTACTCTACCTCTACTCTGCTCTACTGTACTCTATCTCTACTGTGCTCCACTGTACTCTACCTCTACTGTACTCCACTGCAGTCTACCTCAACTATACTCCACTGTACTCTACCTCTACTGTGCTCCACTGTACTCTACCTCTACTGTACTCCACTGTACTCTATCTCTACTGTACTCCACTGTAATCTATCTCTACTGTGCTCCACTGTACTTGACCTCTACTGTGCTCCACTGTACTCCACTGTACTCTATCTCTACTGTGATCCACTGTACTCTACCTCTGCTGTGCTCCACTGTACTCTATCTCTACTCTACTCCACTGTACTCTACCTCTACTGTACTCCACTGCACTCTACCTCTACTGTACTCCACTCTACGCTACCTCTACTGTGCTCCACTGTACTCTACCTCTAATGTACTCCACTGTACTCTTCCTCTACTGTACTCTTCTCTACTCCACCTCTAATGTGCTCCACTCTACTCTACCTCTACTGTACTCCACTGTACTCTACCTCTACCGTACTCCACTGTACTCTACCTCTACTATACTCCACTGCACTTATCTCTACTGTGTTCGACTGTACTCTATCTCTGCTGTACTACACTGTACTCTTCCTCTACTGTGCTCCACTGTACTCTATCTCTACTGTGCTCTACTGTACTCTATCTTTACTGTGCTCTACTGTACTCTACCTCTACTATACTCCACTGTACTCTACCTCTACTGTTTTCCACTGTACTCTACCTCTACTGTGCTCCACTGTACACTACCGCTACTATAGTCCACTGTACTCTACCTCTACTGTGCTCCACTCTACTCTACCTCTACTGTGCTCCACTGTACTCTACCTCTACTGTGCTCCACTGTACACTAGTGTTAATTTCGTTAACGAAAACTAAACGAAAATATTTTCGTCAACGCACATTTTTCACCGAACGAAAACTAGACGAGACGAGACTAAATCCCCACTAATAAACAATAACTGGGAGTAAATCAGAAATAATTTTCGTAGACTAATAAAGACGAGACGAAAATGCAGTTCGGTAAATAAAAGACTGGGCTAAAATCTATGGACATTTTAGTTCACGAACAAAGACGAGACGAAAATTACATATTATTATATGATATGGTTATGTCAAATCCTGTCTCCTCCTCCGCCTCCTCCTCGTCAGCTCTTCCGCCACACACCCACTTTCAAACCTGGAGCGGGCGGGCCGGGCACAGAGTAGCCTGCTACACAACACATGGAGCAGACAGGAGCTGGATTCACGGCGAGGCGGCGACAGGTTAAAAGTAAAACATGCTTTGCACGGGGCTCGGGAGAAAGAGGATGAGAGAAAATGTTGAAATGTGAAATAATTTTAGGAAATGTTAAATATTATCTGCTGACAAAAAAGTAAAAGGTTAAAATGATGTCCTGACTAAAACTAGACTAAAATGTTGACAGTTTTTGTTGACTAAAACTAAACGAATAAAATGATGTTTTCTTGGACTAAAATAAAGACTAAAATGCTCGACTTATAGTCGACTAAAACTAGACTAAATAAAAATGGGATGATGTCGACTAAATGTGATAAAAACTAACAAGCGATGCTGAAACTGGACTAAAACTGAAACTAAATTTAAAAATGGCTGGTAAAATTAACACTACTGTACACTACCTCTACTGTACTCCACTGTACTCTACCTCTACTGTGCTCCACTGTACTCTACCTCTACTGTGCTCCACTGTACTCTATCTCTACTGTACTCCACTGTAGTCTACCTCTACAGTGCTCCACTGTGCTCTACCTCTACTGTACTCCACTGTACTCTACCTCTACTCTAATCTACTGTTCTCTACCTCTACTGTACTCCACTGTACTCTACCTCTACTCTGCTCTACTGTACTCTATCTCTACTGTGCTCCACTGTACTCTATCTCTACTGCACTCCACTGTAGTCTACCTCAACTATACTCCACTGTACTCTACCTCTACTGTGCTCCACTGTAATCTACCTCTACTCTACTCCACTGTACTCTACCTCTACTATACTCCACTGTACTCTACCTCTACTGTGCTCTACTGTACTCTATCTCTACTATGCTCACCTGTACTCTACCTCTACTGTACTCCACTGTACTCCACCTCTACAGTGCTCCACTGTACTCTACCTCTACTGTACTCCACTGTACTCTACCTCTACTCTGCTCTATTGTACCCTATCTCTACTGTGCTCCACTGTACTCTACCTCTACTGTACTCCACTGTACTCCACCTCTACAGTGTTCTACTGTACTCTACCTCTACTGTACTCCACTGTACTCTACCTCTACTCTGCTCTACTGTACTCTATCTCTACTGTGCTCCACTGTACTCTACCTCTACTGTACTCCACTGTAGTCTACCTCAACTATACTCCACTGTACTCTACCTCTACTGTGCTCCACTGTACTCTACCTCAACTATACTCCACTGTACTCTATCTCTACTCTAATCCACTGTACTCTATCTCTACTCTACTCCACTCTACTCTATCTCTACTGTACTCCACTGTACTCTACCTCTACTCTACTCTACTGTACTCCACCTCTACTGTGCTCCACTGTACTTCACTGTACTCTAGCTCTACTGTGCTCCACTGTACTCTACCTCTACTGTGCTCTACGTTACTCTATCTCTACTGTGCTCCACTGTACTCCAACTCTACTGTACTCCACTGTACTCTACCTCTACTCTGCTCTACTGTACTCTATCTCTACTGTGCTCTACTGTACTCTACCTCTATTATACTCCACTGTACTCTACTTCTACTGTGCTACACTGTAATCTACCTCTACTGTGCTCCACTGTACACTACCTCTACTGTAGTCCACTGTACTCTACCTCTACTCTACTCTACTGTACTCTACCTCTACTGTGCTCTACTGTAGTCCACTGTACTCCAGCTCTACTGTGCTCCACTGTACTCTACCTCTACTGTACTCCACTGTACTCTACCTCTACTGTACTCCACTGTACTCCACCTCTACAGTGCTCCATTGTACTCTACCTCTACTGTACTCCACTGTACTCTACCTCTACTCTGCTCTACTGTACTCTATCTCTACTGTGCTCTACTGTACTCTACCTCTATTATACTCCACTGTACTCTACCTCTACTGTGCTACACTGTAATCTACCTCTACTCTGCTCCACTGTACACTACCTCTACTGTAGTCCACTGTACTCTACCTCTACTCTACTCTACTGTACTCCACCTCTACTGTGCTCCACTGTACTCCACTGTACTCCAGCTCTACTGTGCTCCACTGTACTCTACCTCTACTGTACTCCACTGTACTCTACATCTACTGTGCTCCACTGTACTCTACCTCTACTGTAATCCACTGTACTCTACCTCTACTGTGCTCTACTGTACTCCACCTCTACTGTACTCCACTGTACTCTACCTCTACTGTACTGTACTGTTCTCTACCTCTACTGTACTCTACTGTACTCCACCTCTACTGTGCTCCACTGTACTCCACTGTACTCTAGCTCTACTGTGCTCCACTGTACTCTACCTCTACTGTGCTCTACTGTACTCTATCTCTACTGTGCTCCACTGTACTCTACCTCTACTGTACTCCACTGTACTCCACCTCTACAGTGCTCCACTATACTCTACCTCTACTGTATTCCACTGTACTCTACCTCTACTCTGCTCTACTGTACTCTATCTCTACTGTGCTCTACTGTACTCTACCTCTATTATACTCCACTGTACTCTACCTCTACTGTGCTCCACTGTACTCTACCTCTACTGTGCTCCACTGTACACTACCTCTACTGTAGTCCACTGTACTCCACCTCTACTGTACTCCACTGTACTCTATCTCTACTGTACTCCACTGTAGTCTACCTCAACTATACTCCCCTGTACTCTACCTCTACTATACTCCACTGCACTTATCTCTACTGTGTTCGACTGTACTCTATCTCTACTGTACTCCACTGTACTCTATTTCTACTGTACCCCACTGTACTCTACCTCTACTCTGCTCCACTGTACTCTACCTCTACTGTGCTCCACTGTACACTACCTCTACTATACTCCACTGTACTCTACCTCTACTGTGCTCCACTGTACTCTACCTCTACTGTGCTCCACTGTACTCTACCTCTACTCTGCTCCACTGTACTTTATCTCTACTGTACTCCACTGTACTCTACCTCTACTGTACTCCACTGTACTCTACCTCTACTATACTCCACTGCACTTATCTCTACAGTGTTCTACTGTACTCTACCTCTTCTGTACTCCACTGTACTCTACCTCTACTCTGCTCCACTGTACTCTACCTCCACAGTGCTCCACTGTGCTCTACCTCTACTGTACTCCACTGTACTCTACCTCTACTCTGCTCTACTGTGCTCTACCTCTACTTTACTCCACTGTACTCTATCTCTACTGTACTCCACTGTAATCTATCTCTACTGTGCTCCACTGTACTATTCCTCTACTGTGCTCCACTGTACTCCACTGTACTCTATCTCTACTGTGATCCACTGTACTCTACCTCTGCTGTGCTCCACTGTACTCTATCTCTACTCTACTCCACTGTACTCTACCTCTACTGTACTCCACTCTACTCTACCTCTACTGTGCTCCACTGTACTCTACCTCTAATGTACTCCACTGTACTCTACCTCTACTGTACTCTTCTCTACTCCACCTCTAATGTGCTCCACTCTACTCTACCTCTACTGTACTCCACTGTACTCTACCTCTACTGTACTCCACTGTACTCTACCTCTACTATACTCCACTGCACTTATCTCTACAGTGTTCTACTGTACTCTACCTCTTCTGTACTCCACTGTACTCTACCTCTACTCTGCTCTACTGTACTCTATCTCTACTGTGCTCCACTGTACTCTACCTCTACTGTGCTCCACTGTACTCTATCTCTACTACAGTGCTCCACTGTGCTCTACCTCTACTGTACTCCACTGTACTCTACCTCTACTCTGCTCTACTCTACTCTATCTCTACTGTACTCCACTGTACTCTATCTCTACTGTACTCCACTGTAGTCTACCTCAACTATACTCCCCTGTACTCTACCTCTACTGTGCTCCACTGTACTCTACATCTACTGTGCTCCACTCTACTCTACCTCTACTGTACTGTACTGTTCTCTACCTCTACTGTACTCTACTGTACTCCACCTCTACTGTGCTCCACTGTACTCCACTGTACTCTAGCTCTACTGTGCTCCACTGTACTCTACCTCTACTGTGCTCTACTGTACTCTATCTCTACTGTGCTCCACTGTACTCTACCTCTACTGTACTCCACTGTACTCCACCTCTACAGTGCTCCACTGTACTCTACCTCTACTGTATTCCACTGTACTCTACCTCTACTCTGCTCTACTGTACTCTATCTCTACTGTGCTCTAGTGTACTCTACCTCTATTATACTCCACTGTACTCTACCTCTACTGTACTCCACTGTACTCTACCTCTACTCTGCTCTACTCTACTCTATCTCTACTGTACTCCACTGTACTCTATCTCTACTGTACTCCACTGTAGTCTACCTCAACTATACTCCCCTGTACTCTACCTCTACTGTGCTCCACTGTACTCTACATCTACTGTGCTCCACTGTACTCTACCTCTACTGTACTGTACTGTTCTCTACCTCTACTGTACTCTACTGTACTCCACCTCTACTGTGCTCCACTGTACTCCACTGTACTCTAGCTCTACTGTGCTCCACTGTACTCTACCTCTACTGTGCTCTACTGTACTCTATCTCTACTGTGCTCCACTGTACTCTACCTCTACTGTACTCCACTGTACTCCACCTCTACAGTGCTCCACTGTACTCTACCTCTACTGTATTCCACTGTACTCTACCTCTACTCTGCTCTACTGTACTCTATCTCTACTGTGCTCTAGTGTACTCTACCTCTATTATACTCCACTGTACTCTACCTCTACTGTGCTCCACTGTACTCTACCTCTACTGTGCCCCACTGTACACTACCTCTACTGTAGTCCACTGTACTCTACCTCTACTGTGCTCCACTCTACTCTACCTCTACTGTGCTCAGCTGTACTCTACCTCTACTGTGCTCCACTGTACTCTACCTCTACTATAGTCCACTGCACTTATCTCTACTGTGTTCGACTGTACTCTATCTCTACTGTACTCCACTCTACTCTATTTCTACTGTACTACACTGTACTCTTCCTCTACTGTGCTCCACTGTACTCTACCTCTACTGTGCTCTACTGTACTCTATCTCTACTCTGCTCCACTGTACTCTACCTCTACTGTACTCCACTGTACTCCACCTCTACAGTGCTCCACTGTACTCTACCTCTACTGTAATCCACTGTACTCTACCTCTACTCTGCTCTACTGTACTCTATCTCTACTGTGCTCCACTGTACTCTACCTCTACTGTACTCCACTGTAGTCTACCTAAACTATACTCCACTGTACTCTACCTCCACTGTGCTCCACTGTACTCTACCTCAACTATACTCCACTGTACTCTATCTCTACTCTAATCCACTGTACTCTATCTCTACTCTACTCCACTCTACTCTATCTCTACTGTACTCCACTGTACTCTACCTCTACTGTGCTCCTTGTACTCTACCTCTACTGTACTCCACTGTACTCTACCTCTACTGTACTCCACTGTACTCTACGTCTACTGTACTCCACTGTATTCTACCTCTACTGTGCTCTACTGTACTCTACCTCTACTGTGCTCTACTGTACTCTACTCTATTGTGCTCCACTGTACTCTATTTCTACTGTACCCCACTGTACTCTACCTCTACTGTGCTCCACTGTACTCTACCTCTACTGTGCTCCACTGTACACTACCTCTACTGTACTCCACTGTACTCTACCTCTACTGTGCTCCACTGTACTCTACCTCTACTGTGCTCCACTGTACTCTACCTCTACTGTGCTCCACTGTACTCTATCTCTAATGTACTCCACTGTACTCTACCTCTACAGTGTTCCACTGTGCTCTACCTCTACTGTACTCCACTGTACTCTACCTCTACTCTGCTCTACTGTGCTCTACCTCTACTGTACTTCACTGTACTCTATCTCTACTGTGCTCCACTGTACTCTACCTCTACTGTACTCCACTGCAGTCTACCTCAACTATACTCCACTGTACTCTACCTCTACTGTGCTCCACTGTACTCTACCTCTACTGTACTCCACTGTACTCTATCTCTACTGTACTCCACTGTAATCTATCTCTACTGTGCTCCACTGTACTATTCCTCTACTGTGCTCCACTGTACTCCACTGTACTCTATCTCTACTGTGATCCACTGTACTCTACCTCTGCTGTGCTCCACTGTACTCTATCTCTACTCTACTCCACTGTACTCTACCTCTACTGTTCTCCACTGTACTCTACCTCTACTGTACTCCACTCTACTCTACCTCTACTGTGCTCCACTGTACTCTACCTCTAATGTACTCCACTGTACTCTACCTCTACTGTACTCTTCTCTACTCCACCTCTAATGTGCTCCACTCTACTCTACCTCTACTGTACTCCACTGTACTCTACCTCTACTGTACTCCACTGTACTCTACCTCTACTATACTCCACTGCACTTATCTCTACAGTGTTCTACTGTACTCTACCTCTACTGTACTCCACTGTACTCTACCTCTACTCTGCTCTACTGTACTCTATCTCTACTGTGCTCCACTGTACTCTACCTCTACTGCGCTCCACTGTACTCTATCTCTACTACAGTGCTCCACTGTGCTCTACCTCTACTGTACTCCACTGTACTCTACCTCTACTCTGCTCTACTCTACTCTATCTCTACTGTACTCCACTGTACTCTATCTCTACTGTACTCCACTGTAGTCTACCTCAACTATACTCCCCTGTACTCTACCTCTACTGTGCTCCACTGTACTCTACATCTACTGTGCTCCACTGTACTCTACCTCTACTGTACTGTACTGTTCTCTACCTCTACTGTACTCTACTGTACTCCACCTCTACTGTGCTCCACTGAACTCCACTGTACTCTAGCTCTACAGTGCTCCACTGTACTCTACCTCTACTGTGCTCTACTGTACTCTATCTCTACTGTGCTCCACTGTACTCTACCTCTACTGTACTCCACTGTACTCCACCTCTACAGTGCTCTACTGTACTCTACCTCTACTGTATTCCACTGTACTCTACCTCTACTCTGCTCTACTGTACTCTATCTCTACTGTGCTCTACTGTACTCTACCTCTATTATACTCCACTGTACTCTACCTCTACTGTGCTCCACTGTACTCTACCTCTACTGTGCCCCACTGTACACTACCTCTACTGTAGTCTACTGTACTCTACCTCTACTGTGCTCCACTCTACTCTACCTCTACTGTGCTCAGCTGTACTCTACCTCTACTGTGCTCCACTGTACTCTACCTCTACTATACTCCACTGCACTTATCTCTACTGTGTTCGACTGTACTCTATCTCTACTGTACTCCACTGTACTCTATTTCTACTGTACTACACTGTACTCTTCCTCTACTGTGCTCCACTGTACTCTACCTCTAATGTGCTCTACTGTACTCTATCTCTACTCTGCTCCACTGTACTCTACATTTACTGTACTCCACTGTACTCCACCTCTACAGTGCTCCACTGTACTCTACCTCTACTGTAATCCACTGTACTCTACCTCTACTCTGCTCTACTGTACTCTATCTCTACTGTGCTCCACTGTACTCTACCTCTACTGTACTCCACTGTAGTCTACCTAAACTATACTCCACTGTACTCTACCTCCACTGTGCTCCACTGTACTCTACCTCAACTATACTCCACTGTACTCTATCTCTACTCTAATCCACTGTACTCTATCTCTACTCTTCTCCACTCTACTCTATCTCTACTGTACTCCACTGTACTCTACCTCTACTCTACTCTACTGTACTCCACCTCTACTGTGCTCCACTGTACTCCACTGTACTCCAGCTCTACTGTGCTCCACTGTACTCTACCTCTACTGTGCTCCACTGTACTCTACCTCTACTGTACTCCACTGTACTCTACCTCTACTGTACTCCACTGTACTCTACGTCTACTGTACTCCACTGTATTCTACCTCTACTGTGCTCTACTGTACTCTACCTCTACTGTGCTCTACTGTACTCTACTCTATTGTGCTCCACTGTACTCTATTTCTACTGTACCCCACTGTACTCTACCTCTACTGTGCTCCACTGTACTCTACCTCTACTCTGCTCCACTGTACACTACCTCTACTGTACTCCACTGTACTCTACCTCTACTGTGCTCCACTGTACTCTACCTCTACTGTGCTCCACTGTACTCTACCTCTACTGTGCTCCACTGTACTCTATCTCTAATGTACTCCACTGTACTCTACCTCTACAGTGCTCCACTGTGCTCTACCTCTACTGTACTCCACTGTACTCTACCTCTACTCTGCTCTACTGTGCTCTACCTCTACTGTACTCCACTGTACTCTACCTCTACTCTGCTCTACTGTACTCTATCTCTACTGTGCTCCACTGTACTCTACCTCTACTGTACTCCACTGCAGTCTACCTCAACTATACTCCACTGTACTCTATCTCTACTGTACTCCACTGTAATCTATCTCTACTGTGCTCCACTGTACTTGACCTCTACTGTGCTCCACTGTACTCTACCTCTGCTGTGCTCCACTGTACTCTATCTCTACTCTACTCCACTGTACTCTACCTCTACTGTACTCCACTGCACTCTACCTCTACTGTACTCCACTCTACGCTACCTCTACTGTGCTCCACTGTACTCTACCTCTAATGTACTCCACTGTACTCTTCCTCTACTGTACTCTTCTCTACTCCACCTCTAATGTGCTCCACTCTACTCTACCTCTACTGTACTCCACTGTACTCTACCTCTACCGTACTCCACTGTACTCGACCTCTACTATACTCCACTGCACGTATCTCTACTGTGTTCGACTGTACTCTATCTCTGCTGTACTACACTGTACTCTTCCTCTACTGTGCTCCACTGTACTCTATCTCTACTGTGCTCTACTGTACTCTATCTTTACTGTGCTCTACTGTACTCTACCTCTACTATACTCCACTGTACTCTACCTCTACTGTTTTCCACTGTACTCTACCTCTACTGTGCTCCACTGTACACTACCGCTACTATAGTCCACTGTACTCTACCTCTACTGTGCTCCACTCTACTCTACCTCTACTGTGCTCCACTGTACTCTACCTCTACTGTGCTCCACTGTACACTAGTGTTAATTTCGTTAACGAAAACTAAACGAAAATATTTTCGTCAACGCACATTTTTCACCGAACGAAAACTAGACGAGACGAGACTAAATCCCCACTAATAAACAATAACTGGGAGTAAATCAGAAATAATTTTCGTAGACTAATAAAGACGAGACGAAAATGCAGTTCGGTAAATAAAAGACTGGGCTAAAATCTATGGACATTTTAGTTCACGAACAAAGACGAGACGAAAATTACATATTATTATATGATATGGTTATGTCAAATCCTGTCTCCTCCTCCGCCTCCTCCTCGTCAGCTCTTCCGCCACACACCCACTTTCAAACCTGGAGCGGGCGGGCCGGGCACAGAGTAGCCTGCTACACAACACATGGAGCAGACAGGAGCTGGATTCACGGCGAGGCGGCGACAGGTTAAAAGTAAAACATGCTTTGCACGGGGCTCGGGAGAAAGAGGATGAGAGAAAATGTTGAAATGTGAAATAATTTTAGGAAATGTTAAATATTATCTGCTGACAAAAAAGTAAAAGGTTAAAATGATGTCCTGACTAAAACTAGACTAAAATGTTGACAGTTTTTGTTGACTAAAACTAAACGAATAAAATGATGTTTTCTTGGACTAAAATAAAGACTAAAATGCTCGACTTATAGTCGACTAAAACTAGACTAAATAAAAATGGGATGATGTCGACTAAATGTGATAAAAACTAACAAGCGATGCTGAAACTGGACTAAAACTGAAACTAAATTTAAAAATGGCTGGTAAAATTAACACTACTGTACACTACCTCTACTGTACTCCACTGTACTCTACCTCTACTGTGCTCCACTGTACTCTACCTCTACTGTGCTCCACTGTACTCTATCTCTACTGTACTCCACTGTAGTCTACCTCTACAGTGCTCCACTGTGCTCTACCTCTACTGTACTCCACTGTACTCTACCTCTACTCTAATCTACTGTTCTCTACCTCTACTGTACTCCACTGTACTCTACCTCTACTCTGCTCTACTGTACTCTATCTCTACTGTGCTCCACTGTACTCTACCTCTACTGCACTCCACTGTAGTCTACCTCAACTATACTCCACTGTACTCTACCTCTACTGTGCTCCACTGTAATCTACCTCTACTCTACTCCACTGTACTCTACCTCTACTATACTCCACTGTACTCTACCTCTACTGTGCTCTACTGTACTCTATCTCTACTATGCTCACCTGTACTCTACCTCTACTGTACTCCACTGTACTCCACCTCTACAGTGCTCCACTGTACTCTACCTCTACTGTACTCCACTGTACTCTACCTCTACTCTGCTCTATTGTACCCTATCTCTACTGTGCTCCACTGTACTCTACCTCTACTGTACTCCACTGTACTCCACCTCTACAGTGTTCTACTGTACTCTACCTCTACTGTACTCCACTGTACTCTACCTCTACTCTGCTCTACTGTACTCTATCTCTACTGTGCTCCACTGTACTCTACCTCTACTGTACTCCACTGTAGTCTACCTCAACTATACTCCACTGTACTCTACCTCTACTGTGCTCCACTGTACTCTACCTCAACTATACTCCACTGTACTCTATCTCTACTCTAATCCACTGTACTCTATCTCTACTCTACTCCACTCTACTCTATCTCTACTGTACTCCACTGTACTCTACCTCTACTCTACTCTACTGTACTCCACCTCTACTGTGCTCCACTGTACTTCACTGTACTCTAGCTCTACTGTGCTCCACTGTACTCTACCTCTACTGTGCTCTACGTTACTCTATCTCTACTGTGCTCCACTGTACTCCACCTCTACTGTACTCCACTGTACTCTACCTCTACTCTGCTCTACTGTACTCTATCTCTACTGTGCTCTACTGTACTCTACCTCTATTATACTCCACTGTACTCTACTTCTACTGTGCTACACTGTAATCTACCTCTACTGTGCTCCACTGTACACTACCTCTACTGTAGTCCACTGTACTCTACCTCTACTCTACTCTACTGTACTCTACCTCTACTGTGATCCACTGTAGTCCACTGTACTCCAGCTCTACTGTGCCCCACTGTACTCTACCTCTACTGTACTCCACTGTACTCTACCTCTACTGTATTCCACTGTACTCCACCTCTACAGTGCTCCATTGTACTCTACCTCTACTGTACTCCACTGTACTCTACCTCTACTGTACTCCACTGTACTCTACCTCTACTCTGCTCTACTGTACTCTATCTCTACTGTGCTCTACTGTACTCTACCTCTACTGTACTCCGCTGTACTCCACCTCTACAGTGCTCCATTGTACTCTACCTCTACTGTACTCCACTGTACTCCACCTCTACTGTACTCCACTGTACTCTACCTCTACTCTGCTCTACTGTACTCTATCTCTACTGTGCTCTACTGTACTCTACCTCTATTATACTCCACTGTACTCTACTTCTACTGTGCTACACTGTAATCTACCTCTACTGTGCTCCACTGTACACTACCTCTACTGTAGTCCACTGTACTCTACCTCTACTCTACTCTACTGTACTCTACCTCTACTGTGATCCACTGTAGTCCACTGTACTCCAGCTCTACTGTGCCCCACTGTACTCTACCTCTACAGTACTCCACTGTACTCTACCTCTACTGTACTCCACTGTACTCTATCTCTACTGTGCTCTACTGTACTCTACCTCTATTATACTCCACTGTACTCTACCTCTACTGTGCTACACTGTAATCTACCTCTACTGTGCTCCACTGTACACTACCTCTACTGTAGTCCACTGTACTCTACCTCTACTCTACTCTACTGTACTCCACCTCTACTGTGCTCCACTGTACTCCACTGTACTCCAGCTCTACTGTGCTCCACTGTACTCTACCTCTACTGTACTCCACTGTACTCTACATCTACTGTGCTCCACTGTACTCTACCTCTACTGTAATCCACTGTACTCTACCTCTACTGTGCTCTACTGTACTCCACCTCTACTGTACTCCACTGTACTCTACCTCTACTGTACTGTACTGTTCTCTACCTCTACTGTACTCTACTGTACTCCACCTCTACTGTGCTCCACTGTACTCCACTGTACTCTAGCTCTACTGTGCTCCACTGTACTCTACCTCTACTGTGCTCTACTGTACTCTATCTCTACTGTGCTCCACTGTACTCTACCTCTACTGTACTCCACTGTACTCCACCTCTTAAGTGCTCCACTGTACTCTACCTCTACTGTATTCCACTGTACTCTGCTCTACTGTACTCTATCTCTACTGTGCTCTACTGTACTCTACCTCTATTATACTCCACTGTACTCTACCTCTACTGTGCTCCACTGTACTCTACCTCTACTGTGCTCCACTGTACACTACCTCTACTGTAGTCCACTGTACTCCACCTCTACTGTGCTCCACTCTACTCTACCTCTACTGTGCTCAGCTGTACTCTACCTATACTGTGCTCCACTGTACTCTACCTCTACTATACTCCACTGCACTTATCTCTACTGTGTTCGACTGTACTCTATCTCTACTGTACTCCACTGTACTCTATTTCTACTGTACTACACTGTACGCTTCCTCTACTGTGCTCCACTGTACTCTACCTCTACTGTGCTCTACTGTACTCTATCTCTACTCTGCTCCACTGTACTCTACCTCTACTGTACTCCACTGTACTCCACCTCTACAGTGCTCCACTGTACTCTACCTCTACTGTAATCCACTGTACTCTACCTCTACTCTGCTCTACTGTACTCTATCTCTACTGTGCTCCAGTGTACTCTACCTCTACTGTACTCCACTGTAGTCTACCTAAACTATACTTGACTGTACTCTACCTCCACTCTGCTCCACTGTACTCTACCTCAACTATACTCCACTCTACTCTATCTCTACTCTAATCCACTGTACTTTATCTCTACTCTACTCCACTCTACACTATCTCTACTGTAATCCACTGCACTCTACCTCTACTCTACTCTACTGTACTGCACCTCTACTGTGCTCCACTGTACTCCATTGTACTCCAGCTCTACTGTACTCCACTTTACTCTACATCTACTATGATGCACTGTACTCTACCTCTACTGTGCTCTACTGTACTCTACCTCTACTGTGCTCTACTGTACTCTACTCTATTGTGCTCCACTGTACTCTATTTCTACTGTACCCCACTGTACTCTACCTCTACTGTGCTCCACTGTACTCTACCTCTACTGTGCTCCACTGTACACTACCTCTACTGTACTCCACTGTACTCTACCTCTACTGTGCTCCACTGTACTCTACCTCTACTGTGCTCCACTGTACTCTACCTCTACTGTGCTCCACTGTACTCTATCTCTACTGTGCTCTACTGTACTCTACCTCTACTATACTCCACTGTACTCTACCTCTACTGTGCTCCAGTGTACTCTACCTCTACTCTGCTCCACTGTACACTACCTCTACTGTACTCCACTGTACTCTACCTCTACTGTGATCCACTCTACTCTACCTCTACTGTGCTCCACTGTACTCTACCTTTACTGTGCTCTACTGTACTCTATCTCTACTGTGCTCCACTGTACTCTACCTCTACTGTACTCTACTCTACTCCACCTCTAATGTGCTCCACTCTACTCTACCTCTACTGTACTCCACTGTACTCTACCTCTACTCTGCTCTACTGTACTCTATCTCTACTGTGCTCCACTGTACTCTACCTCTACTGTACTCTACTGTAGTCTACCTCAACTATACTCGACTGTACTCTACCTCTACTGTGCTCCACTGTACTCTACCTCTACTGTGCTCTACTGTACTCTATCTCTACTCTACTCCACTGTACTCTACCTCTACTGTTCTCCAATGTACTCTACCTCTACTGTACTCCACTCTACTCTACCTCTACTGTGCTCCACTGTACTCTACCTCTAATGTACTCCACTGTACTCTACCTCTACTGTACTCTTCTCTACTCCACCTCTAATGTGCTCCACTCTACTCTACCTCTACTGTACTCCACTGTACTTTACCTCTACTGTACTCCACTGTACTCTACCTCTACTATACTCCACTGCACTTATCTCTACAGTGTTCTACTGTACTCTACCTCTACTGTACTCCAATCTACTCTACCTCTACTCTGCTCTACTGTACTCTATCTCTATTGTGCTCCACTGTACTCTACCTCTACTGTGCTCCACTGTACTCTATCTCTACTACAGTGCTCCACTGTGCTCTACCTCTACTGTACTCCACTGTACTCTATCTCTACTGTACTCCACTGTAGTCTACCTCAACTGTACTCCCCTGTACTCTACCTCTACTGTGCTCCACTGTACTCTACATCTACTGTGCTCCACTGTACTCTACCTCTACTGTACTGTACTGTTCTCTACCTTGACTGTACTCTACTGTACTCCACCTCTACTGTGCTCCACTGTACTCTAGCTCTACTGTGCTCCACTGTACTCTACCTCTACTGTGCTCTACTGTACTCTATCTCTACTGTGCTCCACTGTACTCTACCTCTACTGTACTCCACTTTACTCCACCTCTACAGTGCTCCACTGTACTCTACCACTACTGTATTCCACTGTACTCTACCTCTACTCTGCTCTACTGTACTCTATCTCTACTGTGCTCTACTGTACTCTACCTCTATTATACTCCACTGTACTCTACCTCTACTGTGCTCCACTGTACTCTACCTCTACTGTGCCCCACTGTACACTACCTCTACTGTAGTCCACTGTACTCTACCTCTACTGTGCTCCACTCTACTCTACCTCTACTGTGCTCAGCTGTACTCTACCTCTACTGTGCTCCACTGTACTCTACCTCTACTAGACTCCACTGCACTTATCTCTACTGTGTTCGACTGTACTCTATCTCTACTGTACTCCACTGTACTCTATTTCTACTGTACTACACTGTACTCTTCCTCTACTGTGCTCCACTGTACTCTACCTCTACTGTGCTCTACTGTACTCTATCTCTACTCTGCTCCACTGTACTCTACCGCTACTGTACTCCACTGTACTCCACCTTTACAGTGCTCCACTGTACTCTACCTCTACTGTAATCCACTGTACTCTACCTCTACTCTGCTCTACTGTACTCTATCTCTACTGTGATCCACTGTACTCTACCTCTACTGTACTCCACTGTAGTCTACCTAAACTATACTCCACTGTACTCTACCTCCACTGTGCTCCACTGTACTCTACCTCAACTATACTCCACTGTACTCTATCTCTACTCTACTCCACTCTACTCTATCTCTACTGTACTCCACTGTACTCTACCTCTACTCTACTCTACTGTACTCCACCTCTACTGTGCTCCACTGTACTCCACTGTACTCCAGCTCTACTGTGCTCCACTGTACTCTACCTCTACTGTGCTCCACTGTACTCTACCTCTACTGTACTCCACTGTACTCTACCTCTACTGTACTCCACTGTACTCTACGTCTACTGTACTCCACTCTATTCTACCTCTACTGTGCTCTACTGTACTCTACCTCTACTGTGCTCTACTGTACTCTAATCTATTGTTCTCCACTGTACTCTATTTCTACTGTACCCCACTGTACTCTACCTCTACTGTGCTCCACTGTACTCTATCTCTACTGTGCTCCACTGTACTCTACCTCTACTGTACTCCAATGTACTCTACCTCTACTCTGCTCTACTGTACTCTATCTCTACTGTGCTCTAATGTACTCTACCTCTATTATACTCCACTGTACTCTACCTCTACTGTGCTCCACTCTACTCTACCTCTACTGTGCTCAGCTGTACTCTACCTCTACTGTACTCCACTGTACTCTATCTCTTCTGTACTACACTGTACTCTTCCTCTACTGTGCTCCACTGTACTCTACCTCTACTGTGCTCTACTGTACTCTATCTCTACTGTGCTCTACTGTACTCTACCTCTACTATACTCCACTGTACTCTACCTCTACTGTGCTCCAGTGTACTCTACCTCTACCTAGCTCCACTGTACACTACCTCTACTGTACTCCACTGTACTCTACCTCTACTGTGCTCCACTCTACTCTACCTCTACTGTGCTCCACTGTACTCTACCTCTACTGTGCTCTACTGTACTCTATCTCTACTGTGCTCCACTGTACTCTACCTCTACTGTACTCTACTCTACTCCACCTCTAATGTGCTCCACTCTACTCTACCTCTACTGTACTCCACTGTACTCTACCTCTACTCTGCTCTACTGTACTCTATCTCTACTGTGCTCCACTGTACTCTACCTCTGTACTCTACTCTAGTCTACCTCAACTATACTCGACTGTACTCTACCTCTACTGTGCTCCACTGTACTCTGCCTCTACTGTGCTCTACTGTACTCTATCTCTACTGTGCTCCACTGTACTCTACCTCTACTGTACTCCACTGTACTCCACCTCTACAGTGCTCCACTGTACTCTACCTCTACTGTACTCCACTGTACTCTACCTCTACTGTGCTCCACTGTACTCTACCTCTACTGTGTTCCACTGTACACTACCTCTACTGTACTCCACTGTACTCTACCTCTACTGTGCTCCACTGTACTCTACCTCTACTGTGCTCCACTGTACTCTACCTCTACTGTGCTCCACTGTACTCTATCTCTACTGTACTCCACTGTACTCTTCCTCTACTGTACTCCACTGTACTCTATCTCTACTGTGATCCACTGTACTCTACCTCTACTGTACTCCACTGTAGTCTACCTAAACTATACTCCACTCTACTCTACCTCCAGTGTGCTCCACTGTACTCTACCTCAACTATACTCCACTGTACTCTATCTCTACTCTAATCCACTGTACTCTATCTCTACTCTACTCCACTCTACTCTATCTCTACTGTACTCCACTGTACTCTACCTCTACTGTACTCCACCTCTACTGTGCTCCACTGTACTCCACTGTACTCCAGCTCTACTGTGCTCCACTGTACTCTACCTCTACTGTACTCCACTGTACTCTACATCTACTGTGCTCCACTGTACTCTACCTCTACTGTACTCCACTCTACTCTACCTCTACTGTACTCCACTGTACTCTACCTCTACTGTACTCCACTGTATTCTACCTCTACTGTGCTCTACTGTACTCTATCTCTACTGTACTCCACTGTACTCTACCTCTACTGTACTGTACTGTTCTCTAAGTCTACTGTACTCTACTGTACTCCACCTCTACTGTGCTCCACTGTACTCCACTGTACTCTACCTCTACTGTGCTCCACTGTACTCTACCTCTACTGTACTCCACTGTACTCTATCTCTACTGTGCTCCACTGTACTCTACCTCTACTGTACTCCACTGTACTCTATCTCTACTGTTCTCCGCTGTACTCTACCTCTACTGTGCACCACTGTACTCCACTGTACTCTATCTCTACTGTGATCCACTGTACTCTACCTCTGCTGTGCTCCACTGTACTCTATCTCTACTCTACTCCACTGTACTCTATGTCTATTTTACTCCACTGTACTCTACCTCTACTGTACTCTACTGTACTCCACCTCTACTGTGCTCCACTGTACTCCACTGTACTCTTCCTCTACTGTACTCCACTGTACTCTATCTCTACTGTGCTCCACTGTACTCTACCTCTACTGTGCTCTACTGTACTCTTCTCTACTGTGCTCCACTGTACTCTATTTCTACTGTACCCCACTGTACTCTACCTCTACTGTGCTCCACTGTACTCTACCTCTACTGTGCTCCACTGTACACTACCTCTACTGTACTCCACTGTACTCTACCTCTACTGTGCTCCACTGTACTCTACCTCTACTGTGCTCCACTGTACTCTACCTCTACTCTGCTCCACTGTACTTTATCTCTACTGTACTCCACTGTACTCTACCTCCACAGTGCTCCACTGTGCTCTACCTCTACTGTACTCCACTGTACTCTACCTCTACTCTGCTCTACTGTGCTCTACCTCTACTGTACTCCACTGTACTCTATCTCTACTGTACTCCACTGTAATCTATCTCTACTGTGCTCCACTGTACTATTCCTCTACTGTGCTCCACTGTACTCCACTGTACTCTATCTCTACTGTGATCCACTGTAATCTACCTCTGCTGTGCTCCACTGTACTCTATCTCTACTCTACTCCACTGTACTCTACCTCTACTGTTCTCCACTGTACTCTACCTCTACTGTACTCCACTCTACTCTACCTCTACTGTGCTCCACTGTACTCTACCTCTAATGTACTCCACTGTACTCTACCTCTACTGTACTCTTCTCTACTCCACCTCTAATGTGCTCCACTCTACTCTACCTCTACTGTACTCCACTGTACTCTACCTCTACTGTACTCCACTGTACTCTACCTCTACTATACTCCACTGCACTTATCTCTACAGTGTTCTACTGTACTCTACCTCTACTGTACTCAACTGTACTCTACCTCTACTCTGCTCTACTGTACTCTATCTCTACTGTGCTCCACTGTACTCTACCTCTACTGTGCTCCACTGTACTCTATCTCTACTACAGTGCTCCACTGTGCTCTACCTCTACTGTACTCCACTGTACTCTACCTCTACTCTGCTCTACTCTACTCTATCTCTACTGTACTCCACTGTACTCTATCTCTACTGTACTCCACTGTAGTCTACCTCAACTATACTCCCCTGTACTCTACCTCTACTGTGCTCCACTGTACTCTACATCTACTGTGCTCCACTGTATTCTACCTCTACTGTACTGTACTGTTCTCTACCTCTACTGTACTCTACTGTACTCCACCTCTACTGTGCTCCACTGTACTCCACTGTACTCTAGCTCTACTGTGCTCCACTGTACTCTACCTCTACTGTGCTCTACTGTACTCTATCTCTACTGTGCTCCACTGTACTCTACCTCTACTGTACTCCACTGTACTCCACCTCTACAGTGCTCCACTGTACTCTACCTCTACTGTATTCCACTGTACTCTACCTCTACTCTGCTCTACTGTACTCTATCTCTACTGTGCTCTAGTGTACTCTACCTCTATTATACTCCACTGTACTCTACCTCTACTGTGCTCCACTGTACTCTACCTCTACTGTGCCCCACTGTACACTACCTCTACTGTAGTCCACTGTACTCTACCTCTACTGTGCTCCACTCTACTCTACCTCTACTGTGCTCAGCTGTACTCTACCTCTACTGTGCTCCACTGTACTCTACCTCTACTATAGTCCACTGCACTTATCTCTACTGTGTTCGACTGTACTCTATCTCTACTGTACTCCACTGTACTCTATTTCTACTGTACTACACTGTACTCTTCCTCTACTGTGCTCCACTGTACTCTACCTCTACTGTGCTCTACTGTACTCTATCTCTACTCTGCTCCACTGTACTCTACCTCTACTGTACTCCACTGTACTCCACCTCTACAGTGCTCCACTGTACTCTACCTCTACTGTAATCCACTGTACTCTACCTCTACTCTGCTCTACTGTACTCTATCTCTACTGTGCTCCACTGTACTCTACCTCTACTGTACTCCACTGTAGTCTACCTAAACTATACTCCACTGTACTCTACCTCCACTGTGCTCCACTGTACTCTACCTCAACTATACTCCACTGTACTCTATCTCTACTCTAATCCACTGTACTCTATCTCTACTCTACTCCACTCTACTCTATCTCTACTGTACTCCACTGTACTCTACCTCTACTCTACTCTACTGTACTCCACCTCTACTGTGCTCCACTGTACTCCACTGTACTCCAGCTCTACTGTGCTCCACTGTACTCTACCTCTACTGTGCTCCACTGTACTCTACCTCTACTGTACTCCACTGTACTCTACCTCTACTGTACTCCACTGTACTCTACGTCTACTGTACTCCACTGTATTCTACCTCTACTGTGCTCTACTGTACTCTACCTCTACTGTGCTCTACTGTACTCTACTCTATTGTGCTCCACTGTACTCTATTTCTACTGTACCCCACTGTACTCTACCTCTACTGTGCTCCACTGTACTCTACCTCTACTGTGCTCCACTGTACACTACCTCTACTGTACTCCACTGTACTCTACCTCTACTGTGCTCCACTGTACTCTACCTCTACTGTGCTCCACTGTACTCTACCTCTACTGTGCTCCACTGTACTCTATCTCTAATGTACTCCACTGTACTCTACCTCTACAGTGTTCCACTGTGCTCTACCTCTACTGTACTCCACTGTACTCTACCTCTACTCTGCTCTACTGTGCTCTACCTCTACTGTACTTCACTGTACTCTATCTCTACTGTGCTCCACTGTACTCTACCTCTACTGTACTCCACTGCAGTCTACCTCAACTATACTCCACTGTACTCTACCTCTACTGTGCTCCACTGTACTCTACCTCTACTGTACTCCACTGTACTCTATCTCTACTGTACTCCACTGTAATCTATCTCTACTGTGCTCCACTGTACTATTCCTCTACTGTGCTCCACTGTACTCCACTGTACTCTATCTCTACTGTGATCCACTGTACTCTACCTCTGCTGTGCTCCACTGTACTCTATCTCTACTCTACTCCACTGTACTCTACCTCTACTGTTCTCCACTGTACTCTACCTCTACTGTACTCCACTCTACTCTACCTCTACTGTGCTCCACTGTACTCTACCTCTAATGTACTCCACTGTACTCTACCTCTACTGTACTCTTCTCTACTCCACCTCTAATGTGCTCCACTCTACTCTACCTCTACTGTACTCCACTGTACTCTACCTCTACTGTACTCCACTGTACTCTACCTCTACTATACTCCACTGCACTTATCTCTACAGTGTTCTACTGTACTCTACCTCTACTGTACTCCACTGTACTCTACCTCTACTCTGCTCTACTGTACTCTATCTCTACTGTGCTCCACTGTACTCTACCTCTACTGCGCTCCACTGTACTCTATCTCTACTACAGTGCTCCACTGTGCTCTACCTCTACTGTACTCCACTGTACTCTACCTCTACTCTGCTCTACTCTACTCTATCTCTACTGTAATCCACTGTACTCTATCTCTACTGTACTCCACTGTAGTCTACCTCAACTATACTCCCCTGTACTCTACCTCTACTGTGCTCCACTGTACTCTACATCTACTGTGCTCCACTGTACTCTACCTCTACT
Organism: Tiaroga cobitis; assembly: GCA_030578255.1. Taxonomy (NCBI): domain Eukaryota; kingdom Metazoa; phylum Chordata; class Actinopteri; order Cypriniformes; family Leuciscidae; genus Tiaroga; species Tiaroga cobitis. The sequence goes on along the minus strand of JAROOI010000042.1, from coordinate 396,999 downwards.
GTACTGTACTGTTCTCTACCTCTACTGTACTCTACTGTACTCCACCTCTACTGTGCTCCACTGTACTCCACTGTACTCTAGCTCTACTGTGCTCCACTGTACTCTACCTCTACTGTGCTCTACTGTACTCTATCTCTACTGTGCTCCACTGTACTCTACCTCTACTGTACTCCACTGTACTCCACCTCTACAGTGCTCCACTGTACTCTACCTCTACTGTATTCCACTGTACTCTACCTCTACTCTGCTCTACTGTACTCTATCTCTACTGTGCTCTACTGTACTCTACCTCTATTATACTCCACTGTACTCTACCTCTACTCTGCTCCACTGTACTCTACCTCTACTGTGCCCCACTGTACACTACCTCTACTGTAGTCCACTGTACTCTACCTCTACTGTGCTCCACTCTACTCTACCTCTACTGTGCTCAGCTGTACTCTACCTCTACTGTGCTCCACTGTACTCTACCTCTACTATACTCCACTGCACTTATCTCTACTGTGTTCGACTGTACTCTATCTCTACTGTACTCCACTATAATCTATTTCTACTGTACTACACTGTACTCTTCCTCTACTGTGCTCCACTGTACTCTACCTCTACTGTGCTCTACTGTACTCTATCTCTACTCTGCTCCACTGTACTCTACCTTTACTGTACTCCACTGTACTCCACTGCTACAGTGCTCCACTGTACTCTACCTCTACTGTAATCCACTGTACTCTACCTCTACTCTGCTCTACTGTACTCTATCTCTACTGTGCTCCACTGTACTCTACCTCTACTGTACTCCACTGTAGTCTACCTAAACTATACTCCACTGTACTCTACCTCCACTGTGCTCCACTGTACTCTACCTCAACTATACTCCACTGTACTCTATCTCTACTCTAATCCACTGTACTCTATCTCTACTCTTCTCCACTCTACTCTATCTCTACTGTACTCCACTGTACTCTACCTCTACTCTACTCTACTGTACTCCACCTCTACTGTGCTCCACTGTACTCCACTGTACTCCAGCTCTACTGTGCTCCACTGTACTCTACCTCTACTGTGCTCCACTGTACTCTACCTCTACTGTACTCCACTGTACTCTACCTCTACTGTACTCCACTGTACTCTACGTCTACTGTACTCCACTGTATTCTACCTCTACTGTGCTCTACTGTACTCTACCTCTACTGTGCTCTACTGTACTCTACTCTATTGTGCTCCACTGTACTCTATTTCTACTGTACCCCACTGTACTCTACCTCTACTGTGCTCCACTGTACTCTACCTCTACTGTGCTCCACTGTACACTACCTCTACTGTACTCCACTGTACTCTACCTCTACTGTGCTCCACTGTACTCTACCTCTACTGTGCTCCACTGTACTCTACCTCTACTGTGCTCCACTGTACTCTATCTCTAATGTACTCCACTGTACTCTACCTCTACAGTGCTCCACTGTGCTCTACCTCTACTGTACTCCACTGTACTCTACCTCTACTCTGCTCTACTGTGCTCTACCTCTACTGTACTCCACTGTACTCTACCTCTACTCTGCTCTACTGTACTCTATCTCTACTGTGCTCCACTGTACTCTACCTCTACTGTACTCCACTGCAGTCTACCTCAACTATACTCCACTGTACTCTACCTCTACTGTGCTCCACTGTACTCTACCTCTACTGTACTCCACTGTACTCTATCTCTACTGTACTCCACTGTAATCTATCTCTACTGTGCTCCACTGTACTATACCTCTACTGTGCTCCACTGTACTCCACTGTACTCTATCTCTACTGTGATCCACTGTACTCTACCTCTACTGTACTCCACTGCAGTCTACCTCAACTATACTCCACTGTACTCTACCTCTACTGTGCTCCACTGTACTCTACCTCTACTGTACTCCACTGTACTCTATCTCTACTGTACTCCACTTTAATCTATCTCTACTGTGCTCCACTGTACTATACCTCTACTGTGCTCCACTGTACTCCACTGTACTCTATCTCTACTGTGATCCACTGTACTCTACCTCTGCTGTGCTCCACTTTACTCTATCTCTACTCTACTCCACTGTACTCTACCTCTACTGTACTCCACTGCACTCTACCTCTACTGTACTCCACTCTACGCTACCTCTACTGTGCTCCACTGTACTCTACCTCTAATGTACTCCACTGTACTCTTCCTCTACTCTACTCTTCTCTACTCCACCTCTAATGTGCTCCACTCTACTCTACCTCTACTGTACTCCACTGTACTCTACCTCTACCGTACTCCACTGTACTCTACCTCTACTATACTCCACTGCACTTATCTCTACTGTGTTCGACTGTACTCTATCTCTGCTGTACTACACTGTACTCTTCCTCTACTGTGCTCCACTGTACTCTATCTCTACTGTGCTCTACTGTACTCTACCTCTACTATACTCCACTGTACTCTACCTCTACTGTTTTCCACTGTACTCTACCTCTACTGTGCTCCACTGTACACTACCGCTACTATAGTCCACTGTACTCTACCTCTACTGTGCTCCACTCTACTCTACCTCTACTGTGCTCCACTGTACTCTACCTCTACTGTGCTCCACTGTACACTAGTGTTAATTTCGTTAACGAAAACTAACTGAAAATATTTTCGTCAACGCACATTTTTCACCGAACGAAAACTAGACGAGACGAGACTAAATCCCCACTAATAAACAATAACTGGGAGTAAATCAGAAATAATTTTCGTAGACTAATAAAGACGAGACGAAAATGCAGTTCGGTAAATAAAAGACTGGGCTAAAATCTATGGACATTTTAGTTCACGAACAAAGACGAGACGAAAATTACATATTATTATATGATTTGGTTATGTCAAATCCTGTCTCCTCCTCCGCCTCCTCCTCGTCAGCTCTTCCGCCACACACCCACTTTCAAACCTGGAGCGGGCGGGCCGGGCACAGAGTAGCCTACTACACAACACATGGAGCAGACAGGAGCTGGATTCACGGCGAGGCGGCGACAGGTTAAAAGTAAAACATGCTTTGCACGGGGCTCGGGAGAAAGAGGATGAGAGAAAATGTTGAAATGTGAAATAATTTTAGGAAATGTTAAATATTATCTGCTGACAAAAAAGTAAAAGGTTAAAATGATGTCCTGACTAAAACTAGACTAAAATGTTGACAGTTTTTGTTGACTAAAACTAAACGAATAAAATGATGTTTTCTTGGACTAAAATAAAGACTAAAATGCTCGACTTATAGTCGACTAAAACTAGACTAAATAAAAATGGGATGATGTCGACTAAATGTGATAAAAACTAACAAGCGATGCTGAAACTGGACTAAAACTGAAACTAAATTTAAAAATGGCTGGTAAAATTAACACTACTGTACACTACCTCTACTGTACTCCACTGTACTCTACCTCTACTGTGCTCCACTGTACTCTACCTCTACTGTGCTCCACTGTACTCTATCTCTACTGTACTCCACTGTACTCTACCTCTACAGTGCTCCACTGTGCTCTACCTCTACTGTACTCCACTGTACTCTACCTCTACTCTAATCTACTGTTCTCTACCTCTACTGTACTCCACTGTACTCTACCTCTACTCTGCTCTACTGTACTCTATCTCTACTGTGCTCCACTGTACTCTACCTCTACTGCACTCCACTGTAGTCTACCTAAACTATACTCCACTGTACTCTACCTCTACTGTGCTCCACTGTAATCTACCTCTACTCTACTCCACTGTACTCTACCTCTACTATACTCCACTGTACTCTACCTCTACTGTGCTCTACTGTACTCTATCTCTACTATGCTCACCTGTACTCTACCTCTACTGTACTCCACTGTACTCCACCTCTACAGTGCTCCACTGTACTCTACCTCTACTGTACTCCACTGTACTCTACCTCTACTCTGCTCTATTGTACCCTATCTCTACTGTGCTCCACTGTACTCTACCTCTACTGTACTCCACTGTACTCCACCTCTACAGTGTTCTACTGTACTCTACCTCTACTGTACTCCACTGTACTCTACCTCAACTATACTCCACTGTACTCTACCTCTACTGTGCTCCACTGTACTCTACCTCAACTATACTCCACTGTACTCTATCTCTACTCTAATCCACTGTACTCTATCTCTACTCTACTCCACTCTACTCTATCTCTACTGTACTCCACTGTACTCTACCTCTACTCTACTCTACTGTACTCCACCTCTACTGTGCTCCACTGTACTTCACTGTACTCTAGCTCTACTGTGCTCCACTGTACTCTACCTCTACTGTGCTCTACGTTACTCTATCTCTACTGTGCTCCACTGTACTCCACCTCTACTGTACTCCACTGTACTCTACCTCTACTCTGCTCTACTGTACTCTATCTCTACTGTGCTCTACTGTACTCTACCTCTATTATACTCCACTGTACTCTACTTCTACTGTGCTACACTGTAATCTACCTCTACTGTGCTCCACTGTACACTACCTCTACTGTAGTCCACTGTACTCTACCTCTACTCTACTCTACTGTACTCTATCTCTACTGTGCTCCACTGTAGTCCACTGTACTCCAGCTCTACTGTGCCCCACTGTACTCTACCTCTACTGTACTCCACTGTACTCTACCTCTACTGTACTCCACTGTACTCCACCTCTACAGTGCTCCATTGTACTCTACCTCTACTGTACTCCACTGTACTCTACCTCTACTCTGCTCTACTGTACTCTATCTCTACTGTGCTCTACTGTACTCTACCTCTATTATACTCCACTGTACTCTACCTCTACTGTGCTACACTGTAATCTACCTCTACTGTGCTCCACTGTACACTACCTCTACTGTAGTCCACTGTACTCTACCTCTACTCTACTCTACTGTACTCCACCTCTACTGTGCTCCACTGTACTCCACTGTACTCCAGCTCTACTGTGCTCCACTGTACTCTACCTCTACTGTACTCCACTGTACTCTACATCTACTGTGCTCCACTGTACTCTACCTCTACTGTAATCCACTGTACTCTACCTCTACTCTGCTCTACTGTACTCCACCTCTACTGTACTCCACTGTACTCTACCTCTACTGTACTGTACTGTTCTCCACCTCTACTGTACTCTACTGTACTCCACCTCTACTGTGCTCCACTGTACTCCACTGTACTCTAGCTCTACTGTGCTCCACTGTACTCTACCTCTACTGTGCTCTACTGTACTCTATCTCTACTGTGCTCCACTGTACTCTACCTCTACTGTACTCCACTGTACTCCACCTCTACAGTGCTCCACTGTACTCTACCTCTACTGTATTCCACTGTACTCTACCTCTACTCTGCTCTACTGTACTCTATCTCTACTGTGCTCTACTGTACTCTACCTCTATTATACTCCACTGTACTCTACCTCTACTGTGCTCCACTGTACTCTACCTCTACTGTGCTCCACTGTACACTACCTCTACTGTAGTCCACTGTACTCCACCTCTACTGTGCTCCACTCTACTCTACCTCTACTGTGCTCAGCTGTACTCTACCTCTACTGTGCTCCACTGTACTCTACCTCTACTATACTCCACTGCACTTATCTCTACTGTGTTCGACTGTACTCTATCTCTACTGTACTCCACTGTACTCTATTTCTACTGTACTACACTGTACGCTTCCTCTACTGTGCTCCACTGTACTCTACCTCTACTGTGCTCTACTGTACTCTATCTCTACTCTGCTCCACTGTACTCTACCTCTACTGTACTCCACTGTACTCCACCTCTACAGTGCTCCACTGTACTCTACCTCTACTGTAATCCACTGTACTCTACCTCTACTCTGCTCTACTGTACTCTATCTCTACTGTGCTCCAGTGTACTCTACCTCTACTGTACTCCACTGTAGTCTACCTAAACTATACTTGACTGTACTCTACCTCCACTCTGCTCCACTGTACTCTACCTCAACTATACTCCACTGTACTCTATCTCTACTCTAATCCACTGTACTTTATCTCTACTCTACTCCACTCTACACTATCTCTACTGTAATCCACTGTACTCTACCTCTACTCTACTCTACTGTACTCCACCTCTACTGTGCTCCACTGTACTCCATTGTACTCCAGCTCTACTGTACTCCACTTTACTCTACATCTACTGTGATCCACTGTACTCTACCTCTACTGTGCTCTACTGTACTCTACCCTTACTGTGCTCTACTGTACTCTACTCTATTGTGCTCCACTGTACTCTATTTCTACTGTACCCCACTGTACTCTACCTCTACTGTGCTCCACTGTACTCTACCTCTACTGTGCTCCACTGTACACTACCTCTACTGTACTCCACTGTACTCTACCTCTACTGTGCTCCACTGTACTCTACCTCTACTGTGCTCCACTGTACTCTACCTCTACTCTGCTCCACTGTACTCTATCTCTACTGTGCTCTACTGTACTCTACCTCTACTATACTCCACTGTACTCTACCTCTACTGTGCTCCAGTGTACTCTACCTCTACTCTGCTTCACTGTACACTACCTCTACTGTACTCCACTGTACTCTACCTCTACTGTGCTCCACTCTACTCTACCTCTACTGTGCTCCACTGTACTCTACCTTTACTGTGCTCTACTGTACTCTATCTCTACTGTGCTCCACTGTACTCTACCTCTACTGTACTCTACTCTACTCCACCTCTAATGTGCTCCACTCTACTCTACCTCTACTGTACTCCACTGTACTCTACCTCTACTCTGCTCTACTGTACTCTATCTCTACTCTGCTCCACTGTACTCTACCTCTACTGTACTCTACTGTAGTCTACCTCAACTATACTCGACTGTACTCTACCTCTACTGTGCTCCACTGTACTCTACCTCTACTGTGCTCTACTGTACTCTATCTCTACTCTACTCCACTGTACTCTACCTCTACTGTTCTCCAATGTACTCTACCTCTACTGTACTCCACTCTACTCTACCTCTACTGTGCTCCACTGTACTCTACCTCTAATGTACTCCACTGTACTCTACCTCTACTGTACTCTTCTCTACTCCACCTCTAATGTGCTCCACTCTACTCTACCTCTACTGTACTCCACTGTACTCTACCTCTACTGTACTCCACTGTACTCTACCTCTACTATACTCCACTGCACTTATCTCTACAGTGTTCTACTGTACTCTACCTCTACTGTACTCCAATCTACTCTACCTCTACTCTGCTCTACTGTACTCTATCTCTACTGTGCTCCACTGTACTCTACCTCTACTGTGCTCCACTGTACTCTATCTCTACTACAGTGCTCCACTGTGCTCTACCTCTACTGTACTCCACTGTACTCTATCTCTACTGTACTCCACTGTAGTCTACCTCAACTGTACTCCCCTGTACTCTACCTCTACTGTGCTCCACTGTACTCTACATCTACTGTGCTCCACTGTACTCTACCTCTACTGTACTGTACTGTTCTCTACCTTAACTGTACTCTACTGTACTCCACCTCTACTGTGCTCCACTGTACTCCACTGTACTCTAGCTCTACTGTGCTCCACTGTACTCTACCTCTACTGTGCTCTACTGTACTCTATCTCTACTGTGCTCCACTGTACTCTACCTCTACTGTACTCCACTTTACTCCACCTCTACAGTGCTCCACTGTACTCTACCACTACTGTATTCCACTGTACTCTACCTCTACTCTGCTCTACTGTACTCTATCTCTACTGTGCTCTACTGTACTCTACCTCTATTATACTCCACTGTACTCTACCTCTACTGTGCTCCACTGTACTCTACCTCTACTGTGCCCCACTGTACACTACCTCTACTGTAGTCCACTGTACTCTACCTCTACTGTGCTCCACTCTACTCTACCTCTACTGTGCTCAGCTGTACTCTACCTCTACTGTGCTCCACTGTACTCTACCTCTACTATACTCCACTGCACTTATCTCTACTGTGTTCGACTGTACTCTATCTCTACTGTACTCCACTGTACTCTATTTCTACTGTACTACACTGTACTCTTCCTCTACTGTGCTCCACTGTACTCTACCTCTACTGTGCTCTACTGTACTCTATCTCTACTCTGCTCCACTGTACTCTACCGCTACTGTACTCCACTGTACTCCACCTTTACAGTGCTCCACTGTACTCTACCTCTACTGTAATCCACTGTACTCTACCTCTACTCTGCTCTACTGTACTCTATCTCTACTGTGCTCCACTGTACTCTACCTCTACTGTACTCCACTGTAGTCTACCTAAACTATACTCCACTGTACTCTACCTCCACTGTGCTCCACTGTACTCTACCTCAACTATACTCCACTGTACTCTATCTCTACTCTACTCCACTCTACTCTATCTCTACTGTACTCCAATGTACTCTACCTCTACTCTACTCTACTGTACTCCACCTCTACTGTGCTCCACTGTACTCCACTGTACTCCAGCTCTACTGTGCTCCACTGTACTCTATCTCTACTGTGCTCCACTGTACTCTACCTCTACTGTACTCCACTGTACTCTACCTCTACTGTACTCCACTGTACTCTACGTCTACTGTACTCCACTCTATTCTACCTCTACTGTGCTCTACTGTACTCTACCTCTACTGTGCTCTACTGTACTCTAATCTATTGTTCTCCACTGTACTCTATTTCTACTGTACCCCACTGTACTCTACCTCTACTGTGCTCCACTGTACTCTATCTCTACTGTGCTCCACTGTACTCTACCTCTACTGTACTCCACTGTACTCTACCTCTACTCTGCTCTACTGTACTCTATCTCTACTGTGCTCTACTGTACTCTACCTCTATTATACTCCACTGTACTCTACCTCTACTGTGCTACACTGTAATCTACCTCTACTGTGCTCCACTGTACACTACCTCTACTGTAGTCCACTGTACTCTACCTCTACTCTACTCTACTGTACTCCACCTCTACTGTGCTCCACTGTACTCTACCTCTACTGTGCTCTACTGTACTCTATCTCTACTGTGCTCTACTGTACTCTACCTCTACTATACTCCACTGTACTCTACCTCTACTGTGCTCCAGTGTACTCTACCTCTACCTAGCTCCACTGTACACTACCTCTACTGTACTCCACTGTACTCTACCTCTACTGTGCTCCACTCTACTCTACCTCTACTGTGCTCCACTGTACTCTACCTCTACTGTGCTCTACTGTACTCTATCTCTACTGTGCTCCACTGTACTCTACCTCTACTGTACTCTACTCTACTCCACCTCTAATGTGCTCCACTCTACTCTACCTCTACTGTACTCCACTGTACTCTACCTCTACTCTGCTCTACTGTACTCTATCTCTACTGTGCTCCACTGTACTCTACCTCTACTGTACTCTACTCTAGTCTACCTCAACTATACTCGACTGTACTCTACCTCTACTGTGCTCCACTGTACTCTGCCTCTACTGTGCTCTACTGTACTCTATCTCTACTGTGCTCCACTGTACTCTACCTCTACTGTACTCCACTGTACTCCACCTCTACAGTGCTCCACTGTACTCTACCTCTACTGTACTCCACTGTACTCTACCTCTACTGTGCTCCACTGTACTCTACTTCTACTTTGTTCCACTGTACACTACCTCTACTGTACTCCACTGTACTCTACCTCTACTGTGCTCCACTGTACTCTACCTCTACTGTGCTCCACTGTACTCTACCTCTACTGTGCTCCACTGTACTCTATCTCTACTGTACTCCACTGTACTCTACCTCTACTGTACTCCACTGTACTCTATCTCTACTGTGATCCACTGTACTCTACCTCTACTGTACTCCACTGTAGTCTACCTAAACTATACTCCACTCTACTCTACCTCCAGTGTGCTCCACTGTACTCTACCTCAACTATACTCCACTGTACTCTATCTCTACTCTAATCCACTGTACTCTATCTCTACTCTACTCCACTCTACTCTATCTCTACTGTACTCCACTGTACTCTACCTCTACTGTACTCCACCTCTACTGTGCTCCACTGTACTCCACTGTACTCCAGCTCTACTGTGCTCCACTGTACTCTACCTCTACTGTACTCCACTGTACTCTACATCTACTGTGCTCCACTGTACTCTACCTCTACTGTACTCCACTCTACTCTACCTCTACTGTACTCCACTGTACTCTACCTCTACTGTACTCCACTGTATTCTACCTCTACTGTGCTCTACTGTACTCTATCTCTACTGTACTCCACTGTACTCTACCTCTACTGTACTGTACTGTTCTCTAAGTCTACTGTACTCTACTGTACTCCACCTCTACTGTGCTCCACTGTACTCCACTGTACTCTACCTCTACTGTGCTCCACTGTACTCTACCTCTACTGTACTCCACTGTACTCTATCTCTACTGTGCTCCACTGTACTCTACCTCTACTGTACTCCACTGTACTCTATCTCTACTGTTCTCCGCTGTACTCTACCTCTACTGTGCACCACTGTACTCCACTGTACTCTATCTCTACTGTGATCCACTGTACTCTACCTCTGCTGTGCTCCACTGTACTCTATCTCTACTCTACGCCACTGTACTCTATCTCTATTTTACTCCACTGTACTCTACCTCTACTGTACTCTACTGTACTCCACCTCTACTGTGCTCCACTGTACTCCACTGTACTCTTCCTCTACTGTACTCCACTGTACTCTATCTCTACTGTGCTCCACTGTACTCTACCTCTACTGTGCTCTACTGTACTCTTCTCTACTGTGCTCCACTGTACTCTATTTCTACTGTACCCCACTGTACTCTACCTCTACTGTGCTCCACTGTACTCTACCTCTACTGTGCTCCACTGTACACTACCTCTACTGTACTCCACTGTACTCTACCTCTACTGTGCTCCACTGTACTCTACCTCTACTGTGCTCCACTGTACTCTACCTCTACTCTGCTCCACTGTACTTTATCTCTACTGTACTCCACTGTACTCTACCTCCACAGTGCTCCACTGTGCTCTACCTCTACTGTACTCCACTGTACTCTACCTCTACTCTGCTCTACTGTGCTCTACCTCTACTGTACTCCACTGTACTCTATCTCTACTGTACTCCACTGTAATCTATCTCTACTGTGCTCCACTGTACTATTCCTCTACTGTGCTCCACTGTACTCCACTGTACTCTATCTCTACTGTGATCCACTGTACTCTACCTCTGCTGTGCTCCACTGTACTCTATCTCTACTCTACTCCACTGTACTCTACCTCTACTGTTCTCCACTGTACTCTACCTCTACTGTACTCCACTCTACTCTACCTCTACTGTGCTCCACTGTACTCTACCTCTAATGTACTCCACTGTACTCTACCTCTACTGTACTCTTCTCTACTCCACCTCTAATGTGCTCCACTCTACTCTACCTCTACTGTACTCCACTGTACTCTACCTCTACTGTACTCCACTGTACTCTACCTCTACTATACTCCACTGCACTTATCTCTACAGTGTTCTACTGTACTCTACCTCTACTGTACTCCACTGTACTCTACCTCTACTCTGCTCTACTGTACTCTATCTCTACTGTGCTCCACTGTACTCTACCTCTACTGTGCTCCACTGTACTCTATCTCTACTACAGTGCTCCACTGTGCTCTACCTCTACTGTACTCCACTGTACTCTACCTCTACTCTGCTCTACTCTACTCTATCTCTACTGTACTCCACTGTACTCTATCTCTACTGTACTCCACTGTAGTCTACCTCAACTATACTCCCCTGTACTCTACCTCTACTGTGCTCCACTGTACTCTACATCTACTGTGCTCCACTGTACTCTACCTCTACTGTACTGTACTGTTCTCTACCTCTACTGTACTCTACTGTACTCCACCTCTACTGTGCTCCACTGTACTCCACTGTACTCTAGCTCTACTGTGCTCCACTGTACTCTACCTCTACTGTGCTCTACTGTACTCTATCTCTACTGTGCTCCACTGTACTCTACCTCTACTGTACTCCACTGTACTCCACCTCTACAGTGCTCCACTGTACTCTACCTCTACTGTATTCCACTGTACTCTATCTCTACTCTGCTCTACTGTACTCTATCTCTACTGTGCTCTAGTGTACTCTACCTCTATTATACTCCACTGTACTCTACCTCTACTGTGCTCCACTGTACTCTACCTCTACTGTGCCCCACTGTACACTACCTCTACTGTAGTCCACTGTACTCTACCTCTACTGTGCTCAGCTGTACTCAACCTCTACTGTGCTCCACTGTACTCTACCTCTACTATAGTCCACTGCACTTATCTCTACTGTGTTCGACTGTACTCTATCTCTACTGTACTCCACTGTACTCTATTTCTACTGTACTACACTGTACTCTTCCTCTACTGTGCTCCACTGTACTCTACCTCTACTGTGCTCTACTGTACTCTATCTCTACTCTGCTCCACTGTACTCTACCTCTACTGTACTCCACTGTACTCCACCTCTACAGTGCTCCACTGTACTCTACCTCTACTGTAATCCACTGTACTCTACCTCTACTCTGCTCTACTGTACTCTATCTCTACTCTACTCCACTGTACTCTACCTCTACTGTACTCCACTGTACTCTACCTCTACTGTACTCTACTCTACTCCACCTCTAATGTGCTCCACTCTACTCTACCTCTACTGTACTCCACTGTACTCTACCTCTACTGTACTCTACTCTACTCCACCTCTAATTTGCTCCACTCTACTCTACCTCTACTGTACTCCACTGTACTCTACCTCTACTCTGCTCTACTGTACTCTATCTCTACTGTGCTCCACTGTACTCTACCTCTACTGTACTCCACTGTAGTCTACCTCAACTATACTCAACTGTACTCTACCTCTACTGTGCTCCACTGTACACTACCTCTACTGTACTCCACTGTACTCTACCTCTACTGTGCTCCACTGTACTCTACCTCTACTGTGCTCCACTGTACTCTACCTTTACTGTGCTCCACTGTACTCTATCTCTAATGTACTCCACTGTACTCTACCTCTACAGTGCTCCACTGTGCTCTACCTCTACTGTACTCCACTGTACTCTACCTCTACTCTGCTCTACTGTACTCTATCTCTACTGTGCTCCACTGTACTCTACCCCTACTGTACTCCACTGTAGTCTACCTCAACTATACTCCACTGTACTCTACCTCTACTGTGCTCCACTGTACTCTACCTCTACTGTACTCCACTGTACTCTATCTCTACTGTACTCCACTGTAATCTATCTCTACTCTGCTCCACTGTACTATACCTCTACTGTGCTCCACTCTACTCCACTGTACTCTATCTCTACTGTGATCCACTGTACTCTACATCTGGTGTGCTCCACTGTACTCTATCTCTACTCTACTCCACTGTACTCTGACTCTACTGTACTCCACTGTACTCTACCTCTACTGTACTCCACTCTACGCTACCTCTACTGTGCTCCACTGTACTCTACCTCTACTGTGCTCCACTGTACTCTACCTCTACTGTGCTCCACTGTACACTACCTCTACTGTATTCAACTGTACTCTACCTCTACTGTGCTCTACTCTACTCTACCTCTACTGTGCTCCACTGTACTCTCCCTCTACTGTGCTCCACTGTACTCTATCTCTACTGTACTCCACTGTACTCTACCTCTACAGTGCTCCACTGTGCTCTACCTCTACTGTACTCCAGTGTACTCTACTTCTACTCTGCTCTACTGTACTCTATCTCTACAGTACTCCACTGTACTCTACCTCTACTGTACTCCACTGTACTCTACCTCTACTGTACTCTACTCTACTCCACCTCTAATGTGCTCCACTCTACTCTACCTCTACTGTACTCCACTGTACTCTACCTCTACTGTACTCTACTCTACTCCACCTCTAATGTGCTCCACTCTACTCTACCTCTACTATACTCCACTGTACTCTACCTCTACTCTGCTCTACTGTACTCTATATCTACTGTGCTCCACTGTACTCTACCTCTACTGTACTCCACTGTAGTCTACCTCAACTATACTCAACTGTACTCTACCTCTACTGTGCTCTACTGTACTCTATCTCTACTGTGCTCCACTGTACTCTACCTCTACTGTACTCCACTGTACTCCACCTCTACAGTGCTCCACTGTACTCTACCTCGACAATACTCCACTGTACTCTACCTCTACTCTGCTCTACTGTACTCTATCTCTACTGTGATCCACTGTAGTCTGCCTCAACTATACTCCATTGTACTCTACCTCTACTGTACTCCACTGTACTCTACCTCTACTCTACCTCTACTGTACTCTACCTCTACTGTACTCCACTGTAATCTACCTCTACTGTGCTCTACTGTACTCTACCTCTACTGTACTCCACTGTACTCTACCTCTACTCTACTGTACTGTTATCTACCTCTACTGTACTCTACTGTACTCCACCTCTACTGTTCTCCACTGTACTCCACTGTACTCTACCTCTACTGTGCTCCACTGTACTCTACCTCTACTATACTCCACTGTACTCTATCTCTACTGTGCTCCACTCTACTCTACCTCAACTGTACTCCACTGTACTCTATCTCTACTGTTCTCCACTGTATTCTACCTCTACTGTGATCCACTGTACTCCACTGTACTCTATCTCTACTGTGATCCACTGTACTCTACCTCTGCTGTGCTTCACTGTACTCCACTGTACTCTTCCTCTACTGTACTCCACTGTACTCTATCTCTACTGTGCTCTACTATACTCTACCTCTACTGTGCTCTACTGTACTCTACTCTACTGTGCTCCACTGTACTCTATTTCTACTGTACCCCACTGTACTCTACCTCTACTGTGCTCCACTGTACTCTACCTCTACTGTGCTCCACTGTACACTACCTCTACTGTACTCCACTGTACTCTACCTCTACTGTGCTCCACTGTACTCTACCTCTACTGTGCTCCACTGTACTCTACCTCTACTGTGCTCCACTGTACTCTATCTCTACTCTACTCTACTGTACTCTATCTCTACAGTGCTCCACTGTGCTCTACCTCTACTGTACTCCACTGTACTCTACCTCTACTCTAATCTACTGTTCTCTACCTCTACTGTACTCCACTGTACTCTACCTCTACTCTGCTCTACTGTACTCTATCTCTACTGTGCTCCACTGTACTCTACCTCTACTGCACTCCACTGTAGTCTACCTCAACTATACTCCACTGTACTCTACCTCTACTGTGCTCCACTGTAATCTACCTCTACTGTACTCCACTGTACTCTACCTCTACTATACTCCACTGTACTCTACCTCTACTGTGCTCTACTGTACTCTATCTGTACTATGCTCACCTGTACTCTACGTCTACTGTACTCCACTGTACTCCACCTTTACAGTGCTCCACTGTACTCTACCTCTACTTTACTCCACTGTACTCTACCTCTACTCTGCTCTATTGTACCCTATCTCTACTGTGCTCCACTGTACTCTACCTCTACTCTACTCCACTGTACTCCATCTCTACAGTGTTCTACTGTACTCTACCTCTACTGTACTCCACTGTACTCTACCTCTACTCTGCTCTACTGTACTCTATCTCTACTGTGCTCCACTGTACTCTACCTCTACTGTACTCCACTGTAGTCTACCTCAACTATACTCCACTGTACTCTACCTCTACTGTGCTCCACTGTACTCTACCTCAACTATACTCCACTGTACTCTATCTCTACTCTAATCCACTGTACTCTATCTCTACTCTACTCCACTCTACTCTATCTCTACTGTACTCCACTGTACTCTACCTCTACTCTACTGTACTCCACCTCTACTGTGCTCCACTGTACTCCACTGTACTCTAGCTCTACTGTGCTCCACTGTACTCTACCTCTACTGTACTCCACTGTACTCTACCTCTACAGTGCTCCACTGTACTCTACCTCTACTGTACTCCAATGTACTCTACCTCTACTCTGCTCTACTGTACTCTATCTCTACTGTGCTCTACTGTACTCTACCTCTATTATACTCCACTGTACTCTACCTCTACTGTGCTCCACTGTACTCTACCTCTACTGTGCTCCACTGTACACTACCTCTACTGTGCTCTACTGTACTCTATCTCTACTGTGCTCTACTGTACTCTACCTCTACTATACTCCACTGTACTCTACCTCTACTGTGCTCCACTGTACTCTACCTCTACTGTGCTCCACTGTACACTACCTCTACTGTACTCCACTGTACTCTACCTCTACTGTGCTCAACTCTACTCTACCTCTACTGTGCTCCATTGTACTCTACCTCTACTGTGCTCTACTGTACTCTATCTCTACTGTGCTCCACTGTACTCTACCTCTACTGTACTCTACTCTACTCCACCTCTAATATGCTCCACTCTACTCTACCTCTACTGTACTCCACTGTACTCTACCTCTACTCTGCTCTACTGTACTCTATCTCTACTGTGCTCCACTGTACTCTACCTCTACTGTACTCTACTGTAGTCTACCTCAACTATACTCCACTGTACTCTACCTCTACTGTGCTCCACTGTACTCTACCTCTACTGTGCTCTACTGTACTCTATCTCTACTGTGCTCCACTGTACTCTACCTCTACTGTACTCCACTGTAGTCTACCTAAACTATACTCCACTCTACTCTACCTCCACTGTGCTCCACTGTACTCTACCTCAACTATACTCCACTGTACTCTATCTCTACTCTAATCCACTGTACTCTATCTCTACTCTACTCCACTCTACTCTATCTCTACTGTACTCCACTGTACTCTACCTCTACTCTACTCTACTGTACTCCACCTCTACTGTGCTCCACTGTACTCCACTGTACTCCAGCTCTACTGTGCTCCACTGTACTCTACATCTACTGTGCTCCACTGTACTCTACCTCTACTGTATTCCACTGTACTTTACCTCTACTGTACTCCACTGTACTCTACATCTAATGTGCTCCACTGTACTCT
The DNA here is from genome assembly GCA_030578255.1 of Tiaroga cobitis. Lineage (NCBI taxonomy): Eukaryota > Metazoa > Chordata > Actinopteri > Cypriniformes > Leuciscidae > Tiaroga > Tiaroga cobitis. Next base: position 380,021 of record JAROOI010000042.1, on the reverse strand, counting down.
GCCTCTACTGTACTCCACTGTAGTCTACCTCTACTGTACTCCACTGTACTCTACCTCTACTGTACTCCACTGTATTCTACCTCTACTGTGCTCTACTGTACTCTTTCTCTACTGTACTCCACTGTACTCTACCTCTACTGTACTGTACTGTTCTCTAAGTCTACTGTACTCTACTGTACTCCACCTCTACTGTGCTCCACTGTACTCCACTGTACTCTACCTCTACTGTGCTCCACTGTACTCTACCTCTACTGTACTCCACTGTACTCTATCTCTACTGTGCTCCACTGTACTCTACCTCCACTGTACTCCACTGTACTCTATCTCTACTGTGATCCACTGTACTCTACCTCTACTGTGCACCACTGTACTCCACTGTACTCTATCTCTACTGTGATCCACTGTACTCTACCTCTGCTGTGCTCCACTGTACTCTATCTCTACTCTACTCCACTGTACTCTATCTCTATTTTACTCCACTGTACTCTACCTCTACTGTACTCTACTGTACTCCACCTCTACTGTGCTCCACTGTACTCCACTGTACTCTTCCTCTACTGTGCTCCACTGTACTCTACCTCTACTGTGCTCTACTGTACTCTTCTCTACTGTGCTCCACTGTACTCTATTTCTACTGTACCCCACTGTACTCTACCTCTACTGTGCTCCACTGTACTCTACCTCTACTGTGCTCCACTGTACACTACCTCTACTGTACTCCACTGTACTCTACCTCTACTGTGCTCCACTGTACTCTACCTCTACTGTGCTCCACTGTACTCTACCTCTACTCTGCTCCACTGTACTTTATCTCTACTGTACTCCACTGTACTCTACCTCCACAGTGCTCCACTGTGCTCTACCTCTACTGTACTCCACTGTACTCTACCTCTACTCTGCTCTACTGTGCTCTACCTCTACTATACTCCACTGTACTCTACCTCTACTCTGCTCTACTGTACTCTATCTCTACTGTGCTCTACTGTACTCTATCTCTACTGTATTCCACTGTACTCTACCTCTACTGTACTGTACTGTTCTCTAAGTCTACTGTACTCTACTGTACTCCACCTCTACTGTGCTCCACTGTACTCCAGCTCTACTGTGCTCCATTGTACTCTACATCTACTGTGCTCCACTGTACTCTACCTCTACTGTACTCCACTGTACTCTACCTCTACTGTACTCCACTGTACTCTACCTCTACTGTACTCCACTGTATTCTACCTCTACTGTGCTCTACTGTACTCTATCTCTACTGTATACCACTGTACTCTACCTCTACAGTACTGTACTGTTCTCTAAGTCTACTGTTCTCTACTGTACTCCACCTCTACTGTGCTCCACTGTACTCCACTGTACTCTACCTCTACTGTGCTCCACTGTACTCTACCTCTACTGTACTCCACTGTACTCTATCTCTACTGTGCTCCACTGTACTCTACCTCCACTGTACTGCACTGTACTCTATCTCTACTGTTCTCCACTGTACTCTACCTCTACTGTGCACCACTGTACTCCACTGTACTCTATCTCTACTGTGATCCACTGTACTCTACCTCTGCTGTGCTCCACTGTACTCTATCTCTACTCTACTCCACTGTACTCTATCTCTATTTTACTCCACTGTACTCTACCTCTACTGTACTCTACTGTACTCCACCTCTACTGTGCTCCACTGTACTCCACTGTACTCTTCCTCTACTGTACTCCACTGTACTCTATCTCTACTGTGCTCCACTGTACTCTACCTCTACTGTGCTCTACTGTACTCTTCTCTACTGTGCTCCACTGTACTCTATTTCTACTGTACCCCACTGTACTCTACCTCTACTGTGCTCCACTGTACTCTACCTCTACTGTGCTCCACTGTACACTACCTCTACTGTACTCCACTGTACTCTACCTCTACTGTGCTCCACTGTACTCTACCTCTACTGTGCTCCACTGTACTCTACCTCTACTCTGCTCCACTGTACTTTATCTCTACTGTACTCCACTGTACTCTACCTCCACAGTGCTCCACTGTGCTCTACCTCTACTGTACTCCACTGTACTCTACCTCTACTCTGCTCTACTGTGCTCTACCTCTACTATACTCCACTGTACTCTACCTCTACTCTGCTCTACTGTACTCTATCTCTACTGTGCTCCACTGTACTCTACCTCTACTGTACTCCACTGTACTCTACCTCTACTCTGCTCTACTGTACTTTATCTCTACTGTGCTCCACAGTACTCTACCTCTACTGTGCTCCACTGTACTCTATCTCTACTGTACTCCACTGTACTTTACCTCTACAGTGCTCCACTCTGCTCTACCTCTACTGTACTCCGCTGTACTCTACCTCTACTCTGCTCTACTCTACTCTATCTCTAATGTACTCCACTGTACTCTATCTCCACTGTACTCCACTGTAGTCTACCTCAACTATACTCCCCTGTACTCTACCTCTACTGTGATCCACTGTACTCTACATCTACTGTGCTCCACTGTACTCTACCTCTACTCTACTCCACTGTACTCTACCTCTACAGTGCTCCACTGTGCTCTACCTCTACTCTACTCCACTGTACTCTACCTCTACTCTGCTCTACTGTACTCTATCTCTACTGTGCTCCACTGTACTCTACCTCTACTGTACTCCACTGTAGTCTACCTAAACTATACTCCACTGTACTCTACCTCCACTGTGCTCCACTGTACTCTATCTCTACTCTAATCCACTGTACTCTATCTCTACTCTACTCCACTCTACTCTATCTCTACTGTACTCCACTGTACTCTACCTCTACTCTACTCTACTGTACTCCACCTCTTCTGTGCTCCACTGTACTCCACTGTACTCCAGCTCTACTGTGCTCCACTTTACTCTACCTCTACTGTGCTCCACTGTACTCTGCCTCTACTGTACTCCACTATACTCTACCTCTACTGTACTCCACTGTACTCTACCTCTACTGTACTCCACTGTATTCTACCTCTACTGTGCTCTACTGTACTCTACCTCTACTGTACTCCATTGTACTCTACCTCTACTGTACTGTACTGTTCTCTACCTCTACTGTACTCTACTGTACTCCACCTCTACTGTGCTCCACTGTACTCCACTGTACTCTAGCTCTAATGTGCTCCACTGTACTCTACCTCTACTGTGCTCTACTGTACTCTATCTCTACTGTGCTCCACTCTACTCTACCTCTACTGTACTCCACTGTACCCCACCTCTACAGTGCTCCACTGTAATCTACCTCTACTGTATTCCACTGTACTCTACCTCTACTCTGCTCTACTGTACTCTATCTCTACTGTGCTCTACTGTACTCTACCTCTATTATACTCCACTGTACTCTACCTCTACTGTGCTCCACTGTACTCTACCACTACTGTGCTCCACTGTACACTACCTCTACTGTAGTCCACTGTACTCTACCTCTACTGTGCTCCACTCTACTATACCTCTACTGTGCTCAGCTGTACTCTACCTCTACTGTGCTCCACTGTACTCTACCTCTACTATACTCCACTGCACTTATCTTTACTGTGTTCGACTGTACTCTATCTCTACTGTACTACACTGTACTCTTCCTCTACTGTGCTCCACTGTACTCTACCTCTACTGTGCTCTACTGTACTCTATCTCTACTCTGCTCCACTGTACTCTACCTCTACTGTACTCCACTGTACTCCACCTCTACAGTGCTCCACTGTACTCTACCTCTACTGTACTCCACTGTACTCTACCTCTACTCTGCTCTACTGTACTCTATCTCTACTGTGCTCCACTGTACTCCACCTCTACTGTACTCCACTGTAGTCTACCTAAACTATACTCCACTGTACTCTACCTCCACTGTGCTCCACTGTACTCTACCTCAACTATACTCCACTGTACTCTATCTCTACTCTAATCCACTGTACTCTATCTCTACTCTACTCCACTCTACTCTATCTCTACTGTACTCCACTGTACTTCTCCTCTACTCTACTCTACTGTACTCCACCTCTACTGTGCTCCACTGTACTCCACTGTACTCCAGCTCTACTGTGCTCCACTGTACTCTACCTCTACTGTACTCCACTGTACTCTACATCTACTGTGCTCCACTGTACTCTACCTCTACTGTACTCCACTGTACTCTACCTCTACTGTACTCCACTGTACTCTACCTCTACTGTACTACACTGTATTCTACCTCTACTCTGCTCTACTGCACTCTACCTCTACTGTGCTCTACTGTACTCTACTCTATTGTGCTCCACTGTACTCTGTTTCTACTGTACCCCACTGTGCTCCACCTCTACTGTGCTCAACTGTACTCTACCTCTACTGTGCTCCACTGTACACTACCTCTACTGTACTCCACTGTACTCTACCTCTACTGTGCTCCACTGTACTCTACCTCTACTGTGCTCCACTGTACTCTACCTCTACTGTGCTCCACTGTACTCTATCTCTAATGTACTCCACTGTACTCTACCTCTACAGTGCTCCACTGTGCTCTACCTCTACTGTACTCCACTGTACTCTACCTCTACTCTGCTCTACTGTACTCTATCTCTACTGTGCTCCACTGTACTCTCCCTCTACTGTGCTCCACTGTACTCTATCTCTACTGTACTCCACTGTACTCTACCTCTACAGTGCTCCACTGTGCTCTACCTCTACTGTACTCCAGTGTACTCTACTTCTACTCTGCTCTACTGTACTCTATCTCTACAGTACTCCACTGTACTCTACCTCTACTGTACTCCACTGTACTCTACCTCTACTGTACTCTACTCTACTCCACCTCTAATGTGCTCCACTCTACTCTACCTCTACTGTACTCCACTGTACTCTACCTCTACTGTACTCTACTCTACTCCACCTCTAATATGCTCCACTCTACTCTACCTCTACTGTACTCCACTGTACTCTACCTCTACTCTGCTCTACTGTACTCTATCTCTACTGTGCTCCACTGTACTCTACCTCTACTGTACTCCACTGTAGTCTACCTCAACTATACTCAACTGTACTCTACCTCTACTGTGCTCCACTGTACACTACCTCTACTGTACTCCACTGTACTCTACCTCTACTGTGCTCCACTGTACTCTACCTCTACTGTGCTCCACTGTACTCTACCTTTACTGTGCTCCACTGTACTCTATCTCTAATGTACTCCACTGTACTCTACCTCTACAGTGCTCCACTGTGCTCTACCTCTACTGTACTCCACTGTACTCTACCTCTACTCTGCTCTACTGTACTCTATCTCTACTGTGCTCCACTGTACTCTACCTCTACTGTACTCCACTGTAGTCTACCTCAACTATACTCCACTGTACTCTACCTCTACTGTGCTCCACTGTACTCTACCTCTACTGTACTCCACTGTACTCTATCTCTACTGTACTCCACTGTAATCTATCTCTACTCTGCTCCACTGTACTATACCTCTACTGTGCTCCACTCTACTCCACTGTACTCTATCTCTACTGTGATCCACTGTACTCTACATCTGGTGTGCTCCACTGTACTCTATCTCTACTCTACTCCACTGTACTCTGACTCTACTGTACTCCACTGTACTCTACCTCTACTGTACTCCACTCTACGCTACCTCTACTGTGCTCCACTGTACTCTACCTCTACTGTGCTCCACTGTACTCTACCTCTACTGTACTCCACTGTACTCTATCTCTACTGTACTCCACTGTAATCTATCTCTACTCTGCTCCACTGTACTATACCTCTACTGTGCTCCACTCTACTCCACTGTACTCTATCTCTACTGTGATCCACTGTACTCTACATCTGGTGTGCTCCACTGTACTCTATCTCTACTCTACTCCACTGTACTCTGACTCTACTGTACTCCACTGTACTCTACCTCTACTGTACTCCACTCTACGCTACCTCTACTGTGCTCCACTGTACTCTACCTCTACTGTGCTCCACTGTACTCTACCTCTACTGTGCTCCACTGTACACTACCTCTACTGTATTCAACTGTACTCTACCTCTACTGTGCTCTACTCTACTCTACCTCTACTGTGCTCCACTGTACTCTCCCTCTACTCTGCTCCACTGTACTCTATCTCTACTGTACTCCACTGTACTCTACCTCTACAGTGCTCCACTGTGCTCTACCTCTACTGTACTCCAGTGTACTCTACTTCTACTCTGCTCTACTGTACTCTATCTCTACAGTACTCCACTGTACTCTACCTCTACTGTACTCCACTGTACTCTACCTCTACTGTACTCTACTCTACTCCACCTCTAATGTGCTCCACTCTACTCTACCTCTACTGTACTCCACTGTACTCTACCTCTACTGTACTCTACTCTACTCCACCTCTAATGTGCTCCACTCTACTCTACCTCTACTATACTCCACTGTACTCTACCTCTACTCTGCTCTACTGTACTCTATCTCTACTGTGCTCCACTGTACTCTACCTCTACTGTACTCCACTGTAGTCTACCTCAACTATACTCAACTGTACTCTACCTCTACTGTGCTCTACTGTACTCTATCTCTACTGTGCTCCACTGTACTCTACCTCTACTGTACTCCACTGTACTCCACCTCTACAGTGCTCCACTGTACTCTACCTCGACAATACTCCACTGTACTCTACCTCTACTCTGCTCTACTGTACTCTATCTCTACTGTGATCCACTGTAGTCTGCCTCAACTATACTCCATTGTACTCTACCTCTACTGTACTCCACTGTACTCTACCTCTACTCTACCTCTACTGTACTCTACCTCTACTGTACTCCACTGTAATCTACCTCTACTGTGCTCTACTGTACTCTACCTCTACTGTACTCCACTGTACTCTACCTCTACTCTACTGTACTGTTATCTACCTCTACTGTACTCTACTGTACTCCACCTCTACTGTTCTCCACTGTACTCCACTGTACTCTACCTCTAATGTGCTCCACTGTACTCTACCTCTACTATACTCCACTGTACTCTATCTCTACTGTGCTCCACTCTACTCTACCTCAACTGTACTCCACTGTACTCTATCTCTACTGTTCTCCACTGTATTCTACCTCTACTGTGATCCACTGTACTCCACTGTACTCTATCTCTACTGTGATCCACTGTACTCTACCTCTGCTGTGCTTCACTGTACTCCACTGTACTCTTCCTCTACTGTACTCCACTGTACTCTATCTCTACTGTGCTCTACTATACTCTACCTCTACTGTGCTCTACTGTACTCTACTCTACTGTGCTCCACTGTACTCTATTTCTACTGTACCCCACTGTACTCTACCTCTACTGTGCTCCACTGTACTCTACCTCTACTGTACTCTACTGTAGTCTACCTCAACTATACTCCACTGTACTCTACCTCTACTGTGCTCCACTGTACTCTACCTCTACTGTGCTCTACTGTACTCTATCTCTACTGTGCTCCACTGTACTCTACCTCTACTGTACTCCACTGTAGTCTACCTAAACTATACTCCACTCTACTCTACCTCCACTGTGCTCCACTGTACTCTACCTCAACTATACTCCACTGTACTCTATCTCTACTCTAATCCACTGTACTCTATCTCTACTCTACTCCACTCTACTCTATCTCTACTGTACTCCACTGTACTCTACCTCTACTCTACTCTACTGTACTCCACCTCTACTGTGCTCCACTGTACTCCACTGTACTCCAGCTCTACTGTGCTCCACTGTACTCTACATCTACTGTGCTCCACTGTACTCTACCTCTACTGTATTCCACTGTACTCTACCTCTACTGTACTCCACTGTACTCTACATCTAATGTGCTCCACTGTACTCTGCCTCTACTGTACTCCACTGTACTCTACCTCTACTGTACTCCACTGTACTCTACCTCTACTGTACTCCACTGTATTCTACCTCTACTGTGCTCTACTGTACTCTTTCTCTACTGTACTCCACTGTACTCTACCTCTACTGTACTGTACTGTTCTCTAAGTCTACTGTACTCTACTGTACTCCACCTCTACTGTGCTCCACTGTACTCCACTGTACTCTACCTCTACTGTGCTCCACTGTACTCTACCTCTACTGTACTCCACTGTACTCTATCTCTACTGTGCTCCACTGTACTCTACCTCCACTGTACTCCACTGTACTCTATCTCTACTGTGATCCACTGTACTCTACCTCTACTGTGCACCACTGTACTCCACTGTACTCTATCTCTACTGTGATCCACTGTACTCTACCTCTGCTGTGCTCCACTGTACTCTATCTCTACTCTACTCCACTGTACTCTATCTCTATTTTACTCCACTGTACTCTACCTCTACTGTACTCTACTGTACTCCACCTCTACTGTGCTCCACTGTACTCCACTGTACTCTTCCTCTACTGTGCTCCACTGTACTCTACCTCTACTGTGCTCTACTGTACTCTTCTCTACTGTGCTCCACTGTACTCTATTTCTACTGTACCCCACTGTACTCTACCTCTACTGTGCTCCACTGTACTCTACCTCTACTGTGCTCCACTGTACACTACCTCTACTGTACTCCACTGTACTCTACCTCTACTCTGCTCCACTGTACTCTACCTCTACTGTGCTCCACTGTACTCTACCTCTACTCTGCTCCACTGTACTTTATCTCTACTGTACTCCACTGTACTCTACCTCCACAGTGCTCCACTGTGCTCTACCTCTACTGTACTCCACTGTACTCTACCTCTACTCTGCTCTACTGTGCTCTACCTCTACTGTACTCCACTGTACTCTATCTCTACTGTACTCCACTGTAATCTATCTCTACTCTACTCCACTGTACTCTACCTCTACTGTTCTCCACTGTACTCTACCTCTACTGTACTCCACTCTACTCTACCTCTACTGTGCTCCACTGTACTCTACCTCTAATGTACTCCACTGTACTCTACCTCTACTGTACTCTTCTCTACTCCACCTCTAATGTGCTCCACTCTACTCTACCTCTACTGTACTCCACTGTACTCTACCTCTACTGTACTCCACTGTACTCTACCTCTACTATACTCCACTGTACTCTACCTCTACTCTGCTCTACTGTACTCTATCTCTACTGTGCTCCACTGTACTCTACCTCTACTGTGCTCCACTGTACTCTATCTCTACTGTACTCCACTGTACTTTACCTCTACAGTGCTCCACTCTGCTCTACCTCTACTGTACTCCGCTGTACTCTACCTCTACTCTGCTCTACTCTACTCTATCTCTAATGTACTCCACTGTACTCTATCTCTACTGTACTCCACTGTAGTCTACCTCAACTATACTCCCCTGTACTCTACCTCTACTGTGCTCCACTGTACTCTACATCTACTGTGCTCCACTGTACTCTACCTCTACTCTACTCCACTGTACTCTACCTCTACTATACTCCCCTGTACTCTACCTCTACTGTGCTCTACTGTACTCTACCTCTACTGTGCTCCACTGTACAATACCTCTATTGTAGTCCACTGTACTCTACCTCTACTGTGCTCCACTCTACTCTACCTCTACTGTGCTCCACTGTACTCTACCTCTACTCTGCTCCACTGTACTCTATCTCTACTGCACTCCACTGTACTCTACCTCTACAGTGCTCCACTGTGCTCTACCTCTACTCTACTCCACTGTACTCTACCTCTACTCTGCTCTACTGTACTCTATCTCTACTGTGCTCCACTGTACTCTACCTCTACTGTACTCCACTGTAGTCTACCTAAACTATACTCCACTGTACTCTACCTCCACTGTGCTCCACTGTACTCTACCTCAACTATACTCCACTGTACTCTATCTCTACTCTAATCCACTGTACTCTATCTCTACTCTACTCCACTCTACTCTATCTCTACTTTACTCCACTGTACTCTACCTCTACTCTACTCTACTGTACTCCACCTCTACTGTGCTCCACTGTACTCCACTGTACTCCAGCTCTACTGTGCTCCACTGTACTCTACCTCTACTGTACTCCACTGTACTCTACATCTACTGTGCTCCACTGTACTCTGCCTCTACTGTACTCCACTGTACTCTACCTCTACTGTACTCCACTGTACTCTACCTCTACTGTACTCCACTGTATTCTACCTCTACTGTGCTCTACTGTACTCTACCTCTACTGTACTCCATTGTACTCTACCTCTACTGTACTGTACTGTTCTCTACCTCTACTGTACTCTACTGTACTCCACCTCTACTGTGCTCCACTGTACTCCACTGTACTCTAGCTCTGATGTGCTCCACTGTACTCTACCTCTACTGTGCTCTACTGTACTCTATCTCTACTGTGCTCCACTCTACTCTACCCCTACTGTACTCCACTGTACTCCACCTCTACAGTGCTCCACTGTACTCTACCTCTACTTTATTCCACTGTACTCTACCTCTACTCTGCTCTACTGTACTCTATCTCTACTGTGCTCTACTGTACTCTACCTCTATTATACTCCACTGTACTCTACCTCTACTGTGCTCCACTGTACTCTACCACTACTTTGCTCCACTGTACACTACCTCTACTGTAGTCCACTGTACTCTACCTCTAGTGTGCTCCACTCTACTCTACCTCTACTGTGCTCAGCTGTACTCTACCTCTACTGTGCTCTACTGTACTCTATCTCTACTGTGCTCCACTCTACTCTACCCCTACTGTACTCCACTGTACTCCACCTCTACAGTGCTCCACTGTACTCTACCTCTACTTTATTCCACTGTACTCTACCTCTACTCTGCTCTACTGTACTCTATCTCTACTGTGCTCTACTGTACTCTACCTCTATTATACTCCACTGTACTCTACCTCTACTGTGCTCCACTGTACTCTACCACTACTTTGCTCCACTGTACTCTACCTCTACTGTACTCCACTGTACTCTACCTCTACTGTACTCCACTGTACTCTACCTCTACTGTACTCCACTGTATTCTACCTCTACTGTGCTCTACTGTACTCTATCTCTACTGTACTCCACTGTACTCTACCTCTACTGTACTGTACTGTTCTCTAAGTCTACTGTACTCTACTGTACTCCACCTCTACTGTGCTCCACTGTACTCCACTGTACTCTACCTCTACTGTGCTCCACTGTACTCTACCTCTACTGTACTCCACTGTACTCTATCTCTACTGTGCTCCACTCTACTCTACCTCTACTGTACTCCACTCTACTCTATCTCTACTGTTCTCCACTGTACTCTACCTCTACTGTGCACCATTGACTCCACTGTACTCTATCTCTACTGTGATCCACTGTACTCTACATCTGCTGTGCTCCACTGTACTCTATCTCTACTCTACTCCACTGTACTCTATCTCTATTTTACTCCACTGTACTCTACCTCTACTGTACTCTACTGTACTCCACCTCTACTGTGCTCCACTGTACTCCACTGTACTCTTCCTCTACTGTACTCCACTGTACTCTATCTCTACTGTGCTCCACTGTACTCTACCTCTACTCTGCTCTACTCTACTCTTCTCTACTGTGCTCCACTGTACTCTATTTCTACTGTACCCCACTGTACTCTACCTCTACTGTGCTCTACTCTACTCCACCTCCACTGTGCTCCACTGTACTCCACTGTACTCTTCCTCTAATGTACTCCACTGTACTCTATCTCTACTGTGCTCCACTATACTCTACCTCTACTGTGCTCTACTGTACTCTACTCTACTGTGCTCCACTGTACTCTATTTCTACTGTACCCCACTGTACTCTACCTCTACTGTGCTCCACTGTACTCTACCTCTACTGTGCTCCACTGTACACTACCTCTACTGTACTCCACTGTACTCTACCTCTACTGTGCTCCACTGTACTCTACCTCTACTGTGCTCCACTGTACTCTACCTCTACTGTGCTCCACTGTACTCTATCTCTACTGTTCTCCACTGTACTCTATCTCTACAGTGCTCCACTGTGCTCTACCTCTACTGTACTCCACTCTACTCTACCTCTACTCTAATCTACTGTTCTCTACCTCTACTGTACTCCACTGTACTCTACCTCTACTCTGCTCTACTGTACTCTATCTCTACTGTGATCCACTGTACTCTACCTCTACTGCACTCCACTGTACTCCACCTCTACTGTGCTCCACTGTACTCCACTGTACTCTACCTCTACTGTGCTCCACTGTAATCTACCTCTACTGTACTCCACTGTACTCTACCTCTACTATACTCCACTGTACTCTACCTCTACTGTGCTCTACTGTACTCTATCTCTACTATGCTCACCTGTACTCTACGTCTACTGTACTCCACTGTACTCCACCTCTACAGTGCTCCACTGTACTCTACCTCTACTTTACTCCACTGTACTCTACCTCTACTCTGCTCTATTGTACCCTATCTCTACTGTGCTCCACTGTACTCTACCTCTACTGTACTCCACTGTACTCCACCTCTATAGTGTTCTACTGTACTCTACCTCTACTTTACTCCACTGTACTCTACCTCTACTCTGCTCTACTGTACTCTATCTCTACTGTGCTCCACTGTACTCTACCTCTACTGTACTCCACTGTAGTCTACCTCAACTATACTCCACTGTACTCTACCTCTACTGTGCTCCGCTGTACTCTACCTCAACTATACTCCACTGTACTCTATCTCTACTCTAATCCACTGTACTCTATCTCTACTCTACTCCACTCTACTCTATCTCTACTGTACTCCACTGTACTCTACCTCTACTCTACTCTACTGTACTCCACCTCTACTGTGCTCCACTGTACTCCACTGTACTCTAGCTCTACTGTGCTCCACTGTACTCTACCTCTACTGTGCTCTACTGTACTCTATCTCTACTCTGCTCCACTGTACTCTACCTCTACTGTACTCCACTGTACTCCACCTCTACAGTGCTCCACTGTACTCTACCTCTACTGTACTCCAATGTACTCTACCTCTACTCTGCTCTACTGTACTCTATCTCTACTTTGCTCTACTGTACTCTACCTCTACTGTGCTCTACTGTACTCTATCTCTACTGTGCTCTGCTGTACTCTACCTCTACTATACTCCACTGTACTCTACCTCTACTGTGCTCCACTGTACTCTACCTCTACTGTGCTCCACTGTACACTACCTCTACTGTACTCCACTGTACTCTACCTCTACTGTGCTCCACTCCACTCTACCTCTACTGTGCTCCACTGTACTCTACCTCTACTGTGCTCTACTGTACTCTATCTCTACTGTGCTCCACTGTACTCTACCTCTACTGTACTCTACTCTACTCCACCTCTAATGTACTCCACTCTACTCTACCTCTACTGTACTCCACTGTACTCTACCTCTACTCTGCTCTACTGTACTCTATCTCTACTGTGCTCCACTGTACTCTACCTCTACTGTACTCTACTGTAGTCTACCTCAACTATACTCCACTGTACTCTACCTCTACTGTGCTCCACTGTACTCTACCTCTACTGTGCTCTACTGTACTCTATCTCTACTGTGCTCCACTCTACTCTACCTCTACTGTACTCCACTCTAGTCTACCTAAACTATACTCCACTCTACTCTACCTCCACTGTGCTCCACTGTACTCTACCTCAACTATACTCCACTGTACTCTATCTCTACTCTAATCCACTGTACTCTATCTCTACTCTACTCCACTCTACTCTATCTCTACTGTACTCCACTGTACTCTACCTCTACTCTACTCTACTGTACTCCACCTCTACTGTGCTCCACTGTACTCCAATGTACTCCAGCTCTACTGTGCTCCACTGTACTCTACATCTATTGTGCTCCACTGTACTCTACCTCTACTGTACTCCACTGTACTCTACCTCTACTGTACTCCACTGTACTCTACCTCTACTGTACTCCACTGTATTCTACCTCTACTGTGCTCTACTGTACTCTATCTCTACTGTACTCCACTGTACTCTACCTCTACTGTACTGTACTGTTCTCTAAGTCTACTGTACTCTACTGTACTCCACCTCTACTGTGCTCCACTGTACTCCACTGTACTCTACCTCTACTGTGCTCCACTGTACTCTACCTCTACTGTACTCCACTGTACTCTATCTCTACTGTAGTCCACTGTACTCTACCTCTACTGTACTCCACTGTACTCTATCTCTACTCTTCTCCACTGTACTCTACCTCTACTGTGCACCACTGTACTCCACTGTACTCTATCTCTACTGTGATCCACTGTACACTACCTCTGCTGTGCTCCACTGTACTCTATCTCTACTCTACTCCACTGTACTCTATCTCTATTTTACTCCACTGTACTCTACCTCTACTGTACTCTACTGTACTCCACCTCTACTGTGCTCCACTGTACTCCACTGTACTCTTCCTCTACTGTACTCCACTGTACTCTATCTCTACTGTGCTCCACTGTACTCTACCTCTACTCTGCTCTACTGTACTCTTCTCTACTGTGCTCCACTGTACTCTATTTCTACTGTACCCCACTGTACTCTACCTCTACTGTGCTCCACTGTACTCCACCTCTACTGTGCTCCACTGTACACTACCTCCACTGTACTCCACTGTACTCTACCTCTACTGTGCTCCACTGTACTCTACCTCTACTGTGCTCCACTGTACTCTACCTCTACTCTGCTCCACTGTACTTTATCTCTACTGTACTCCACTGTACTCTACCTCCACAGTGCTCCACTGTGCTCTACCTCTACTGTACTCCACTGTACTCTACCTCTACTCTGCTCTACTGTGCTCTACCTCTACTCTACTCCACTGTACTCTATCTCTACTGTACTCCACTGTAATCTATCTCTACTGTGCTCCACTGTACTATTCCTCTACTGTGCTCCACTGTACTCCACTGTCATCTATCTCTACTGTGATCCACTGTACTCTACCTCTGCTGTGCTCCACTGTACTCTATCTCTACTCTACTCCACTGTACTCTACCTCTACTGTTCTCCACTGTACTCTACCTCTACTGTACTCCACTCTACTCTACCTCTACTGTGCTCCACTGTACTCTACCTCTAATGTACTCCACTGTACTCTACCTCTACTGTACTCTTCTCTACTCCACCTCTAATGTGCTCCACTCTACTCTACCTCTACTGTACTCCACTGTACTCTACCTCTACTGTACTCCACTGTACTCTACCTCTACTATACTCCACTGCACTTATCTCTACAGTTTTCTACTGTACTCTACCTCTACTGTACTCCACTGTACTCTACCTCTACTCTGCTCTACTGTACTCTATCTCTACTGTGCTCCACTGTACTCTACCTCTACTGTGCTCCACTGTACTCTATCTCTACTGTACTCCACTGTACTCTACCTCTACAGTGCTCCACTGTGCTCTACCTCTACTGTACTCCACTGTACTCTACCTCTACTCCGCTCTACTCTACTCTATCTCTACTGTACTCCACTGTACGCTATCTCTACTGTACTCCACTGTAGTCTACCTCAACTATACTCCCCTGTACTCTACCTCTACTGTGCTCCACTGTATTCTAAATCTACTGTGCTCCACTGTAATCTACCTCTACTCTACTGCACTGTACTCTACCTCTACTATACTCCACTGTACTCTACCTCTACAGTGCTCCACTGTACTCTACCTCTACTGTAATCCAATGTACTCTACCTCTACTGTGCTCCACTGTACTCTACCTCTACTGTGCTCCACTGTACTCTACCTCTACTGTGCTCCACTGTACAATACCTCTATTGTAGTCCACTGTACTCTACCTCTACTGTGCTCCACTCTACTCTACCTCTACTGTGCTCCACTGTACTCTATCTCTACTCTAATCCACTGTACTCTACCTCTACTCTACTCTACTGTACTCCACCTCTACTGTGCTCCACTGTACTCCACTGTACTCTAGCTCTACTGTGCTCCACTGTACTCTACCTCTACTGTGCTCTACTGTACTCTATCTCTACTGTGCTCCACTGTACTCTACTTCTACTGTACTCCACTGTACTCCACCTCTACAGTGCTCCACTGTACTCTAACTCTACTGTACTCCAATGTACTCTACCTCTACTCTGCTCTACTGTACTCTATCTCTACTGTGCTCTACTGTACTCTACCTCTATTATACTCCACTGTACTCTACCTCTACTGTGCTCCACTGTACTCTATCTCTACTGTGCTCCACTGTACACTACCTCTACTGTAGTCCACTGTACTCTACCTCTACTGTGCTCCACTCTACTCTACCTCTACTGTGCTCAGCTGTACTCTACCTCTACTGCACTCCACTGTACTCTATCTCTTCTGTACTACACTGTACTCTTCCTCTACTGTGCTCCACTGTACTCTACCTCTACTGTGCTCTACTGTACTCTATCTCTACTGTGCTCTACTGTACTCTACCTCTACTATACTCCACTGTACTCTACCTCTACTGTGCTCCACTGTACACTACCTCTACTGTACTCCACTGTACTCTACCTCTACTGTGCTCCACTCTACTCTACCTCTACTGTGCTCCACTGTACTCTACCTCTACTGTGCTCTACTGTACTCTATCTCTACTGTGCTCCACTGTACTCTACTTCTACTGTACTCTACTCTACTCCACCTCTAATGTGCTCCACTCTACTCTACCTCTACTGTACTCCACTGTACTCTACCTCTACTCTGCTCTACTGTACTCTATCTCTACTGTGCTCCACTGTACTCTACCTCTACTGTACTCTACTGTAGTCTACCTCAACTATACTCCACTGTACTCTACCTCTACTGTGCTCCACTGTACTCTACCTCTACTGTGCTCTACTGTACTCTATCTATACTGTGCTCCACTGTACTCTACCTCTACTGTACTCCACTGTAGTCTACCTAAACTATACTCCACTCTACTCTACCTCCACTGTGCTCCACTGTACTCTACCTCAACTATACTCCACTGTACTCTATCTCTACTCTAATCCACTGTACTCTATCTCTACTCTACTCCACTCTACTCTATCTCTACTGAACTCCACTGTACTCTACCTCTACTCTACTCTACTGTACTCCACCTCTACTGTGCTCCACTGTACTCCACTGTACTCTAGCTCTACTGTGCTCCACTGTACTCTACCTCTACTGTGCTCTACTGTACTCTATCTCTACTGTGCTCCACTGTACTCTACCTCTACTGTACTCCACTGTACTCCACCTCTACAGTGCTCCACTGTACTCTACCTCTACTGTACTCCAATGTACTCTACCTCTACTCTGCTCTACTGTACTCTATCTCTACTGTGCGCTACTGTACTCTACCTCTATTATACTCCACTGTACTCTACCTCTACTGTGGTCCACTGTACTCTATCTCTTCTGTACTACACTGTACTCTTCCTCTACTGTGCTCCACTGTACTCTACCTCTACTGTGCTCTACTGTACTCTATCTCTACTGTGCTCTACTGTACTCTACCTCTACTATACTCCACTGTACTCTACCTCTACTGTGCTCCACTGTACTCTACCTCTACTGTGCTCCACTGTACACTACCTCTACTGTACTCCACTGTACTCTACCTCTACTGTGCTCCACTCTACTTTACCTCTACTGTGCTCCACTGTACTCTACCTCTACTGTGCTCTACTGTACTCTATCTCTACTGTGCTCCACTGTACTCTACCTCTACTGTACTCTACTCTACTCCACCTCTAATGTGCTCCACTCTACTCTACCTCTACTGTACTCCACTGTACTCTACCTCTACTCTGCTCTACTGTACTCTATCTCTACTGTGCTCCACTGTACTCTACCTCTACTGTACTCTACTGTAGTCTACCTCAACTATACTCCACTGTACTCTACCTCTACTGTGCTCCACTGTACTCTACCTCTACTCTACTCTACTGTACTCCACCTCTACTGTGCTCCACTGTACTCCACTGTACTCCAGCTCTACTGTGCTCCACTGTACTCTACATCTATTGTGCTCCACTGTACTCTACCTCTACTGTACTCCACTGTACTCTACCTCTACTGTACTCCACTGTACTCTACCTCTACTGTACTCCACTGTATTCTACCTCTACTGTGCTCTACTGTACTCTATCTCTACTGTACTCCACTGTACTCTACCTCTACTGTACTGTACTGTTCTCTAAGTCTACTGTACTCTACTGTACTCCACCTCTACTGTGCTCCACTGTACTCCACTGTACTCTACCTCTACTGTGCTCCACTGTACTCTACCTCTACTGTACTCCACTGTACTCTATCTCTACTGTGCTCCACTCTACTCTACCTCTACTGTACTCCACTCTACTCTATCTCTACTGTTCTCCACTGTACTCTACCTCTACTGTGCACCATTGACTCCACTGTACTCTATCTCTACTGTGATCCACTGTACTCTACATCTGCTGTGCTCCACTGTACTCTATCTCTACTCTACTCCACTGTACTCTATCTCTATTTTACTCCACTGTACTCTACCTCTACTGTACTCTACTGTACTCCACCTCTACTGTGCTCCACTGTACTCCACTGTACTCTTCCTCTACTGTACTCCACTGTACTCTATCTCTACTGTGCTCCACTGTACTCTACCTCTACTCTGCTCTACTGTACTCTTCTCTACTGTGCTCCACTGTACTCTATTTCTACTGTACCCCACTGTACTCTACCTCTAATGTGCTCCACTGTACTCTACCTCTACTGTGCTCCACTGTACACTACCTCCACTGTACTCCACTGTACTCTACCTCTACTGTGCTCCACTGTACTCTACCTCTACTGTGCTCCACTGTACTCTACCTCTACTCTGCTCCACTGTACTTTATCTCTACTGTACTCCACTGTACTCTACCTCCACAGTGCTCCACTGTGCTCTACCTCTACTGTACTCCACTGTACTCTACCTCTACTCTGCTCTACTGTGCTCTACCTCTACTGTACTCCACTGTACTATATCTCTACTGTACTCCACTGTAATCTATCTCTACTGTGCTCCACTGTACTATTCCTCTACTGTGCTCCACTGTACTCCACTGTCATCTATCTCTACTGTGATCCACTGTACTCTACCTCTGCTGTGCTCCACTGTACTCTATCTCTACTCTACTCCACTGTACTCTACCTCTACTGTTCTCCACTGTACTCTACCTCTACTGTACTCCACTCTACTCTACCTCTACTGTGCTCCACTGTACTCTACCTCTAATGTACTCCACTGTACTCTACCTCTACTGTACTCTTCTCTACTCCACCTCTAATGTGCTCCACTCTACTCTACCTCTACTGTACTCCACTGTACTCTACCTCTACTGTACTCCACTGTACTCTACCTCTACTATACTCCACTGCACTTATCTCTACAGTTTTCTACTGTACTCTACCTCTACTGTACTCCACTGTACTCTACCTCTACTCTGCTCTACTGTACTCTATCTCTACTGTGCTCCACTGTACTCTACCTCTACTGTGCTCCACTGTACTCTATCTCTACTGTACTCCACTGTACTCTACCTCTACAGTGCTCCACTGTGCTCTACCTCTACTGTACTCCACTGTACTCTACCTCTACTCCGCTCTACTCTACTCTATCTCTACTGTACTCCACTGTACGCTATCTCTACTGTACTCCACTGTAGTCTACCTCAACTATACTCCCCTGTACTCTACCTCTACTGTGCTCCACTGTACTCTAAATCTACTGTGCTCCACTGTACTCTACCTCTACTCTACTGCACTGTACTCTACCTCTACTATACTCCACTGTAATCTACCTCTACAGTGCTCCACTCTACTCTACCTCTACTGTACTCCAATGTACTCTACCTCTACTGTGCTCCACTGTACTCTACCTCTACTGTGCTCCACTGTACTCTACCTCTACTGTGCTCCACTGTACAATACCTCTATTGTAGTCCACTGTACTCTACCTCTACTGTGCTCCACTCTACTCTACCTCTACTGTGCTCCACTGTACTCTATCTCTACTCTAATCCACTGTACTCTATCTCTACTCTACTCCACTCTACTCTATCTCTACTGTACTCCACTGTACTCTACCTCTACTCTACTCTACTGTACTCCACCTCTACTGTGCTCCACTGTACTCCACTGTACTCTAGCTCTACTGTGCTCCACTGTACTCTACCTCTACTGTGCTCTACTGTACTCTATCTCTACTGTGCTCCACTGTACTCTACCTCTACTGTCCTCCACTGTACTCCACCTCTACAGTGCTCCACTGTACTCTAACTCTACTGTACTCCAATGTACTCTACCTCTACTCTGCTCTACTGTACTCTATCTCTACTGTGCTCTACTGTACTCTACCTCTATTATACTCCACTGTACTCTACCTCTACTGTGCTCCACTGTACTCTACCTCTACTGTGCTCCACTGTACACTACCTCTACTGTAGTCCACTGTACTCTACCTCTACTGTGCTCCACTCTACTCTACCTCTACTGTGCTCAGCTGTACTCTACCTCTACTGTACTCCACTGTACTCTATCTCTTCTGTACTACACTGTACTCTTCCTCTACTGTGCTCCACTGTACTCTACCTCTACTGTGCTCTACTGTACTCTATCTCTACTGTGCTCTACTGTACTCTACCTCTACTATACTCCACTGTACTCTACCTCTACTGTGCTCCACTGTACTCTACCTCTACTGTGCTCCACTGTACACTACCTCTACTGTACTCCACTGTACTCTACCTCTACTGTGCTCCACTCTACTCTACCTCTACTGTGCTCCACTGTACTCTACCTCTACTGTGCTCTACTGTACTCTATCTCTACTGTGCTCCACTGTACTCTACCTCTACTGTACTCTACTCTACTCCACCTCTAATGTGCTCCACTCTACTCTACCTCTACTGTACTCCACTGTACTCTACCTCTACTCTGCTCTACTGTACTCTATCTCTACTGTGCTCCACTGTACTCTACCTCTACTGTACTCTACTGTAGTCTACCTCAACTATACTCCACTGTACTCTACCTCTACTGTGCTCCACTGTACTCTACCTCTACTGTGCTCTACTGTACTCTATCTCTACTGTGCTCCACTGTACTCTACCTCTACTGTACTCCACTGTAGTCTACCTAAACTATACTCCACTCTACTCTACCTCCACTGTGCTCCACTGTACTCTACCTCAACTATAATCCACTGTACTCTATCTCTACTCTAATCCACTGTACTCTATCTCTACTCTACTCCACTCTACTCTATCTCTACTGTACTCCACTGTACTCTACCTCTACTCTACTCTACTGTACTCCACCTCTACTGTGCTCCACTGTACTCCACTGTACTCTAGCTCTACTGTGCTCCACTGTACTCTACCTCTACTGTGCTCTACTGTACTCTATCTCTACTGTGCTCCACTGTACTCTACCTCTACTGTACTCCACTGTACTCCACCTCTACAGTGCTCCACTGTACTCTACCTCTACTGTACTCCAATGTACTCTACCTCTACTCTGCTCTACTGTACTCTATCTCTACTGTGCGCTACTGTACTCTACCTCTATTATACTCCACTGTACTCTACCTCTACTGTGCTCCACTGTACTCTATCTCTTCTGTACTACACTGTACTCTTCCTCTACTGTGCTCCACTGTACTCTACCTCTACGGTGCTCTACTGTACTCTATCTCTACTGTGCTCTACTGTACTCTACCTCTACTATAATCCACTGTACTCTACCTCTACTGTGCTCCACTGTACTCTACCTCTACTGTGCTCCACTGTACACTACCTCTACTGTACTCCACTGTACTCTACCTCTACTGTGCTCCACTCTACTCTACCTCTACTGTGCTCCACTGTACTCTACCTCTACTGTGCTCTACTGTACTCTATCTCTACTGTGCTCCACTGTACTCTACCTCTACTGTACTCTACTCTACTCCACCTCTAATGTGCTCCACTCTACTCTACCTCTACTGTACTCCACTGTACTCTACCTCTACTCTGCTCTACTGTACTCTATCTCTACTGTGCTCCACTGTACTCTACCTCTACTGTACTCTACTGTAGTCTACCTCAACTATACTCCACTGTACTCTACCTCTACTGTGCTCCACTGTACTCTACCTCTACTCTACTCTACTGTACTCCACCTCTACTGTGCTCCACTGTACTCCACTGTACTCCAGCTCTACTGTGCTCCACTGTACTCTACATCTATTGTGCTCCAATGTACTCTACCTCTACTGTACTCCACTGTACTCTACCTCTACTGTACTCCACTGTACTCTACCTCTACTGTACTCCACTGTATTCTACCTCTACTGTGCTCTACTGTACTCTATCTCTACTGTACTCCACTGTACTCTACCTCTACTGTACTGTACTGTTCTCTAAGTCTACTGTACTCTACTGTACTCCACCTCTACTCTGCTCCACTGTACTCCACTGTACTCTACCTCTACTGTGCTCCACTGTACTCTACCTCTACTGTACTCCACTGTACTCTATCTCTACTGTGCTCCACTCTACTCTACCTCTACTGTACTCCACTGTACTCTATCTCTACTGTTCTCCACTGTACTCTACCTCTACTGTGCACCATTGACTCCACTGTACTCTATCTCTACTGTGATCCACTGTACTCTACATCTGCTGTGCTCCACTGTACTCTATCTCTACTCTACTCCACTGTACTCTATCTCTATTTTACTCCACTGTACTCTACCTCTACTGTACTCTACTGTACTCCACCTCTACTGTGCTCCACTGTACTCCACTGTTCTCTTCCTCTACTGTACTCCACTGTACTCTATCTCTACTGTGCTCCACTGTACTCTACCTCTACTCTGCTCTACTGTACTCTTCTCTACTGTGCTCCACTGTACTCTATTTCTACTGTACCCCACAGTACTCTACCTCTACTGTGCTCCACTGTACTCTACCTCTACTGTGCTCCACTGTACACTACCTCCACTGTACTCCACTGTACTCTACCTCTACTGTGCTCCACTGTACTCTACCTCTACTGTGCTCCACTGTACTCTACCTCTACTCTGCTCCACTGTACTCTACCTCTACTCTGCTCCACTGTACTTTATCTCTACTGTACTCTACTCTACTCCACCTCTAATGTGCTCCACTCTACTCTACCTCTACTGTACTCCACTGTACTCTACCTCTACTCTGCTCTACTGTACTCTATCTCTACTGTGCTCCACTGTACTCTACCTCTACTGTACTCTACTGTAGTCTACCTCAACTATACTCCACTGTACTCTACCTCTACTGTGCTCCACTGTACTCTACCTCTGCTGTGCTCTACTGTACTCTATCTCTACTGTGCTCCAATGTACTCTACCTCTACTGTACTCCACTGTAGTCTACCTAAACTATACTCCACTCTACTCTACCTCCACTGTGCTCCACTGTACTCTACCTCAACTATACTCCACTGTACTCTATCTCTACTCTAATCCACTGTACTCTATCTCTACTCTACTCCACTCTACTCTATCTCTACTGTACTCCACTGTACTCTACCTCTACTCTACTCTACTGTACTCCACCTCTACTGTGCTCCACTGTACTCCACTGTACTCTAGCTCTACTGTGCTCCACTGTACTCTACCTCTACTGTGCTCTACTGTACTCTATCTCTACTGTGCTCCACTGTACTCTACCTCTACTGTACTCCACTGTACTCCACCTCTACAGTGCTCCACTGTACTCTACCTCTACTGTACTCCAATGTACTCTACCTCTACTCTGCTCTACTGTACTCTATCTCTACTGTGCGCTACTGTACTCTACCTCTATTATACTCCACTGTAGTCTACCTCTACTGTGCTCCACTGTACTCTATCTCTTCTGTACTACACTGTACTCTTCCTCTACTGTGCTCCACTGTACTCTACCTCTACTGTGCTCTACTGTACTCTACCTCTACTATACTCCACTGTACTCTACCTCTACTGTGCTCCACTGTACTCTACCTCTACTGTGCTCCACTGTACACTACCTCTACTGTACTCCACTGTACTCTACCTCTACTGTGCTCCACTCTACTCTACCTCTACTGTGCTCCACTGTACTCTACCTCTACTGTGCTCTACTGTACTCTATCTCTACTGTGCTCCACTGTACTCTACCTCTACTGTACTCTACTCTACTCCACCTCTAATGTGCTCCACTCTACTCTACCTCTACTGTACTCCACTGTACTCTACCTCTACTCTGCTCTACTGTACTCTATCTCTACTGTGCTCCACTGTACTCTACCTCTACTGTACTCTACTGTAGTCTACCTCAACTATACTCCACTGTACTCTACCTCTACTGTGCTCCACTGTACTCTACCTCTACTCTACTCTCCTGTACTCCACCTCTACTGTGCTCCACTGTACTCCACTGTACTCCAGCTCTACTGTGCTCCACTGTACTCTACATCTATTGTGCTCCACTGTACTCTACCTCTACTGTACTCCACTGTACTCTACCTCTACTGTACTCCACTGTACTCTACCTCTACTGTACTCCACTGTATTCTACCTCTACTGTGCTCTACTGTACTCTATCTCTACTGTACTCCACTGTACTCTACCTCTACTGTACTGTACTGTTCTCTAAGTCTACTGTACTCTACTGTACTCCACCTCTACTGTGCTCCACTGTACTCCACTGTACTCTACCTCTACTGTGCTCCACTGTACTCTACCTCTACTGTACTCCACTGTACTCTATCTCTACTGTGCTCCACTCTACTCTACCTCTACTGTACTCCACTGTACTCTATCTCTACTGTTCTCCACTGTACTCTACCTCTACTGTGCACCATTGACTCCACTGTACTCTATCTCTACTGTGATCCACTGTACTCTACATCTGCTGTGCTCCACTGTACTCTATCTCTACTCTACTCCACTGTACTCTATCTCTATTTTACTCCACTGTACTCTACCTCTACTGTACTCTACTGTACTCCACCTCTACTGTGCTCCACTGTACTCCACTGTACTCTTCCTCTACTGTACTCCACTGTACTCTATCTCTACTGTGCTCCACTGTACTCTACCTCTACTCTGCTCTACTGTACTCTTCTCTACTGTGCTCCACTGTACTCTATTTCTACTGTACCCCACTGTACTCTACCTCTACTGTGCTCCACTGTACTCTACCTCTACTGTGCTCCACTGTACACTACCTCCACTGTACTCCACTGTACTCTACCTCTACTGTGCTCCACTGTACTCTACCTCTACTGTGATCCACTGTACTCTACCTCTACTCTGCTCCACTGTACTTTATCTCTACTGTACTCCACTGTACTCTACCTCCACAGTGCTCCACTGTGCTCTACCTCTACTGTACTCCACTGTACTCTACCTCTACTCTGCTCTACTGTGCTCTACCTCTACTGTACTCCACTGTACTATATCTCTACTGTACTCCACTGTAATCTATCTCTACTGTGCTCCACTGTACTATTCCTCTACTGTGCTCCACTGTACTCCACTGTCATCTATCTCTACTGTGATCCACTGTACTCTACCTCTGCTGTGCTCCACTGTACTCTATCTCTACTCTACTCCACTGTACTCTACCTCTACTGTTCTCCACTGTACTCTACCTCTACTGTACTCCACTCTACTCTACCTCTACTGTGCTCCACTGTACTCTACCTCTAATGTACTCCACTGTACTCTACCTCTACTGTACTCTTCTCTACTCAACCTCTAATGTGCTCCACTCTACTCTACCTCTACTGTACTCCACTGTACTCTACCTCTACTGTACTCCACTGTACTCTACCTCTACTATACTCCACTGCACTTATCTCTACAGTTTTCTACTGTACTCTACCTCTACTGTACTCCACTGTACTCTACCTCTACTCTGCTCTACTGTACTCTATCTCTACTGTGCTCCACTGTACTCTACCTCTACTGTGCTCCACTGTACTCTATCTCTACTGTACTCCACTGTACTCTACCTCTACAGTGCTCCACTGTGCTCTACCTCTACTGTACTCCACTGTACTCTACCTCTACTCCGCTCTACTCTACTCTATCTCTACTGTACTCCACTGTACGCTATCTCTACTGTACTCCACTGTAGTCTACCTCAACTATACTCCCCTGTACTCTACCTCTACTCTGCTCCACTGTACTCTAAATCTACTGTGCTCCACTGTACTCTACCTCTACTCTACTGCACTGTACTCTACCTCTACTATACTCCACTGTACTCTACCTCTACAGTGCTCCACTGTACTCTACCTCTACTGTACTCCAATGTACTCTACCTCTACTGTGCTCCACTGTACTCTACCTCTACTGTGCTCCACTGTACTCTACCTCTACTGTGCTCCACTGTACAATACCTCTATTGTAGTCCACTGTACTCTACCTCTACTGTGCTCCACTCTACTCTACCTCTACTGTGCTCCACTGTACTCTATCTCTACTCTAATCCACTGTACTCTATCTCTACTCTACTCCACTCTACTCTATCTCTACTGTACTCCACTGTACTCTACCTCTACTCTACTCTACTGTACTCCACTTCTACTGTGCTCAACTGTACTACACTGTACTCTAGCTCTACTGTGCTCCACTGTACTCTACCTCTACTGTGCTCTACTGTACTCTATCTCTACTGTGCTCCACTGTACTCTACCTCTACTGTACTCCACTGTACTCCACCTCTACAGTGCTCCACTGTACTCTAACTCTACTGTACTCCAATGTACTCTACCTCTACTCTGCTCTACTGTACTCTATCTCTTCTGTGCTCTACTGTACTCTACCTCTATTATACTCCACTGTACTCTACCTCTACTGTGCTCCACTGTACTCTACCTCTACTGTGCTCCACTGTACACTACCTCTACTGTAGTCCACTGTACTCTACCTCTACTGTGCTCCACTCTACTCTACCTCTACTGTGCTCAGCTGTACTCTACCTCTACTGTGCTCCACTCTACTCTATCTCTTCTGTACTACACTGTACTCTTCCTCTACTGTGCTCCACTGTACTCTACCTCTACTCTGCTCTACTGTACTCTATCTCTACTGTGCTCTACTGTACTCTACCTCTACTATACTCCACTGTACTCTACCTCTACTGTGCTCCACTGTACTCTACCTCTACTGTGCTCCACTGTACACTACCTCTACTGTACTCCACTGTACTCTACCTCTACTGTGCTCCACTCTACTCTACCTCTACTGTGCTCCACTGTACTCTACCTCTACTGTGCTCTACTCTACTCTATCTCTACTGTGCTCCACTGTACTCTACCTCTACTGTACTCTACTCTACTCCACCTCTAATGTGCTCCACTCTACTCTACCTCTACTGTACTCCACTGTACTCTACCTCTACTCTGCTCTACTGTACTCTATCTCTACTGTGCTCCACTGTACTCTACCTCTACTGTACTCTACTGTAGTCTACCTCAACTATACTCCACTGTACTCTACCTCTACTGTGCTCCACTGTACTCTACCTCTACTGTGCTCTACTGTACTCTATCTCTACTGTGCTCCACTGTACTCTACCTCTACTGTACTCCACTGTAGTCTACCTAAACTATACTCCACTCTACTCTACCTCCACTGTGCTCCACTGTACTCTACCTCAACTATACTCCACTGTACTCTATCTCTACTCTAATCCACTGTACTCTATCTCTACTCTACTCCACTCTACTCTATCTCTACTGTACTCCACTGTACTCTACCTCTACTCTACTCTACTGTACTCCACCTCTACTGTGCTCCACTGTACTCCACTGTACTCTAGCTCTACTGTGCTCCACTGTACACTACCTCTACTGTGCTCTACTGTACTCTATCTCTACTGTGCTCCACTGTACTCTACCTCTACTGTACTCCACTGTACTCCACCTCTACAGTGCTCCACTGTACTCTACCTCTACTGTACTCCAATGTACTCTACCTCTACTCTGCTCTACTGTACTCTATCTCTACTGTGCGCTACTGTACTCTACCTCTATTATACTCCACTGTACTCTACCTCTACTGTGCTCCACTGTACTCTATGTCTTCTGTACTACACTGTACTCTTCCTCTACTGTGCTCCACTGTACTCTACCTCTACTGTGCTCTACTGTACTCTATCTCTACTGTGCTCTACTGTACTCTACCTCTACTGTGCTCCACTGTACTCTACCTCTACTGTGCTCCACTGTACACTACCTCTACTGTACTCCACTGTACTCTACCTCTACTGTGCTCCACTCTACTCTACCTCTACTGTGCTCCACTGTACTCTACCTCTACTGTGCTCTACTGTACTCTATCTCTACTGTGCTCCACTGTACTCTACCTCTACTGTACTCTACTCTACTCCACCTCTAATGTGCTCCACTCTACTCTACCTCTACTGTACTCCACTGTACTCTACCTCTACTCTGCTCTACTGTACTCTATCTCTACTGTGCTCCACTGTACTCTACCTCTACTGTACTCTACTGTAGTCTACCTCAACTATACTCCACTGTACTCTACCTCTACTGTGCTCCACTGTACTCTACCTCTACTCTACTCTACTGTACTCCACCTCTACTGTGCTCCACTGTACTCCACTGTACTCCAGCTCTACTGTGCTCCACTGTACTCTACATCTATTGTGCTCCACTGTACTCTACCTCTACTGTACTCCACTGTACTCTACCTCTACTGTACTCCACTGTACTCTACCTCTACTGTACTCCACTGTATTCTACCTCTACTGTGCTCTACTGTACTCTATCTCTACTGTACTCCACTGTACTCTACCTCTACTGTACTGTACTGTTCTCTAAGTCTACTGTACTCTACTGTACTCCACCTCTACTGTGCTCCACTGTACTCCACTGTACTCTACCTCTACTGTGCTCCACTGTACTCTACCTCTACTGTACTCCACTGTACTCTATCTCTACCGTGCTCCACTCTACTCTACCTCTACTGTACTCCACTGTACTCTATCTCTACTGTTCTCCACTGTACTCTACCTCTACTGTGCACCATTGACTCCACTGTACTCTATCTCTACTGTGATCCACTGTACTCTACATATGCTGTGCTCCACTGTACTCTATCTCTACTCTACTCCACTGTACTCTATCTCTATTTTACTCCACTGTACTCTACCTCTACTGTACTCTACTGTACTCCACCTCTACTGTGCTCCACTGTACTCCACTGTACTCTTCCTCTACTGTACTCCACTGTACTCTATCTCTACTGTGCTCCACTGTACTCTACCTCTACTCTGCTCTACTGTACTCTTCTCTACTGTGCTCCACTGTACTCTATTTCTACTGTACCCCACTGTACTCTACCTCTACTGTGCTCCACTGTACTCTACCTCTACTGTGCTCCACTGTACACTACCTCCACTGTACTCCACTGTACTCTACCTCTACTGTGCTCCACTGTACTCTACCTCTACTGTGCTCCACTGTACTCTACCTCTACTCTGCTCCACTGTACTTTATCTCTACTGTACTCCACTGTACTCTACCTCCACAGTGCTCCACTGTGCTCTACCTCTACTGTACTCCACTGTACTCTACCTCTACTCTGCTCTACTGTGCTCTACCTCTACTGTACTCCACTGTACTATATCTCTACTGTACTCCACTGTAATCTATCTCTACTGTGCTCCACTGTACTATTCCTCTACTGTGCTCCACTGTACTCCACTGTCATCTATCTCTACTGTGATCCACTGTACTCTACCGCTGCTGTGCTCCACTGTACTCTATCTCTACTCTACTCCACTGTACTCTACCTCTACTGTTCTCCACTGTACTCTACCTCTACTGTACTCCACTCTACTCTACCTCTACTGTGCTCCACTGTACTCTACCTCTAATGTACTCCACTGTACTCTACCTCTACTGTACTCTTCTCTACTCCACCTCTAATGTGCTCCACTCTACTCTACCTCTACTGTACTCCACTGTACTCTACCTCTACTGTACTCCACTGTACTCTACCTCTACTATATTCCACTGCACTTATCTCTACAGTTTTCTACTGTACTCTACCTCTACTGTACTCCACTGTACTCTACCTCTACTCTGCTCTACTGTACTCTATCTCTACTGTGCTCCACTGTACTCTACCTCTACTGTGCTCCACTGTACTCTATCTCTACTGTACTCCACTGTACTCTACCTCTACAGTGCTCCACTGTGCTCTACCTCTACTGTACTCCACTGTACTCTATCTCTACTGTGCTCCACTGTACTCTATCTCAACTATACTCCCCTGTACTCTACCTCTACTGTACTCCAATGTACTCTACCTCTACTGTGCTCCACTGTACTCTACCTCTACTGTGCTCCACTGTACTCTACCTCTACTGTGCTCCACTGTACAATACCTCTATTGTAGTCCACTGTACTCTACCTCTACTGTGCTCCACTCTACTCTACCTCTACTGTGCTCCACTGTACTCTATCTCTACTCTAATCCACTGTTCTCTATCTCTACCCTACTCCACTCTACTCTATCTCTACTGTACTCCACTGTACTCTACCTCTACTCTACTCTACTGTACTCCACCTCTACTGTGCTCCACTGTACTCCACTGTACTCTAGCTCTACTGTGCTCCACTGTACTCTACCTCTACTGTGCTCTACTGTACTCTATCTCTACCTTGCTCCACTGTACTCTACCTCTACTGTACTCCACTGTACTCCACCTCTACAGTGCTCCACTGTACTCTAACTCTACTGTACTCCAATGTACTCTACCTCTACTCTGCTCTACTGTACTCTATCTCTACTGTGCTCTACTGTACTCTACCTCTATTATACTCCACTGTATTCTACCTCTACTGTGCTCCACTGTACTCTACCTCTACTGTGCTCCACTGTACACTACCTCTACTGTAGTCCACTGTACTCTACCTCTACTGTGCTCCACTCTACTCTACCTCTACTGTGCTCAGCTGTACTCTAACTCTACTGTACTCCACTGTACTCTATCTCTTCTGTACTACACTGTACTCTTCCTCTACTGTGCTCCACTGTACTCTACCTCTACTGTACTCTACTCTACTCCTACTCTAATGTGTACCACTCTACTCTACCTCTACTGTACTCCACTGTACTCTACCTCTACTCTGCTCTACTGTACTCTATCTCTACTGTGCTCCACTGTACTCTACATCTACTGTACTCTACTGTAGTCTACCTCAACTATACTCCACTGTACTCTACCTCTACTTTGCTCCACTGTACTCTACCTCTACTGTGCTCTACTGTACTCTATCTCTACTGTGCTCCACTGTACTCTACCTCTACTGTACTCCACTGTACTCTACCTCTACTGTACTCCACTGTATTCTACCTCTACTGTGCTCCACTGTACTCCACCTCTACAGTGCTCCACTGTACTCTACCTCTACTCTACTCCACTGTACTCTACCTCTACTCTGCTCTACTGTACTCTATCTCTACTGTGCTCCACTGTACTCTACCTCTACTGTACTCCACTTTAGTCTACCTAAACTATAATCCACTCTACTCTACCTCCACTGTGCTCCACTGTACTCTACCTCTACTCTACTCTACTCTACTCCACCTCTACTGTGCTCCACTGTACTCCACTGTACTCCAGCTCTACTGTGCTCCACTGTACTCTACCTCTACTGTACTCCACTGTACTCTACATCTACTGTGCTCCACTGTACTCTACCTCTACTGTACTCCACTGTACTCTACCTCTACTGTACTCCACTGTACTCTACCTCTACTGTACTCCACTGTATTCTACCTCTACTGTACTGTACTGTTCTCTAAGTCTACTGTACTCTACTGTACTCCACCTCTACTGTGCTCCACTGTACTCCACTGTACTCTACCTCTACTGTGCTCCACTGTACTCTACCTCTACTGTACTCCACTGTACTCTATCTCTACTGTGCTCCACTGTACTCTACCTCTATTGTACTCCACTGTAATCTATCTCTACTGTTCTCCACTGTACTCTACCTCTACTGTGCACCACTGTACTCCACTGTACTCTATCTCTACTGTGATCCACTGTACTCTACCTCTGCTGTGCTCCACTGTACTCTATCTCTACTCTACTCAACTGTACTCTATCTCTATTTTACTCCACTCTACTCTACCTCTACTGTACTCTACTGTACTCCACCTCTACTGTGCTCCACTGTACTCCACTGTATTCTTCCTCTACTGTACTCCACTGTACTCTATCTCTACTGTGCTCCACTGTACTCTACCTCTAATGTGCTCTACTGTACTCTTCTCTATTGTGATCCACTGTACTCTATTTCTACTGTACCCCACTGTACTCTACCTCTACTGTGCTCCACTGTACTCTACCTCTACTGTGCTCCACTGTACACTACCTCTACTGTACTCCACTGTACTCTACCTCTACTGTACTCCACTGTACTCTATCTCTGCTGTTCTCCACTGTACTCTACCTCTACTGTGCACCACTGTACTCCACTGTACTCTACCTCTACTGTGCTCTACTGTACTCTATCTCTACTATGCTCACCTGTACTCTACCTCTACTGTACTCCACTGTACTCCACCTCTACAGTGCTCCACTGTACTCTACCTCTACTGTACTCCACTGTACTCTACCTCTTCTCTGCTCTATTGTACCCTATCTCTACTGTGCTCCACTGTACTCTACCTCTACTGTACTCCACTGTACTCCACCTCTACAGTGTTCTACTGTACTCTACCTCTACTGTACTCCACTGTACTCTACCTCTACTCTGCTCTACTGTACTCTATCTCTACTGTGCTCCACTGTACTCTACCTCTACTGTACTCCACTGTACTCCACCTCTACAGTGCTCCACTGTACTCTACCTCTACTGTACTCCACTGTACTCTACCTCTACTGTGCTCCACTGTACTCTACCTCTACTGTGCTCTACTGTACTCTATCTCTACTGTGCTCCACTGTACTCTACCTCTACTGTACTCCACTGTACTCCACCTCTACAGTGCTCCACTGTACTCTACCTCTACTGTACTCCACTGTACTCTACCTCTACTCTGCTCTACTGTACTCTATCTCTACTGTGCTCCACTGTACTCTACCTCTACTGTACCTCACTGTAGTCTACCTAAACTATACTCCACTCTACTCTACCTCCACTGTGCTCCACTGTACTCTACCTCAACTATACTCCACTGTACTCTATCTCTACTCTAATCCACTGTACTCTATCTCTACTCCACTCCACTCTACTCTGTCTCTACTGTACTCCACTGTACTCTACCTCTACTCTACTCTACTGTACTCCACCTCTACTGTGCTCCACTGTACTCCACTGTACTCCAGCTCTACTGTGCTCCACTGTACTCTACCTCTACTGTACTCCACTGTACTCTACATCTACTGTGCTCCACTGTACTCTACCTCTACTGTACTCCACTGTACTCTACCTCTACTGTACTCCACTGTACTCTACCTGTACTGTACTCCACTGTATTCTACCTCTACTGTGCTCTACTGTACTCTATCTCTACTGTACTCCACTGTACTCTACCTCTACTGTACTGTACTGTTCTCTAAGTCTACTGTACTCTACTGTACTCCACCTCTACTGTGCTCCACTGTACTCCACTGTACTCTACCTCTACTGTGCTCCACTGTACTCTACCTCTACTGTACTCCACTGTACTCTATCTCTACTGTGCTCCACTGTACTCTACCTCTAGTGTACTCCACTGTACTCTATCTCTACTGTTCTCCACTGTACTCTACCTCTACTGTGCACCACTGTACTCCACTGTACTCTATCTCTACTGTGATCCACTGTACTCTACCTCTGCTGTGCTCCACTGTACTCTATCTCTACTCTACTCCACTGTACTCTATCTCTATTTTACTCCACTGTACTCTACCTCTACTGTACTCTACTGTACTCCACCTCTACTGTGCTCCACTGTACTCCACTGTACTCTTCCTCTACTGTACTCCACTGTACTCTATCTCTACTGTGCTCCACTGTACTCTACCTCTACTGTGCTCTACTGTACTCTTCTCTACTGTGCTCCACTGTACTCTATTTCTACTGTACCTCACTGTACTCTACCTCTACTGTGCTCCACTGTACTCTACCTCTACTGTGCTCCACTGTACACTACCTCTACTGTACTCCACTGTACTCTACCTCTACTGTACTCCACTGTACTCTATCTCTACTGTTCTCCACTGTACTCTACCTCTACTGTGCACCACTGTACTCCACTGTACTCTACCTCTACTGTGCTCTACTGTACTCTATCTCTACTATGCTCACCTGTGCTCTACCTCTACTGTACTCCACTGTACTCCACCTCTACAGTGCTCCACTGTACTCTACCTCTACTGTACTCCACTGTACTCTACCTCTACTCTGCTCTATTGTACCCTATCTCTACTGTGCTCCACTGTACTCTAACTCTACTGTACTCCACTGTACTCCACCTCTACTCTGCTCTACTGTACTCTATCTCTACTGTGCTCCACTGTACTCTACCGCAACTATACTCCACTGTACTCTATCTCTACTCTAATCTACTGTACTCCACCTCTACTGTGCTTCACTGTACTCCACTGTACTCTAGCTCTACTGTGCTCCACTGTACTCTACCTCTACTGTGCTCTACTGTACTCTATCTCTACTGTGCTCCACTGTACTTTACCTCTACTGTACTCCACTGTACTCCACCTCTACAGTGCTCCACTGTACTCTACCTCTACTGTACTCCAATGTACTCTACCTCTACTCTGCTCTACTGTACTCTATCTCTACTGTGCTCTACTGTACTCTACCTCTATTATACTCCACTGTACTCTACCTCTACTGTGCTCCAGTGTACTCTACCTCTACTGTGCTCCACTGTACACTACCTCTACTGTAGTCCACTGTACTCTACCTCTACTGTGCTCCACTCTACTCTACCTCTACTGTGCTCAGCTGTACTCTACCTCTACTGTACTCCACTGTACTCTATCTCTTCTGTACTACACTGTACTCTTCCTCTACTGTGCTCCACTGTACTCTACCTCTACTCTGCTCTACTGTACTCTATCTCTACTGTGCTCCACTGTACTCTACCTCTACTGTACTCCACTGTAGTCTACCTCAACTATACTCCACTGTACTCTACCTCTACTGTGCTCCACTGTACTCTACCGCAACTATACTCCACTGTACTCTATCTCTACTCTAATCTACTGTACTCCACCTCTACTGTGCTTCACTGTACTCCACTGTACTCTAGCTCTACTGTGCTCCACTGTACTCTACCTCTACTGTGCTCTACTGTACTCTATCTCTACTGTGCTCCACTGTACTTTACCTCTACTGTACTCCACTGTACTCCACCTCTACAGTGCTCCACTGTACTCTACCTCTACTGTACTCCACAGTACTCTACCTCTACTCTGCTCTACTGTACTCTATCTCTACTGTGCTCCACTGTACTCTACCTCTACTGTACTCCACTCTACTCTACCTAAACTATACTCCACTCTACTCTACCTCCACTGTGCTCCAATGTACTCTACCTCAACTATACTCCACTGTACTCTATCTCTACTCTAATCCACTGTACTCTATCTCTACTCTAATCCACTCTACTGTATCTCTACTGTACTCCACTGTACTCTACCTCTACTCTACTCTACTGTACTCCAGCTCTACTGTGCTCCACTGTACTCTACCTCTACTGTACTCCACTGTACTCTACATCTACTGTGTTCCACTGTACTCTACCTCTACTGTACTCCACTGTACTCTACCTCTACTGTACTCCACTGTACTCTACCTCTACTGTACTCCACTGTATTCTACCTCTACTGTGCTCTACTGTACTCTATCTCTACTGTACTCCACTGTACTCTACCTCTACTGTGCTCCACTGTACTCTACCTCTACTGTACTCCACTGTACTCTATCTCTACTGTGCTCCACTGTACTCTACCTCTACTGTACTCCATTGTACTCTATCTCTACTGTTCTCCACTGTACTCTACCTCTACTGTGCACCACTGTACTCCACTGTACTCTATCTCTACTGTGATCCACTGTACTCTACCTCTGCTGTGCTCCACTGTACTCTATCTCTACTCTACTCCACTGTACTCTATCTCTATTTTACTCCACTGTACTCTACCTCTACTGTACTCTACTGTACTCCACCTCTACTGTGCTTCACTGTACTCCACTGTACACTACCTCTACTGTACTCCACTGTACTCTACCTCTACTGTGCTCCACTCTACTCTACCTCTACTGTGCTCCACTGTACTCTACCTCTACTGTGCTCTACTGTACTCTATCTCTACTGTGCTCCACTGTACTCTACCTCTACTGTACTCTACTCTACTCCACCTCTAATGTGCTCCACTCTACTCTACCTCTACTGTACTCCACTGTACTCTACCTCTACTCTGCTCTACTGTACTCTATCTCTACTGTGCTCCACTGTACTCTACCTCTACTGTACTCTACTGTAGTCTACCTCAACTATACTCCACTGTACTCTACCTCTACTGTGCTCCACTGTACTCTACCTCTACTGTGCTCTATTTTACTCTATCTCTACTGTGCTCCACTGTACTCTACCTCTACTGTACTCCACTGTAGTCTACCTAAACTATACTCCACTCTACTCTACCTCCACTGTGCTCCACTGTACTCTACCTCAACTATACTCCACTGTACTCTATCTCTACTCTAATCCACTGTACTCTATCTCTACTCTACTCCACTCTACTCTATCTCTACTGTACTCCACTGTACTCTACCTCTACTCTACTCTACTGTACTCCACCTCTACTGTGCTCCACTGTACTCCACTGTACTCCAGCTCTACTTTGCTCCACTGTACTCTACATCTACTGTGCTCCACTGTACTCTACCTCTACTGTACTCCACTGTACTCTACCTCTACTGTACTCCACTGTACTCTACCTCTACTGTACTCCACTGTATTCTACCTCTACTGTGCTCTACTGTACTCTATCTCTACTGTACTCCACTGTACTCTACCTCTACTCTAATCCACTGTACTCTATCTCTACTCTACTCCACTCTACTCTATCTCTACTGTACTCCACTGTACTCTACCTCTACTCTACTCTACTGTACTCCACCTCTACTGTGCTCCACTGTACTCCACTGTACTCCAGCTCTACTGTGCTCCACTGTCCTCTACATCTACTGTGCTCCATTGTACTCTACCTCTACTGTACTCCACTATACTCCACCTCTACAGTGTTCTATTGTACTCTACCTCTACTGTACTCCACTGTACTCTACCTCTACTCTGCTCTACTGTACTCTATCTCTACTGTGCTCCACTGTACTCTACCTCTACTGTACTCCACTGTAGTCTACCTCAACTATACTCCACTGTACTCTACCTCTACTGTGCTCCACTGTACTCTACCGCAACTATACTCCACTGTACTCTATCTCTACTCTAATCCAATCTACTCTATCTCAACTCTACTCCACTCTACTCTATCTCTACTGTACTCCACTGTACTCTACCTCTACTCTACTCTACTGTACTCCACCTCTACTGTGCTCCACTGTACTCCACTGTACTCTAGCTCTACTGTGCTCCACTGTACTCTACCTCTACTGTGCTCTACTGTACTCTATCTCTACTGTGCTCCACTGTACTTTACCTCTACTGTACTCCACTGTACTCCACCTCTACAGTGCTCCACTGTACTTCCTCTACTGTGCTCCACTGTACTCTACCTCTACTGTGCTCTACTGTACTCTATCTCTACTGTGCTCTACTGTACTCTACCTCTACTATACTCCACTGTACTCTACCTCTACTGTGCTCCACTGTACTCTACCTCTACTGTGCTCCACTGTACACTACCTCTACTGTACTCCACTGTACTCTACCTCTACTGTGCTCCACTCTACTCTACCTCTACTGTGGTCCACTGTACTCTACCTCTACTGTGCTCTACTGTACTCTATCTCTACTGTGCTCCACTGTACTCTACCTCTACTGTACTCTACTCTACTCCAACTCTAATGTGCTCCACTCTACTCTACCTCTACTGTACTCCACTGTAGTCTACCTCTACTCTGCTCTACTGTACTCTATCTCTACTGTGCTCCACTGTACTCTACCTCTACTGTACTCTACTGTAGTCTACCTCAACTATACTCCACTGTACTCTACCTCTACTTTGCTCCACTGTACTCTACCTCTACTGTGCTCTACTGTACTCTATCTCTACTGTGCTCCACTGTACTCTACCTCTACTGTACTCCACTGTACTCCACCTCTACAGTGCTCCACTGTACTCTACCTCTACTCTACTCCACTGTACTCTACCTCTACTCTGCTCTACTGTACTCTATCTCTACTGTGCTCCACTGTACTCTACCTCTACTGTACTCCACTGTAGTCTACCTAAACTATACTCCACTCTACTCTACCTCCACTGTGCTCCACTGTACTCTACCTCTACTCTACTCTACTCTACTCCACCTCTACTGTAATCCACTGTACTCCACTGTACTCCAGCTCTACTGTGCTCCACTGTACTCTACCTCTACTGTACTCCACTGTACTCTACATCTACTGTGCTCCACTGTACTCTACCTCTACTGTACTCCACTGTACTCTACCTCTACTGTACTCCACTGTACTCTACCTCTACTGTACTCCACTGTATTCTACCTCTACTGTGCTCTACTGTACTCTATCTCTACTGTACTCCACTGTACTCTACCTCTACTGTACTGTACTGTTCTCTAAGTCTACTGTACTCTACTGTACTCCACCTCTACTGTGCTCCACTGTACTCCACTGTACTCTACCTCTACTGTGCTCCACTGTACTCTACCTCTACTGTACTCCACTGTACTCTATCTCTACTGTGCTCCACTGTACTCTACCTCTATTGTACTCCACTGTAATCTATCTCTACTGTTCTCCACTGTACTCTACCTCTACTGTGCACCACTGTACTCCACTGTACTCTATCTCTACTGTGATCCACTGTACTCTACCTCTGCTGTGCTCCACTGTACTCTATCTCTACTCTACTCAACTGTACTCTATCTCTATTTTACTCCACTCTACTCTACCTCTACTGTACTCTACTGTACTCCACCTCTACTGTGCTCCACTGTACTCCACTGTACTCTTCCTCTACTGTACTCCACTGTACTCTATCTCTACTGTGCTCCACTGTACTCTACCTCTAATGTGCTCTACTGTACTCTTCTCTACTGTGATCCACTGTACTCTATTTCTACTGTACCCCACTGTACTCTACCTCGACTGTGCTCCACTGTACTCTACCTCTACTGTGCTCCACTGTACACTACCTCTACTGTACTCCACTGTACTCTACCTCTACTGTACTCCACTGTACTCTATCTCTGCTGTTCTCCACTGTACTCTGCCTCTACTGTGCACCACTGTACTCCACTGTACTCTACCTCTACTGTGCTCTACTGTACTCTATCTCTACTATGCTCACCTGTACTCTACCTCTACTGTACTCCACTGTACTCCACCTCTACAGTTCTCCACTGTACTCTACCTCTACTGTACTCCACTGTACTCTACCTCTTCTCTGCTCTATTGTACCCTATCTCTACTGTGCTCCACTGTACTCTACCTCTACTGTACTCCACTGTACTCCACCTCTACAGTGTTCTACTGTACTCTACCTCTACTGTACTCCACTGTACTCTACCTCTACTCTGCTCTACTGTACTCTATCTCTACTGTGCTCCACTGTACTCTACCTCTACTGTACTCCACTGTACTCCACCTCTACAGTGCTCCACTGTACTCTACCTCTACTGTACTCCACTGTACTCTACCTCTACTGTGCTCCACTGTACTCTACCGCTACTGTGCTCTACTGTACTCTATCTCTACTGTGCTCCACTGTACTCTACCTCTACTGTACTCCACTGTACTCCACCTCTACAGTGCTCCACTGTACTCTACCTCTACTGTACTCCACTGTACTCTACCTCTACTCTGCTCTACTGTACTCTATCTCTACTGTGCTCCACTGTACTCTACCTCTACTGTACTCCACTGTACTCCACCTCTACTGTGCTCCACTGTACTCTACCTCTACTGTACTCCACTGTACTCCACCTCTACAGTGCTCCACTGTACTCTACCTCTACTGTACTCCACTGTACTCTACCTCTACTCTGCTCTACTGTACTCTACCTCTACTGTGCACCACTGTACTCCACTGTACTCTACCTCTACTGTGCTCTACTGTACTCTATCTCTACTATGCTCACCTGTACTCTACCTCTACTGTACTCCACTGTACTCCACCTCTACAGTGCTCCACTGTACTCTACCTCTACTGTACTCCACTGTACTCTACCTCTACTCTGCTCTATTGTACCCTATCTCTACTGTGCTCCACTGTACTCTACCTCTGCTGTACTCCAATGTACTCCACCTCTACTCTGCTCTACTGTACTCTATCTCTACTGTGCTCCACTGTACTCTACCGCAACTATACTCCACTGTACTCTATCTCTACTCTAATCTACTGTACTCCATCTCTACTGTGCTTCATTGTACTCCACTGTACTCTAGCTCTACTGTGCTCCACTGTACTCTACCTCTACTGTGCTCTACTGTACTCTATCTCTACTGTGCTCCACTGTACTTTACCTCTACTGTACTCCACTGTACTCCACCTCTACAGTGCTCCACTGTACTCTACCTCTACTGTACTCCAATGTACTCTACCTCTACTCTGCTCTACTGTACTCTATCTCTACTGTGCTCTACTGTACTCTACCTCTATTATACTCCACTGTACTCTTCCTCTACTGTGCTCCACTGTACTCTACCTCTACTGTGCTCCACTGTACACTACCTCTACTGTAGTCCACTGTACTCTACCTCTACTGTGCTCCACTCTACTCTACCTCTACTGTGCTCAGCTGTACTCTACCTCTACTGTACTCCACTGTACTCTATCTCTTCTGTACTACACTGTACTCTTCCTCTACTGTGCTCCACTGTACTCTACCTCTACTCTGCTCTACTGTACTCTATCTCTACTGTGCTCCACTGTACTCTACCTCTACTGTACTCCACTGTAGTCTACCTCAACTATACTCCACTGTACTCTACCTCTACTGTGCTCCACTGTACTCTACCGCAACTATACTCCACTGTACTCTATCTCTACTCTAATCTACTGTACTCCACCTCTACTGTGCTTCACTGTACTCCACTGTACTCTAGCTCTACTGTGCTCCACTGTACTCTACCTCTACTGTGCTCTACTGTACTCTATCTCTACTGTGCTCCACTGTACTTTACCTCTACTGTACTCCACTGTACTCCACCTCTACAGTGCTCCACTGTACTCTACCTCTACTGTACTCCACAGTACTCTACCTCTACTCTGCTCTACTGTACTCTATCTCTACTGTGCTCCACTGTACTCTACCTCTACTGTACTCCACTGTAGTCTACCTAAACTATACTCCACTCTACTCTACCTCCACTGTGCTCCAATGTACTCTACCTCAACTATACTCCACTGTACTCTATCTCTACTCTAATCCACTGTACTCTATCTCTACTCTAATCCACTCTACTGTATCTCTACTGTACTCCACTGTACTCTACCTCTACTCTACTCTACTGTACTCCAGCTCTACTGTGCTCCACTGTACTCTACCTCTACTGTACTCCACTGTACTCTACATCTACTGTGCTCCACTGTACTCTACCTCTACTGTACTCCACTGTACTCTACCTCTACTGTACTCCACTGTACTCTACCTCTACTGTACTCCACTGTATTCTACCTCTACTGTGCTCTACTGTACTCTATCTCTACTGTACTCCACTGTACTCTACCTCTACTGTGCTCCACTGTACTCTACCTCTACTGTACTCCACTGTACTCTATCTCTACTGTGCTCCACTGTACTCTACCTCTACTGTACTCCACTGTACTCTATCTCTACTCTGCTCTACTGTACTCTACCTCTACTGTGCTCCACTGTACTCTACCTCTACTCTGCTCTACTGTACTCTATCTCTACTGTGCTCCACTGTACTCTACCTCTACTCTACTGTAGTCTACCTCAACTATACTCCACTGTACTCTACCTCTACTGTGCTCCACTGTACTCTACCTCTACTGTGCTCTACTGTACTCTATCTCTACTGTGCTCCACTGTACTCTACCTCTACTGTACTCCACTGTAGTCTACCTAAACTATACTGCACTCTACTCTACCTCCACTGTGCTCCACTGTACTCTACCTCAACTATACTCCACTGTACTCTATCTCTACTGTACTCCACTGTACTCTACCTCTACTCTACTCTACTGTACTCCACCTCTACTGTGCTCCACTGTACTCCACTGTACTCCAGCTCTACTGTGCTCCACTGTACTCTACATCTACTGTACTCCACTGTACTCTACCTCTACTGTACTCCACTGTACTCTACCTCTACTGTACTCCACTGTACTCTACCTCCACTATACTCCACTGTACTCTACCTCTACTGTGCTCTACTGTACTCTATCTCTACTGTACTCCACTGTACTCTACCTCTACTGTACTGTACTGTTCTCTAAGTCTACTGTACTCTACTGTACTCCACCTCTACTGTGCTCCACTGTACTCCACTGTACTCTACCTCTACTGTGCTCCACTGTACTCTACCTCTACTGTACTCCACTGTACTCTATCTCTACTGTGCTCCACTGTACTCTACCTCTACTGTACTCCACTGTACTCTATCTCTACTGTTCTCCACTGTACTCTACCTCTACTGTGCACCACTGTACTCCACTGTACTCTATCTCTACTGTGATCCACTGTACTCTACCTCTGCTGTGCTCCACTTTACTCTATCTCTACTCTACTCCACTGTACTCTCTCTATTTTACTCCACTGTACTCTACCTCTACTGTACTCTACTGTACTCCACCTCTACTGTGCTCCACTGTACTCCACTGTACTCTTCCTCTACTGTACTCCACTGTACTCTATCTCTAATGTGCTCCACTGTACTCTACCTCTACTGTGCTCTACTGTACTCTTCTCTACTGTGCTCCACTGTACTCTATTTCTACTGTACCCCACTGTACTCTACATCTACTGTGCTCCACTGTACTCTACCTCTACTGTGCTCCACTGTACACTACCTCTACTGTACTCCACTGTACTCTACCTCTACTGTGATCCACTGTACTCTACCTCTACTGTGCTCCACTGTACTCTACCTCTA
Organism: Tiaroga cobitis; assembly: GCA_030578255.1. Classification (NCBI taxonomy): domain Eukaryota; kingdom Metazoa; phylum Chordata; class Actinopteri; order Cypriniformes; family Leuciscidae; genus Tiaroga; species Tiaroga cobitis. The sequence continues at coordinate 336,798 of JAROOI010000042.1, read as the reverse complement.
CTCTGCTCCACTGTACTTTATCTCTACTGTACTCCACTGTACTCTACCTCCACAGTGCTCCACTGTGCTCTACCTCTACTGTACTCCACTGTACTCTACCTCTACTCTGCTCTACTGTGCTCTACCTCTACTGTACTCCACTGTACTCTATCTCTACTGTACTCCACTGTAATCTATCTCTACTGTGCTCCACTGTACTATTCCTCTACTGTGCTCCACTGTACTCTACCTCTAATGTACTCCACTGTACTCTACCTCTACTGTACTCTTCTCTACTCCACCTCTAATGTGCTCCACTCTACTCTACCTCTACTGTACTCCACTGTACTCTACCTCTACTGTACTCCACTGTACTCTACCTCTACTATACTCCACTGCACTTATCTCTACAGTGTTCTACTGTACTCTACCTCTACTGTACTCCACTGTACTCTACCTCTACTCTGCTCTACTGTACTCTATCTCTACTGTGCTCCACTGTACTCTACCTCTACTGTGCTCCACTGTACTCTATCTCTACTGTACTCCACTGTACTCTACCTCTACAGTGCTCCATTGTGCTCTACCTCTACTGTACTCCACTGTACTCTACCTCTACTCCGCTCTACTCTACTCAATCTCTACTGTACTCCACTGTACGCTATCTCTACTGTACTCCACTGTAGTCTACCTCAACTATACTCCCCTGTACTCTACCTCTACTGTGCTCCACTGTACTCTACATCTACTGTGCTCCACTGTACTCTACCTCTACTCTACTGCACTGTACTCTACCTCTACTATACTCCACTGTACTCTACCTCTACAGTGCTCCACTGTACTCTACCTCTACTGTACTCCAATGTACTCTACCTCTACTGTGCTCCACTGTACTCTACCTCTACTGTGCTCCACTGTACAATACCTCTATTGTATTCCACTGTACTCTACCTCTACTGTGCTCCACTCTACTCTACCTCTACTGTGCTCCACTGTACTCTATCTCTACTCTAATCCACTGTACTCTATCTCTACTCTACTCCACTCTACTCTATCTCTACTGTACTCCACTGTACTCTACCTCTACTCTACTCTACTGTACTCCACCTCTACTGTGCTCCACTGTACTCCACTGTACTCTAGCTCTAATGTGCTCCACTGTACTCTACCTCTACTGTGCTCTACTGTACTCTATCTCTACTGTGCTCCACTGTACTCTACCTCTACTGTGCTCTACTGTACTCTATCTCTACTGTGCTCCACTGTACTCTACCTCTACTGTACTCCACTGTACTCCACCTCTACAGTGCTCCACTGTACTCTAACTCTACTGTACTCCAATGTACTCTACCTCTACTGTGCTCTACTGTACTCTATCTCTACTGTGCTCTACTGTACTCTACCTCTACTATACTCCACTGTACTCTACCTCTACTGTACTCCACTGTACTCTACCTCTACTGTGCTCCACTGTACACTACCTCTACTGTACTCCACTGTACTCTACCTCTACTGTGCTCCACTCTACTCTACCTCTACTGTGCTCCACTGTACTCTACCTCTACTGTGCTCTACTGTACTCTATCTCTACTGTGCTCCACTGTACTCTACCTCTACTGTACTCCACTCTACTCCACCTCTAATGTGCTCCACTCTACTCTACCTCTACTGTACTCCACTGTACTCTACCTCTACTCTGCTCTACTGTACTCTATCTCTACTGTGATCCACTGTACTCTACCTCTACTGTACTCTACTGTAGTCTACCTCAACTATACTCCACTGTACTCTACCTCTACTGTGCTCCACTATACTCTACCTCTACTGTGCTCTATTGTACTCTATCTCTACTGTGCTCCACTGTACTCTACCTCTACTGTACTCCACTGTAGTCTACCTAAACTATACTCCACTCTACTCTACCTCCACTGTGCTCCACTGTACTCTACCTCAACTATACTCCACTGTACTCTATCTCTACTCTAATCCACTGTACTCTATCTCTACTCTACTCCACTCTACTCTATCTCTACTGTACTCCACTGTACTAAACCTCTACTCTACTCTACTGTACTCCACCTCTACTGTGCTCCACTGTACTCCACTGTACTCCAGCTCTACTTTGCTCCACTGTACTCTACATCTACTGTGCTCCACTGTACTCTACCTCTACTGTACTCCACTGTACTCTACCTCTACTGTACTCCACTGTACTCTACCTCTACTGTACTCCACTGTATTCTACCTCTACTGTGCTCTACTGTACTCTATCTCTACTGTACTCCACTGTACTCTACCTCTACTCTAATCCACTGTACTCTATCTCTACTCTACTCCACTCTACTCTATCTCTACTGTACTCCACTGTACTCTACCTCTACTCTACTCTACTGTACTCCACCTCTACTGTGCTCCACTGTACTCCACTGTACTCCAGCTCTTCTGTGCTCCACTGTCCTCTACATCTACTGTGCTCCATTGTACTCTACCTCTACTGTACTCCACTATACTCCACCTCTACAGTGTTCTATTGTACTCTACCTCTACTGTACTCCACTGTACTCTACCTCTACTCTGCTCTACTGTACTCTATCTCTACTGTGCTCCACTGTACTCTACCTCTACTGTACTCCACTGTAGTCTACCTCAACTATACTCCACTGTACTCTACCTCTACTGTGCTCCACTGTACTCTACCGCAACTATACTCCACTGTACTCTATCTCTACTCTAATCCACTCTACTCTATCTCAACTCTACTCCACTCTACTCTATCTCTACTGTACTCCACTGTACTCTACCTCTACTCTACTCTACTGTACTCCACCTCTACTGTGCTCCACTGTACTCCACTGTACTCTAGCTCTACTGTGCTCCACTGTACTCTACCTCTACTGTGCTCTACTGTACTCTATCTCTACTGTGCTCCACTGTACTTTACCTCTACTGTACTCCACTGTACTCCACCTCTACAGTGCTCCACTGTACTTCCTCTACTGTGCTCCACTGTACTCTACCTCTACTGTGCTCTACTGTACTCTATCTCTACTGTGCTCTACTGTACTCTACCTCTACTATACTCCACTGTACTCTACCTCTACTGTGCTCCACTGTACTCTACCTCTACTGTGCTCCACTGTACACTACCTCTACTGTACTCCACTGTACTCTACCTCTACTGTGCTCCACTCTACTCTACCTCTACTGTGGTCCACTGTACTCTACCTCTACTGTGCTCTACTGTACTCTATCTCTAATGTGCTCCACTGTACTCTACCTCTACTGTACTCTACTCTACTCCAACTCTAATGTGCTCCACTCTACTCTACCTCTACTGTACTCCACTGTACTCTACCTCTACTCTGCTCTACTGTACTCTATCTCTACTGTGCTCCACTGTACTCTACCTCTACTGTACTCTACTGTAGTCTACCTCAACTATACTCCACTGTACTCTACCTCTACTTTGCTCCACTGTACTCTACCTCTACTGTGCTCTACTGTACTCTATCTCTACTGTGCTCCACTGTACTCTACCTCTACTGTACTCCACTGTACTCCACCTCTACAGTGCTCCACTGTACTCTACCTCTACTCTACTCCACTGTACTCTACCTCTACTCTGCTCTACTGTACTCTATCTCTACTGTGCTCCACTGTACTCTACCTCTACTGTACTCCACTGTAGTCTACCTAAACTATACTCCACTCTACTCTACCTCCACTGTGCTCCACTGTACTCTACCTCTACTCTACTCTACTCTACTCCACCTCTACTGTGCTCCACTGTACTCCACTGTACTCCAGCTCTACTGTGCTCCACTGTACTCTACCTCTACTGTACTCCACTGTACTCTACATCTACTGTGCTCCACTGTACTCTACCTCTACTGTACTCCACTGTACTCTACCTCTACTGTACTCCACTGTACTCTACCTCTACTGTACTCCACTGTATTCTACCTCTACTGTGCTCTACTGTACTCTATCTCTACTGTACTCCACTGTACTCTACCTCTACTGTACTGTACTGTTCTCTAAGTCTACTGTACTCTACTGTACTCCACCTCTACTGTGCTCCACTGTACTCCACTGTACTCTACCTCTACTGTGCTCCACTGTACTCTACCTCTACTGTACTCCACTGTACTCTATCTCTACTGTGCTCCACTGTACTCTACCTCTATTGTACTCCACTGTAATCTATCTCTACTGTTCTCCACTGTACTCTACCTCTACTGTGCACCACTGTACTCCACTGTACTCTATCTCTACTGTGATCCACTGTACTCTACCTCTGCTGTGCTCCACTGTACTCTATCTCTACTCTACTCCACTGTACTCTATCTCTATTTTACTCCACTCTACTCTACCTCTACTGTACTCTACTGTACTCCACCTCTACTGTGCTCCACTGTACTCCACTGTACTCTTCCTCTACTGTACTCCACTGTACTCTATCTCTACTGTGCTCCACTGTACTCTACCTCTACTGTGCTCTACTGTACTCTTCTCTACTGTGCTCCACTGTACTCTATTTCTACTGTACCTCACTGTACTCTACCTCTACTGTGCTCCACTGTACTCTACCTCTACTGTGCTCCACTGTACACTACCTCTACTGTACTCCACTGTACTCTACCTCTACTGTACTCCACTGTACTCTATCTCTACTGTTCTCCACTGTACTCTACCTCTACTGTGCACCACTGTACTCCACTGTACTCTACCTCTACTGTGCTCTACTGTACTCTATCTCTACTATGCTCACCTGTACTCTACCTCTACTGTACTCCACTGTACTCCACCTCTACAGTGCTCCACTGTACTCTACCTCTACTGTACTCCACTGTACTCTACCTCTACTCTGCTCTATTGTACCCTATCTCTACTGTGCTCCACTGTACTCTACCTCTACTGTACTCCACTGTACTCCACCTCTACAGTGTTCTACTGTACTCTACCTCTACTGTACTCCACTGTACTCTACCTCTACTCTGCTCTACTGTACTCTATCTCTACTGTGCTCCACTGTACTCTACCTCTACTGTACTCCACTGTACTCCACCTCTACAGTGCTCCACTGTACTCTACCTCTACTGTACTCCACTGTACTCTACCTCTACTGTGCTCCACTGTACTCTACCTCTACTGTGCTCTACTGTACTCTATCTCTACTGTGCTCCACTGTACTCTACCTCTACTGTACTCCACTGTACTCCACCTCTACAGTGCTCCACTGTACTCTACCTCTACTGTACTCCACTGTACTCTACCTCTACTCTGCTCTACTGTACTCTATCTCTACTGTGCTCCACTGTACTCTACCTCTACTGTACTCCACTGTAGTCTACCTCAACTATACTCCACTGTACTCTACCTCTACTGTGCTCCACTGTACTCTACCGCAACTATACTCCACTGTACTCTATCTCTACTCTAATCTACTGTACTCCACCTCTACTGTGCTTCACTGTACTCCACTGTACTCTAGCTCTACTGTGCTCCACTGTACTCTACCTCTACTGTGCTCTACTGTACTCTATCTCTACTGTGCTCCACTGTACTTTACCTCTACTGTACTCCACTGTACTCCACCTGTACAGTGCTCCACTGTACTCTACCTCTACTGTACTCCAATGTACTCTACCTCTACTCTGCTCTACTGTACTCTATCTCTACTGTGCTCTACTGTACTCTACCTCTATTATACTCCACTGTACTCTACCTCTACTGTGCTCCACTGTACTCTACGTCTACTGTGCTCCACTGTACACTACCTCTACTGTGCTCTACTGTACTCTATCTCTACTCTGCTCCACTGTACTTTACCTCTACTGTACTCCACTGTACTCCACCTCTACAGTGCTCCACTGTACTCTACCTCTACTGTACTCCAATGTACTCTACCTCTACTCTGCTCTACTGTACTCTATCTCTACTGTGCTCTATTATACTCTACCTCTATTATACTCCACTGTACTCTACCTCTACTGTACTCCACTGTACTCTATCTCTTCTGTACTACACTGTACTCTTCCTCTACTGTGCTCCACTGTACTCTACCTCTACTGTGCTCTACTGTACTCTTCTCTACTGTGCTCCACTGTACTCTATTTCTACTGTACCCCACTGTACTCTACCTCTACTGTGCTCCACTGTACTCTACCTCTACTGTGCTCTACTGTACTCTTCTCTACTGTGCTCCACTGTACTCTATTTCTACTGTACCCCACTCTACTCTACCTCTACTGTGCTCAGCTGTACTCTACCTCTACTGTACTCCACTGTACTCTATCTCTTCTGTACTACACTGTACTCTTCCTCTACTGTGCTCCACTGTACACTACCTCTACTGTACTCCACTGTACTCTACCTCTACTGTGCTCCACTGTAATCTACCTCTACTGTACTCCACTGTACTCTACCTCTACTATACTCCACTGTACTCTACCTCTACTGTGCTCTACTGTACTCTATCTCTACTATGCTCACCTGTACTCTACCTCTACTGTACTCCACTGTACTCCACCTCTACAGTGCTCCACTGTACTCTACCTCTACTGTACACCACTGTACTCTACCTCTACTCTGCTCTATTGTACCCTATCTCTACTGTGCTCCACTGTACTCTACCTCTACTCTACTCCACTGTACTCCACCTCTACAGTGTTCTATTGTACTCTACCTCTACTGTACTCCACTGTACTCTACCTCTACTCTGCTCTACTGTACTCTATCTCTACTGTGCTCCACTGTACTCTACCTCTACTGTACTCCACTGTAGTCTACCTCAACTATACTCCACTGTACTCTACCTCTACTGTGCTCCACTGTACTCTACCGCAACTATACTCCACTGTACTCTATCTCTACTCTAATCTACTGTACTCCACCTCTACTGTGCTTCACTGTACTCCACTGTACTCTAGCTCTACTGTGCTCCACTGTACTCTACCTCTACTGTGCTCTACTGTACTCTATCTCTACTGTGCTCCACTGTACTTTACCTCTACTGTACTCCACTGTACTCCACCTCTACAGTGCTCCACTGTACTCTACCTCTACTGTACTCCAATGTACTCTACCTCTACTCTGCTCTACTGTACTCTATCTCTACTGTGCTCTACTGTACTCTACCTCTATTATACTCCACTGTACTCTACCTCTACTGTGCTCCACTGTACTCTACCTCTACTGTGCTCCACTGTACACTACCTCTACTGTGCTCTACTGTACTCTATCTCTACTGTGCTCCACTGTACTTTACCTCTACTGTACTCCACTGTACTCCACCTCTACAGTGCTCCACTGTACTCTACCTCTACTGTACTCCAATGTACTCTACCTCTACTCTGCTCTACTGTACTCTATCTCTACTGTGCTCTATTGTACTCTACCTCTATTATACTCCACTGTACTCTACCTCTACTGTGCTCCACTCTACTCTACCTCTACTGTGCTCAGCTGTATTCTACCTCTACTGTACTCCACTGTACTCTATCTCTTCTGTACTACACTGTACTCTTCCTCTACTGTGCTCCACTGTACTCTACCTCTACTGTGCTCTACTGTACTCTTCTCTACTGTGCTCCACTGTACTCTATTTCTACTGTACCCCACTGTACTCTACCTCTACTGTGCTCCACTGTACTCTACCTCTACTGTGCTCTACTGTACTCTTCTCTACTGTGCTCGACTGTACTCTATTTCTACTGTACCCCACTCTACTCTACCTCTACTGTGCTCAGCTGTACTCTACCTCTACTGTACTCCACTGTACTCTATCTCTTCTGTACTACACTGTACTCTTCCTCTACTGTGCTCCACTGTACACTACCTCTACTGTACTCCACTGTACTCTACCTCTACTGTGCTCCACTGTAATCTACCTCTACTGTACTCCACTGTACTCTACCTCTACTATACTCCACTGTACTCTACCTCTACTGTGCTCTACTGTACTCTATCTCTACTATGCTCACCTGTACTCTACCTCTACTGTACTCCACTGTACTCCACCTCTACAGTGCTCCACTGTACTCTACCTCTACTGTACTCCACTGTACTCTACCTCTACTCTGCTCTATTGTACCCTATCTCTACTGTGCTCCACTGTACTCTACCTCTACTGTACTCCACTGTACTCCACCTCTACAGTGTTCTATTGTACTCTACCTCTACTGTACTCCACTGTACTCTACCTCTACTCTGCTCTACTGTACTCTATCTCTACTGTGCTCCACTGTACTCTACCTCTACTGTACTCCACTGTAGTCTACCTCAACTATACTCCACTGTACTCTACCTCTACTGTGCTCCACTGTACTCTACCGCAACTATACTCCACTGTACTCTATCTCTACTCTAATCCACTGTACTCTATCTCTACTCTACTCCACTCTACTCTATCTCTACTGTACTCCACAGTACTCTACCTCTACTCTACTCTACTGTACTCCACCTCTACTGTGCTCCACTGTACTCCACTGTACTCTAGCTCTACTGTGCTCCACTGTACTCTACCTCTACTGTGCTCTACTGTACTCTATCTCTACTGTGCTCCACTGTACTTTACCTCTACTGTACTCCACTGTACTCCACCTCTACAGTGCTCCACTGTACTCTACCTCTACTGTACTCCAATGTACTCTACCTCTACTCTGCTCTACTGTACTCTATCTCTACTGTGCTCTTCTGTACTCTACCTCTATTATACTCCACTGTACTCTACCTCTACTGTGCTCCACTCTACTCTACCTCTACTGTGCTCCACTGTACACTACCTCTACTGTAGTCCACTGTACTCTACCTCTACTGTGCTCCACTCTACTCTACCTCTACTGTGCTCAGCTGTACTCTACCTCTAATGTACTCCACTGTACTCTATCTCTTCTGTACTACACTGTACTCTTCCTCTACTGTGCTCCACTGTACTCTACCTCTACTGTGCTCTACTGTACTCTATCTCTACTGTGCTCTACTGTACTCTACCTCTACTATACTCCACTGTACTCTACCTCTACTGTGCTCCACTGTACTCTACCTCTACTGTGCTCCACTGTACACTACCTCTACTGTACTCCACTGTACTCTACCTCTACTGTGCTCCACTCTACTCTACCTCTACTGTGCTCCACTGTACTCTACCTCTACTGTGCTCTACTGTACTCTATCTCTACTGTGCTCCACTGTACTCTACCTCTACTGTACTCTACTCTACTCCACCTCTAATGTGCTCCACTCTACTCTACCTCTACTGTACTCCACTGTACTCTACCTCTACTCTGCTCTACTGTACTCTATCTCTACTGTGCTCCACTGTACTCTACCTCTACTGTACTCTACTGTAGTCTACCTCAACTATACTCCACTGTACTCTACCTCTACTGTGCTCCACTGTACTCTACCTCTACTGTGCTCTACTGTACTCTATATCTACTGTGCTCCACTGTACACTACCTCTACTGTATTCCACTGTACTCTACCTCTACTGTACTCCACTGTAGTCTGCCTCAACTATACTCCAGTGTACTCTACCTCTACTGTACTCCACTGTACTCTACCTCTACTGTACTCCACTGTAATCTACCTCTACTGTGCTCTACTGTACTCTACCTCTACTGTACTCCACTGTACTCTACCTCTACTGTACTGTACTGTTATCTACCTCTAAAGTACTCTACTGTACTCCACCTCTACTGTTCTCCACTGTACTCCACTGTACTCTACCTCTACTGTGCTCCACTGTACTCTACCTCTACTGTACTCCACTGTACTCCACCTCTACAGTGCTCCACTGTACTCTACCTCTACTGTCCTCCACTGTACTCTACCTCTACTCTGCTCTACTGTACTCTATCTCTACTGTGCTCCACTGTACTCTACCTCTACTGTACTCCACTGTAGTCTACCTAAACTATACTCCACTGTACTCTACCTCCACTGTGCTCCACTGTACTCTACCTCAACTATACTCCACTGTACTCTATCTCTACTCTACTCCACTGTACTCTACCTCTACTGTACTCCACTGTACTCTATCTCTACTGTGCTCCACTGTACTCTACCTCTACTGTACTCCACTGTACTCTATCTCTACTGTTCTCCACTGTACTCTACCTCTACTGTGCTCCACTTTACTTCACTGTACTCTATCTCTACTGTGATCCACTGTACTCTACCTCTGCTGTGCTCCACTGTACTCTATCTCTACTCTACTCCACTGTACTCTATCTCTATTTTACTCCACTGTACTCTACCTCTACTGTACTCTACTGTACTCCACCTCTACTGTGCTCTACTCTACTCCACTGTACTCTTCCTCTACTGTACTCCACTGTACTCTATCTCTACTGTGCTCCACTGTACTCTACCTTTACTGTGCTCTACTGTACTCTACTCTACTGTGCTCCACTGTACTCTATTTCTACTGTACCCCACTGTACTCCAACTCTACTGTGCTCCACTGTACTCTACCTCCACTGTGCTCCACTGTACACTACCTCTACTGTACTCCACTGTACTCTACCTCTACTGTGCTCCACTGTACTCTACCTCTACTGTACTACACTGTGCTCTACCTCTACAGTGCTCCACTCTGCTCTACCTCTACTCTACTCCACTGTACTCTACCTCTACTCTGCTCTACTGTACTCTACCTCTACTGTACTCCACTGTACTCTACCTCTACTATACTCCACTGTACTCTACCTCTACTGTGCTCCACTGTACTCTACCTCTAATATGCTCCACTCTACTCTACCTTTACTGTACTCCACTGTACTCTACCTCTACTCTACTCCACTCTACTCTATCTCCACTGTACTCCACTGTACTCTTCCTCTACTGTACTGCACTGTACTCTATCTCTACTGTGCTCCACTGTACTCTACCTCTACTGTGCTCTACTGTACTCTATCTCTACTGTGCTCCACTGTACTCTACCTCTACTGTACTCCACTGTACTCCACCTCTACAGTGCTCCACTGTACTCTACCTCTACTGTCCTCCACTGTACTCTACCTCTACTCTACTCTACTGTACTCTATCTCTACTGTGCTCCACTGTACTCTACCTCTACTGTACTCCACTGTAGTCTACCTAAACTATACTCCACTGTACTCTACCTCCACTGTGCTCCACTGTACTCTACCTCAACTATACTCCACTGTACTCTATCTCTACTCTAATCCACTGTACTCTATCTCTACTCTACTCCACTCTACTCTATCTCTACTGTACTCCACTGTACTCTACCTCTACTCTACTCTACTGTACTCCACCTCTACTGTGCTCCACTGTACTCCACTGTACTCTAGCTCTACTGTGCTCCACTGTACTCTACCTCTACTGTACTCCACTGTACTCTACATCTACTGTGCTCCACTGTACTCTACCTCTACTGTACTCCACTGTACTCTACCTCTACTGTACTCCACTGTACTCTACCTCTACTGTACTCCACTGTATTCTACCTCTACTGTGCTCTACTGTACCCTACCTCTACTGTACTCCACTGTACTCTACCTCTACTGTACTCCACTGTATTCTACCTCTACTGTGCTCTACTGTACCCTACCTCTACTGTACTCCACTGTACTCTACCTCTACTGTACTGTACTGTTCTCTACCTCTACTGTACTCTACTGTACTCCACCTTTACTGTGCTCCACTGTACTCCACTGTACTCTGCCTCTACTGTGCTCCACTGCACTCTACCTCTACTGTACTCCACTGTACTCTATCTCTACTGTGCTCCACTGTACTCTACTTCTACTGTACTCCACTGTACTCTATCTCTACTGTTCTCCACTGTACTCTACCTCTACTGTGCTCCACTGTACTCCACTGTACTCTTTCTCTACTGTGATCCACTGTACTCTACCTCTGCTGTGCTCCACTGTACTCTATCTCTACTCTACTCCACTGTACTCTATCTCTATTTTACTCCACTGTACTCTACCTCTAGTGTACTCTACTGTACTCCACCTCTACTGTGCTCCACTGTACTCCACTGTACTCTTCCTCTACTGTACTCCACTGTACTCTATCTCTACTGTGCTCCACTGTACTCTACCTCTACTGTGCTCTACTGTACTCTACTCTACTGTGCTCCACTGTACTCTATTTCTACTGTACCCCACTGTACTCTACCTCTACTGTGCTCCACTGTACTCTACCTCTACTGTGCTCCACTGTACACTACCTCTACTGTACTCCACTGTACTCTACCTCTACTGTGCTCCACTGTACTCTACCTCTACTCTGCTCCACTGTACTCTACCTCTACTGTACTCCACTGTACTCTATCTCTACTCTGCTCTACTGTACTCTATCTCTACTGTGCTCCACTGTACTCTACCTCTACTGTACTCCACTGTAGTCCACCTCAACTATACTCCACTGTACTCTACCTCTACTGTGCTCCACTGTACTCTACCTCTACTGTACTCCACTGTACTCTATCTCTACTGTACTCCACTGTAATCTATCTCTACTGTGCTCCACTGTACTATACCTCTACTGTGCTCCACTGTACTCTACCTCTACTGTACTCCACTCTACTCTATCTCTACTGTGCTCCACTGTACTCTACCTCTACTGTACTCCACTGTACTCTATCTCTACTGTTCTCCACTGTACTCTACCTCTACTGTGGTCCACTGTACTTCACTGTACTCTATCTCTACTGTGATCCACTGTACTCTACCTCTGCTGTGCTCCACTGTACTCTATCTCTACTCTACTCCACTGTACTCTATCTCTATTGTACTCCACTGTACTCTACCTCTACTGTACTCTACTGTACTCCACTTCTAGTGTGCTCCACTGTACTCCACTGTACTCTTACTCTACTGTACTCCACTGTACTCTATCTCTACTGTGCTCCACTGTACTCTACCTCTACTGTGCTCTACTGTACTCTACTCTATTGTGCTCCACTGTACTCTATTTCTACTGTACCCCACTGCACTCTACCTCTACTGTGCTCCACTGTACTCTACCTCTACTGTACTCCACTGTAGTCCACCTCAACTATACTCCACTGTACTCTACCTCTACTGTGCTCCACTGTACTCTACCTCTACTGTACTCCACTGTACTCTATCTCTACTGTACTCCACTGTAATCTATCTCTACTGTGCTCCACTGTACTATACCTCTACTGTGCTCCACTGTACTCCACTGTACTCTATCTCTACTGTGATCCACTGTACTCTACCTCTGCTGTGCTCCACTGTACTCTATCTCTACTCTACTCCACTCTACTCTACCTCTACTCTACTCCACTGTACTCTACCTCTACTGTACTCCACTCTACTCTACCTCTACTGTGCTCCACTGTACTCTACCTCCAATGTACTCCACTGTACTCTACCTCTACTGTACTCATCTCTACTCCACCTCTAATGTGCTCCACTCTACTCTACCTCTACTGTACTCCACTGTACTCTACCTCTACTGTACTCCACTGTACTCTACATCTACTGTGCTCCACTGTACTCTACCTCTACTGTACTCCACTGTACTCTACCTCTACTGTACTCCACTGTACTCTACCTCTACTGTACTCCACTGTATTCTACCTCTACTGTGCTCTACTGTACTCTATCTCTACTGTACTCCACTGTACTCTACCTCTACTGTACTGTACTGTTCTCTAAGTCTACTGTACTCTACTGTACTCCACCTCTACTGTGCTCCACTGTACTCCACTGTACTCTACCTCTACTGTGCTCCACTGTACTCTACCTCTACTGTACTCCACTGTACTCTATCTCTACTGTGCTCCACTGTACTCTACCTCTATTGTACTCCACTGTAATCTATCTCTACTGTTCTCCACTGTACTCTACCTCTACTGTGCACCACTGTACTCCACTGTACTCTATCTCTACTGTGATCCACTGTACTCTACCTCTGCTGTGCTCCACTGTACTCTATCTCTACTCTACTCCACTGTACTCTATCTCTATTTTACTCCACTCTACTCTACCTCTACTGTACTCTACTGTACTCCACCTCTACTGTGCTCCACTGTACTCCACTGTACTCTTCCTCTACTGTACTCCACTGTACTCTATCTCTACTGTGCTCCACTGTACTCTACCTCTACTGTGCTCTACTGTACTCTTCTCTACTGTGCTCCACTGTACTCTATTTCTACTGTACCTCACTGTACTCTACCTCTACTGTGCTCCACTGTACTCTACCTCTACTGTGCTCCACTGTACACTACCTCTACTGTACTCCACTGTACTCTACCTCTACTGTACTCCACTGTACTCTATCTCTACTGTTCTCCACTGTACTCTACCTCTACTGTGCACCACTGTACTCCACTGTACTCTACCTCTACTGTGCTCTACTGTACTCTATCTCTACTATGCTCACCTGTACTCTACCTCTACTGTACTCCACTGTACTCCACCTCTACAGTGCTCCACTGTACTCTACCTCTACTGTACTCCACTGTACTCTACCTCTACTCTGCTCTATTGTACCCTATCTCTACTGTGCTCCACTGTACTCTACCTCTACTGTACTCCACTGTACTCCACCTCTACAGTGTTCTACTGTACTCTACCTCTACTGTACTCCACTGTACTCTACCTCTACTCTGCTCTACTGTACTCTATCTCTACTGTGCTCCACTGTACTCTACCTCTACTGTACTCCACTGTACTCCACCTCTACAGTGCTCCACTGTACTCTACCTCTACTGTACTCCACTGTACTCTACCTCTACTGTGCTCCACTGTACTCTACCTCTACTGTGCTCTACTGTACTCTATCTCTACTGTGCTCCACTGTACTCTACCTCTACTGTACTCCACTGTACTCCACCTCTACAGTGCTCCACTGTACTCTACCTCTACTGTACTCCACTGTACTCTACCTCTACTCTGCTCTACTGTACTCTATCTCTACTGTGCTCCACTGTACTCTACCTCTACTGTACTCCACTGTAGTCTACCTCAACTATACTCCACTGTACTCTACCTCTACTGTGCTCCACTGTACTCTACCGCAACTATACTCCACTGTACTCTATCTCTACTCTAATCTACTGTACTCCACCTCTACTGTGCTTCACTGTACTCCACTGTACTCTAGCTCTACTGTGCTCCACTGTACTCTACCTCTACTGTGCTCTACTGTACTCTATCTCTACTGTGCTCCACTGTACTTTACCTCTACTGTACTCCACTGTACTCCACCTGTACAGTGCTCCACTGTACTCTACCTCTACTGTACTCCAATGTACTCTACCTCTACTCTGCTCTACTGTACTCTATCTCTACTGTGCTCTACTGTACTCTACCTCTATTATACTCCACTGTACTCTACCTCTACTGTGCTCCACTGTACTCTACCTCTACTGTGCTCCACTGTACACTACCTCTACTGTGCTCTACTGTACTCTATCTCTACTCTGCTCCACTGTACTTTACCTCTACTGTACTCCACTGTACTCCACCTCTACAGTGCTCCACTGTACTCTACCTCTACTGTACTCCAATGTACTCTACCTCTACTCTGCTCTACTGTACTCTATCTCTACTGTGCTCTATTATACTCTACCTCTATTATACTCCACTGTACTCTACCTCTACTGTACTCCACTGTACTCTATCTCTTCTGTACTACACTGTACTCTTCCTCTACTGTGCTCCACTGTACTCTACCTCTACTGTGCTCTACTGTACTCTTCTCTACTGTGCTCCACTGTACTCTATTTCTACTGTACCCCACTGTACTCTACCTCTACTGTGCTCCACTGTACTCTACCTCTACTGTGCTCTACTGTACTCTTCTCTACTGTGCTCCACTGTACTCTATTTCTACTGTACCCCACTCTACTCTACCTCTACTGTGCTCAGCTGTACTCTACCTCTACTGTACTCCACTGTACTCTATCTCTTCTGTACTACACTGTACTCTTCCTCTACTGTGCTCCACTGTACACTACCTCTACTGTACTCCACTGTACTCTACCTCTACTGTGCTCCACTGTAATCTACCTCTACTGTACTCCACTGTACTCTACCTCTACTATACTCCACTGTACTCTACCTCTACTGTGCTCTACTGTACTCTATCTCTACTATGCTCACCTGTACTCTACCTCTACTGTACTCCACTGTACTCCACCTCTACAGTGCTCCACTGTACTCTACCTCTACTGTACACCACTGTACTCTACCTCTACTCTGCTCTATTGTACCCTATCTCTACTGTGCTCCACTGTACTCTACCTCTACTCTACTCCACTGTACTCCACCTCTACAGTGTTCTATTGTACTCTACCTCTACTGTACTCCACTGTACTCTACCTCTACTCTGCTCTACTGTACTCTATCTCTACTGTGCTCCACTGTACTCTACCTCTACTGTACTCCACTGTAGTCTACCTCAACTATACTCCACTGTACTCTACCTCTACTGTGCTCCACTGTACTCTACCGCAACTATACTCCACTGTACTCTATCTCTACTCTAATCTACTGTACTCCACCTCTACTGTGCTTCACTGTACTCCACTGTACTCTAGCTCTACTGTGCTCCACTGTACTCTACCTCTACTGTGCTCTACTGTACTCTATCTCTACTGTGCTCCACTGTACTTTACCTCTACTGTACTCCACTGTACTCCACCTCTACAGTGCTCCACTGTACTCTACCTCTACTGTACTCCAATGTACTCTACCTCTACTCTGCTCTACTGTACTCTATCTCTACTGTGCTCTACTGTACTCTACCTCTATTATACTCCACTGTACTCTACCTCTACTGTGCTCCACTGTACTCTACCTCTACTGTGCTCCACTGTACACTACCTCTACTGTGCTCTACTGTACTCTATCTCTACTGTGCTCCACTGTACTTTACCTCTACTGTACTCCACTGTACTCCACCTCTACAGTGCTCCACTGTACTCTACCTCTACTGTACTCCAATGTACTCTACCTCTACTCTGCTCTACTGTACTCTATCTCTACTGTGCTCTATTGTACTCTACCTCTATTATACTCCACTGTACTCTACCTCTACTGTGCTCCACTCTACTCTACCTCTACTGTGCTCAGCTGTATTCTACCTCTACTGTACTCCACTGTACTCTATCTCTTCTGTACTACACTGTACTCTTCCTCTACTGTGCTCCACTGTACTCTACCTCTACTGTGCTCTACTGTACTCTTCTCTACTGTGCTCCACTGTACTCTATTTCTACTGTACCCCACTGTACTCTACCTCTACTGTGCTCCACTGTACTCTACCTCTACTGTGCTCTACTGTACTCTTCTCTACTGTGCTCCACTGTACTCTATTTCTACTGTACCCCACTCTACTCTACCTCTACTGTGCTCAGCTGTACTCTACCTCTACTGTACTCCACTGTACTCTATCTCTTCTGTACTACACTGTACTCTTCCTCTACTGTGCTCCACTGTACACTACCTCTACTGTACTCCACTGTACTCTACCTCTACTGTGCTCCACTGTAATCTACCTCTACTGTACTCCACTGTACTCTACCTCTACTATACTCCACTGTACTCTACCTCTACTGTGCTCTACTGTACTCTATCTCTACTATGCTCACCTGTACTCTACCTCTACTGTACTCCACTGTACTCCACCTCTACAGTGCTCCACTGTACTCTACCTCTACTGTACTCCACTGTACTCTACCTCTACTCTGCTCTATTGTACCCTATCTCTACTGTGCTCCACTGTACTCTACCTCTACTGTACTCCACTGTACTCCACCTCTACAGTGTTCTATTGTACTCTACCTCTACTGTACTCCACTGTACTCTACCTCTACTCTGCTCTACTGTACTCTATCTCTACTGTGCTCCACTGTACTCTACCTCTACTGTACTCCACTGTAGTCTACCTCAACTATACTCCACTGTACTCTACCTCTACTGTGCTCCACTGTACTCTACCGCAACTATACTCCACTGTACTCTATCTCTACTCTAATCCACTGTACTCTATCTCTACTCTACTCCACTCTACTCTATCTCTACTGTACTCCACAGTACTCTACCTCTACTCTACTCTACTGTACTCCACCTCTACTGTGCTCCACTGTACTCCACTGTACTCTAGCTCTACTGTGCTCCACTGTACTCTACCTCTACTGTGCTCTACTGTACTCTATCTCTACTGTGCTCCACTGTACTTTACCTCTACTGTACTCCACTGTACTCCACCTCTACAGTGCTCCACTGTACTCTACCTCTACTGTACTCCAATGTACTCTACCTCTACTCTGCTCTACTGTACTCTATCTCTACTGTGCTCTTCTGTACTCTACCTCTATTATACTCCACTGTACTCTACCTCTACTGTGCTCCACTCTACTCTACCTCTACTGTGCTCCACTGTACACTACCTCTACTGTAGTCCACTGTACTCTACCTCTACTGTGCTCCACTCTACTCTACCTCTACTGTGCTCAGCTGTACTCTACCTCTAATGTACTCCACTGTACTCTATCTCTTCTGTACTACACTGTACTCTTCCTCTACTGTGCTCCACTGTACTCTACCTCTACTGTGCTCTACTGTACTCTATCTCTACTGTGCTCTACTGTACTCTACCTCTACTATACTCCACTGTACTCTACCTCTACTGTGCTCCACTGTACTCTACCTCTACTCTGCTCCACTGTACACTACCTCTACTGTACTCCACTGTACTCTACCTCTACTGTGCTCCACTCTACTCTACCTCTACTGTGCTCCACTGTACTCTACCTCTACTGTGCTCTACTGTACTCTATCTCTACTGTGCTCCACTGTACTCTACCTCTACTGTACTCTACTCTACTCCACCTCTAATGTGCTCCACTCTACTCTACCTCTACTGTACTCCACTGTACTCTACCTCTACTCTGCTCTACTGTACTCTATCTCTACTGTGCTCCACTGTACTCTACCTCTACTGTACTCTACTGTAGTCTACCTCAACTATACTCCACTGTACTCTACCTCTACTGTGCTCCACTGTACTCTACCTCTACTGTGCTCTACTGTACTCTATATCTACTGTGCTCCACTGTACACTACCTCTACTGTATTCCACTGTACTCTACCTCTACTGTACTCCACTGTAGTCTGCCTCAACTATACTCCAGTGTACTCTACCTCTACTGTGCTCTACTGTACTCTACTCTACTGTGCTCCACTGTACTCTATTTCTACTGTACCCCACTGTACTCTACCTCTACTGTGCTCCACTGTACTCTACCTCTACTGTGCTCCACTGTACACTACCTCTACTGTACTCCACTGTACTCTACCTCTACTGTGCTCCATTGTACTCTACCTCTACTCTGCTCCACTGTACTCTACCTCTACTGTACTCCACTGTACTCTATCTCTACTCTGCTCTACTGTACTCTATCTCTACTGTGCTCCACTGTACTCTACCTCTACTGTACTCCACTGTAGTCCACCTCAACTATACTCCACTGTACTCTACCTCTACTGTGCTCCACTGTACTCTACCTCTACTGTACTCCACTGTACTCTATCTCTACTGTACTCCACTGTAATCTATCTCTACTGTGCTCCACTGTACTATACCTCTACTGTGCTCCACTGTACTCTACCTCTACTGTACTCCACTCTACTCTATCTCTACTGTGCTCCACTGTACTCTACCTCTACTGTACTCCACTGTACTCTATCTCTACTGTTCTCCACTGTACTCTACCTCTACTGTGGTCCACTGTACTTCACTGTACTCTATCTCTACTGTGATCCACTGTACTCTACCTCTGCTGTGCTCCACTGTACTCTATCTCTACTCTACTCCACTGTACTCTATCTCTATTGTACTCCACTGTACTCTACCTCTACTGTACTCTACTGTACTCCACTTCTAGTGTGCTCCACTGTACTCCACTGTACTCTTACTCTACTGTACTCCACTGTACTCTATCTCTACTGTGCTCCACTGTACTCTACCTCTACTGTGCTCTACTGTACTCTACTCTATTGTGCTCCACTGTACTCTATTTCTACTGTACCCCACTGCACTCTACCTCTACTGTGCTCCACTGTACTCTACCTCTACTGTACTCCACTGTAGTCCACCTCAACTATACTCCACTGTACTCTACCTCTACTGTGCTCCACTGTACTCTACCTCTACTGTACTCCACTGTACTCTATCTCTACTGTACTCCACTGTAATCTATCTCTACTGTGCTCCACTGTACTATACCTCTACTGTGCTCCACTGTACTCCACTGTACTCTATCTCTACTGTGATCCACTGTACTCTACCTCTGCTGTGCTCCACTGTACTCTATCTCTACTCTACTCCACTCTACTCTACCTCTACTCTACTCCACTGTACTCTACCTCTACTGTACTCCACTCTACTCTACCTCTACTGTGCTCCACTGTACTCTACCTCCAATGTACTCCACTGTACTCTACCTCTACTGTACTCATCTCTACTCCACCTCTAATGTGCTCCACTCTACTCTACCTCTACTGTACTCCACTGTACTCTACCTCTACTGTACTCCACTGTACTCTACATCTACTGTGCTCCACTGTACTCTACCTCTACTGTACTCCACTGTACTCTACCTCTACTGTACTCCACTGTACTCTACCTCTACTGTACTCCACTGTATTCTACCTCTACTGTGCTCTACTGTACTCTATCTCTACTGTACTCCACTGTACTCTACCTCTACTGTACTGTACTGTTCTCTAAGTCTACTGTACTCTACTGTACTCCACCTCTACTGTGCTCCACTGTACTCCACTGTACTCTACCTCTACTGTGCTCCACTGTACTCTACCTCTACTGTACTCCACTGTACTCTATCTCTACTGTGCTCCACTGTACTCTACCTCTATTGTACTCCACTGTAATCTATCTCTACTGTTCTCCACTGTACTCTACCTCTACTGTGCACCACTGTACTCCACTGTACTCTATCTCTACTGTGATCCACTGTACTCTACCTCTGCTGTGCTCCACTGTACTCTATCTCTACTCTACTCCACTGTACTCTATCTCTATTTTACTCCACTCTACTCTACCTCTACTGTACTCTACTGTACTCCACCTCTACTGTGCTCCACTGTACTCCACTGTACTCTTCCTCTACTGTACTCCACTGTACTCTATCTCTACTGTGCTCCACTGTACTCTACCTCTACTGTGCTCTACTGTACTCTTCTCTACTGTGCTCCACTGTACTCTATTTCTACTGTACCTCACTGTACTCTACCTCTACTGTGCTCCACTGTACTCTACCTCTACTGTGCTCCACTGTACACTACCTCTACTGTACTCCACTGTACTCTACCTCTACTGTACTCCACTGTACTCTATCTCTACTGTTCTCCACTGTACTCTACCTCTACTGTGCACCACTGTACTCCACTGTACTCTACCTCTACTGTGCTCTACTGTACTCTATCTCTACTATGCTCACCTGTACTCTACCTCTACTGTACTCCACTGTACTCCACCTCTACAGTGCTCCACTGTACTCTACCTCTACTGTACTCCACTGTACTCTACCTCTACTCTGCTCTATTGTACCCTATCTCTACTGTGCTCCACTGTACTCTACCTCTACTGTACTCCACTGTACTCCACCTCTACAGTGTTCTACTGTACTCTACCTCTACTGTACTCCACTGTACTCTACCTCTACTCTGCTCTACTGTACTCTATCTCTACTGTGCTCCACTGTACTCTACCTCTACTGTACTCCACTGTACTCCACCTCTACAGTGCTCCACTGTACTCTACCTCTACTGTACTCCACTGTACTCTACCTCTACTGTGCTCCACTGTACTCTACCTCTACTGTGCTCTACTGTACTCTATCTCTACTGTGCTCCACTGTACTCTACCTCTACTGTACTCCACTGTACTCCACCTCTACAGTGCTCCACTGTACTCTACCTCTACTGTACTCCACTGTACTCTACCTCTACTCTGCTCTACTGTACTCTATCTCTACTGTGCTCCACTGTACTCTACCTCTACTGTACTCCACTGTAGTCTACCTCAACTATACTCCACTGTACTCTACCTCTACTGTACTCCACTGTACTCTACCGCAACTATACTCCACTGTACTCTATCTCTACTCTAATCTACTGTACTCCACCTCTACTGTGCTTCACTGTACTCCACTGTACTCTAGCTCTACTGTGCTCCACTGTACTCTACCTCTACTGTGCTCTACTGTACTCTATCTCTACTGTGCTCCACTGTACTTTACCTCTACTGTACTCCACTGTACTCCACCTGTACAGTGCTCCACTGTACTCTACCTCTACTGTACTCCAATGTACTCTACCTCTACTCTGCTCTACTGTACTCTATCTCTACTGTGCTCTACTGTACTCTACCTCTATTATACTCCACTGTACTCTACCTCTACTGTGCTCCACTGTACTCTACCTCTACTGTGCTCCACTGTACACTACCTCTACTGTGCTCTACTGTACTCTATCTCTACTCTGCTCCACTGTACTTTACCTCTACTGTACTCCACTGTACTCCACCTCTACAGTGCTCCACTGTACTCTACCTCTACTGTACTCCAATGTACTCTACCTCTACTCTGCTCTACTGTACTCTATCTCTACTGTGCTCTATTATACTCTACCTCTATTATACTCCACTGTACTCTACCTCTACTGTACTCCACTGTACTCTATCTCTTCTGTACTACACTGTACTCTTCCTCTACTGTGCTCCACTGTACTCTACCTCTACTGTGCTCTACTGTACTCTTCTCTACTGTGCTCCACTGTACTCTATTTCTACTGTACCCCACTGTACTCTACCTCTACTGTGCTCCACTGTACTCTACCTCTACTGTGCTCTACTGTACTCTTCTCTACTGTGCTCCACTGTACTCTATTTCTACTGTACCCCACTCTACTCTACCTCTACTGTGCTCAGCTGTACTCTACCTCTACTGTACTCCACTGTACTCTATCTCTTCTGTACTACACTGTACTCTTCCTCTACTGTGCTCCACTGTACACTACCTCTACTGTACTCCACTGTACTCTACCTCTACTGTGCTCCACTGTAATCTACCTCTACTGTACTCCACTGTACTCTACCTCTACTATACTCCACTGTACTCTACCTCTACTGTGCTCTACTGTACTCTATCTCTACTATGCTCACCTGTACTCTACCTCTACTGTACTCCACTGTACTCCACCTCTACAGTGCTCCACTGTACTCTACCTCTACTGTACACCACTGTACTCTACCTCTACTCTGCTCTATTGTACCCTATCTCTACTGTGCTCCACTGTACTCTACCTCTACTCTACTCCACTGTACTCCACCTCTACAGTGTTCTATTGTACTCTACCTCTACTGTACTCCACTGTACTCTACCTCTACTCTGCTCTACTGTACTCTATCTCTACTGTGCTCCACTGTACTCTACCTCTACTGTACTCCACTGTAGTCTACCTCAACTATACTCCACTGTACTCTACCTCTACTGTGCTCCACTGTACTCTACCGCAACTATACTCCACTGTACTCTATCTCTACTCTAATCTACTGTACTCCACCTCTACTGTGCTTCACTGTACTCCACTGTACTCTAGCTCTACTGTGCTCCACTGTACTCTACCTCTACTGTGCTCTACTGTACTCTATCTCTACTGTGCTCCACTGTACTTTACCTCTACTGTACTCCACTGTACTCCACCTCTACAGTGCTCCACTGTACTCTACCTCTACTGTACTCCAATGTACTCTACCTCTACTCTGCTCTACTGTACTCTATCTCTACTGTGCTCTACTGTACTCTACCTCTATTATACTCCACTGTACTCTACCTCTACTGTGCTCCACTGTACTCTACCTCTACTGTGCTCCACTGTACACTACCTCTACTGTGCTCTACTGTACTCTATCTCTACTGTGCTCCACTGTACTTTACCTCTACTGTACTCCACTGTACTCCACCTCTACAGTGCTCCACTGTACTCTACCTCTACTGTACTCCAATGTACTCTACCTCTACTCTGCTCTACTGTACTCTATCTCTACTGTGCTCTATTGTACTCTACCTCTATTATACTCCACTGTACTCTACCTCTACTGTGCTCCACTCTACTCTACCTCTACTGTGCTCAGCTGTATTCTACCTCTACTGTACTCCACTGTACTCTATCTCTTCTGTACTACACTGTACTCTTCCTCTACTGTGCTCCACTGTACTCTACCTCTACTGTGCTCTACTGTACTCTTCTCTACTGTGCTCCACTGTACTCTATTTCTACTGTACCCCACTGTACTCTACCTCTACTGTGCTCCACTGTACTCTACCTCTACTGTGCTCTACTGTACTCTTCTCTACTGTGCTCCACTGTACTCTATTTCTACTGTACCCCACTCTACTCTACCTCTACTGTGCTCAGCTGTACTCTACCTCTACTGTACTCCACTGTACTCTATCTCTTCTGTACTACACTGTACTCTTCCTCTACTGTGCTCCACTGTACACTACCTCTACTGTACTCCACTGTACTCTACCTCTACTGTGCTCCACTGTAATCTACCTCTACTGTACTCCACTGTACTCTACCTCTACTATACTCCACTGTACTCTACCTCTACTGTGCTCTACTGTACTCTATCTCTACTATGCTCACCTGTACTCTACCTCTACTGTACTCCACTGTACTCCACCTCTACAGTGCTCCACTGTACTCTACCTCTACTGTACTCCACTGTACTCTACCTCTACTCTGCTCTATTGTACCCTATCTCTACTGTGCTCCACTGTACTCTACCTCTACTGTACTCCACTGTACTCCACCTCTACAGTGTTCTATTGTACTCTACCTCTACTGTACTCCACTGTACTCTACCTCTACTCTGCTCTACTGTACTCTATCTCTACTGTGCTCCACTGTACTCTACCTCTACTGTACTCCACTGTAGTCTACCTCAACTATACTCCACTGTACTCTACCTCTACTGTGCTCCACTGTACTCTACCGCAACTATACTCCACTGTACTCTATCTCTACTCTAATCCACTGTACTCTATCTCTACTCTACTCCACTCTACTCTATCTCTACTGTACTCCACAGTACTCTACCTCTACTCTACTCTACTGTACTCCACCTCTACTGTGCTCCACTGTACTCCACTGTACTCTAGCTCTACTGTGCTCCACTGTACTCTACCTCTACTGTGCTCTACTGTACTCTATCTCTACTGTGCTCCACTGTACTTTACCTCTACTGTACTCCACTGTACTCCACCTCTACAGTGCTCCACTGTACTCTACCTCTACTGTACTCCACTGTACTCTACCTCTCTTATACTCCACTGCACTTATCTCTACTGTGTTCGACTGTACTCTATCTCTACTTTACTCCACTGTACTCTATCTCTACTGTACTACATTGTACTCTTCCTCTTCTGTGCTCTACTTTACTCTATCTTTACTGTGCTCTACTGTACTCTACCTCTACTATACTCCACTGTACTCTACCTCTACTGTGCTCCACTGTACTCTACTTCTACTGTGCTCCACTGTACTCTACCTCTAATGTACTCCACTGTACTCTACCTCTACTGTACTCTTCTCTACTCCACCTCTAATGTGCTCCACTCTACTCTACCTCTACTGTACTCCACTGTACTCTACCTCTACTGTACTCCACTGTACTCTACCTCTACTATACTCCACTCTACTTATCTCTACTGTGTTCGACTGTACTCTATCTCTACTTTACTCCACTGTACTCTATCTCTACTGTACTACACTGTACTCTTCCTCTACTGTGCTCCACTGTACTCTATCTCTACTGTGCTCTACTGTACTCTATCTTTACTGTGCTCTACTGTACTCTATCTCTACTATACTCCGCTGTACTCTACCTCTACTGTGCTCCACTGTACTCTACCTCTACTGTGCTCCACTGTACACTACCTCTTCTGTATTCCACTGTACTCTACCTCTACTGTGCTCCACTCTACTCTACCTCTACTGTGCTCCACTGTACTCTACCTCTACTGTGCTCCACTGTACTCTATCTCTACTGTACTCCACTGTACTCTACCTCTACTGTGCTCTACTGTACTCTAATCTATTGTGCTCCACTGTACTCTATTTCTACTGTACCCCACTGTACTCTACCTCTACTTTGCTCCACTGTACTCTACCTCTACTGTGCTCCACTGTACACTACCTCTACTGTACTCCACTGTACTCTACCTCTACTGTGCTCCACTGTACTCTACCTCTAGTGTGCTCCACTGTAATCTACCTCTACTCTACTCCACTCTACTCTATCTCTACTGTACTCCACTGTACTCTACCTCTACTCTACTCTACTGTACTCTACCTCTACTGTGCTCCACTGTACTCCACTGTACTCTAGCTCTACTTTGCTCCACTGTACTCTACCTCTACTGTGCTCTACTGTACTCTATCTCTACTGTGCTCCACTGTACTCTACCTCTACTGTACTCCACTGTACTCCACCTCTACAGTGCTCCACTGTACTCTACCTCTACTGTACTCCACTGTATTCTACCTCTACTCTGCTCTACTGTACTCTATCTCTACTGTGCTCTACTGTACTCTACCTCTATTATACTCCACTGTACTCTACCTCTACTGTGCTCCACTGTACTCTACCTCTACTGTGCTCCACTGTACACTACCTCTACTGTAGTCCACTGTACTCTACCTCTACTGTGCTCCACTCTACTCTACCTCTACTGTGCTCAGCTGTACTCTACCTCTACTGTACTCCACTGTACTCTACCTCTACTATACTCCACTGCACTTATCTCTACTGTGCTCCACTGTACTCTATCTCTACTGTAGTCCACTGTACTCTACCTCTACTATACTCTACTGTACTCCACCTCTACTGTACTCCACTGTAGTCTACCTCAACTATACTCCACTGTACTCTACCTCTACTGTGCTCCACTTTACTCTACCTCTACTCTGCTCTACTGTACTCTATCTCTACTGTACTCCACTATACTCTACCTCCACTGTACTCCACTGTACTCTAGCTCTACTGTGCTCCACTGTACTCTACCTCTACTGTACTCCACTGTACTCTTCATCTACTGTGCTCCACTGTACTCTACCTCTACTGTACTCCACTGTACTCTACCTCTACTGTACTCCACTGTACTCTACCTCTACTGTACTCCACTGTATTCTACCTCTACTGTGCTCTACTGTACTCTACCTCTACTGTACTCCACTGTAATCTACCTCTACTGTACTGTACTGTTCTCTACCTCTACTGTAATCTACTGTACTCCACCTCTACTGTGCTCCACTGTACTCCACTGTACTCTACCTCTACTGTGCTCCACTGTACTCTACCTCTACTGTACTCCACTGTACTCTATCTCTACTGTGCTCCACTGTACTCTACCTCTACTGTACTCCACTGTACTCTATCTCTACTGTTCTCCACTGTACTCTACCTCTACTGTGCTCCACTGTACTCCACTGTACTCTATCTCTACTGTGATCCACTGTACTCTACCTCTGCTGTGCTCCACTGTACTCTATCTCTACTCTACTCCACTGTACTCTATCTCTATTTTACTCCACTGTACTCTACCTCTACTGTACTCTACTGTACTCCACCTCTACTGTGCTCCACTCTACTCCACTGTACTCTTCCTCTACTGTAGTCCACTGTACTCTATCTCTACTGTGCTCCACTGTACTCTACCTTTACTGTGCTCTACTGTACTCTACTCTACTGTGCTCCACTGTACTCTATTTCTACTGTACCCCACTGTACTCCAACTCTACTGTGCTCCACTGTACTCTACCTCCACTGTGCTCCACTGTACACTACCTCTACTGTACTCCACTGTACTCTACCTCTACTGTGCTCCACTGTACTCTACCTCTACTGTACTACACTGTGCTCTACCTCTACAGTGCTCCACTCTGCTCTACCTCTACTCTACTCCACTGTACTCTACCTCTACTCTGCTCTACTGTACTCTACCTCTACTGTACTCCACTGTACTCTACCTCTACTATACTCCACTGTACTCTACCTCTACTGTGCTCCACTGTACTCTACCTCTAATATGCTCCACTCTACTCTACCTTTACTGTACTCCACTGTACTCTACCTCTACTCTACTCCACTCTACTCTATCTCCACTGTACTCCACTGTACACTTCCTCTACTGTACTGCACTGTACTCTATCTCTACTGTGCTCCACTGTACTCTACCTCTACTGTGCTCTACTGTACTCTATCTCTACTGTGCTCCACTGTACTCTACCTCTACTGTACTCCACTGTACTCCACCTCTACAGTGCTCCACTGTACTCTACCTCTACTGTCCTCCACTGTACTCTACCTCTACTCTGCTCTACTGTAATCTATCTCTACTGTGCTCCACTGTACTCTACCTCTACTGTACTCCACTGTAGTCTACCTAAACTATACTCCACTGTACTCTACCTCCACTGTGCTCCACTGTACTCTACCTCAACTATACTCCACTGTACTCTATCTCTACTCTAATCCACTGTACTCTATCTCTACTCTACTCCACTCTACTCTATCTCTACTGTACTCCACTGTACTCTACCTCTACTCTACTCTACTGTACTCCACCTCTACTGTGCTCCACTGTACTCCACTGTACTCTAGCTCTACTGTGCTCCACTGTACTCTACCTCTACTGTACTCCACTGTACTCTACATCTACTGTGCTCCACTGTACTCTACCTCTACTGTACTCCACTGTACTCTACCTCTACTGTACTCCACTGTACTCTACCTCTACTGTACTCCACTGTATTCTACCTCTACTGTGCTCTACTGTACCCTACCTCTACTGTACTCCACTGTACTCTACCTCTACTGTACTCCACTGTACTCTACCTCTACTGTACTCCACTGTATTCTACCTCTACTGTGCTCTACTGTACCCTACCTCTACTGTACTCTACTGTACTCCACCTTTACTGTGCTCCACTGTACTCCACTGTACTCTACCTCTACTGTGCTCCACTGCACTCTACCTCTACTGTACTCCACTGTACTCTATCTCTACTGTGCTCCACTGTACTCTACTTCTACTGTACTCCACTGTACTCTATCTCTACTGTTCTCCACTGTACTCTACCTCTACTGTGCTCCACTGTACTCCACTGTACTCTTTCTCTACTGTGATCCACTGTACTCTACCTCTGCTGTGCTCCACTGTACTCTATCTCTACTCTACTCCACTGTACTCTATCTCTATTTTACTCCACTGTACTCTACCTCTAGTGTACTCTACTGTACTCCACCTCTACTGTGCTCCACTGTACTCCACTGTACTCTTCCTCTACTGTACTCCACTGTACTCTATCTCTACTGTGCTCCACTGTACTCTACCTCTACTGTGCTCTACTGTACTCTACTCTACTGTGCTCCACTGTACTCTATTTCTACTGTACCCCACTGTACTCTACCTCTACTGTGCTCCACTGTACTCTACCTCTACTGTGCTCCACTGTACACTACCTCTACTGTACTCCACTGTACTCTACCTCTACTGTGCTCCATTGTACTCTACCTCTACTCTGCTCCACTGTACTCTACCTCTACTGTGCTCCACTGTATTCTATCTCTACTGTACTCCACTGTACTCTACCTCTACTCTGCTCTACTGTACTCTATCTCTACTGTGCTCCACTGTACTCTACCTCTACTGTACTCCACTGTAGTCCACCTCAACTATACTCCACTGTACTCTACCTCTACTGTGCTCCACTGTACTCTACCTCTACTGTACTCCACTGTACTCTATCTCTACTGTACTCCACTGTAATCTATCTCTACTGTGCTCCACTGTACTATACCTCTACTGTGCTCCACTGTACTCTACCTCTACTGTACTCCACTCTACTCTATCTCTACTGTGCTCCACTGTACTCTACCTCTACTGTACTCCACTGTACTCTATCTCTACTGTTCTCCACTGTACTCTACCTCTACTGTGCTCCACTGTACTTCACTGTACTCTATCTCTACTGTGATCCACTGTACTCTACCTCTGCTGTGCTCCACTGTACTCTATCTCTACTCTACTCCACTGTACTCTATCTCTACTCTACTCCACTGTACTCTTACTCTACTGTACTCCACTGTACTCTATCTCTACTGTGCTCCACTGTACTCTACCTCTACTGTGCTCTACTGTACTCTACTCTATTGTGCTCCACAGTACTCTATTTCTACTGTACCCCACTGCACTCTACCTCTACTGTGCTCCACTGTACTCTACCTCTACTGTGCTCCACTGTACACTACCTCTACTGTACTCCACTGTACTCTACCTCTACTGTGCTCCACTGTACTCTACCTCTACTGTGCTCCACTGTACTCTACCTCTACTGTGCTCCACTGTGCTCTATCTCTACTGTACTCCACTGTACTCTACCTCTACAGTGATCCACTGTGCTCTACCTCTACTGTACTCCACTGTACACTACCTCTACTCTGCTCTACTGTGCTCTACCTATACTGTACTTCACTGTACTCTACCTCTACTCTGCTCTACTGTACTCTATCTCTACTGTGCTCCACTGTACTCTACCTCTACTGTACTCCACTGTAGTCCACCTCAACTATACTCCACTGTACTCTACCTCTACTGTGCTCCACTGTACTCTACCTCTACTGTACTCCACTGTACTCTATCTCTACTGTAATCCACTGTAATCTATCTCTACTGTGCTCCACTGTACTATACCTCTACTGTGCTCCACTGTACTCCACTGTACTCTATCTCTACTGTGATCCACTGTACTCTACCTCTGCTGTGCTCCACTGTACTCTATCTCTACTCTACTCCACTGTACTCTACCTCTACTCTACTCCACTGTACTCTACCTCTACTGTACTCCACTCTACTCTACCTCTACTGTGCTCCACTGCACTCTACCTCTAATGTACTCCACTGTACTCTACCTCTACTGTACTCATCTCTACTCCACCTCTAATGTGCTCCACTCTACTCTACCTCTACTGTACTCCACTGTACTCTACCTCTACTGTACTCCACTGTACTCTACCTCTCTTATACTCCACTGCACTTATCTCTACTGTGTTCGACTGTACTCTATCTCTACTTTACTCCACTGTACTCTATCTCTACTGTACTACATTGTACTCTTCCTCTACTGTGCTCTACTGTACTCTATCTTTACTGTGCTCTACTGTACTCTACCTCTACTATACTCCACTGTACTCTACCTCTACTGTGCTCCACTGTACTCTACCTCTACTGTACTCCAATGTACTCTACCTCTACTGTACTCCACTGTACTCTACCTCTACTATACTCCACTCTACTTATCTCTACTGTGTTCGACTGTACTCTATCTCTACTTTACTCCACTGTACTCTATCTCTACTGTATTACACTGTACTCTTCCTCTACTCTGCTCCACTGTACTCTATCTCTACTGTGCTCTACTGTATTCTATCTTTACTGTGCTCTACGGTACTCTACCTCTACTATACTTCACTGTACTCTACCTCTACTGTGCTCCACTGTACTCTACTTCTACTGTGCTCCACTGTACACTACCTCTTCTGTATTCCACTGTACTCTACCTCTACTGTGCTCCACTCTACTCTACCTCTACTGTGCTCCACTGTACTCTACCTCTACTGTGCTCCACTGTACTCTATCTCTACTGTACTCCACTGTACTCTACCTCTACTGTGCTCTACTGTACTCTAATCTATTGTGCTCCACTGTACTCTATTTCTACTGTACCCCACTGTACTCTACCTCTACTTTGCTCCACTGTAGTCTACCTCTACTGTGCTCCACTGTACACTACCTCTACTGTACTCCACTGTACTCTACCTCTACTGTGCTCCACTGTACTCTACCTCTAGTGTGCTCCACTGTAATCTACCTCTACTCTACTCCACTCTACTCTATCTCTACTGTACTCCACTGTACTCTACCTCTACTCTACTCTACTGTACTCTACCTCTACTTTGCTCCACTGTACTCCACTGTACTCTAGCTCTACTGTGCTCCACTGTACTCTACCTCTACTGTGCTCTACTGTACTCTATCTCTACTGTGCTCCACTGTACTCTACCTCTACTGTACTCCACTGTACTCCACCACTACAGTGCTCCACTGTACTCTACCTCTACTGTACTCCACTGTATTCTACCTCTACTCTGCTCTACTGTACTCTATCTCTACTGTGCTCTACTGTACTCTACCTCTATTATACTCCACTGTACTCTACCTCTACTGTGCTCCACTGTACTCTACCTCTACTGTGCTCCACTGTACACTACCACTACTGTAGTCCACTGTACTCTACCTCTACTGTGCTCCACTCTACTCTACCTCTACTGTGCTCAGCTGTACTCTATCTCTACTGTACTCCACTGTACTCTACCTCTACTATACTCCACTGCACTTATCTCTACTGTGCTCCACTGTACTCTATCTCTACTGTAGTCCACTGTACTCTACCTCTACTATACTCTACTGTACTCCACCTCTACTGTACTCCACTGTAGTCTACCTCAACTATACTCCACTGTACTCTACCTCTACTGTGCTCCACTTTACTCTACCTCTACTCTGCTCTACTGTACTCTATCTCTACTGTACTCCACTATACTCTACCTCCACTGTACTCCACTGTACTCTAGCTCTACTGTGCTCCACTGTACTCTACCTCTACTGTACTCCACTGTACTCTACATCTACTGTGCTCCACTGTACTCTACCTCTACTGTACTCCACTGTACTCTACCTCTACTGTACTCCACTGTACTCTACCTCTACTGTACTCCACTGTATTCTACCTCTACTGTGCTCTACTGTACTCTACCTCTACTGTACTCCACTGTAATCTACCTCTACTGTACTGTACTGTTCTCTACCTCTACTGTACTCTACTGTACTCCACCTCTACTGTGCTCCACTGTACTCCACTGTACTCTACCTCTACTGTGCTCCACTGTACTCTACCTCTACTGTACTCCACTGTACTCTATCTCTACTGTGCTCCACTGTACTCTACCTCTACTGTACTCCACTGTACTCTATCTCTACTGTTCTCCACTGTACTCTACCTCTACTGTGCTCCACTGTACTCCACTGTACTCTATCTCTACTGTGATCCACTGTACTCTACCTCTGCTGTGCTCCACTGTACTCTATCTCTACTCTACTCCACTGTACTCTATCTCTATTTTACTCCACTGTACTCTACCTCTACTGTACTCTACTGTACTCCACCTCTACTGTGCTCCACTCTACTCCACTGTACTCTTCCTCTACTGTACTCCACTGTACTCTATCTCTACTGTGCTCCACTGTACTCTACCTTTACTGTGCTCTACTGTACTCTACTCTACTGTGCTCCACTGTACTCTATTTCTACTGTACCCCACTGTACTCCAACTCTACTGTGCTCCACTGTACTCTACCTCTACTGTGCTCCACTGTACACTACCTCTACTTTACTCCACTGTACTCTACCTCTACTGTGCTCCACTGTACTCTACCTCTACTGTACTACACTGTACTCTACCTCTACAGTGCTCCACTCTGCTCTACCTCTACTCTACTCCACTGTACTCTACCTATACTCTGCTCTACTGTACTCTACCTCTACTGTACTCCACTGTACTCTACCTCTACTATACTCCACTGTACTCTACCTCTACTGTGCTCCACTGTAGTCTACCTCTAATATGCTCCACTCTACTCTACCTTTACTGTACTCCACTGTACTCTACCTCTACTCTACTCCACTCTACTCTATATCTACTGTGCTCCAATGTACTCTACCTCTACTGTACTCCACTGTAGTCTACATCAACTATACTCCACTGTACTCTACCTCTACTGTGCTCCACTGTACTCTACCTCTACTGTGCTCTACTGTACTCTATCTCTACTGTGTTCCACTGTACTCTACCTCTACTGTACTCCACTGTACTCCACCTCTACAGTGCTCCACTGTACTCTACCTCTACTGTCCTCCACTGTACTCTACCTCTACTCTGCTCTACTGTACTCTATCTCTACTGTGCTCCACTGTACTCTACCTCTACTGTACTCCACTGTAGTCTACCTAAACTATACTCCACTGTACTCTACCTCCACTGTGCTCCACTGTACTCTACCTCAACTATACTCCACTGTACTCTATCTCTACTCTAATCCACTGTACTCTATCTCTACTCTACTCCACTCTACTCTATCTCTACTGTACTCCACTGTACTCTACCTCTACTCTACTCTACTGTACTCCACCTCTACTGTGCTCTACTGTACTCCACTGTACTCTAGCTCTACTGTGCTCCACTGTACTCTACCTCTACTGTACTCCACTGTACTCTACATCTACTGTGCTCCACTGTACTCTACCTCTACTGTACTCCACTGTACTCTACCTCTACTGTACTCCACTGTACTCTACCTCTACTGTACTCCACTGTATTCTACCTCTACTGTGCTCTACTGTACCCTACCTCTACTCTACTCCACTGTACTCTACCTCTACTGTACTGTACTGTTCTCTACCTCTACTGTACTCTACTGTACTCCACCTCTACTGTGCTCCACTGTACTCCACTGTACTCTACCTCTACTGTGCTCCACTGCACTCTACCTCTACTGTACTCCACTGTACTCTATCTCTACTGTGCTCCACTGTACTCTACCTCTACTGTACTCCACTGTACTCTATCTCTACTGTTCTCCACTGTACTCTACCTCTACTGTGCTCCACTGTACTCCACTGTACTCTATCTCTACTGTGATCCACTGTACTCTACCTCTGCTGTGCTCCACTGTACTCTATCTCTACTCTACTCCACTGTACTCTATCTCTACTGTTCTCCACTGTACTCTACCTCTAATGTGCTCCACTGTACTCCACTGTACTCTATCTCTACTGTGATCCACTGTACTCTACCTCTGCTGTGCTCCACTGTACTCTATCTATACTCTACTCCACTGTACTCTATCTCTATTTTATTCCACTGTACTCTACCTCTAGTGTACTCTACTGTACTCCACCTCTACTGTGCTCCACTGTACTCCACTGTACTCTTCCTCTACTGTACTCCACTGTACTCTATCTCTACTGTGCTCCACTGTACTCTACCTCTACTGTGCTCTACTGTACTCTACTCTACTGTGCTCCAATGTACTCTATTTCAACTGTACCCCACTGTACTCTACCTCTACTGTGCTCCACTGTACTCTACCTCTACTGTGCTCCACTGTACACTACCTCTACTGTGCTCCACTGTACTCTACCTCTACTGTACTCCTCTGTAGTGTACCTCAACTATACTCCACTGTACTCTACCTCTATTGTGCTCCACTGTGCTCTATCTCTACTGTACTCCACTGTACTCTACCTCTACAGTGATCCACTGTGCTCTACCTCTACTGTACTCCACTGTACTCTACCTCTACTCTGCTCTACTGTGCTCTACCTCTACTGTGCTCCACTGTACTCTACCTCTACTGTACTCCACTGTACTCTATCTCTACTGTACTCCACTGTAATCTATCTCTACTGTGCTCCACTGTACTATACCTCTACTGTGCTCTACTGTACTCCACTGTACTCTATCTCTACTGTGATCCACTGTACTCTACCTCTGCTGTGCTCCACTGTACTCTATCTCTACTCTAATCCACTGTACTCTACCTCTACTGTACTCCACTGTACTCTACCTCTACTGTACTCCACTCTACTCTACCTCTACTCTGCTCCACTGTACTCTACCTCTAATGTACTCCACTGTACTCTACCTCTACTGTACTCTTCTCTACTCCACCTCTAATGTGCTCCACTCTACTCTACCTCTACTGTGCTCCACTGTACTCTACCTCTACTGTGCTCCACTGTACACTACCTCTACTGTACTCCACTGTACTCTACCTCTACTGTGCTCCACTGTACTCTACCTCTACTGTGCTCCACTGTACTCTACCTCTACTGTGCTCCACTGTGCTCTATTTCTACTGTACTCCACTGTACTCTACCTCTACAGTGATCCACTGTGCTCTACCTCTACTGTACTCCACTGTACTCTACCTCTACTCTGCTCTACTGTGCTCTACCTATACTGTACTTCACTGTACTCTACCTCTACTCTGCTCTACTGTACTCTATCTCTACTGTGCTCCACTGTACTCTACCTCTACTGTACTCCACTGTAGTCCATCTCAACTATACTCCACTGTACTCTACCTCTACTGTGCTCCACTGTACTCTACCTCTACTGTACTCCACTGTACTCTATCTCTACTGTACTCCACTGTAATCTATCTCTACTGTGCTCCACTGTACTATACCTCTACTGTGCTCCACTGTACCCACTGTACTCTATTTCTACTGTGGTCCACTGTACTCTACCTCTGCTTTGCTCCACTGTACTCTATCTCTACTCTACTCCACTGTACTCTACCTCTACTGTACTCAACTGTACTCTACCTCTACTGTACTCCACTCTACTCTACCTCTACTGTGCTCCACTGTACTCTACCTCTAATGTACTCCACTGTACTCTACCTCTACTGTACTCATCTCTATTCCACCTCTAATGTGCTCCACTCTACTCTACCTCTACTGTACTCCACTGTACTCTACCTCTACTGTACTCCACTGTATTCAACCTCTACTATACTCCACTGCACTTATCTCTACTGTGTTCGACTGTACTCTATCTCTACTTTACTCCACTGTACTCTATCTCTACTGTACTACATTGTACTCTTCCTCTACTGTGCTCTACTGTACTCTATCTTTACTGTGCTCTACTGTACTCTACCTCTACTATACTCCACTGTACTCTACCTCTACTGTGCTCCACTGTACTCTACCTCTACTGTGCTCCACTGTACTCTACCTCTAATGTACTCCACTGTACTCTACCTCTACTGTACTCTTCTCTACTCCACCTCTAATGTGCTCCACTCTACTCTACCTCTACTGTACTCCACTGTAATCTACCTCTACTGTACTCCACTGTACTCTACCTCTACTATACTCCACTCTACTTATCTCTACTGTGTTCGACTGTACTCTACCTCTACTATACTCCACTGTACTCTATCTCTACTGTACTACACTGTACTCTTCCTCTACTGTGCTCCACTGTACTCTATCTCTACTGTGCTCTACTGTACTCTATCTTTACTGTGCTCTACTGTACTCTACCTCTACTATACTCCACTGTACTCTACCTCTACTGTGCTCCACTGTACTCTACCTCTACTGTGCTCCACTGTACACTACCTCTTCTGTATTCCACTGTACTCTACCTCTACTGTGCTCCACTCTACTCTACCTCTACTGTGCTCCACTGTACTCTACCTCTACTGTGCTCCACTGTACTCTATCTCTACTGTACTCCACTGTACTCTACCTCTACTGTGCTCTACTGTACTCTAATCTATTGTGCTCCACTGTACTCTATTTCTACTGTACCCCACTGTACTCTACGTCTACTTTGCTCCACTGTACTCTACCTCTACTGTGCTCCACTGTACACTACCTCTACTGTACTCCACTGTACTCTACCTCTACTGTGCTCCACTGTACTCTACCTCTACTGTGCTCCACTGTACTCTACCTCTACTCTACTCCACTCTACTCTATCTCTACTGTACTCCACTGTACTCTACCTCTACTCTACTCTACTGTACTCTACCTCTACTGTGCTCCACTGTACTCCACTGTACTCTAGCTCTACTGTGCTCCACTGTACTCTACTTCTACTGTGCTCTACTGTACTCTATCTCTACTGTGCTCCACTGTACTCTACCTCTACTGTACTCCACTGTACTCCACCTCTACAGTGCTCCACTGTACTCTACCTCTACTGTACTCCACTGTATTTTACCTCTACTCTGCTCTACTGTACTCTATCTCTACTGTGCTCTACTGTACTCTACCTCTATTATACTCCACTGTACTCTACCTCTACTATGCTCCACTGTACTCTACCTCTACTGTGCTCCACTGTACACTACCTCTACTGTAGTCCACTGTACTCTACCTCTACTGTGCTCCACTCTACTCTACCTCTACTGTGCTCAGCTGTACTCTACCTCTACTGTACTCCACTGTACTCTACCTCTACTATACTCCACTGCACTTATCTCTACTGTGCTCCACTGTACTCTATCTCTACTGTAGTCCACTGTACTCTACCTCTACTATACTCTACTGTACTCCACCTCTACTGTACTCCACTGTAGTCTACCTCAACTATACTCCACTGTACTCTACCTCTACTGTGCTCCACTTTACTCTACCTCTACTCTGCTCTACTGTACTCTATCTCTACTGTACTCCACTATACTCTACCTCCACTGTACTCCACTGTACTCTAGCTCTACTGTGCTCCACTGTACTCTACCTCTACTGTACTCCACTGTACTCTACCTCTACTGTGCTCCACTGTACTCTACCTCTAATATGCTCCACTCTACTCTACCTTTACTGTACTCCACTGTACTCTACCTCTACTCTACTCCACTCTACTCTATCTCCACTGTACTCCACTGTACACTTCCTCTACTGTACTGCACTGTACTCTATCTCTACTGTGCTCCACTGTACTCTACCTCTACTGTGCTCTACTGTACTCTATCTCTACTGTGCTCCACTGTACTCTACCTCTACTGTACTCCACTGTACTCCACCTCTACAGTGCTCCACTGTACTCTACCTCTACTGTCCTCCACTGTACTCTACCTCTACTCTGCTCTACTGTAATCTATCTCTACTGTGCTCCACTGTACTCTACCTCTACTGTACTCCACTGTAGTCTACCTAAACTATACTCCACTGTACTCTACCTCCACTGTGCTCCACTGTACTCTACCTCAACTATACTCCACTGTACTCTATCTCTACTCTAATCCACTGTACTCTATCTCTACTCTACTCCACTCTACTCTATCTCTACTGTACTCCACTGTACTCTACCTCTACTCTACTCTACTGTACTCCACCTCTACTGTGCTCCACTGTACTCCACTGTACTCTAGCTCTACTGTGCTCCACTGTACTCTACCTCTACTGTACTCCACTGTACTCTACATCTACTGTGCTCCACTGTACTCTACCTCTACTGTACTCCACTGTACTCTACCTCTACTGTACTCCACTGTACTCTACCTCTACTGTACTCCACTGTATTCTACCTCTACTGTGCTCTACTGTACCCTACCTCTACTGTACTCCACTGTACTCTACCTCTACTGTACTCCACTGTACTCTACCTCTACTGTACTCCACTGTATTCTACCTCTACTGTGCTCTACTGTACCCTACCTCTACTGTACTCTACTGTACTCCACCTTTACTGTGCTCCACTGTACTCCACTGTACTCTACCTCTACTGTGCTCCACTGCACTCTACCTCTACTGTACTCCACTGTACTCTATCTCTACTGTGCTCCACTGTACTCTACTTCTACTGTACTCCACTGTACTCTATCTCTACTGTTCTCCACTGTACTCTACCTCTACTGTGCTCCACTGTACTCCACTGTACTCTTTCTCTACTGTGATCCACTGTACTCTACCTCTGCTGTGCTCCACTGTACTCTATCTCTACTCTACTCCACTGTACTCTATCTCTATTTTACTCCACTGTACTCTACCTCTAGTGTACTCTACTGTACTCCACCTCTACTGTGCTCCACTGTACTCCACTGTACTCTTCCTCTACTGTACTCCACTGTACTCTATCTCTACTGTGCTCCACTGTACTCTACCTCTACTGTGCTCTACTGTACTCTACTCTACTGTGCTCCACTGTACTCTATTTCTACTGTACCCCACTGTACTCTACCTCTACTGTGCTCCACTGTACTCTACCTCTACTGTGCTCCACTGTACACTACCTCTACTGTACTCCACTGTACTCTACCTCTACTGTGCTCCATTGTACTCTACCTCTACTCTGCTCCACTGTACTCTACCTCTACTGTGCTCCACTGTATTCTATCTCTACTGTACTCCACTGTACTCTACCTCTACTCTGCTCTACTGTACTCTATCTCTACTGTGCTCCACTGTACTCTACCTCTACTGTACTCCACTGTAGTCCACCTCAACTATACTCCACTGTACTCTACCTCTACTGTGCTCCACTGTACTCTACCTCTACTGTACTCCACTGTACTCTATCTCTACTGTACTCCACTGTAATCTATCTCTACTGTGCTCCACTGTACTATACCTCTACTGTGCTCCACTGTACTCTACCTCTACTGTACTCCACTCTACTCTATCTCTACTGTGCTCCACTGTACTCTACCTCTACTGTACTCCACTGTACTCTATCTCTACTGTTCTCCACTGTACTCTACCTCTACTGTGCTCCACTGTACTTCACTGTACTCTATCTCTACTGTGATCCACTGTACTCTACCTCTGCTGTGCTCCACTGTACTCTATCTCTACTCTACTCCACTGTACTCTATCTCTACTCTACTCCACTGTACTCTTACTCTACTGTACTCCACTGTACTCTATCTCTACTGTGCTCCACTGTACTCTACCTCTACTGTGCTCTACTGTACTCTACTCTATTGTGCTCCACAGTACTCTATTTCTACTGTACCCCACTGCACTCTACCTCTACTGTGCTCCACTGTACTCTACCTCTACTGTGCTCCACTGTACACTACCTCTACTGTACTCCACTGTACTCTACCTCTACTGTGCTCCACTGTACTCTACCTCTACTGTGCTCCACTGTACTCTACCTCTACTGTGCTCCACTGTGCTCTATCTCTACTGTACTCCACTGTACTCTACCTCTACAGTGATCCACTGTGCTCTACCTCTACTGTACTCCACTGTACACTACCTCTACTCTGCTCTACTGTGCTCTACCTATACTGTACTTCACTGTACTCTACCTCTACTCTGCTCTACTGTACTCTATCTCTACTGTGCTCCACTGTACTCTACCTCTACTGTACTCCACTGTAGTCCACCTCAACTATACTCCACTGTACTCTACCTCTACTGTGCTCCACTGTACTCTACCTCTACTGTACTCCACTGTACTCTATCTCTACTGTAATCCACTGTAATCTATCTCTACTGTGCTCCACTGTACTATACCTCTACTGTGCTCCACTGTACTCCACTGTACTCTATCTCTACTGTGATCCACTGTACTCTACCTCTGCTGTGCTCCACTGTACTCTATCTCTACTCTACTCCACTGTACTCTACCTCTACTCTACTCCACTGTACTCTACCTCTACTGTACTCCACTCTACTCTACCTCTACTGTGCTCCACTGCACTCTACCTCTAATGTACTCCACTGTACTCTACCTCTACTGTACTCATCTCTACTCCACCTCTAATGTGCTCCACTCTACTCTACCTCTACTGTACTCCACTGTACTCTACCTCTACTGTACTCCACTGTACTCTACCTCTCTTATACTCCACTGCACTTATCTCTACTGTGTTCGACTGTACTCTATCTCTACTTTACTCCACTGTACTCTATCTCTACTGTACTAC
Organism: Tiaroga cobitis; assembly: GCA_030578255.1. Classification (NCBI taxonomy): domain Eukaryota; kingdom Metazoa; phylum Chordata; class Actinopteri; order Cypriniformes; family Leuciscidae; genus Tiaroga; species Tiaroga cobitis. The sequence goes on along the minus strand of JAROOI010000042.1, from coordinate 295,187 downwards.
ATTGTACTCTTCCTCTACTGTGCTCTACTGTACTCTATCTTTACTGTGCTCTACTGTACTCTACCTCTACTATACTCCACTGTACTCTACCTCTACTGTGCTCCACTGTACTCTACCTCTACTGTACTCCAATGTACTCTACCTCTACTGTACTCCACTGTACTCTACCTCTACTATACTCCACTCTACTTATCTCTACTGTGTTCGACTGTACTCTATCTCTACTTTACTCCACTGTACTCTATCTCTACTGTATTACACTGTACTCTTCCTCTACTCTGCTCCACTGTACTCTATCTCTACTGTGCTCTACTGTATTCTATCTTTACTGTGCTCTACGGTACTCTACCTCTACTATACTTCACTGTACTCTACCTCTACTGTGCTCCACTGTACTCTACTTCTACTGTGCTCCACTGTACACTACCTCTTCTGTATTCCACTGTACTCTACCTCTACTGTGCTCCACTCTACTCTACCTCTACTGTGCTCCACTGTACTCTACCTCTACTGTGCTCCACTGTACTCTATCTCTACTGTACTCCACTGTACTCTACCTCTACTGTGCTCTACTGTACTCTAATCTATTGTGCTCCACTGTACTCTATTTCTACTGTACCCCACTGTACTCTACCTCTACTTTGCTCCACTGTAGTCTACCTCTACTGTGCTCCACTGTACACTACCTCTACTGTACTCCACTGTACTCTACCTCTACTGTGCTCCACTGTACTCTACCTCTAGTGTGCTCCACTGTAATCTACCTCTACTCTACTCCACTCTACTCTATCTCTACTGTACTCCACTGTACTCTACCTCTACTCTACTCTACTGTACTCTACCTCTACTTTGCTCCACTGTACTCCACTGTACTCTAGCTCTACTGTGCTCCACTGTACTCTACCTCTACTGTGCTCTACTGTACTCTATCTCTACTGTGCTCCACTGTACTCTACCTCTACTGTACTCCACTGTACTCCACCACTACAGTGCTCCACTGTACTCTACCTCTACTGTACTCCACTGTATTCTACCTCTACTCTGCTCTACTGTACTCTATCTCTACTGTGCTCTACTGTACTCTACCTCTATTATACTCCACTGTACTCTACCTCTACTGTGCTCCACTGTACTCTACCTCTACTGTGCTCCACTGTACACTACCACTACTGTAGTCCACTGTACTCTACCTCTACTGTGCTCCACTCTACTCTACCTCTACTGTGCTCAGCTGTACTCTATCTCTACTGTACTCCACTGTACTCTACCTCTACTATACTCCACTGCACTTATCTCTACTGTGCTCCACTGTACTCTATCTCTACTGTAGTCCACTGTACTCTACCTCTACTATACTCTACTGTACTCCACCTCTACTGTACTCCACTGTAGTCTACCTCAACTATACTCCACTGTACTCTACCTCTACTGTGCTCCACTTTACTCTACCTCTACTCTGCTCTACTGTACTCTATCTCTACTGTACTCCACTATACTCTACCTCCACTGTACTCCACTGTACTCTAGCTCTACTGTGCTCCACTGTACTCTACCTCTACTGTACTCCACTGTACTCTACATCTACTGTGCTCCACTGTACTCTACCTCTACTGTACTCCACTGTACTCTACCTCTACTGTACTCCACTGTACTCTACCTCTACTGTACTCCACTGTATTCTACCTCTACTGTGCTCTACTGTACTCTACCTCTACTGTACTCCACTGTAATCTACCTCTACTGTACTGTACTGTTCTCTACCTCTACTGTACTCTACTGTACTCCACCTCTACTGTGCTCCACTGTACTCCACTGTACTCTACCTCTACTGTGCTCCACTGTACTCTACCTCTACTGTACTCCACTGTACTCTATCTCTACTGTGCTCCACTGTACTCTACCTCTACTGTACTCCACTGTACTCTATCTCTACTGTTCTCCACTGTACTCTACCTCTACTGTGCTCCACTGTACTCCACTGTACTCTATCTCTACTGTGATCCACTGTACTCTACCTCTGCTGTGCTCCACTGTACTCTATCTCTACTCTACTCCACTGTACTCTATCTCTATTTTACTCCACTGTACTCTACCTCTACTGTACTCTACTGTACTCCACCTCTACTGTGCTCCACTCTACTCCACTGTACTCTTCCTCTACTGTACTCCACTGTACTCTATCTCTACTGTGCTCCACTGTACTCTACCTTTACTGTGCTCTACTGTACTCTACTCTACTGTGCTCCACTGTACTCTATTTCTACTGTACCCCACTGTACTCCAACTCTACTGTGCTCCACTGTACTCTACCTCTACTGTGCTCCACTGTACACTACCTCTACTTTACTCCACTGTACTCTACCTCTACTGTGCTCCACTGTACTCTACCTCTACTGTACTACACTGTACTCTACCTCTACAGTGCTCCACTCTGCTCTACCTCTACTCTACTCCACTGTACTCTACCTATACTCTGCTCTACTGTACTCTACCTCTACTGTACTCCACTGTACTCTACCTCTACTATACTCCACTGTACTCTACCTCTACTGTGCTCCACTGTAGTCTACCTCTAATATGCTCCACTCTACTCTACCTTTACTGTACTCCACTGTACTCTACCTCTACTCTACTCCACTCTACTCTATATCTACTGTGCTCCAATGTACTCTACCTCTACTGTACTCCACTGTAGTCTACATCAACTATACTCCACTGTACTCTACCTCTACTGTGCTCCACTGTACTCTACCTCTACTGTGCTCTACTGTACTCTATCTCTACTGTGTTCCACTGTACTCTACCTCTACTGTACTCCACTGTACTCCACCTCTACAGTGCTCCACTGTACTCTACCTCTACTGTCCTCCACTGTACTCTACCTCTACTCTGCTCTACTGTACTCTATCTCTACTGTGCTCCACTGTACTCTACCTCTACTGTACTCCACTGTAGTCTACCTAAACTATACTCCACTGTACTCTACCTCCACTGTGCTCCACTGTACTCTACCTCAACTATACTCCACTGTACTCTATCTCTACTCTAATCCACTGTACTCTATCTCTACTCTACTCCACTCTACTCTATCTCTACTGTACTCCACTGTACTCTACCTCTACTCTACTCTACTGTACTCCACCTCTACTGTGCTCTACTGTACTCCACTGTACTCTAGCTCTACTGTGCTCCACTGTACTCTACCTCTACTGTACTCCACTGTACTCTACATCTACTGTGCTCCACTGTACTCTACCTCTACTGTACTCCACTGTACTCTACCTCTACTGTACTCCACTGTACTCTACCTCTACTGTACTCCACTGTATTCTACCTCTACTGTGCTCTACTGTACCCTACCTCTACTCTACTCCACTGTACTCTACCTCTACTGTACTGTACTGTTCTCTACCTCTACTGTACTCTACTGTACTCCACCTCTACTGTGCTCCACTGTACTCCACTGTACTCTACCTCTACTGTGCTCCACTGCACTCTACCTCTACTGTACTCCACTGTACTCTATCTCTACTGTGCTCCACTGTACTCTACCTCTACTGTACTCCACTGTACTCTATCTCTACTGTTCTCCACTGTACTCTACCTCTACTGTGCTCCACTGTACTCCACTGTACTCTATCTCTACTGTGATCCACTGTACTCTACCTCTGCTGTGCTCCACTGTACTCTATCTCTACTCTACTCCACTGTACTCTATCTCTACTGTTCTCCACTGTACTCTACCTCTAATGTGCTCCACTGTACTCCACTGTACTCTATCTCTACTGTGATCCACTGTACTCTACCTCTGCTGTGCTCCACTGTACTCTATCTATACTCTACTCCACTGTACTCTATCTCTATTTTATTCCACTGTACTCTACCTCTAGTGTACTCTACTGTACTCCACCTCTACTGTGCTCCACTGTACTCCACTGTACTCTTCCTCTACTGTACTCCACTGTACTCTATCTCTACTGTGCTCCACTGTACTCTACCTCTACTGTGCTCTACTGTACTCTACTCTACTGTGCTCCAATGTACTCTATTTCAACTGTACCCCACTGTACTCTACCTCTACTGTGCTCCACTGTACTCTACCTCTACTGTGCTCCACTGTACACTACCTCTACTGTGCTCCACTGTACTCTACCTCTACTGTACTCCTCTGTAGTGTACCTCAACTATACTCCACTGTACTCTACCTCTATTGTGCTCCACTGTGCTCTATCTCTACTGTACTCCACTGTACTCTACCTCTACAGTGATCCACTGTGCTCTACCTCTACTGTACTCCACTGTACTCTACCTCTACTCTGCTCTACTGTGCTCTACCTCTACTGTGCTCCACTGTACTCTACCTCTACTGTACTCCACTGTACTCTATCTCTACTGTACTCCACTGTAATCTATCTCTACTGTGCTCCACTGTACTATACCTCTACTGTGCTCTACTGTACTCCACTGTACTCTATCTCTACTGTGATCCACTGTACTCTACCTCTGCTGTGCTCCACTGTACTCTATCTCTACTCTAATCCACTGTACTCTACCTCTACTGTACTCCACTGTACTCTACCTCTACTGTACTCCACTCTACTCTACCTCTACTCTGCTCCACTGTACTCTACCTCTAATGTACTCCACTGTACTCTACCTCTACTGTACTCTTCTCTACTCCACCTCTAATGTGCTCCACTCTACTCTACCTCTACTGTGCTCCACTGTACTCTACCTCTACTGTGCTCCACTGTACACTACCTCTACTGTACTCCACTGTACTCTACCTCTACTGTGCTCCACTGTACTCTACCTCTACTGTGCTCCACTGTACTCTACCTCTACTGTGCTCCACTGTGCTCTATTTCTACTGTACTCCACTGTACTCTACCTCTACAGTGATCCACTGTGCTCTACCTCTACTGTACTCCACTGTACTCTACCTCTACTCTGCTCTACTGTGCTCTACCTATACTGTACTTCACTGTACTCTACCTCTACTCTGCTCTACTGTACTCTATCTCTACTGTGCTCCACTGTACTCTACCTCTACTGTACTCCACTGTAGTCCATCTCAACTATACTCCACTGTACTCTACCTCTACTGTGCTCCACTGTACTCTACCTCTACTGTACTCCACTGTACTCTATCTCTACTGTACTCCACTGTAATCTATCTCTACTGTGCTCCACTGTACTATACCTCTACTGTGCTCCACTGTACCCACTGTACTCTATTTCTACTGTGGTCCACTGTACTCTACCTCTGCTTTGCTCCACTGTACTCTATCTCTACTCTACTCCACTGTACTCTACCTCTACTGTACTCAACTGTACTCTACCTCTACTGTACTCCACTCTACTCTACCTCTACTGTGCTCCACTGTACTCTACCTCTAATGTACTCCACTGTACTCTACCTCTACTGTACTCATCTCTATTCCACCTCTAATGTGCTCCACTCTACTCTACCTCTACTGTACTCCACTGTACTCTACCTCTACTGTACTCCACTGTATTCAACCTCTACTATACTCCACTGCACTTATCTCTACTGTGTTCGACTGTACTCTATCTCTACTTTACTCCACTGTACTCTATCTCTACTGTACTACATTGTACTCTTCCTCTACTGTGCTCTACTGTACTCTATCTTTACTGTGCTCTACTGTACTCTACCTCTACTATACTCCACTGTACTCTACCTCTACTGTGCTCCACTGTACTCTACCTCTACTGTGCTCCACTGTACTCTACCTCTAATGTACTCCACTGTACTCTACCTCTACTGTACTCTTCTCTACTCCACCTCTAATGTGCTCCACTCTACTCTACCTCTACTGTACTCCACTGTAATCTACCTCTACTGTACTCCACTGTACTCTACCTCTACTATACTCCACTCTACTTATCTCTACTGTGTTCGACTGTACTCTATCTCTACTTTACTCCACTGTACTCTATCTCTACTGTACTACACTGTACTCTTCCTCTACTGTGCTCCACTGTACTCTATCTCTACTGTGCTCTACTGTACTCTATCTTTACTGTGCTCTACTGTACTCTACCTCTACTATACTCCACTGTACTCTACCTCTACTGTGCTCCACTGTACTCTACCTCTACTGTGCTCCACTGTACACTACCTCTTCTGTATTCCACTGTACTCTACCTCTACTGTGCTCCACTCTACTCTACCTCTACTGTGCTCCACTGTACTCTACCTCTACTGTGCTCCACTGTACTCTATCTCTACTGTACTCCACTGTACTCTACCTCTACTGTGCTCTACTGTACTCTAATCTATTGTGCTCCACTGTACTCTATTTCTACTGTACCCCACTGTACTCTACGTCTACTTTGCTCCACTGTACTCTACCTCTACTGTGCTCCACTGTACACTACCTCTACTGTACTCCACTGTACTCTACCTCTACTGTGCTCCACTGTACTCTACCTCTACTGTGCTCCACTGTACTCTACCTCTACTCTACTCCACTCTACTCTATCTCTACTGTACTCCACTGTACTCTACCTCTACTCTACTCTACTGTACTCTACCTCTACTGTGCTCCACTGTACTCCACTGTACTCTAGCTCTACTGTGCTCCACTGTACTCTACTTCTACTGTGCTCTACTGTACTCTATCTCTACTGTGCTCCACTGTACTCTACCTCTACTGTACTCCACTGTACTCCACCTCTACAGTGCTCCACTGTACTCTACCTCTACTGTACTCCACTGTATTTTACCTCTACTCTGCTCTACTGTACTCTATCTCTACTGTGCTCTACTGTACTCTACCTCTATTATACTCCACTGTACTCTACCTCTACTATGCTCCACTGTACTCTACCTCTACTGTGCTCCACTGTACACTACCTCTACTGTAGTCCACTGTACTCTACCTCTACTGTGCTCCACTCTACTCTACCTCTACTGTGCTCAGCTGTACTCTACCTCTACTGTACTCCACTGTACTCTACCTCTACTATACTCCACTGCACTTATCTCTACTGTGCTCCACTGTACTCTATCTCTACTGTAGTCCACTGTACTCTACCTCTACTATACTCTACTGTACTCCACCTCTACTGTACTCCACTGTAGTCTACCTCAACTATACTCCACTGTACTCTACCTCTACTGTGCTCCACTTTACTCTACCTCTACTCTGCTCTACTGTACTCTATCTCTACTGTACTCCACTATACTCTACCTCCACTGTACTCCACTGTACTCTAGCTCTACTGTGCTCCACTGTACTCTACCTCTACTGTACTCCACTGTACTCTTCATCTACTGTGCTCCACTGTACTCTACCTCTACTGTACTCCACTGTACTCTACCTCTACTGTACTCCACTGTACTCTACCTCTACTGTACTCCACTGTATTCTACCTCTACTGTGCTCTACTGTACTCTACCTCTACTGTACTCCACTGTAATCTACCTCTACTGTACTGTACTGTTCTCTACCTCTACTGTACTCTACTGTACTCCACCTCTACTGTGCTCCACTGTACTCCACTGTACTCTACCTCTACTGTGCTCCACTGTACTCTACCTCTACTGTACTCCACTGTACTCTATCTCTACTGTGCTCCACTGTACTCTACCTCTACTGTACTCCACTGTACTCTATCTCTACTGTTCTCCACTGTACTCTACCTCTACTGTGCTCCACTGTACTCCACTGTACTCTATCTCTACTGTGATCCACTGTACTCTACCTCTGCTGTGCTCCACTGTACTCTATCTCTACTCTACTCCACTGTACTCTATCTCTATTTTACTCCACTGTACTCTACCTCTACTGTACTCTACTGTACTCCACCTCTACTGTGCTCCACTCTACTCCACTGTACTCTTCCTCTACTGTAGTCCACTGTACTCTATCTCTACTGTGCTCCACTGTACTCTACCTTTACTGTGCTCTACTGTACTCTACTCTACTGTGCTCCACTGTACTCTATTTCTACTGTACCCCACTGTACTCCAACTCTACTGTGCTCCACTGTACTCTACCTCCACTGTGCTCCACTGTACACTACCTCTACTGTACTCCACTGTACTCTACCTCTACTGTGCTCCACTGTACTCTACCTCTACTGTACTACACTGTGCTCTACCTCTACAGTGCTCCACTCTGCTCTACCTCTACTCTACTCCACTGTACTCTACCTCTACTCTGCTCTACTGTACTCTACCTCTACTGTACTCCACTGTACTCTACCTCTACTATACTCCACTGTACTCTACCTCTACTGTGCTCCACTGTACTCTACCTCTAATATGCTCCACTCTACTCTACCTTTACTGTACTCCACTGTACTCTACCTCTACTCTACTCCACTCTACTCTATCTCCACTGTACTCCACTGTACTCTTCCTCTACTGTACTGCACTGTACTCTATCTCTACTGTGCTCCACTGTACTCTACCTCTACTGTGCTCTACTGTACTCTATCTCTACTGTGCTCCACTGTACTCTACCTCTACTGTACTCCACTGTACTCCACCTCTACAGTGCTCCACTGTACTCTACCTCTACTGTCCTCCACTGTACTCTACCTCTACTCTGCTCTACTGTAATCTATCTCTACTGTGCTCCACTGTACTCTACCTCTACTGTACTCCACTGTAGTCTACCTAAACTATACTCCACTGTACTCTACCTCCACTGTGCTCCACTGTACTCTACCTCAACTATACTCCACTGTACTCTATCTCTACTCTAATCCACTGTACTCTATCTCTACTCTACTCCACTCTACTCTATCTCTACTGTACTCCACTGTACTCTACCTCTACTCTACTCTACTGTACTCCACCTCTACTGTGCTCCACTGTACTCCACTGTACTCTAGCTCTACTGTGCTCCACTGTACTCTACCTCTACTGTACTCCACTGTACTCTACATCTACTGTGCTCCACTGTACTCTACCTCTACTGTACTCCACTGTACTCTACCTCTACTGTACTCCACTGTACTCTACCTCTACTGTACTCCACTGTATTCTACCTCTACTGTGCTCTACTGTACCCTACCTCTACTGTACTCCACTGTACTCTACCTCTACTGTACTCCACTGTACTCTACCTCTACTGTACTCCACTGTATTCTACCTCTACTGTGCTCTACTGTACCCTACCTCTACTGTACTCTACTGTACTCCACCTTTACTGTGCTCCACTGTACTCCACTGTACTCTACCTCTACTCTGCTCCACTGCACTCTACCTCTACTGTACTCCACTGTACTCTATCTCTACTGTGCTCCACTGTACTCTACTTCTACTGTACTCCACTGTACTCTATCTCTACTGTTCTCCACTGTACTCTACCTCTACTGTGCTCCACTGTACTCCACTGTACTCTTTCTCTACTGTGATCCACTGTACTCTACCTCTGCTGTGCTCCACTGTACTCTATCTCTACTCTACTCCACTGTACTCTATCTCTATTTTACTCCACTGTACTCTACCTCTAGTGTACTCTACTGTACTCCACCTCTACTGTGCTCCACTGTACTCCACTGTACTCTTCCTCTACTGTACTCCACTGTACTCTATCTCTACTGTGCTCCACTGTACTCTACCTCTACTGTGCTCTACTGTACTCTACTCTACTGTGCTCCACTGTACTCTATTTCTACTGTACCCCACTGTACTCTACCTCTACTGTGCTCCACTGTACTCTACCTCTACTGTGCTCCACTGTACACTACCTCTACTGTACTCCACTGTACTCTACCTCTACTGTGCTCCACTGTACTCTACCTCTACTCTGCTCCACTGTACTCTACCTCTACTGTGCTCCACTGTATTCTATCTCTACTGTACTCCACTGTACTCTACCTCTACTCTGCTCTACTGTACTCTATCTCTACTGTGCTCCACTGTACTCTACCTCTACTGTACTCCACTGTAGTCCACCTCAACTATACTCCACTGTACTCTACCTCTACTGTGCTCCACTGTACTCTACCTCTACTGTACTCCACTGTACTCTATCTCTACTGTACTCCACTGTAATCTATCTCTACTGTGCTCCACTGTACTATACCTCTACTGTGCTCCACTGTACTCTACCTCTACTGTACTCCACTCTACTCTATCTCTACTGTGCTCCACTTTACTCTACCTCTACTGTACTCCACTGTACTCTATCTCTACTGTGCTCTACTGTACCCTACCTCTACTGTACTCTACTGTACTCCACCTTTACTGTGCTCCACTGTACTCCACTGTACTCTACCTCTACTCTGCTCCACTGCACTCTACCTCTACTGTACTCCACTGTACTCTATCTCTACTGTGCTCCACTGTACTCTACTTCTACTGTACTCCACTGTACTCTATCTCTACTGTTCTCCACTGTACTCTACCTCTACTGTGCTCCACTGTACTCCACTGTACTCTTTCTCTACTGTGATCCACTGTACTCTACCTCTGCTGTGCTCCACTGTACTCTATCTCTACTCTACTCCACTGTACTCTATCTCTATTTTACTCCACTGTACTCTACCTCTAGTGTACTCTACTGTACTCCACCTCTACTGTGCTCCACTGTACTCCACTGTACTCTTCCTCTACTGTACTCCACTGTACTCTATCTCTACTGTGCTCCACTGTACTCTACCTCTACTGTGCTCTACTGTACTCTACTCTACTGTGCTCCACTGTACTCTATTTCTACTGTACCCCACTGTACTCTACCTCTACTGTGCTCCACTGTACTCTACCTCTACTGTGCTCCACTGTACACTACCTCTACTGTACTCCACTGTACTCTACCTCTACTGTGCTCCACTGTACTCTACCTCTACTCTGCTCCACTGTACTCTACCTCTACTGTGCTCCACTGTATTCTATCTCTACTGTACTCCACTGTACTCTACCTCTACTCTGCTCTACTGTACTCTATCTCTACTGTGCTCCACTGTACTCTACCTCTACTGTACTCCACTGTAGTCCACCTCAACTATACTCCACTGTACTCTACCTCTACTGTGCTCCACTGTACTCTACCTCTACTGTACTCCACTGTACTCTATCTCTACTGTACTCCACTGTAATCTATCTCTACTGTGCTCCACTGTACTATACCTCTACTGTGCTCCACTGTACTCTACCTCTACTGTACTCCACTCTACTCTATCTCTACTGTGCTCCACTTTACTCTACCTCTACTGTACTCCACTGTACTCTATCTCTACTGTTCTCCACTGTACTCTACCTCTACTGTGCTCCACTGTACTTCACTGTACTCTATCTCTACTGTGATCCACTGTACTCTACCTCTGCTGTGCTCCACTGTACTCTATCTCTACTCTACTCCACTGTACTCTATCTCTATTGTACTCCACTGTACTCTACCTCTACTGTACTCTACTGTACTCCACCTCTAGTGTGCTCCACTGTACTCCACTGTACTCTTACTCTACTGTACTCCACTGTACTCTATCTCTACTGTGCTCCACTGTACTCTACCTCTACTGTGCTCTACTGTACTCTACTCTATTGTGCTCCACAGTACTCTATTTCTACTGTACCCCACTGCACTCTACCTCTACTGTGCTCCACTGTACTCTACCTCTACTGTGCTCCACTGTACACTACCTCTACTGTACTCCACTGTACTCTACCTCTACTGTGCTCCACTGTACTCTACCTCTACTGTGCTCCACTGTACTCTACCTCTACTGTGCTCCACTGTGCTCTATCTCTACTGTACTCCACTGTACTCTACCTCTACAGTGATCCACTGTGCTCTACCTCTACTGTACTCCACTGTACACTACCTCTACTCTGCTCTACTGTGCTCTACCTATACTGTACTTCACTGTACTCTACCTCTACTCTGCTCTACTGTACTCTATCTCTACTGTGCTCCACTGTACTCTACCTCTACTGTACTCCACTGTAGTCCACCTCAACTATACTCCACTGTACTCTACCTCTACTGTGCTCCACTGTACTCTACCTCTACTGTACTCCACTGTACTCTATCTCTACTGTAATCCACTGTAATCTATCTCTACTGTGCTCCACTGTACTATACCTCTACTATGCTCCACTGTACTCCACTGTACTCTATCTCTACTGTGATCCACTGTACTCTACCTCTGCTGTGCTCCACTGTACTCTATCTCTACTCTACTCCACTGTACTCTACCTCTACTCTACTCCACTGTACTCTACCTCTACTGTACTCCACTCTACTCTACCTCTACTGTGCTCCACTGCACTCTACCTCTAATGTACTCCACTGTACTCTACCTCTACTGTACTCATCTCTACTCCACCTCTAATGTGCTCCACTCTACTCTACCTCTACTGTACTCCACTGTACTCTACCTCTACTGTACTCCACTGTACTCTACCTCTCTTATACTCCACTGCACTTATCTCTACTGTGTTCGACTGTACTCTATCTCTACTTTACTCCACTGTACTCTATCTCTACTGTACTACATTGTACTCTTCCTCTACTGTGCTCTACTGTACTCTATCTTTACTGTGCTCTACTGTACTCTACCTCTACTATACTCCACTGTACTCTACCTCTACTGTGCTCCACTGTACTCTACCTCTACTGTACTCCACTGTACTCTACCTCTACTGTACTCCACTGTACTCTACCTCTACTATACTCCACTCTACTTATCTCTACTGTGTTCGACTGTACTCTATCTCTACTTTACTCCACTGTACTCTATCTCTACTGTACTACACTGTACTCTTCCTCTACTCTGCTCCACTGTACTCTATCTCTACTGTGCTCTACTGTATTCTATCTTTACTGTGCTCTACGGTACTCTACCTCTACTATACTTCACTCTACTCTACCTCTACTGTGCTCCACTGTACTCTACTTCTACTGTGCTCCACTGTACACTACCTCTTCTGTATTCCACTGTACTCTACCTCTACTGTGCTCCACTCTACTCTACCTCTACTGTGCTCCACTGTACTCTACCTCTACTGTGCTCCACTGTACTCTATCTCTACTGTACTCCACTGTACTCTACCTCTACTGTGCTCTACTGTACTCTAATCTATTGTGCTCCACTGTACTCTATTTCTACTGTACCCCACTGTACTCTACCTCTACTTTGCTCCACTGTAGTCTACCTCTACTGTGCTCCACTGTACACTACCTCTACTGTACTCCACTGTACTCTACCTCTACTGTGCTCCACTGTACTCTACCTCTAGTGTGCTCCACTGTAATCTACCTCTACTCTACTCCACTCTACTCTATCTCTACTGTACTCCACTGTACTCTACCTCTACTCTACTCTACTGTACTCTACCTCTACTTTGCTCCACTGTACTCCACTGTACTCTAGCTCTACTGTGCTCCACTGTACTCTACCTCTACTGTGCTCTACTGTACTCTATCTCTACTGTGCTCCACTGTACTCTACCTCTACTGTACTCCACTGTACTCCACCACTACAGTGCTCCACTGTACTCTACCTCTACTGTACTCCACTGTATTCTACCTCTACTCTGCTCTACTGTACTCTATCTCTACTGTGCTCTACTGTACTCTACCTCTATTATACTCCACTGTACTCTACCTCTACTGTGCTCCACTGTACTCTACCTCTACTGTGCTCCACTGTACACTACCTCTACTGTAGTCCACTGTACTCTACCTCTACTGTGCTCCACTCTACTCTACCTCTACTGTGCTCAGCTGTACTCTACCTCTACTGTACTCCACTGTACTCTACCTCTACTATACTCCACTGCACTTATCTCTACTGTGCTCCACTGTACTCTATCTCTACTGTAGTCCACTGTACTCTACCTCTACTATACTATACTGTACTCCACCTCTACTGTACTCCACTGTAGTCTACCTCAACTATACTCCACTGTACTCTACCTCTACTGTGCTCCACTTTACTCTACCTCTACTCTGCTCTACTGTACTCTATCTCTACTGTACTCCACTATACTCTACCTCCACTGTACTCCACTGTACTCTAGCTCTACTGTGCTCCACTGTACTCTACCTCTACTGTACTCCACTGTACTCTACATCTACTGTGCTCCACTGTACTCTACCTCTACTGTACTCCACTGTACTCTACCTCTACTGTACTCCACTGTACTCTACCTCTACTGTACTCCACTGTATTCTACCTCTACTGTGCTCTACTGTACTCTACCTCTACTGTACTCCACTGTAATCTACCTCTACTGTACTGTACTGTTCTCTACCTCTACTGTACTCTACTGTACTCCACCTCTACTGTGCTCCACTGTACTCCACTGTACTCTACCTCTACTGTGCTCCACTGTACTCTACCTCTACTGTACTCCACTGTACTCTATCTCTACTGTGCTCCACTGTACTCTACCTCTACTGTACTCCACTGTACTCTATCTCTACTGTTCTCCACTGTACTCTACCTCTACTGTGCTCCACTGTACTCCACTGTACTCTATCTCTACTGTGATCCACTGTACTCTACCTCTGCTGTGCTCCACTGTACTCTATCTCTACTCTACTCCACTGTACTCTATCTCTATTTTACTCCACTGTACTCTACCTCTACTGTACTCTACTGTACTCTATCTCTATTTTACTCCACTGTACTCTACCTCTAGTGTACTCTACTGTACTCCACCTCTACTGTGCTCCACTGTACTCCACTGTACTCTTCCTCTACTGTACTCCACTGTACTCTATCTCTACTTTACTCCACTGTACTCTATCTCTACTGTACTACACTGTACTCTTCCTCTACTGTGCTCCACTGTACTCTATCTCTACTGTGCTCTACTGTACTCTATCTTTACTGTGCTCTACTGTACTCTACCTCTACTATACTCCACTGTACTCTACCTCTACTGTGCTCCACTGTACTCTACCTCTACTGTGCTCCACTGTACACTACCTCTTCTGTATTCCACTGTACTCTACCTCTACTGTGCTCCACTCTACTCTACCTCTACTGTGCTCCACTGTACTCTACCTCTACTGTGCTCCACTGTACTCTATCTCTACTGTACTCCACTGTACTCTACCTCTACTGTGCTCTACTGTACTCTAATCTATTGTGCTCCACTGTACTCTATTTCTACTGTACCCCACTGTACTCTACGTCTACTTTGCTCCACTGTACTCTACCTCTACTGTGCTCCACTGTACACTACCTCTACTGTACTCCACTGTACTCTACCTCTACTGTGCTCCACTGTACTCTACCTCTACTGTGCTCCACTGTACTCTACCTCTACTCTACTCCACTCTACTCTATCTCTACTGTACTCCACTGTACTCTACCTCTACTCTACTCTACTGTACTCTACCTCTACTGTGCTCCACTGTACTCCACTGTACTCTAGCTCTACTGTGCTCCACTGTACTCTACTTCTACTGTGCTCTACTGTACTCTATCTCTACTGTGCTCCACTGTACTCTACCTCTACTGTACTCCACTGTACTCCACCTCTACAGTGCTCCACTGTACTCTACCTCTACTGTACTCCACTGTATTTTACCTCTACTCTGCTCTACTGTACTCTATCTCTACTGTGCTCTACTGTACTCTACCTCTATTATACTCCACTGTACTCTACCTCTACTATGCTCCACTGTACTCTACCTCTACTGTGCTCCACTGTACACTACCTCTACTGTAGTCCACTGTACTCTACCTCTACTGTGCTCCACTCTACTCTACCTCTACTGTGCTCAGCTGTACTCTACCTCTACTGTACTCCACTGTACTCTACCTCTACTATACTCCACTGCACTTATCTCTACTGTGCTCCACTGTACTCTATCTCTACTGTAGTCCACTGTACTCTACCTCTACTATACTCTACTGTACTCCACCTCTACTGTACTCCACTGTAGTCTACCTCAACTATACTCCACTGTACTCTACCTCTACTGTGCTCCACTTTACTCTACCTCTACTCTGCTCTACTGTACTCTATCTCTACTGTACTCCACTATACTCTACCTCCACTGTACTCCACTGTACTCTAGCTCTACTGTGCTCCACTGTACTCTACCTCTACTGTACTCCACTGTACTCTTCATCTACTGTGCTCCACTGTACTCTACCTCTACTGTACTCCACTGTACTCTACCTCTACTGTACTCCACTGTACTCTACCTCTACTGTACTCCACTGTATTCTACCTCTACTGTGCTCTACTGTACTCTACCTCTACTGTACTCCACTGTAATCTACCTCTACTGTACTGTACTGTTCTCTACCTCTACTGTACTCTACTGTACTCCACCTCTACTGTGCTCCACTGTACTCCACTGTACTCTACCTCTACTGTGCTCCACTGTACTCTACCTCTACTGTACTCCACTGTACTCTATCTCTACTGTGCTCCACTGTACTCTACCTCTACTGTACTCCACTGTACTCTATCTCTACTGTTCTCCACTGTACTCTACCTCTACTGTGCTCCACTGTACTCCACTGTACTCTATCTCTACTGTGATCCACTGTACTCTACCTCTGCTGTGCTCCACTGTACTCTATCTCTACTCTACTCCACTGTACTCTATCTCTATTTTACTCCACTGTACTCTACCTCTACTGTACTCTACTGTACTCCACCTCTACTGTGCTCCACTCTACTCCACTGTACTCTTCCTCTACTGTAGTCCACTGTACTCTATCTCTACTGTGCTCCACTGTACTCTACCTTTACTGTGCTCTACTGTACTCTACTCTACTGTGCTCCACTGTACTCTATTTCTACTGTACCCCACTGTACTCCAACTCTACTGTGCTCCACTGTACTCTACCTCCACTGTGCTCCACTGTACACTACCTCTACTGTACTCCACTGTACTCTACCTCTACTGTGCTCCACTGTACTCTACCTCTACTGTACTAGACTGTGCTCTACCTCTACAGTGCTCCACTCTGCTCTACCTCTACTCTACTCCACTGTACTCTACCTCTACTCTGCTCTACTGTACTCTACCTCTACTGTACTCCACTGTACTCTACCTCTACTATACTCCACTGTACTCTACCTCTACTGTGCTCCACTGTACTCTACCTCTAATATGCTCCACTCTACTCTACCTTTACTGTACTCCACTGTACTCTACCTCTACTCTACTCCACTCTACTCTATCTCCACTGTACTCCACTGTACTCTTCCTCTACTGTACTGCACTGTACTCTATCTCTACTGTGCTCCACTGTACTCTACCTCTACTGTGCTCTACTGTACTCTATCTCTACTGTGCTCCACTGTACTCTACCTCTACTGTACTCCACTGTACTCCACCTCTACAGTGCTCCACTGTACTCTACCTCTACTGTCCTCCACTGTACTCTACCTCTACTCTGCTCTACTGTAATCTATCTCTACTGTGCTCCACTGTACTCTACCTCTACTGTACTCCACTGTAGTCTACCTAAACTATACTCCACTGTACTCTACCTCCACTGTGCTCCACTGTACTCTACCTCAACTATACTCCACTGTACTCTATCTCTACTCTAATCCACTGTACTCTATCTCTACTCTACTCCACTCTACTCTATCTCTACTGTACTCCACTGTACTCTACCTCTACTCTACTCTACTGTACTCCACCTCTACTGTGCTCCACTGTACTCCACTGTACTCTAGCTCTACTGTGCTCCACTGTACTCTACCTCTACTGTACTCCACTGTACTCTACATCTACTGTGCTCCACTGTACTCTACCTCTACTGTACTCCACTGTACTCTACCTCTACTGTACTCCACTGTACTCTACCTCTACTGTACTCCACTGTATTCTACCTCTACTGTGCTCTACTGTACCCTACCTCTACTGTACTCCACTGTACTCTACCTCTACTGTACTCCACTGTACTCTACCTCTACTGTACTCCACTGTATTCTACCTCTACTGTGCTCTACTGTACCCTACCTCTACTGTACTCTACTGTACTCCACCTTTACTGTGCTCCACTGTACTCCACTGTACTCTACCTCTACTCTGCTCCACTGCACTCTACCTCTACTGTACTCCACTGTACTCTATCTCTACTGTGCTCCACTGTACTCTACTTCTACTGTACTCCACTGTACTCTATCTCTACTGTTCTCCACTGTACTCTACCTCTACTGTGCTCCACTGTACTCCACTGTACTCTTTCTCTACTGTGATCCACTGTACTCTACCTCTGCTGTGCTCCACTGTACTCTATCTCTACTCTACTCCACTGTACTCTATCTCTATTTTACTCCACTGTACTCTACCTCTAGTGTACTCTACTGTACTCCACCTCTACTGTGCTCCACTGTACTCCACTGTACTCTTCCTCTACTGTACTCCACTGTACTCTATCTCTACTGTGCTCCACTGTACTCTACCTCTACTGTGCTCTACTGTACTCTACTCTACTGTGCTCCACTGTACTCTATTTCTACTGTACCCCACTGTACTCTACCTCTACTGTGCTCCACTGTACTCTACCTCTACTGTGCTCCACTGTACACTACCTCTACTGTACTCCACTGTACTCTACCTCTACTGTGCTCCACTGTACTCTACCTCTACTCTGCTCCACTGTACTCTACCTCTACTGTGCTCCACTGTATTCTATCTCTACTGTACTCCACTGTACTCTACCTCTACTCTGCTCTACTGTACTCTATCTCTACTGTGCTCCACTGTACTCTACCTCTACTGTACTCCACTGTAGTCCACCTCAACTATACTCCACTGTACTCTACCTCTACTGTGCTCCACTGTACTCTACCTCTACTGTACTCCACTGTACTCTATCTCTACTGTACTCCACTGTAATCTATCTCTACTGTGCTCCACTGTACTATACCTCTACTGTGCTCCACTGTACTCTACCTCTACTGTACTCCACTCTACTCTATCTCTACTGTGCTCCACTTTACTCTACCTCTACTGTACTCCACTGTACTCTATCTCTACTGTGCTCTACTGTACCCTACCTCTACTGTACTCTACTGTACTCCACCTTTACTGTGCTCCACTGTACTCCACTGTACTCTACCTCTACTCTGCTCCACTGCACTCTACCTCTACTGTACTCCACTGTACTCTATCTCTACTGTGCTCCACTGTACTCTACTTCTACTGTACTCCACTGTACTCTATCTCTACTGTTCTCCACTGTACTCTACCTCTACTGTGCTCCACTGTACTCCACTGTACTCTTTCTCTACTGTGATCCACTGTACTCTACCTCTGCTGTGCTCCACTGTACTCTATCTCTACTCTACTCCACTGTACTCTATCTCTATTTTACTCCACTGTACTCTACCTCTAGTGTACTCTACTGTACTCCACCTCTACTGTGCTCCACTGTACTCCACTGTACTCTTCCTCTACTGTACTCCACTGTACTCTATCTCTACTGTGCTCCACTGTACTCTACCTCTACTGTGCTCTACTGTACTCTACTCTACTGTGCTCCACTGTACTCTATTTCTACTGTACCCCACTGTACTCTACCTCTACTGTGCTCCACTGTACTCTACCTCTACTGTGCTCCACTGTACACTACCTCTACTGTACTCCACTGTACTCTACCTCTACTGTGCTCCACTGTACTCTACCTCTACTCTGCTCCACTGTACTCTACCTCTACTGTGCTCCACTGTATTCTATCTCTACTGTACTCCACTGTACTCTACCTCTACTCTGCTCTACTGTACTCTATCTCTACTGTGCTCCACTGTACTCTACCTCTACTGTACTCCACTGTAGTCCACCTCAACTATACTCCACTGTACTCTACCTCTACTGTGCTCCACTGTACTCTACCTCTACTGTACTCCACTGTACTCTATCTCTACTGTACTCCACTGTAATCTATCTCTACTGTGCTCCACTGTACTATACCTCTACTGTGCTCCACTGTACTCTACCTCTACTGTACTCCACTCTACTCTATCTCTACTGTGCTCCACTTTACTCTACCTCTACTGTACTCCACTGTACTCTATCTCTACTGTTCTCCACTGTACTCTACCTCTACTGTGCTCCACTGTACTTCACTGTACTCTATCTCTACTGTGATCCACTGTACTCTACCTCTGCTGTGCTCCACTGTACTCTATCTCTACTCTACTCCACTGTACTCTATCTCTATTGTACTCCACTGTACTCTACCTCTACTGTACTCTACTGTACTCCACCTCTAGTGTGCTCCACTGTACTCCACTGTACTCTTACTCTACTGTACTCCACTGTACTCTATCTCTACTGTGCTCCACTGTACTCTACCTCTACTGTGCTCTACTGTACTCTACTCTATTGTGCTCCACAGTACTCTATTTCTACTGTACCCCACTGCACTCTACCTCTACTGTGCTCCACTGTACTCTACCTCTACTGTGCTCCACTGTACACTACCTCTACTGTACTCCACTGTACTCTACCTCTACTGTGCTCCACTGTACTCTACCTCTACTGTGCTCCACTGTACTCTACCTCTACTGTGCTCCACTGTGCTCTATCTCTACTGTACTCCACTGTACTCTACCTCTACAGTGATCCACTGTGCTCTACCTCTACTGTACTCCACTGTACACTACCTCTACTCTGCTCTACTGTGCTCTACCTATACTGTACTTCACTGTACTCTACCTCTACTCTGCTCTACTGTACTCTATCTCTACTGTGCTCCACTGTACTCTACCTCTACTGTACTCCACTGTAGTCCACCTCAACTATACTCCACTGTACTCTACCTCTACTGTGCTCCACTGTACTCTACCTCTACTGTACTCCACTGTACTCTATCTCTACTGTAATCCACTGTAATCTATCTCTACTGTGCTCCACTGTACTATACCTCTACTATGCTCCATTGTACTCCACTGTACTCTATCTCTACTGTGATCCACTGTACTCTACCTCTGCTGTGCTCCACTGTACTCTATCTCTACTCTACTCCACTGTACTCTACCTCTACTCTACTCCACTGTACTCTACCTCTACTGTACTCCACTCTACTCTACCTCTACTGTGCTCCACTGCACTCTACCTCTAATGTACTCCACTGTACTCTACCTCTACTGTACTCATCTCTACTCCACCTCTAATGTGCTCCACTCTACTCTACCTCTACTGTACTCCACTGTACTCTACCTCTACTGTACTCCACTGTACTCTACCTCTCTTATACTCCACTGCACTTATCTCTACTGTGTTCGACTGTACTCTATCTCTACTTTACTCCACTGTACTCTATCTCTACTGTACTACATTGTACTCTTCCTCTACTGTGCTCTACTGTACTCTATCTTTACTGTGCTCTACTGTACTCTACCTCTACTATACTCCACTGTACTCTACCTCTACTGTGCTCCACTGTACTCTACCTCTACTGTACTCCACTGTACTCTACCTCTACTGTACTCCACTGTACTCTACCTCTACTATACTCCACTCTACTTATCTCTACTGTGTTCGACTGTACTCTATCTCTACTTTACTCCACTGTACTCTATCTCTACTGTACTACACTGTACTCTTCCTCTACTCTGCTCCACTGTACTCTATCTCTACTGTGCTCTACTGTATTCTATCTTTACTGTGCTCTACGGTACTCTACCTCTACTATACTTCACTCTACTCTACCTCTACTGTGCTCCACTGTACTCTACTTCTACTGTGCTCCACTGTACACTACCTCTTCTGTATTCCACTGTACTCTACCTCTACTGTGCTCCACTCTACTCTACCTCTACTGTGCTCCACTGTACTCTACCTCTACTGTGCTCCACTGTACTCTATCTCTACTGTACTCCACTGTACTCTACCTCTACTGTGCTCTACTGTACTCTAATCTATTGTGCTCCACTGTACTCTATTTCTACTGTACCCCACTGTACTCTACCTCTACTTTGCTCCACTGTAGTCTACCTCTACTGTGCTCCACTGTACACTACCTCTACTGTACTCCACTGTACTCTACCTCTACTGTGCTCCACTGTACTCTACCTCTAGTGTGCTCCACTGTAATCTACCTCTACTCTACTCCACTCTACTCTATCTCTACTGTACTCCACTGTACTCTACCTCTACTCTACTCTACTGTACTCTACCTCTACTTTGCTCCACTGTACTCCACTGTACTCTAGCTCTACTGTGCTCCACTGTACTCTACCTCTACTGTGCTCTACTGTACTCTATCTCTACTGTGCTCCACTGTACTCTACCTCTACTGTACTCCACTGTACTCCACCACTACAGTGCTCCACTGTACTCTACCTCTACTGTACTCCACTGTATTCTACCTCTACTCTGCTCTACTGTACTCTATCTCTACTGTGCTCTACTGTACTCTACCTCTATTATACTCCACTGTACTCTACCTCTACTGTGCTCCACTGTACTCTACCTCTACTGTGCTCCACTGTACACTACCTCTACTGTAGTCCACTGTACTCTACCTCTACTGTGCTCCACTCTACTCTACCTCTACTGTGCTCAGCTGTACTCTACCTCTACTGTACTCCACTGTACTCTACCTCTACTATACTCCACTGCACTTATCTCTACTGTGCTCCACTGTACTCTATCTCTACTGTAGTCCACTGTACTCTACCTCTACTATACTATACTGTACTCCACCTCTACTGTACTCCACTGTAGTCTACCTCAACTATACTCCACTGTACTCTACCTCTACTGTGCTCCACTTTACTCTACCTCTACTCTGCTCTACTGTACTCTATCTCTACTGTACTCCACTATACTCTACCTCCACTGTACTCCACTGTACTCTAGCTCTACTGTGCTCCACTGTACTCTACCTCTACTGTACTCCACTGTACTCTACATCTACTGTGCTCCACTGTACTCTACCTCTACTGTACTCCACTGTACTCTACCTCTACTGTACTCCACTGTACTCTACCTCTACTGTACTCCACTGTATTCTACCTCTACTGTGCTCTACTGTACTCTACCTCTACTGTACTCCACTGTAATCTACCTCTACTGTACTGTACTGTTCTCTACCTCTACTGTACTCTACTGTACTCCACCTCTACTGTGCTCCACTGTACTCCACTGTACTCTACCTCTACTGTGCTCCACTGTACTCTACCTCTACTGTACTCCACTGTACTCTATCTCTACTGTGCTCCACTGTACTCTACCTCTACTGTACTCCACTGTACTCTATCTCTACTGTTCTCCACTGTACTCTACCTCTACTGTGCTCCACTGTACTCCACTGTACTCTATCTCTACTGTGATCCACTGTACTCTACCTCTGCTGTGCTCCACTGTACTCTATCTCTACTCTACTCCACTGTACTCTATCTCTATTTTACTCCACTGTACTCTACCTCTACTGTACTCTACTGTACTCCACCTCTACTGTGCTCCACTCTACTCCACTGTACTCTTCCTCTACTGTACTCCACTGTACTCTATCTCTACTGTGCTCCACTGTACTCTACCTTTACTGTGCTCTACTGTACTCTACTCTACTGTGCTCCACTGTACTCTATTTCTACTGTACCCCACTGTACTCCAACTCTACTGTGCTCCACTGTACTCTACCTCTACTGTGCTCCACTGTACACTACCTCTACTGTACTCCACTGTACTCTACCTCTACTGTGCTCCACTGTACTCTACCTCTACTGTACTACACTGTACTCTACCTCTACAGTGCTCCACTCTGCTCTACCTCTACTCTACTCCACTGTACTCTACCTATACTCTGCTCTACTGTACTCTACCTCTACTGTACTCCACTGTACTCTACCTCTACTATACTCCACTGTACTCTACCTCTACTGTGCTCCACTGTAGTCTACCTCTAATATGCTCCACTCTACTCTACCTTTACTGTACTCCACTGTACTCTACCTCTACTCTACTCCACTCTACTCTATCTCTACTGTGCTCCAATGTACTCTACCTCTACTGTACTCCACTGTAGTCTACATCAACTATACTCCACTGTATTCTACCTCTACTGTGCTCCACTGTACTCTACCTCTACTGTGCTCTACTGTACTCTATCTCTACTGTGTTCCACTGTACTCTACCTCTACTGTACTCCACTGTACTCCACCTCTACAGTGCTCCACTGTACTCTACCTCTACTGTCCTCCACTGTACTCCAGCTCTACTCTGCTCTACTGTACTCTATCTCTACTGTGCTCCACTGTACTCTACCTCTACTGTACTCCACTGTAGTCTACCTAAACTATACTCCACTGTACTCTACCTCCACTGTGCTCCACTGTACTCTACCTCAACTATACTCCACTGTACTCTATCTCTACTCTAATCCACTGTACTCTATCTCTACTCTACTCCACTCTACTCTATCTCTACTGTACTCCACTGTACTCTACCTCTACTCTACTCTACTGTACTCCACCTCTACTGTGCTCTACTGTACTCCACTGTACTCTAGCTCTACTGTGCTCCACTGTACTCTACCTCTACTGTACTCCACTGTACTCTACATCTACTGTGCTCCACTGTACTCTACCTCTACTGTACTCCACTGTACTCTACCTCTACTGTACTCCACTGTACTCTACCTCTACTGTACTCCACTGTATTCTACCTCTACTGTGCTCTACTGTACCCTACCTCTACTCTACTCCACTGTACTCTACCTCTACTGTACTGTACTGTTCTCTACCTCTACTGTACTCTACTGTACTCCACCTCTACTGTGCTCCACTGTACTCCACTGTACTCTACCTCTACTGTGCTCCACTGCACTCTACCTCTACTGTACTCCACTGTACTCTATCTCTACTGTGCTCCACTGTACTCTACCTCTACTGTACTCCACTGTACTCTATCTCTACTGTTCTCCACTGTACTCTACCTCTACTGTGCTCCACTGTACTCCACTGTACTCTATCTCTACTGTGATCCACTGTACTCTACCTCTGCTGTGCTCCACTGTACTCTATCTCTACTCTACTCCACTGTACTCTATCTCTACTGTTCTCCACTGTACTCTACCTCTACTGTGCTCCACTGTACTCCACTGTACTCTATCTCTACTGTGATCCACTGTACTCTACCTCTGCTGTGCTCCACTGTACTCTATCTCTACTCTACTCCACTGTACTCTATCTCTATTTTATTCCACTGTACTCTACCTCTAGTGTACTCTACTGTACTCCACCTCTACTGTGCTCCACTGTACTCCACTGTACTCTTCCTCTACTGTACTCCACTGTACTCTATCTCTACTGTGCTCCACTGTACTCTACCTCTACTGTGCTCTACTGTACTCTACTCTACTGTGCTCCACTGTACTCTATTTCTACTGTACCCCACTGTACTCTACCTCTACTGTGCTCCACTGTACTCTACCTCTACTGTGCTCCACTGTACACTACCTCTACTGTGCTCCACTGTACTCTACCTCTACTGTACTCCTCTGTAGTCTACCTCAACTATACTCCACTGTACTCTACCTCTACTGTGCTCCACTGTACTCTACCTCTACTGTACTCCACTCTACTCTATCTCTACTGTGCTCCACTGTACTCTACCTCTACTGTACTCCACTGTACTCTATCTCTACTGTTCTCCACTGTACTCTACCTCTACTGTGCTCCACTGTACTTCACTGTACTCTATCTCTACTGTGATCCACTGTACTCTACCTCTGCTGTGCTCCACTGTACTCTATCTCTACTCTACTCCACTGTACTCTATCTCTATTGTACTCCACTTTACTCTACCTCTACTGTACTCTACTGTACTCCACCTCTAGTGTGCTCCACTGTACTCCACTGTACTCTTACTCTACTGTACTCCACTGTACTCTATCTCTACTGTGCTCCACTGTACTCTACCTCTACTGTGCTCTACTGTACTCTACTCTATTGTGCTCCAATGTACTCTATTTCTACTGTACCCCACTGTACTCTACCTCTACTGTGCTCCACTGTACTTTACCTCTACTGTGCTCCACTGTACACTACCTCTACTGTACTCCACTGTACTCTACCTCTACTGTGCTCCACTGTACTCTACCTCTACTGTGCTCCACTGTACTCTACCTCTATTGTGCTCCACTGTGCTCTATCTCTACTGTACTCCACTGTACTCTACCTCTACAGTGATCCACTGTGCTCTACCTCTACTGTACTCCACTGTACTCTACCTCTACTCTGCTCTACTGTGCTCTACCTCTACTGTGCTCCACTGTACTCTACCTCTACTGTACTCCACTGTACTCTATCTCTACTGTACTCCACTGTAATCTATCTCTACTGTGCTCCACTGTACTATACCTCTACTGTGCTCTACTGTACTCCACTGTACTCTATCTCTACTGTGATCCACTGTACTCTACCTCTGCTGTGCTCCACTGTACTCTATCTCTACTCTAATCCACTGTACTCTACCTCTACTGTACTCCACTGTACTCTACCTCTACTGTACTCCACTCTACTCTACCTCTACTCTGCTCCACTGTACTCTAACTCTAATGTACTCCACTGTACTCTACCTCTACTGTACTCTTCTCTACTCCACCTCTAATGTGCTCCACTCTACTCTACCTCTACTGTGCTCCACTGTACTCTACCTCTACTGTGCTCCACTGTACACTACCTCTACTGTACTCCACTGTACTCTACCTCTACTGTGCTCCACTGTACTCTACCTCTACTGTGCTCCACTGTACTCTACCTCTACTGTGCTCCACTGTGCTCTATTTCTACTGTACTCCACTGTACTCTACCTCTACAGTGATCCACTGTGCTCTACCTCTACTGTACTCCACTGTATTCTACCTCTACTCTGCTCTACTGTGCTCTACCTATACTGTACTTCACTGTACTCTACCTCTACTCTGCTCTACTGTACTCTATCTCTACTGTGCTCCACTGTACTCTACCTCTACTGTACTCCACTGTAGTCCATCTCAACTATACTCCACTGTACTCTACCTCTACTGTGCTCCACTGTACTCTACCTCTACTGTACTCCACTGTACTCTATCTCTACTGTACTCCACTGTAATCTATCTCTACTGTGCTCCACTGTACTATACCTCTACTGTGCTCCACTGTACCCACTGTACTCTATTTCTACTGTGGTCCACTGTACTCTACCTCTGCTTTGCTCCACTGTACTCTATCTCTACTCTACTCCACTGTACTCTACCTCTACTGTACTCAACTGTACTCTACCTCTACTGTACTCCACTCTACTCTACCTCTACTGTGCTCCACTGTACTCTACCTCTAATGTACTCCACTGTACTCTACCTCTACTGTACTCATCTCTATTCCACCTCTAATGTGCTCCACTCTACTCTACCTCTACTGTACTCCACTGTACTCTACCTCTACTGTACTCCACTGTATTCAACCTCTACTATACTCCACTGCACTTATCTCTACTGTGTTCGACTGTACTCTATCTCTACTTTACTCCACTGTACTCTATCTCTACTGTACTACATTGTACTCTTCCTCTACTGTGCTCTACTGTACTCTATCTTTACTGTGCTCTACTGTACTCTACCTCTACTATACTCCACTGTACTCTACCTCTACTGTGCTCCACTGTACTCTACCTCTACTGTGCTCCACTGTACTCTACCTCTAATGTACTCCACTGTACTCTACCTCTACTGTACTCTTCTCTACTCCACCTCTAATGTGCTCCACTCTACTCTACCTCTACTGTACTCCACTGTAATCTACCTCTACTGTACTCCACTGTACTCTACCTCTACTATACTCCACTCTACTTATCTCTACTGTGTTCGACTGTACTCTATCTCTACTTTACTCCACTGTACTCTATCTCTACTGTACTACACTGTACTCTTCCTCTACTGTGCTCCACTGTACTCTATCTCTACTGTGCTCTACTGTACTCTACCTCTACTGTACTCCACTGTAATCTACCTCTACTGTACTGTACTGTTCTCTACCTCTAGTGTACTCTACTGTACTCCACCTCTACTGTGCTCCACTGTACTCCACTGTACTCTACCTCTACTGTGCTCCACTGTACTCTACCTCTACTGTACTCCACTGTACTCTATCTCTACTGTGCTCCACTGTACTCTACCTCTACTGTACTCCACTGTACTCTATCTCTACTGTTCTCCACTGTACTCTACCTCTACTGTGCTCCACTGTACTCCACTGTACTCTATCTCTACTGTGATCCACTGTACTCTACCTCTGCTGTGCTCCACTGTACTCTATCTCTACTCTACTCCACTGTACTCTATCTCTATTTTACTCCACTGTACTCTACCTCTACTGTACTCTACTGTACTCCACCTCTACTGTGCTCCACTCTACTCCACTGTACTCTTCCTCTACTGTACTCCACTGTACTCTATCTCTACTGTGCTCCACTGTACTCTACCTTTACTGTGCTCTACTGTACTCTACTCTACTGTGCTCCACTGTACTCTATTTCTACTGTACCCCACTGTACTCCAACTCTACTGTGCTCCACTGTACTCTACCTCTACTGTGCTCCACTGTACACTACCTCTACTGTACTCCACTGTACTCTACCTCTACTGTGCTCCACTGTACTCTACCTCTACTGTACTACACTGTACTCTACCTCTACAGTGCTCCACTCTGCTCTACCTCTACTCTACTCCACTGTACTCTACCTATACTCTGCTCTACTGTACTCTACCTCTACTGTACTCCACTGTACTCTACCTCTACTATACTCCACTGTACTCTACCTCTACTGTGCTCCACTGTAGTCTACCTCTAATATGCTCCACTCTACTCTACCTTTACTGTACTCCACTGTACTCTACCTCTACTCTACTCCACTCTACTCTATCTCTACTGTGCTCCAATGTACTCTACCTCTACTGTACTCCACTGTAGTCTACATCAACTATACTCCACTGTACTCTACCTCTACTGTGCTCCACTGTACTCTACCTCTACTGTGCTCTACTGTACTCTATCTCTACTGTGTTCCACTGTACTCTACCTCTACTGTACTCCACTGTACTCCACCTCTACAGTGCTCCACTGTACTCTACCTCTACTGTCCTCCACTGTACTCTACCTCTACTCTGCTCTACTGTACTCTATCTCTACTGTGCTCCACTGTACTCTACCTCTACTGTACTCCACTGTAGTCTACCTAAACTATACTCCACTGTACTCTACCTCCACTGTGCTCCACTGTACTCTACCTCAACTATACTCCACTGTACTCTATCTCTACTCTAATCCACTGTACTCTATCTCTACTCTACTCCACTCTACTCTATCTCTACTGTACTCCACTGTACTCTACCTCTACTCTACTCTACTGTACTCCACCTCTACTGTGCTCTACTGTACTCCACTGTACTCTAGCTCTACTGTGCTCCACTGTACTCTACCTCTACTGTACTCCACTGTACTCTACATCTACTGTGCTCCACTGTACTCTACCTCTACTGTACTCCACTGTACTCTACCTCTACTGTACTCCACTGTACTCTACCTCTACTGTACTCCACTGTATTCTACCTCTACTGTGCTCTACTGTACCCTACCTCTACTCTACTCCACTGTACTCTACCTCTACTGTACTGTACTGTTCTCTACCTCTACTGTACTCTACTGTACTCCACCTCTACTGTGCTCCACTGTACTCCACTGTACTCTACCTCTACTGTGCTCCACTGCACTCTACCTCTACTGTACTCCACTGTACTCTATCTCTACTGTGCTCCACTGTACTCTACCTCTACTGTACTCCACTGTACTCTATCTCTACTGTTCTCCACTGTACTCTACCTCTACTGTGCTCCACTGTACTCCACTGTACTCTATCTCTACTGTGATCCACTGTACTCTACCTCTGCTGTGCTCCACTGTACTCTATCTCTACTCTACTCCACTGTACTCTATCTCTACTGTTCTCCACTGTACTCTACCTCTACTGTGCTCCACTGTACTCCACTGTACTCTATCTCTACTGTGATCCACTGTACTCTACCTCTGCTGTGCTCCACTGTACTCTATCTCTACTCTACTCCACTGTACTCTATCTCTATTTTATTCCACTGTACTCTACCTCTAGTGTACTCTACTGTACTCCACCTCTACTGTGCTCCACTGTACTCCACTGTACTCTTCCTCTACTGTACTCCACTGTACTCTATCTCTACTGTGCTCCACTGTACTCTACCTCTACTGTGCTCTACTGTACTCTACTCTACTGTGCTCCACTGTACTCTATTTCTACTGTACCCCACTGTACTCTACCTCTACTGTGCTCCACTGTACTCTACCTCTACTGTGCTCCACTGTACACTACCTCTACTGTGCTCCACTGTACTCTACCTCTACTGTACTCCTCTGTAGTCTACCTCAACTATACTCCACTGTACTCTACCTCTACTGTGCTCCACTGTACTCTACCTCTACTGTACTCCACTCTACTCTATCTCTACTGTGCTCCACTGTACTCTACCTCTACTGTACTCCACTGTACTCTATCTCTACTGTTCTCCACTGTACTCTACCTCTACTGTGCTCCACTGTACTTCACTGTACTCTATCTCTACTGTGATCCACTGTACTCTACCTCTGCTGTGCTCCACTGTACTCTATCTCTACTCTACTCCACTGTACTCTATCTCTATTGTACTCCACTTTACTCTACCTCTACTGTACTCTACTGTACTCCACCTCTAGTGTGCTCCACTGTACTCCACTGTACTCTTACTCTACTGTACTCCACTGTACTCTATCTCTACTGTGCTCCACTGTACTCTACCTCTACTGTGCTCTACTGTACTCTACTCTATTGTGCTCCAATGTACTCTATTTCTACTGTACCCCACTGTACTCTACCTCTACTGTGCTCCACTGTACTTTACCTCTACTGTGCTCCACTGTACACTACCTCTACTGTACTCCACTGTACTCTACCTCTACTGTGCTCCACTGTACTCTACCTCTACTGTGCTCCACTGTACTCTACCTCTATTGTGCTCCACTGTGCTCTATCTCTACTGTACTCCACTGTACTCTACCTCTACAGTGATCCACTGTGCTCTACCTCTACTGTACTCCACTGTACTCTACCTCTACTCTGCTCTACTGTGCTCTACCTCTACTGTGCTCCACTGTACTCTACCTCTACTGTACTCCACTGTACTCTATCTCTACTGTACTCCACTGTAATCTATCTCTACTGTGCTCCACTGTACTATACCTCTACTGTGCTCTACTGTACTCCACTGTACTCTATCTCTACTGTGATCCACTGTACTCTACCTCTGCTGTGCTCCACTGTACTCTATCTCTACTCTAATCCACTGTACTCTACCTCTACTGTACTCCACTGTACTCTACCTCTACTGTACTCCACTCTACTCTACCTCTACTCTGCTCCACTGTACTCTAACTCTAATGTACTCCACTGTACTCTACCTCTACTGTACTCTTCTCTACTCCACCTCTAATGTGCTCCACTCTACTCTACCTCTACTGTGCTCCACTGTACTCTACCTCTACTGTGCTCCACTGTACACTACCTCTACTGTACTCCACTGTACTCTACCTCTACTGTGCTCCACTGTACTCTACCTCTACTGTGCTCCACTGTACTCTACCTCTACTGTGCTCCACTGTGCTCTATTTCTACTGTACTCCACTGTACTCTACCTCTACAGTGATCCACTGTGCTCTACCTCTACTGTACTCCACTGTACTCTACCTCTACTCTGCTCTACTGTGCTCTACCTATACTGTACTTCACTGTACTCTACCTCTACTCTGCTCTACTGTACTCTATCTCTACTGTGCTCCACTGTACTCTACCTCTACTGTACTCCACTGTAGTCCATCTCAACTATACTCCACTGTACTCTACCTCTACTGTGCTCCACTGTACTCTACCTCTACTGTACTCCACTGTACTCTATCTCTACTGTACTCCACTGTAATCTATCTCTACTGTGCTCCACTGTACTATACCTCTACTGTGCTCCACTGTACCCACTGTACTCTATTTCTACTGTGGTCCACTGTACTCTACCTCTGCTTTGCTCCACTGTACTCTATCTCTACTCTACTCCACTGTACTCTACCTCTACTGTACTCAACTGTACTCTACCTCTACTGTACTCCACTCTACTCTACCTCTACTGTGCTCCACTGTACTCTACCTCTAATGTACTCCACTGTACTCTACCTCTACTGTACTCATCTCTATTCCACCTCTAATGTGCTCCACTCTACTCTACCTCTACTGTACTCCACTGTACTCTACCTCTACTGTACTCCACTGTATTCAACCTCTACTATACTCCACTGCACTTATCTCTACTGTGTTCGACTGTACTCTATCTCTACTTTACTCCACTGTACTCTATCTCTACTGTACTACATTGTACTCTTCCTCTACTGTGCTCTACTGTACTCTATCTTTACTGTGCTCTACTGTACTCTACCTCTACTATACTCCACTGTACTCTACCTCTACTGTGCTCCACTGTACTCTACCTCTACTGTGCTCCACTGTACTCTACCTCTAATGTACTCCACTGTACTCTACCTCTACTGTACTCTTCTCTACTCCACCTCTAATGTGCTCCACTCTACTCTACCTCTACTGTACTCCACTGTAATCTACCTCTACTGTACTCCACTGTACTCTACCTCTACTATACTCCACTCTACTTATCTCTACTGTGTTCGACTGTACTCTATCTCTACTTTACTCCACTGTACTCTATCTCTACTGTACTACACTGTACTCTTCCTCTACTGTGCTCCACTGTACTCTATCTCTACTGTGCTCTACTGTACTCTATCTTTACTGTGCTCTACTGTACTCTACCTCTACTATACTCCACTGTACTCTACCTCTACTGTGCTCCACTGTACTCTACCTCTACTGTGCTCCACTGTACACTACCTCTTCTGTATTCCACTGTACTCTACCTCTACTGTGCTCCACTCTACTCTACCTCTACTGTGCTCCACTGTACTCTACCTCTACTGTGCTCCACTGTACTCTATCTCTACTGTACTCCACTGTACTCTACCTCTACTGTGCTCTACTGTAATCTAATCTATTGTGCTCCACTGTACTCTATTTCTACTGTACCCCACTGTACTCTACGTCTACTTTGCTCCACTGTACTCTACCTCTACTGTGCTCCACTGTACACTACCTCTACTGTACTCCACTGTACTCTACCTCTACTGTGCTCCACTGTACTCTACCTCTACTGTGCTCCACTGTACTCTACCTCTACTCTACTCCACTCTACTCTATCTCTACTGTACTCCACTGTACTCTACCTCTACTCTACTCTACTGTACTCTACCTCTACTGTGCTCCACTGTACTCCACTGTACTCTAGCTCTACTGTGCTCCACTGTACTCTACCTCTACTGTGCTCTACTGTACTCTATCTCTAC
Source organism: Tiaroga cobitis (assembly GCA_030578255.1). Taxonomy (NCBI): domain Eukaryota; kingdom Metazoa; phylum Chordata; class Actinopteri; order Cypriniformes; family Leuciscidae; genus Tiaroga; species Tiaroga cobitis. The sequence continues at coordinate 261,760 of JAROOI010000042.1, read as the reverse complement.
TGTGCTCCACTGTACTCTACCTCTACTGTACTCCACTGTACTCCACCTCTACAGTGCTCCACTGTACTCTACCTCTACTGTACTCCACTGTATTTTACCTCTACTCTGCTCTACTGTACTCTATCTCTACTGTGCTCTACTGTACTCTACCTCTATTATACTCCACTGTACTCTACCTCTACTGTGCTCCACTGTACTCTACCTCTACTGTGGTCCACTGTACACTACCTCTTCTGTAGTCCACTGTACTCTACCTCTACTGTGCTCCACTCTACTCTACCTCTACTGTGCTCAGCTGTACTCTACCTCTACTGTACTCCACTGTACTCTACCTCTACTATACTCCACTGCACTTATCTCTACTGTGCTCCACTGTACTCTATCTCTACTGTAGTCCACTGTACTCTACCTCTACTATACTCTACTGTACTCCACCTCTACTGTACTCCACTGTAGTCTACCTCAACTATACTCCACTGTACTCTACCTCTACTGTGCTCCACTTTACTCTACCTCTACTCTGCTCTACTGTACTCTATCTCTACTTTACTCCACTATACTCTACCTCCACTGTACTCCACTGTACTCTAGCTCTACTGTGCTCCACTGTACTCTACCTCTACTGTACTCCACTGTACTCTGCATCTACTGTGCTCCACTGTACTCTACCTCTACTGTACTCCACTGTACTCTACCTCTACTGTACTCCACTGTACTCTACCTCTACTGTACTCCACTGTATTCTACCTCTACTGTGCTCTACTGTACTCTACCTCTACTGTACTCCACTGTAATCTACCTCTACTGTACTGTACTGTTCTCTACCTCTACTGTACTCTACTGTACTCCACCTCTACTGTGCTCCACTGTACTCCACTGTACTCTACCTCTACTGTGCTCCACTGTACTCCACCTCTACTGTACTCCACTGTACTCTATCTCTACTGTGCTCCACTGTACTCCACTGTACTCTATCTCTACTGTGCTCTATCTCTACTGTTCTCCACTGTACTCTACCTCTACTGTGCTCCACTGTACTCTACTGTACTCTATCTCTACTGTGATCCACTGTACTCTACCTCTGCTGTGCTCCACTGTACTCTATCTCTACTCTACTCCACTGTACTCTATCTCTATTTTACTCCACTGTACTCTACCTCTACTGTACTCTACTGTACTCCACCTCTACTGTGCTCCACTCTACTCCACTGTACTCTTCCTCTACTGTACTCCACTGTACTCTATCTCTACTGTGCTCCACTGTACTCTACCTTTACTGTGCTCTACTGTACTCTACTCTACTGTGCTCCACTGTACTCTATTTCTACTGTACCCCACTGTACTCCAACTCTACTATGCTCCACTGTACTCTACCTCTACTGTGCTCCACTGTACACTACCTCTACTGTACTCCACTGTACTCTACCTCTACTGTGCTCCACTGTACTCTACCTCTACTGTACTCCACTGTACTCTACCTCTACAGTGCTCCACTCTGCTCTACCTCTACTCTACTCCACTGTACTCTACCTCTACTCTGCTCTACTGTACTCTACCTCTACTGTACTCCACTGTATTCTACCTCTACTATACTCCACTGTACTCTACCTCTACTGTGCTCCACTGTACTCTACCTCTAATATGCTCCACTCTACTCTACCTTTACTGTACTCCACTGTACTCTACCTCTACTCTGCTCTACTCTACTCTATCTCTACTGTGCTCCAGTGTACTCTACCTCTACTGTACTCCACTGTAGTCTACCTCAACTATACTCCACTGTACTCTAACTCTACTCTGCTCCACTGTACTCTACCTCTACTGTGCTCTACTGTACTCTATCTCTACTGTGCTCCACTGTACTCTACCTCTACTGTACTCCACTGTACTCCACCTCCACAGTGCTCCACTGTACTCTACCTCTACTGTCCTCCACTGTACCCTACCTCTACTCTGCTCTACTGTACTCTATCTCTACTGTGATCCACTGTACTCTACCTCTACTGTACTCCACTGTAGTCTACCTAAACTATACTCCACTGTACTCTACCTCCACTTTGCTCCACTGTACTCTACCTCAACTATACTCCACTGTACTCTATCTCTACTCTAATCCACTGTACTCTATCTCTACTCTACTCCACTCTACTCTATCTCTACTGTACTCCACTGTACTCTACCTCTACTCTACTCTACTGTACTCCACCTCTACTGTGCTCTACTGTACTCCACTGTACTCTAGCTCTACTGTGCTCCACTGTACTCTACCTCTACTGTACTCCACTGTACTCTACATCTACTGTGCTCCACTGTACTCTACCTCTACTGTACTCCACTCTACTCTACCTCTACTGTACTCCACTGTACTCTACCTCTACTGTACTCCACTGTATTCTACCTCTACTGTGCTCTACTGTACCCTACCTCTACTGTACTCCACTGTACTCTACCTCTACTGTACTGTACTGTTCTCTACCTCTACTGTACTCTACTGTACTCCACCTCTACTGTGCTCCACTGTACTCCACTGTACTGTACCTCTACTGTGCTCCACTGTACTCTACCTCTACTGTACTCCACTGTACTCTACCTCTACTGTACTCCACTGTACTCTACCTCTACTGTACTCCACTGTATTCTACCTCTACTGTGCTCTACTGTACCCTACCTCTACTGTACTCCACTGTACTCTACCTCTACTGTACTGTACTGTTCTCTACCTCTACTGTACTCTACTGTACTCCACCTCTACTGTGCTCCACTGTACTCCACTGTACTCTACCTCTACTGTGCTCCACTGCACTCTACCTCTACTGTACTCCACTGTACTCTATCTCTACTGTGCTCCACTGTACACTACCTCTACTGTACTCCACTGTACTCTATCTCTACTGTTCTCCACTGTACTCTACCTCTACTTTGCTCCACTGTACTCTACCTCTAATATGCTCCACTCTACTCTACCTTTACTGTACTCCACTGTACTCTACCTCTACTCTGCTCTACTCTACTCTATCTCTACTGTGCTCCAGTGTACTCTACCTCTACTGTACTCCACTGTAGTCTACCTCAACTATACTCCACTGTACTCTACCTCTACTCTGCTCCACTGTACTCTACCTCTACTGTGCTCTACTGTACTCTATCTCTACTGTGCTCCACTGTACTCTACCTCTACTGTACTCCACTGTACTCCACCTCCACAGTGCTCCACTGTACTCTACCTCTACTGTCCTCCACTGTACCCTACCTCTACTCTGCTCTACTGTACTCTATCTCTACTGTGATCCACTGTACTCTACCTCTACTGTACTCCACTGTAGTCTACCTAAACTATACTCCACTGTACTCTACCTCCACTGTGCTCCACTCTACTCTACCTCAACTATACTCCACTGTACTCTATCTCTACTCTAATCCACTGTACTCTATCTCTACTCTACTCCACTCTACTCTATCTCTACTGTACTCCACTGTACTCTACCTCTACTCTACTCTACTGTACTCCACCTCTACTGTGCTCTACTGTACTCCACTGTACTCTAGCTCTACTGTGCTCCACTGTACTCTACCTCTACTGTACTCCACTGTACTCTACATCTACTGTGCTCCACTGTACTCTACCTCTACTGTACTCCACTGTACTCTACCTCTACTGTACTCCACTGTACTCTACCTCTACTGTACTCCACTGTATTCTACCTCTACTGTGCTCTACTGTACCCTACCTCTACTGAACTCCACTGTACTCTACCTCTACTGTACTGTACTGTTCTCTACCTCTACTGTACTCTACTGTACTCCACCTCTACTGTGCTCCACTGTACTCCACTGTACTCTACCTCTACTGTGCTCCACTGCACTCTACCTCTACTGTACTCCACTGTACTCTATCTCTACTGTGCTCCACTGTACTCTACCTCTACTGTACTCCACTGTACTCTATCTCTACTGTTCTCCACTGTACTCTACCTCTACTGTGCTCCACTGTACTCCACTGTACTCTTCCTCTACTGTACTCCACTGTACTCTATCTCTACTGTGCTCCACTGTACTCTACCTCTACTGTGCTCTACTGTACTCTACTCTACTGTGCTCCACTGTACTCTATTTCTACTGTACCCCACTGTACTCTACCTCTACTGTGCTCCACTGTACTCTACCTCTACTGTGCTCCACTGTACACTACCTCTACTGTGCTCCACTGTACTCTACCTCTACTGTACTCCTCTGTAGTCTACCTCAACTATACTCCACTGTACTCTACCTCTACTGTGCTCCACTGTACTCTACCTCTACTGTACTCCACTCTACTCTATCTCTAATGTGCTCCACTGTACTCTACCTCTACTGTACTCCACTGTACTCTATCTCTACTGTTCTCCACTGTACTCTACCTCTACTGTGCTCCACTGTACTTCACTGTACTCTATCTCTACTGTGATCCACTGTACTCTACCTCTGCTGTGCTCCACTGTACTCTATCTCTACTCTACTCCACTGTACTCTATCTCTATTGTACTCCACTTTACTCTACCTCTACTGTACTCTACTGTACTCCACCTCTAGTGTGCTCCACTGTACTCCACTGTACTCTTACTCTACTGTACTCCACTGTACTCTATCTCTACTGTGCTCCACTGTACTCTACCTCTACTGTGCTCTACTGTACTCTACTTTATTGTGCTCCACTGTACTCTATTTCTACTGTACCCCACTGTACTCTACCTATACTGTGCTCCACTGTACTCTACCTCTACTGTGCTCCACTGTACACTACCTCTACTGTACTCCACTGTACTCTACCTCTACTGTGCTCCACTGTACTCTACCTCTACTGTGCTCCACTGTACTGTACCTCTACTGTGCTCCACTGTGCTCTATCTCTACTGTACTCCACTGTACTCTACCTCTACAGTGATCCACTGTGCTCTACCTCTACTGTACTCCACTTTACTCTACCTCTACTCTGCTCTACTGTGCTCTACCTATACTGTGCTCCACTGTACTCTACCTCTACTTTACTACACTGTAGTCCACCTCAACTATACTCCACTGTACTCTACCTCCACTGTGCTCCACTGTACTCTACCTCTACTGTACTCCACTGTACTCTATCTCTACTGTACTCCACTGTAATCTATCTCTACTGTGCTCCACTGTACTATACCTCTACTGTGCTCCACTGTACTCCACTGTACTCTATCTCTACTGTGATCCACTGTACTCTACCTCTGCTGTGCTCCACTGTACTCTATCTCTACTCTACTCCACTGTACTCTACCTCTACTGTACTCCACTGTACTCTACCTCTAATGTACTGCACTCTACTCTACCTCTACTCTACTCCACTGTACTCTACCTCTAATGTACTCCACTGTACTCTACCTCTACTGTACTCTTCTCTACTCCACCTCTAATGTGCTCCACTCTACTCTACCTCTACTGTACTCCACTGTACTCTACCTCTACTGTACTCCACTGTACTCTACCTCTACTATACTCCACTGCACTTATCTCTACTGTGTTCGACTGTACTCTATCTCTACTTTACTCCACTGTACTCTATCTCTACTGTACTACACTGTACTATTCCTCTACTGTGCTCCACTGTACTCTATCTCTACTGTGCTCTACTGTACTCTATCTTTACTGTGCTCTACTGTACTCTACCTCTACTATACTCCACTGTACTCTACCTCTACTGTGCTCCACTCTACTCTACCTCTACTGTGCTCCACTGTACTCTACCTCTACTGTGCTCCACTGTACTCTATCTCTACTGTACTCCACTGTACTCTACCTCTACTGTGCTCTACTGTACTCTACTCTATTGTGCTCCACTGTACTCTATTTCTACTGTACCCCACTGTACTCCACCTCTACTGTGCTCCACTGTACTCTACCTCTACTGTACTCCACTGTACACTACCTCTACTGTACTCCACTGTACTCTACCTCTACTGTGCTCCACTGTACTCTACCTCTAATGTGCTCCACTGTACTCTACCTCTACTGTGCTCCACTGTACTCTATCTCTACTGTACTCCACTGTATTCTACCTTTACAGTGATCCACTGTGCTCTACCTCTACTGTACTCCACTGTACTCTACCTCTACTCTGCTCTACTGTGCTCTACCTATACTGTACTTCACTGTACTCTACCTCTACTTTACTCCACTGTAGTCCACCTCAACTATACTCCACTGTACTCTACCTCTACTGTGCCCCACTGTACTCTACCTCTACTGTGCTCCACTGTACTCTACCTCTACTGTACTCCACTGTACTATACCTATACTGTACTCCACTGTACCCTACCTCTACTGTACTCCACTGTATTCTACCTCTACTGTGCTCTACTGTACTCTACCTCTACTGTACTCCACTGTACTCTACCTCTACTGTACTGTACGGTTCTCTACCTCTACTGTACTCTACTGTACTCCACCTCTACTGTGCTCCACTGTACTCCACTGTACTCTACCTCTACTGTACTCCACTGTACTCTATCTCTACTGTTCACCACTGTACTCTACCTCTACTGTGCTCCACTGTACTACACTGTACTCTATCTCTACTGTGATCCACTGTACTCTACCTCTGCTGTGCTCCACTTTACTCTATCTCTACTCTACTCCACTGTACTCTATCTCTATTGTACTCCACTGTACTCTACCTCTACTGTACTCTACTGTACTCCACCTCTACTGTGCTCCACTGTACTCCACTGTACTCTTCCTCTACTGTACTCCACTGTACTCTATCTCTACTGTGCTCCACTGTACTCTACCTCTAATGTGCTCTACTGTACTCTACTCTACTGTGCTCCACTGTACTCTATTTCTACTGTACCCCACTGTACTCTACCTCTACTGTGCTCCACTGTACTCTACCTCTACTGTGCTCCACTGTACACTACCTCTACTGTACTCCACTGTACTCTACCTCTACTGTGCTCCACTGTACTCTACCTCTACTGTGCTCCACTGTACTCTACCTCTACTGTGCTCCACTGTACTCTATCTCTACTGTACTCCACTGTACTCTACCTCTACAGTGCTCCACTGTGCTCTACCTCTACTGTACTCCACTGTACTCTACCTCTACTCTGCTCTACTGTTCTCTACCTCTACTGTACTCCACTGTACTCTACCTCTACTCTGCTCTAATGTACTCTATCTCTACTGTGCTCCACTGTACTCTACCTCTACTGCACTCCACTGTAGTCTACCTCAACTATACTCCACTGTACTCTACCTCTACTGTGCTCCACTGTAATCTACCTCTACTGTACTCCACTGTACTCTACCTCTACTATACTCCACTGTACTCTACCTCTACTGTGCTCTACTGTACTAAATCTCTACTATGCTCCATTGTACTCTACCTCTACTGTACTCCACTGTACTCTACCTCTACTCTGCTCTATTTTACTCTATCTCTACTGTGCTCCACTGTACTCTACCTCTACTGTACTCCACTGTACTCCACCTCTACAGTGTTCTACTGTACTCTACCTCTACTGTACTCCACTGTACTCTACCTCTACTCTGCTCTACTGTACTCTATCTCTACTGTGCTCCACTGTACTCTACCTCTACTGTACTCCACTGTAGTCTACCTCAACTATACTCCACTGTACTCTACCTCTACTGTGCTCCACTGTACTCTACCTCAACTATACTCCACTGTACTCTATCTCTACTCTAATCCACTGTACTCTATCTCTACTCTACTCCACTCTACTCTATCTCTACTGTACTCCACTGTACTCTACCTCTACTCTACTCTACTGTACTCCACCTCTACTGTGCTCTACTGTGCTCCACTGTACTCTACCTCTACTGTGCTCTACTGTAGTCTATCTCTACTGTGCTCCACTGTACTCTACCTCTACAGTACTCCACTGTACTCCACCTCTACAGTGCTCCACTGTACTCTACCTCTACTCTACTCCACTGTATTCTACCTCTACTCTGCTCTAGTGTACTCTATCTCTACTGTGCTCTACTGTACTCTACCTCCATTATACTCCACTGTACTCTACCTCTATTGTGCTCCACTGTACTCTACCTCTACTGTGCTCCACTGTACACTACCTCTACTGTAGTCCACTGTACTCTACCTCTACTGTGCTCCACTCTACTCTACCTCTACTGTGCTCAGCTGTACTCTACCTCTACTGTACTCCACTGTACTCTACCTCTACTATACTCCACTGCACTTATCTCTACTGTGCTCCACTGTACTCTATCTCTACTGTAGTCCACTGTACTCTACCACTACTATACTCTACTGTACTCCACCTCTACTCTACTCCACTGTAGTCTACCTCAACTATACTCCACTCTATTCTACCTCTACTGTGCTCCACTGTACTCTACCTCTACTCTGCTCTACTGTACTCTATCTCTACTGTACTCCACTATACTCTACCTCCACTGTACTCCACTGTACTATAGCTCTACTGTGCTCCCATGTACTCTACCTCTACTGTACTCCATTGTACTCTACATCTACTGTGCTCCACTGTACTCTACCTCTAATGTGCTCCACTCTACTCTACCTTTACTGTACTCCACTGTACTCTACCTCTACTCTGCTCTACTCTACTCTATCTCTACTGTGCTCCACTGTACTCCATCTCTACTGTGCTCCACTGTACTCTACCTCTACTGTACTCCACTGTACTCCACCTCTACAGTGCTCCACTGTACTCTACCTCTACTGTCCTCCACTGTACTCTACCTCTACTCTGCTCTACTGTACTCTATCTCTACTGTGCTCCACTGAACTCTACCTCTACTGTACTCCACTGTAGTCTACCTAAACTATACTCCACTGTACTCTACCTCCACTGTGCTCCACTGTACTCTACCTCAACTATACTCCACTCTACTCTATCTCTACTGTACTCCACTGTACTCTACCTCTACTCTACTCTACTGTACTCCACCTCTACTGTGCTCCACTGTACTCTACCTCTACTGTCCTCCACTGTACTCTACCTCTACTCTGCTCTACTGTACTCTATCTCTACTGTGCTCCACTGAACTCTACCTCTACTGTACTCCACTGTAGTCTACCTAAACTATACTCCACTGTACTCTACCTCCACTGTGCTCCACTGTACTCTACCTCAACTATACTCCACTCTACTCTATCTCTACTGTACTCCACTGTACTCTACCTCTACTGTACTCCACTGTACTCTACATCTCTTGGTTTAGTCCTCAATTGTAAGTCGCTTTGGATAAAAGCGTCTGCTAAATGACTAAATGTAAATGTAAATGTACTGTGCTCCACTGTACTCTACCTCTACTGTACTCCACTGTACTCTACCTCTAGTGTACTCCACTGTACTCTACCTCTACTGTACTCCTCTGTATTCTACCTCTACTGTGCTCTACTGTACCCTACCTCTACTGTACTCCACTGTACTCTACCTCTACTGTACTGTACTGTTCTCTACCTCTACTGTACTCTACTGTACTCCACCTCTACTGTGCTCCACTGTACTCCACTGTACTCTACCTCTACTGTGCTCCACTGCACTCTACCTCTACTGTACTCCACTGTACTCTATCTCTACTGTGCTACACTGTACTCTACCTCTACTGTACTCCACTGTACTCTATCTCTACTGTTCTCATCTGTACTCTACCTCTACTGTGCTCCACTGTACTCCACTGTACTCTATCTCTACTGTGATTCACTGTACTCTACCTCTGCTGTGCTCCACTGTACTCTATCTCTACTCTACTCCACTGTACTCTATCTCTATTGTACTCCACTGTACTCTACCTCTACTGTACTCTACTGTACTCCACCTCTACTGTGCTCCACTGTACTCCACTGTACTCTTCCTCTACTGTACTCCACTGTACTCTATCTCTACTGTGCTCCACTGTACTCTACCTTTACTGTGCTCTACTGTACTCTACTCTACTGTGCTCCACTGTACTCTATTTCTACTGTACCCCACTGTACTCCAACTCTACTGTGCTCCACTGTACTCTACCTCTACTTTGCTCCACTGTACACTACCTCTACTGTACTCCACTGTACTCTACCTCTACTGTGCTCCACTGTACTCTACCTCTACTGTACTCCACTGTACTCTACCTCTACAGTGCTCCACTCTGCTCTACCTCTACTCTACTCCACTGTACTCTACCTCTACTCTGCTCTACTGTACTCTACCTCTACTGTACTCCACTGTACTCTACCTCTACTATACTCCACTGTACTCTACCTCTACTGTGCTCCACTGTACTCTACCTCTAATATGCGCCACTCTACTCTACCTTTACTGTACTCCACTGTACTCTACCTCTACTCTGCTCTACTCTACTCTATCTCTACTGTGCTCCACTGTACTCTACCTCTACTGTACTCCACTGTAGTCTACCTCAACTATACTCCACTGTACTCTACCTCTACTGTGCTCCACTGTACTCTACCTCTACTGTGCTCTACTGTACTCTATCTCTACTGTGCTCCACTGTACTCTACCTCTACTGTACTCCACTGTACTCCACCTCTACAGTGCTCCACTGTACTCTACCTCTACTGTCCTCCACTGTACTCTACCTCTACTCTGCTCTACTGTACTCTATCTCTACTGTGCTCCACTGTACTCTACCTCTACTGTACTCCACTGTAGTCTACCTAAACTATACTCCACTGTACTCTACCTCCACTGTGCTCCACTGTACTCTACCTCAACTATACTCCACTGTACTCTATCTCTACTCTAATCCACTGCACTCTATCTCTACTCTACTCCACTCTACTCTATCTCTACTGTACTCCACTGTACTCTACCTCTACTCTACTCTACTGTACTCCACCTCTACTGTGCTCCACTGTACTCCACTGTACTCTAGCTCTACTGTGCTCCACTGTACTCTACCTCTACTGTACTCCACTGTACTCTACATCTACTGTGCTCCACTGTACTCTACCTCTACTGTACTCCACTGTACTCTACCTCTACTGTACTCCACTGTACTCTACCTCTACTGTACTCCACTGTATTCTACCTCTACTGTGCTCTACTGTACCCTACCTCTACTGTTCTCCACTGTACACTACCTCTACTGTAGTCCACTGTACTCTACCTCTACTGTGCTCCACTCTACTCTACCTCTACTGTGCTCAGCTGTACTCTACCTCTACTGTACTCCACTGTACTCTACCTCTACTATACTCCACTGCACTTATCTCTACTGTGCTCCACTGTACTCTATCTCTACTGTAGTCCACTGTACTCTACCTCTACTATACTCTACTGTACTCCACCTCTACTGTACTCCACTGTAGTCTACCTCAACTATACTCCACTGTACTCTACCTCTACTGTGCTCCACTTTACTCTACCTCTACTCTGCTCTACTGTACTCTATCTCTACTTTACTCCACTATACTCTACCTCCACTGTACTCCACTGTACTCTAGCTCTACTGTGCTCCACTGTACTCTACCTCTACTGTACTCCACTGTACTCTGCATCTACTGTGCTCCACTGTACTCTACCTCTACTGTACTCCACTGTACTCTACCTCTACTGTACTCCACTGTACTCTACCTCTACTGTACTCCACTGTATTCTACCTCTACTGTGCTCTACTGTACTCTACCTCTACTGTACTCCACTGTAATCTACCTCTACTGTACTGTACTGTTCTCTACCTCTACTGTACTCTACTGTACTCCACCTCTACTGTGCTCCACTGTACTCCACTGTACTCTACCTCTACTGTGCTCCACTGTACTCCACCTCTACTGTACTCCACTGTACTCTATCTCTACTGTGCTCCACTGTACTCTACCTCTACTGTACTCCACTGTACTCTATCTCTACTGTTCTCCACTGTACTCTACCTCTACTGTGCTCCACTGTACTCTACTGTACTCTATCTCTACTGTGATCCACTGTACTCTACCTCTGCTGTGCTCCACTGTACTCTATCTCTACTCTACTCCACTGTACTCTATCTCTATTTTACTCCACTGTACTCTACCTCTACTGTACTCTACTGTACTCCACCTCTACTGTGCTCCACTCTACTCCACTGTACTCTTCCTCTACTGTACTCCACTGTACTCTATCTCTACTGTGCTCCACTGTACTCTACCTTTACTGTGCTCTACTGTACTCTACTCTACTGTGCTCCACTGTACTCTATTTCTACTGTACCCCACTGTACTCTACCTCTACTCTGCTCCACTGTACTCTACCTCTACTGTGCTCTACTGTACTCTATCTCTACTGTGCTCCACTGTACTCTACCTCTACTGTACTCCACTGTACTCCACCTCCACAGTGCTCCACTGTACTCTACCTCTACTGTCCTCCACTGTACCCTACCTCTACTCTGCTCTACTGTACTCTATCTCTACTGTGATCCACTGTACTCTACCTCTACTGTACTCCACTGTAGTCTACCTAAACTATACTCCACTGTACTCTACCTCCACTGTGCTCCACTGTACTCTACCTCAACTATACTCCACTTTACTCTATCTCTACTCTAATCCACTGTACTCTATCTCTACTCTACTCCACTCTACTCTATCTCTACTGTACTCCACTGTACTCTACCTCTACTCTACTCTACTGTACTCCACCTCTACTGTGCTCTACTGTACTCCACTGTACTCTAGCTCTACTGTGCTCCACTGTACTCTACCTCTACTGTACTCCACTGTACTCTACATCTACTGTGCTCCACTGTACTCTACCTCTACTGTACTCCACTGTACTCTACCTCTACTGTACTCCACTGTACTCTACCTCTACTGTACTCCACTGTATTCTACCTCTACTGTGCTCTACTGTACCCTACCTCTACTGTACTCCACTGTACTCTACCTCTACTGTACTGTACTGTTCTCTACCTCTACTGTACTCTACTGTACTCCACCTCTACTGTGCTCCACTGTACTCCACTGTACTCTACCTCTACTGTGCTCCACTGCACTCTACCTCTACTGTACTCCACTGTACTCTATCTCTACTGTGCTCCACTGTACTCTACCTCTACTGTACTCCACTGTACTCTATCTCTACTGTTCTCCACTGTACTCTACCTCTACTGTGCTCCACTGTACTCCACTGTACTCTATCTCTACTGTGATCCACTGTACTCTACCTCTGCTGTGCTCCACTGTACTCTATCTCTACTCTACTCCACTGTACTCTATCTCTATTTTACTCCACTGTACTCTACCTCTAGTGTACTCTACTGTACTCCACCTCTACTGTGCTCCACTGTACTCCACTGTACTCTTCCTCTACTGTACTCCACTGTACTCTATCTCTACTGTGCTCCACTGTACTCTACCTCTACTGTGCTCTACTGTACTCTACTCTACTGTGCTCCACTGTACTCTATTTCTACTGTACCCCACTGTACTCTACCTCTACTGTGCTCCACTGTACTCTACCTCTACTGTGCTCCACTGTACACTACCTCTACTGTGCTCCACTGTACTCTACCTCTACTGTACTCCTCTGTAGTCTACCTCAACTATACTCCACTGTACTCTACCTCTACTGTGCTCCACTGTACTCTACCTCTACTGTACTCCACTGTACTCTATCTCTACTGTTCTCCACTGTACTCTACGTCTACTGTGCTCCACTGTACTTCACTGTACTCTATCTCTACTGTGATCCACTGTACTCTACCTCTGCTGTGCTCCACTGTACTCTATCTCTACTCTACTCCACTGTACTCTATCTCTATTGTACTCCACTTTACTCTACCTCTACTGTACTCTACTGTACTCCACCTCTAGTGTGCTCCACTGTACTCCACTGTACTCTTACTCTACTGTACTCCACTGTACTCTATCTCTACTGTGCTCCACTGTACTCTACCTCTACTGTGCTCTACTGTACTCTACTTTATTGTGCTCCACTGTACTCTATTTCTACTGTACCCCACTGTACTCTACCTCTACTGTACTCCATTGTACTCTACATCTACTGTGCTCCACTGTACTCTACCTCTAATGTGCTCCACTCTACTCTACCTTTACTGTACTCCACTGTACTCTACCTCTACTCTGCTCTACTCTACTCTATCTCTACTGTGCTCCACTGTACTCCATCTCTACCGTGCTCCACTGTACTCTACCTCTACTGTACTCCACTGTACTCCACCTCTACAGTGCTCCACTGTACTCTACCTCTACTGTCCTCCACTGTACTCTACCTCTACTCTGCTCTACTGTACTCTATCTCTACTGTGCTCCACTGAACTCTACCTCTACTGTACTCCACTGTAGTCTACCTAAACTATACTCCACTGTACTCTACCTCCACTGTGCTCCACTGTACTCTACCTCAACTATACTCCACTCTACTCTATCTCTACTGTACTCCACTGTACTCTACCTCTACTCTACTCTACTGTACTCCACCTCTACTGTGCTCCACTGTACTCTACCTCTACTGTCCTCCACTGTACTCTACCTCTACTCTGCTCTACTGTACTCTATCTCTACTGTGCTCCACTGAACTCTACCTCTACTGTACTCCACTGTAGTCTACCTAAACTATACTCCACTGTACTCTACCTCCACTGTGCTCCACTGTACTCTACCTCAACTATACTCCACTCTACTCTATCTCTACTGTACTCCACTGTACTCTACCTCTACTGTACTCCACTGTACTCTACATCTCTTGGTTTAGTCCTCAATTGTAAGTCGCTTTGGATAAAAGCGTCTGCTAAATGACTAAATGTAAATGTAAATGTACTGTGCTCCACTGTACTCTACCTCTACTGTACTCCACTGTACTCTACCTCTAGTGTACTCCACTGTACTCTACCTCTACTGTACTCCTCTGTATTCTACCTCTACTGTGCTCTACTGTACCCTACCTCTACTGTACTCCACTGTACTCTACCTCTACTGTACTGTACTGTTCTCTACCTCTACTGTACTCTACTGTACTCCACCTCTACTGTGCTCCACTGTACTCCACTGTACTCTACCTCTACTGTGCTCCACTGCACTCTACCTCTACTGTACTCCACTGTACTCTATCTCTACTGTGCTACACTGTACTCTACCTCTACTGTACTCCACTGTACTCTATCTCTACTGTTCTCATCTGTACTCTACCTCTACTGTGCTCCACTGTACTCCACTGTACTCTATCTCTACTGTGATTCACTGTACTCTACCTCTGCTGTGCTCCACTGTACTCTATCTCTACTCTACTCCACTGTACTCTATCTCTATTGTACTCCACTGTACTCTACCTCTACTGTACTCTACTGTACTCCACCTCTACTGTGCTCCACTGTACTCCACTGTACTCTTCCTCTACTGTACTCCACTGTACTCTATCTCTACTGTGCTCCACTGTACTCTACCTTTACTGTGCTCTACTGTACTCTACTCTACTGTGCTCCACTGTACTCTATTTCTACTGTACCCCACTGTACTCCAACTCTACTGTGCTCCACTGTACTCTACCTCTACTTTGCTCCACTGTACACTACCTCTACTGTACTCCACTGTACTCTACCTCTACTGTGCTCCACTGTACTCTACCTCTACTGTACTCCACTGTACTCTACCTCTACAGTGCTCCACTCTGCTCTACCTCTACTCTACTCCACTGTACTCTACCTCTACTCTGCTCTACTGTACTCTACCTCTACTGTACTCCACTGTACTCTACCTCTACTATACTCCACTGTACTCTACCTCTACTGTGCTCCACTGTACTCTACCTCTAATATGCGCCACTCTACTCTACCTTTACTGTACTCCACTGTACTCTACCTCTACTCTGCTCTACTCTACTCTATCTCTACTGTGCTCCACTGTACTCTACCTCTACTGTACTCCACTGTAGTCTACCTCAACTATACTCCACTGTACTCTACCTCTACTGTGCTCCACTGTACTCTACCTCTACTGTGCTCTACTGTACTCTATCTCTACTGTGCTCCACTGTACTCTACCTCTACTGTACTCCACTGTACTCCACCTCTACAGTGCTCCACTGTACTCTACCTCTACTGTCCTCCACTGTACTCTACCTCTACTCTGCTCTACTGTACTCTATCTCTACTGTGATCCACTGTACTCTACCTCTACTGTACTCCACTGTAGTCTACCTAAACTATACTCCACTGTACTCTACCTCCACTGTGCTCCACTGTACTCTACCTCAACTATACTCCACTTTACTCTATCTCTACTCTAATCCACTGTACTCTATCTCTACTCTACTCCACTCTACTCTATCTCTACTGTACTCCACTGTACTCTACCTCTACTCTACTCTACTGTACTCCACCTCTACTGTGCTCTACTGTACTCCACTGTACTCTAGCTCTACTGTGCTCCACTGTACTCTACCTCTACTGTACTCCACTGTACTCTACATCTACTGTGCTCCACTGTACTCTACCTCTACTGTACTCCACTGTACTCTACCTCTACTGTACTCCACTGTACTCTACCTCTACTGTACTCCACTGTATTCTACCTCTACTGTGCTCTACTGTACCCTACCTCTACTGTACTCCACTGTACTCTACCTCTACTGTACTGTACTGTTCTCTACCTCTACTGTACTCTACTGTACTCCACCTCTACTGTGCTCCACTGTACTCCACTGTACTCTACCTCTACTGTGCTCCACTGCACTCTACCTCTACTGTACTCCACTGTACTCTATCTCTACTGTGCTCCACTGTACTCTACCTCTACTGTACTCCACTGTACTCTATCTCTACTGTTCTCCACTGTACTCTACCTCTACTGTGCTCCACTGTACTCCACTGTACTCTATCTCTACTGTGATCCACTGTACTCTACCTCTGCTGTGCTCCACTGTACTCTATCTCTACTCTACTCCACTGTACTCTATCTCTATTTTACTCCACTGTACTCTACCTCTAGTGTACTCTACTGTACTCCACCTCTACTGTGCTCCACTGTACTCCACTGTACTCTTCCTCTACTGTACTCCACTGTACTCTATCTCTACTGTGCTCCACTGTACTCTACCTCTACTGTGCTCTACTGTACTCTACTCTACTGTGCTCCACTGTACTCTATTTCTACTGTACCCCACTGTACTCTACCTCTACTGTGCTCCACTGTACTCTACCTCTACTGTGCTCCACTGTACACTACCTCTACTGTGCTCCACTGTACTCTACCTCTACTGTACTCCTCTGTAGTCTACCTCAACTATACTCCACTGTACTCTACCTCTACTGTGCTCCACTGTACTCTACCTCTACTGTACTCCACTGTACTCTATCTCTACTGTTCTCCACTGTACTCTACGTCTACTGTGCTCCACTGTACTTCACTGTACTCTATCTCTACTGTGATCCACTGTACTCTACCTCTGCTGTGCTCCACTGTACTCTATCTCTACTCTACTCCACTGTACTCTATCTCTATTGTACTCCACTTTACTCTACCTCTACTGTACTCTACTGTACTCCACCTCTAGTGTGCTCCACTGTACTCCACTGTACTCTTACTCTACTGTACTCCACTGTACTCTATCTCTACTGTGCTCCACTGTACTCTACCTCTACTGTGCTCTACTGTACTCTACTTTATTGTGCTCCACTGTACTCTATTTCTACTGTACCCCACTGTACTCTACCTCTACTGTACTCCATTGTACTCTACATCTACTGTGCTCCACTGTACTCTACCTCTAATGTGCTCCACTCTACTCTACCTTTACTGTACTCCACTGTACTCTACCTCTACTCTGCTCTACTCTACTCTATCTCTACTGTGCTCCACTGTACTCCATCTCTACCGTGCTCCACTGTACTCTACCTCTACTGTACTCCACTGTACTCCACCTCTACAGTGCTCCACTGTACTCTACCTCTACTGTCCTCCACTGTACTCTACCTCTACTCTGCTCTACTGTACTCTATCTCTACTGTGCTCCACTGAACTCTACCTCTACTGTACTCCACTGTAGTCTACCTAAACTATACTCCACTGTACTCTACCTCCACTGTGCTCCACTGTACTCTACCTCAACTATACTCCACTCTACTCTATCTCTACTGTACTCCACTGTACTCTACCTCTACTCTACTCTACTGTACTCCACCTCTACTGTGCTCCACTGTACTCTACCTCTACTGTCCTCCACTGTACTCTACCTCTACTCTGCTCTACTGTACTCTATCTCTACTGTGCTCCACTGAACTCTACCTCTACTGTACTCCACTGTAGTCTACCTAAACTATACTCCACTGTACTCTACCTCCACTGTGCTCCACTGTACTCTACCTCAACTATACTCCACTCTACTCTATCTCTACTGTACTCCACTGTACTCTACCTCTACTGTACTCCACTGTACTCTACATCTCTTGGTTTAGTCCTCAATTGTAAGTCGCTTTGGATAAAAGCGTCTGCTAAATGACTAAATGTAAATGTAAATGTACTGTGCTCCACTGTACTCTACCTCTACTGTACTCCACTGTACTCTACCTCTAGTGTACTCCACTGTACTCTACCTCTACTGTACTCCTCTGTATTCTACCTCTACTGTGCTCTACTGTACCCTACCTCTACTGTACTCCACTGTACTCTACCTCTACTGTACTGTACTGTTCTCTACCTCTACTGTACTCTACTGTACTCCACCTCTACTGTGCTCCACTGTACTCCACTGTACTCTACCTCTACTGTGCTCCACTGCACTCTACCTCTACTGTACTCCACTGTACTCTATCTCTACTGTGCTACACTGTACTCTACCTCTACTGTACTCCACTGTACTCTATCTCTACTGTTCTCATCTGTACTCTACCTCTACTGTGCTCCACTGTACTCCACTGTACTCTATCTCTACTGTGATTCACTGTACTCTACCTCTGCTGTGCTCCACTGTACTCTATCTCTACTCTACTCCACTGTACTCTATCTCTATTGTACTCCACTGTACTCTACCTCTACTGTACTCTACTGTACTCCACCTCTACTGTGCTCCACTGTACTCCACTGTACTCTTCCTCTACTGTACTCCACTGTACTCTATCTCTACTGTGCTCCACTGTACTCTACCTTTACTGTGCTCTACTGTACTCTACTCTACTGTGCTCCACTGTACTCTATTTCTACTGTACCCCACTGTACTCCAACTCTACTGTGCTCCACTGTACTCTACCTCTACTTTGCTCCACTGTACACTACCTCTACTGTACTCCACTGTACTCTACCTCTACTGTGCTCCACTGTACTCTACCTCTACTGTACTCCACTGTACTCTACCTCTACAGTGCTCCACTCTGCTCTACCTCTACTCTACTCCACTGTACTCTACCTCTACTCTGCTCTACTGTACTCTACCTCTACTGTACTCCACTGTACTCTACCTCTACTATACTCCACTGTACTCTACCTCTACTGTGCTCCACTGTACTCTACCTCTAATATGCGCCACTCTACTCTACCTTTACTGTACTCCACTGTACTCTACCTCTACTCTGCTCTACTCTACTCTATCTCTACTGTGCTCCACTGTACTCTACCTCTACTGTACTCCACTGTAGTCTACCTCAACTATACTCCACTGTACTCTACCTCTACTGTGCTCCACTGTACTCTACCTCTACTGTGCTCTACTGTACTCTATCTCTACTGTGCTCCACTGTACTCTACCTCTACTGTACTCCACTGTACTCCACCTCTACAGTGCTCCACTGTACTCTACCTCTACTGTCCTCCACTGTACTCTACCTCTACTCTGCTCTACTGTACTCTATCTCTACTGTGCTCCACTGTACTCTACCTCTACTGTACTCCACTGTAGTCTACCTAAACTATACTCCACTGTACTCTACCTCCACTGTGCTCCACTGTACTTTACCTCAACTATACTCCACTGTACTCTATCTCTACTCTAATCCACTGCACTCTATCTCTACTCTACTCCACTCTACTCTATCTCTACTGTACTCCACTGTACTCTACCTCTACTCTACTCTACTGTACTCCACCTCTACTGTGCTCCACTGTACTCCACTGTACTCTAGCTCTACTGTGCTCCACTGTACTCTACCTCTACTGTACTCCACTGTACTCTACATCTACTGTGCTCCACTGTACTCTACCTCTACTGTACTCCACTGTACTCTACCTCTACTGTACTCCACTGTACTCTACCTCTACTGTACTCCACTGTATTCTACCTCTACTGTGCTCTACTGTACGCTACCTCTACTGTTCTCCACTGTACACTACCTCTACTGTAGTCCACTGTACTCTACCTCTACTGTGCTCCACTCTACTCTACCTCTACTGTGCTCAGCTGTACTCTACCTCTACTGTACTCCACTGTACTCTACCTCTACTATACTCCACTGCACTTATCTCTACTGTGCTCCACTGTACTCTATCTCTACTGTAGTCCACTGTACTCTACCTCTAATATACTCTACTGTACTCCACCTCTACTGTACTCCACTGTAGTCTACCTCAACTATACTCCACTGTACTCTACCTCTACTGTGCTCCACTTTACTCTACCTCTACTCTGCTCTACTGTACTCTATCTCTACTTTACTCCACTATACTCTACCTCCACTGTACTCCACTGTACTCTAGCTCTACTGTGCTCCACTGTACTCTACCTCTACTGTACTCCACTGTACTCTGCATCTACTGTGCTCCACTGTACTCTACCTCTACTGTACTCCACTGTACTCTACCTCTACTGTACTCCACTGTACTCTACCTCTACTGTACTCCACTGTATTCTACCTCTACTGTGCTCTACTGTACTCTACCTCTACTGTACTCCACTGTAATCTACCTCTACTGTACTGTACTGTTCTCTACCTCTACTGTACTCTACTGTACTCCACCTCTACTGTGCTCCACTGTACTCCACTGTACTCTACCTC
Organism: Tiaroga cobitis; assembly: GCA_030578255.1. Classification (NCBI taxonomy): domain Eukaryota; kingdom Metazoa; phylum Chordata; class Actinopteri; order Cypriniformes; family Leuciscidae; genus Tiaroga; species Tiaroga cobitis. The sequence continues at coordinate 240,823 of JAROOI010000042.1, read as the reverse complement.
TACTGTGCTCCTATGTACTCCACCTCTACTGTACTCCACTGTACTCTATCTCTACTGTGCTCCACTGTACTCTACCTCTACTGTACTCCACTGTACTCTATCTCTACTGTTCTCCACTGTACTCTACCTCTACTGTGCTCCACTGTACTCTACTGTACTCTATCTCTACTGTGATCCACTGTACTCTACCTCTGCTGTGCTCCACTGTACTCTATCTCTACTCTACTCCACTGTACTCTATCTCTATTTTACTCCACTGTACTCTACCTCTACTGTACTCTACTGTACTCCACCTCTACTGTGCTCCACTCTACTCCACTATACTCTTCCTCTACTGTACTCCACTGTACTCTATCTCTACTGTGCTCCACTGTACTCTACCTTTACTGTGCTCTACTGTACTCTACTCTACTGTGCTCCACTGTACTCTATTTCTACTGTACCCCACTGTACTCTACCTCTACTCTGCTCCACTGTACTCTACCTCTACTGTGCTCTACTGTACTCTATCTCTACTGTGCTCCACTGTACTCTACCTCTACTGTACTCCACTGTACTCCACCTCCACAGTGCTCCACTGTACTCTACCTCTACTGTCCTCCACTGTACCCTACCTCTACTCTGCTCTACTGTACTCTATCTCTACTGTGATCCACTGTACTCTACCTCTACTGTACTCCACTGTAGTCTACCTAAACTATACTCCACTGTACTCTACCTCCACTGTGCTCCACTGTACTCTACCTCAACTATACTCCACTTTACTCTATCTCTACTCTAATCCACTGTACTCTATCTCTACTCTACTCCACTCTACTCTATCTCTACTGTACTCCACTGTACTCTACCTCTACTCTACTCTACTGTACTCCACCTCTACTGTGCTCTACTGTACTCCACTGTACTCTAGCTCTACTGTGCTCCACTGTACTCTACCTCTACTGTACTCCACTGTACTCTACATCTACTGTGCTCCACTGTACTCTACCTCTACTGTACTCCACTGTACTCTACCTCTACTGTACTCCACTGTACTCTACCTCTACTGTACTCCACTGTATTCTACCTCTACTGTGCTCTACTGTACCCTACCTCTACTGTACTCCACTGTACTCTACCTCTACTGTACTGTACTGTTCTCTACCTCTACTGTACTCTACTGTACTCCACCTCTACTGTGCTCCACTGTACTCCACTGTACTCTACCTCTACTGTGCTCCACTGCACTCTACCTCTACTGTACTCCACTGTACTCTATCTCTACTGTGCTCCACTGTACTCTACCTCTACTGTACTCCACTGTACTCTATCTCTACTGTTCTCCACTGTACTCTACCTCTACTGTGCTCCACTGTACTCCACTGTACTCTATCTCTACTGTGATCCACTGTACTCTACCTCTGCTGTGCTCCACTGTACTCTATCTCTACTCTACTCCACTGTACTCTATCTCTATTTTACTCCACTGTACTCTACCTCTAGTGTACTCTACTGTACTCCACCTCTACTGTGCTCCACTGTACTCCACTGTACTCTTCCTCTACTGTACTCCACTGTACTCTATCTCTACTGTGCTCCACTGTACTCTACCTCTACTGTGCTCTACTGTACTCTACTCTACTGTGCTCCACTGTACTCTATTTCTACTGTATCCCACTGTACTCTACCTCTACTGTGCTCCACTGTACTCTACCTCTACTGTGCTCCACTGTACACTACCTCTACTGTGCTCCACTGTACTCTACCTCTACTGTACTCCTCTGTAGTCTACCTCAACTATACTCCACTGTACTCTACCTCTACTGTGCTCCACTGTACTCTACCTCTACTGTACTCCACTGTACTCTATCTCTACTGTTCTCCACTGTACTCTACGTCTACTGTGCTCCACTGTACTTCACTGTACTCTATCTCTACTGTGATCCACTGTACTCTACCTCTGCTGTGCTCCACTGTACTCTATCTCTACTCTACTCCACTGTACTCTATCTCTATTGTACTCCACTTTACTCTACCTCTACTGTACTCTACTGTACTCCACCTCTAGTGTGCTCCACTGTACTCCACTGTACTCTTACTCTACTGTACTCCACTGTACTCTATCTCTACTGTGCTCCACTGTACTCTACCTCTACTGTGCTCTACTGTACTCTACTTTATTGTGCTCCACTGTACTCTATTTCTACTGTACCCCACTGTACTCTACCTATACTGTGCTCCACTGTACTCTACCTCTACTGTGCTCCACTGTACACTACCTCTACTGTACTCCACTGTACTCTACCTCTACTGTGCTCCACTGTACTCTACCTCTACTGTGCTCCACTGTACTCTACCTCTACTGTGCTCCACTGTGCTCTATCTCTACTGTACTCCACTGTACTCTACCTCTACAGTGATCCACTGTGCTCTACCTCTACTGTACTCCACTTTACTCTACCTCTACTCTGCTTTACTGTGCTCTACCTATACTGTGCTCCACTGTACTCTACCTCTACTTTACTCCACTGTAGTCCACCTCAACTATACTCCACTGTACTCTACCTCCACTGTGCTCCACTGTACTCTACCTCTACTGTACTCCACTGTACTCTATCTCTACTGTACTCCACTGTAATCTATCTCTACTGTGCTCCACTGTACTATACCTCTACTGTGCTCCACTGTACTCCACTGTACTCTATCTCTACTGTGATCCACTGTACTCTACCTCTGCTGTGCTCCACTGTACTCTATCTCTACTCTACTCCACTGTACTCTACCTCTACTGTACTCCACTGTACTCTACCTCTAATGTACTCCACTCTACTCTACCTCTACTCTGCTCCACTGTACTCTACCTCTAATGTACTCCACTGTACTCTACCTCTACTGTACTCTTCTCTACTCCACCTCTAATGTGCTCCACTCTACTCTACCTCTACTGTACTCCACTGTACTCTACCTCTACTGTACTCCACTGTACTCTACCTCTACTATACTCCACTGCACTTATCTCTACTGTGTTCGACTGTACTCTATCTCTACTTTACTCCACTGTACTCTATCTCTACTGTACTACACTGTACTCTTCCTCTACTGTGCTCCACTGTACTCTATCTCTACTGTGCTCTACTGTACTCTATCTTTACTGTGCTCCACTGTACTCTACCTCTACTGTGCTCCACTCTACTCTACCTCTACTGTGCTCCACTGTACTCTACCTCTACTGTGCTCTACTGTACTCTACTCTATTGTGCTCCACTGTACTCTATTTCTACTGTACCCCACTGTACTCTACCTCTACTGTGCTCCACTGTACTCTACCTCTACTGTACTCCACTGTACACTACCTCTACTGTAGTCCACTGTACTCTACCTCTACTGTGCTCCACTGTACTCTACCTCTACTGTGCTCCACTGTACTCTATTTCTACTGTACCCCACTGTACTCTACCTCTACTGTGCTCCACTGTACTCTACCTCTACTGTGCTCCACTGTACACTACCTCTACTGTGCTCCACTGTACTCTACCTCTACTGTACTCCTCTGTAGTCTACCTCAACTATACTCCACTGTACTCTACCTCTACTGTGCTCCACTGTACTCTACCTCTACTGTACTCCACTGTACTCTATCTCTACTGTTCTCCACTGTACTCTACCTCTACTGTGCTCCACTGTACTTCACTGTACTCTATCTCTACTGTGATCCACTGTACTCTACCTCTGCTGTGCTCCACTGTACTCTATCTCTACTCTACTCCACTGTACTCTATCTCTATTGTACTCCACTTTACTCTACCTCTACTGTACTCTACTGTACTCCACCTCTAGTGTGCTCCACTGTACTCCACTGTACTCTTACTCTACTGTACTCCACTGTACTCTATCTCTACTGTGCTCCACTGTACTCTACCTCTACTGTACTCCACTGTACTCTACATCTACTGTGCTCCACTGTACTCTACCTCTACTGTACTCCACTGTACTCTACCTCTACTGTACTCCACTGTACTCTACCTCTACTGTACTCCACTGTATTCTACCTCTACTGTGCTCTACTGTACCCTACCTCTACTGTACTCCTCTGTAGTCTACCTCAACTATACTCCACTGTACTCTACCTCTACTGTGCTCCACTGTACTCTACCTCTACTGTACTCCACTGTACTCTATCTCTACTGTGCTCCACTGTACTCTACCTCTACTGTACTCCACTGTACTCTACCTCTACTGTACTCCACTGTACTCTACATCTACTGTGCTCCACTGTACTCTACCTCTACTGTACTCCACTGTACTCTACCTCTACTGTACTCCACTGTACTCTACCTCTACTGTACTCCACTGTATTCTACCTCTACTGTGCTCTACTGTACCCTACCTCTACTGTACTCCACTGTACTCTACCTCTACTGTACTGTACTGTTCTCTACCTCTACTGTACTCTACTGTACTCCACCTCTACTGTGCTCCACTGTACTCCACTGTACTCTACCTCTACTGTGCTCCACTGCACTCTACCTCTACTGTACTCCACTTTACTCTATCTCTACTGTGCTCCACTGTACTCTACCTCTACTGTACTCCACTGTACTCTATCTCTACTGTTCTCCACTGTACTCTACCTCTACTGTGCTCCACTGTACTCCACTGTACTCTATCTCTACTGTGATCCACTGTACTCTACCTCTGCTGTGCTCCACTGTACTCTATCTCTACTCTACTCCACTGTACTCTATCTCTATTTTACTCCACTGTACTCTACCTCTAGTGTACTCTACTGTACTCCACCTCTACTGTGCTCCACTGTACTCCACTGTACTCTTCCTCTACTGTACTCCACTGTACTCTATCTCTACTGTGCTCCACTGTACTCTACCTCTACTGTGCTCTACTGTACTCTACTCTACTGTGCTCCACTGTACTCTATTTCTACTGTACCCCACTGTACTCTACCTCTACTGTGCTCCACTGTACTCTACCTCTACTGTGCTCCACTGTACACTACCTCTACTGTGCTCCACTGTACTCTACCTCTACTGTACTCCTCTGTAGTCTACCTCAACTATACTCCACTGTACTCTACCTCTACTGTGCTCCACTGTACTCTACCTCTACTGTACTCCACTGTACTCTATCTCTACTGTTCTCCACTGTACTCTACGTCTACTGTACTCCACTGTACTTCACTGTACTCTATCTCTACTGTGATCCACTGTACTCTACCTCTGCTGTGCTCCACTGTACTCTATCTCTACTCTACTCCACTGTACTCTATCTCTATTGTACTCCACTTTACTCTACCTCTACTGTACTCTACTGTACTCCACCTCTAGTGTGCTCCACTGTACTCCACTGTACTCTTACTCTACTGTACTCCACTGTACTCTATCTCTACTGTGCTCCACTGTACTCTACCTCTACTGTGCTCTACTGTACTCTACTTTATTGTGCTCCACTGTACTCTATTTCTACTGTACCCCACTGTACTCTACCTATACTGTGCTCCACTGTACTCTACCTCTACTGTGCTCCACTGTACACTACCTCTACTGTACTCCACTGTACTCTACCTCTACTGTGCTCCACTGTACTCTACCTCTACTGTGCTCCACTGTACTCTACCTCTACTGTGCTCCACTGTGCTCTATCTCTACTGTACTCCACTGTACTCTACCTCTACAGTGATCCACTGTGCTCTACCTCTACTGTACTCCACTTTACTCTACCTCTACTCTGCTTTACTGTGCTCTACCTATACTGTGCTCCACTGTACTCTACCTCTACTTTACTCCACTGTAGTCCACCTCAACTATACTCCACTGTACTCTACCTCCACTGTGCTCCACTGTACTCTACCTCTACTGTACTCCACTGTACTCTATCTCTACTGTACTCCACTGTAATCTATCTCTACTGTGCTCCACTGTACTATACCTCTACTGTGCTCCACTGTACTCCACTGTACTCTATCTCTACTGTGATCCACTGTACTCTACCTCTGCTGTGCTCCACTGTACTCTATCTCTACTCTACTCCACTGTACTCTACCTCTACTGTACTCCACTGTACTCTACCTCTAATGTACTCCACTCTACTCTACCTCTACTCTGCTCCACTGTACTCTACCTCTAATGTACTCCACTGTACTCTACCTCTACTGTACTCTTCTCTACTCCACCTCTAATGTGCTCCACTCTACTCTACCTCTACTGTACTCCACTGTACTCTACCTCTACTGTACTCCACTGTACTCTACCTCTACTATACTCCACTGCACTTATCTCTACTGTGTTCGACTGTACTCTATCTCTACTTTACTCCACTGTACTCTATCTCTACTGTACTACACTGTACTCTTCCTCTACTGTGCTCCACTGTACTCTATCTCTACTGTGCTCTACTGTACTCTATCTTTACTGTGCTCCACTGTACTCTACCTCTACTGTGCTCCACTCTACTCTACCTCTACTGTGCTCCACTGTACTCTACCTCTACTGTGCTCTACTGTACTCTACTCTATTGTGCTCCACTGTACTCTATTTCTACTGTACCCCACTGTACTCTACCTCTACTGTGCTCCACTGTACTCTACCTCTACTGTACTCCACTGTACACTACCTCTACTGTAGTCCACTGTACTCTACCTCTACTGTGCTCCACTGTACTCTACCTCTACTGTGCTCCACTGTACTCTACCTCTACTGTGCTCCACTGTACTCTATCTCTACTGTACTCCACTGTATTCTACCTTTACAGTGATCCACTGTGCTCTACCTCTACTGTACTCCACTGTACTCTACCTCTACTCTGCTCTACTGTGCTCTACCTATACTGTACTTCACTGTACTCTACCTCTACTTTACTCCACTGTAGTCCACCTCAACTATACTCCACTGTACTCTACCTCTACTGTGCCCCACTGTACTCTACCTCTACTGTGCTCCACTGTACTCTACCTCTACTGTACTCCACTGTACTATACCTCTACTGTACTCCACTGTACCCTACCTCTACTGTACTCCACTGTATTCTACCTCTACTGTGCTCTACTGTACTCTACCTCTACTGTACTCCACTGTACTCTACCTCTACTGTACTGTACGGTTCTCTACCTCTACTGTACTCTACTGTACTCCACCTCTACTGTGCTCCACTGTACTCCACTGTATTCTACCTCTACTGTACTCCACTGTACTCTACCTCTACTGTACTGTACGGTTCTCTACCTCTACTGTGCTCTACTGTACTCTATCTCTACTGTGCTCCACTGTACTCTACCTCTACTGTACTCCACTGTACTCCACCTCCACAGTGCTCCACTGTACTCTACCTCTACTGTCCTCCACTGTACCCTACCTCTACTCTGCTCTACTGTACTTTATCTCTACTGTGATCCACTGTACTCTACCTCTACTGTACTCCACTGTAGTCTACCTAAACTATACTCCACTGTACTCTACCTCCACTGTGCTCCACTGTACTCTACCTCAACTATACTCCACTTTACTCTATCTCTACTCTAATCCACTGTACTCTATCTCTACTCTACTCCACTCTACTCTATCTCTACTGTACTCCACTGTACTCTACCTCTACTCTACTCTACTGTACTCCACCTCTACTGTGCTCTACTGTACTCCACTGTACTCTAGCTCTACTGTGCTCCACTGTACTCTACCTCTACTGTACTCCACTGTACTCTACATCTACTGTGCTCCACTGTACTCTACCTCTACTGTACTCCACTGTACTCTACCTCTACTGTACTCCACTGTACTCTACCTCTACTGTACTCCACTGTATTCTACCTCTACTGTGCTCTACTGTACCCTACCTCTACTGTACTCCACTGTACTCTACCTCTACTGTACTGTACTGTTCTCTACCTCTACTGTACTCTACTGTACTCCACCTCTACTGTGCTCCACTGTACTCCACTGTACTCTACCTCTACTGTGCTCCACTGCACTCTACCTCTACTGTACTCCACTGTACTCTATCTCTACTGTGCTCCACTGTACTCTACCTCTACTGTACTCCACTGTACTCTATCTCTACTGTTCTCCACTGTACTCTACCTCTACTGTGCTCCACTGTACTCCACTGTACTCTATCTCTACTGTGATCCACTGTACTCTACCTCTGCTGTGCTCCACTGTACTCTATCTCTACTCTACTCCACTGTACTCTATCTCTATTTTACTCCACTGTACTCTACCTCTAGTGTACTCTACTGTACTCCACCTCTACTGTGCTCCACTGTACTCCAATGTACTCTTCCTCTACTGTACTCCACTGTACTCTATCTCTACTGTGCTCCACTGTACTCTACCTCTACTGTGCTCTACTGTACTCTACTCTACTGTGCTCCACTGTACTCTATTTCTACTGTACCCCACTGTACTCTACCTCTACTGTGCTCCACTGTACTCTACCTCTACTGTGCTCCACTGTACACTACCTCTACTGTGCTCCACTGTACTCTACCTCTACTGTACTCCTCTGTAGTCTACCTCAACTATACTCCACTGTACTCTACCTCTACTGTGCTCCACTGTACTCTACCTCTACTGTACTCCACTGTACTCTATCTCTACTGTTCTCCACTGTACTCTACCTCTACTGTGCTCCACTGTACTTCACTGTACTCTATCTCTACTGTGATCCACTGTACTCTACCTCTGCTGTGCTCCACTGTACTCTATCTCTACTCTACTCCACTGTACTCTATCTCTATTGTACTCCACTTTACTCTACCTCTACTGTACTCTACTGTACTCCACCTCTAGTGTGCTCCACTGTACTCCACTGTACTCTTACTCTACTGTACTCCACTGTACTCTATCTCTACTGTGCTCCACTGTACTCTACCTCTACTGTGCTCTACTGTACTCTACTTTATTGTGCTCCACTGTACTCTATTTCTACTGTACCCCACTGTACTCTACCTATACTGTGCTCCACTGTACTCTACCTCTACTGTGCTCCACTGTACACTACCTCTACTGTACTCCACTCTACTCTACCTCTACTGTGCTCCACTGTACTCTACCTCTACTGTGCTCCACTGTACTCTACCTCTACTGTGCTCCACTGTGCTCTATCTCTACTGTACTCCACTGTACTCTACCTCTACAGTGATCCACTGTGCTCTACCTCTACTGTACTCCACTTTACTCTACCTCTACTCTGCTTTACTGTGCTCTACCTATACTGTGCTCCACTGTACTCTACCTCTACTTTACTCCACTGTAGTCCACCTCAACTATACTCCACTGTACTCTACCTCCACTGTGCTCCACTGTACTCTACCTCTACTGTACTCCACTGTACTCTATCTCTACTGTACTCCACTGTAATCTATCTCTACTGTGCTCCACTGTACTATACCTCTACTGTGCTCCACTGTACTCCACTGTACTCTATCTCTACTGTGATCCACTGTACTCTACCTCTGCTGTGCTCCACTGTACTCTATCTCTACTCTACTCCACTGTACTCTACCTCTACTGTACTCCACTGTACTCTACCTCTAATGTACTCCACTCTACTCTACCTCTACTCTGCTCCACTGTACTTTACCTCTAATGTACTCCACTGTACTCTACCTCTACTGTACTCTTCTCTACTCCACCTCTAATGTGCTCCACTCTACTCTACCTCTACTGTACTCCACTGTACTCTACCTCTACTGTACTCCACTGTATTCTACCTCTACTATACTCCACTGCACTTATCTCTACTGTGTTCGACTGTACTCTATCTCTACTTTACTCCACTGTACTCTATCTCTACTGTACTACACTGTACTCTTCCTCTACTGTGCTCCACTGTACTCTATCTCTACTGTGCTCTACTGTACTCTATCTTTACTGTGCTCTACTGTACTCTACCTCTACTATACTCCACTGTACTCTACCTCTACTGTGCTCCACTCTACTCTACCTCTACTGTGCTCCACTGTACTCTACCTCTACTGTGCTCCACTGTACTCTATCTCTACTGTACTCCACTGTACTCTACCTCTACTGTGCTCTACTGTACTCTACTCTATTGTGCTCCACTGTACTCTATTTCTACTGTACCCCACTGTACTCTACCTCTACTGTGCTCCACTGTACTCTACCTCTACTGTACTCCACTGTACACTACCTCTACTGTAGTCCACTGTACTCTACCTCTACTGTGCTCCACTGTACTCTACCTCTACTGTGCTCCACTGTACTCTACCTCTACTGTGCTCCACTGTACTCTATCTCTACTGTACTCCACTGTATTCTACCTTTACAGTGATCCACTGTGCTCTACCTCTACTGTACTCCACTGTACTCTACCTCTACTCTGCTCTACTGTGCTCTACCTATACTGTACTTCACTGTACTCTACCTCTACTTTACTCCACTGTAGTCCACCTCAACTATACTCCACTGTACTCTACCTCTACTGTGCCCCACTGTACTCTACCTCTACTGTGCTCCACTGTACTCTACCTCTACTGTACTCCACTGTACTATACCTCTACTGTACTCCACTGTACCCTACCTCTACTGTACTCCACTGTATTCTACCTCTACTGTGCTCTACTGTACTCTACCTCTACTGTACTCCACTGTACTCTACCTCTACTGTACTGTACGGTTCTCTACCTCTACTGTACTCTACTGTACTCCACCTCTACTGTGCTCCACTGTACTCCACTGTACTCTACCTCTACTGTACTCCACTGTAATCTATCTCTACTGTTCTCCACTGTACTCTACCTCTACTGTGCTCCACTGTACTACACTGTACTCTATCTCTACTGTGATCCACTGTACTCTACCTCTGCTGTGCTCCACTTTACTCTATCTCTACTCTACTCCTCTGTACTCTATCTCTATTGTACTCCACTGTAATCTACCTCTACTGTACTCTACTGTACTCCACCTCTACTGTGCTCCACTGTACTCCACTGTACTCTTCCTCTACTGTACTCCACTGTACTCTATCTCTACTGTGCTCCACTGTACTCTACCTCTAATGTGCTCTACTGTACTCTACTCTACTGTGCTCCACTGTACTCTATTTCTACTGTACCCCACTGAACTCTACCTCTACTGTGCTCCACTGTACTCTACCTCTACTGTGCTCCACTGTACACTACCTCTACTGTACTCCACTGTACTCTACCTCTACTGTGCTCCACTGTACTCTACCTCTACTGTGCTCCACTGTACTCTACCTCTACTGTGCTCCACTGTACTCTATCTCTACTGTACTCCACTGTACTCTACCTCTACAGTGCTCCACTGTGCTCTACCTCTACTGTACTCCACTGTACTCTACCTCTACTCTGCTCTACTGTTCTCTACCTCTACTGTACTCCACTGTACTCTACCTCTACTCTGCTCTAATGTACTCTATCTCTACTGTGCTCCACTGTACTCTACATCTACTGCACTCCACTGTAGTCTACCTCAACTATACTCCACTGTACTCTACCTCTACTGTGCTCCACTGTAATCTACCTCTACTGTACTCCACTGTACTCTACCTCTACTATACTCCACTGTACTCTACCTCTACTGTGCTCTACTGTACTAAATCTCTACTATGCTCCATTGTACTCTACCTCTACTGTACTCCACTGTACTCTACCTCTACTCTGCTCTATTTTACTCTACCTCTACTCTGCTCTACTGTACTCTATCTCTACTGTGATCCACTGTACTCTACCTCTACTGTACTCCACTGTAGTCTACCTAAACTATACTCCACTGTACTCTACCTCCACTGTGCTCCACTGTACTCTACCTCAACTATACTCCACTGTACTCTATCTCTACTCTAATCCACTGTACTCTATCTCTACTCTACTCCACTCTACTCTATCTCTACTGTACTCCACTGTACTCTACCTCTACTCTACTCTACTGTACTCCACCTCTACTGTGCTCTACTGTACTCCACTGTACTCTAGCTCTACTGTGCTCCACTGTACTCTACCTCTACTGTACTCCACTGTACTCTACATCTACTGTGCTCCACTGTACTCTACCTCTACTGTACTCCACTGTACTCTACCTCTACTGTACTCCACTGTACTCTACCTCTACTGTACTCCACTGTATTCTACCTCTACTGTGCTCTACTGTACCCTACCTCTACTGTACTCCACTGTACTCTACCTCTACTGTACTGTACTGTTCTCTACCTCTACTGTACTCTACTGTACTCCACCTCTACTGTGCTCCACTGTACTCCACTGTACTCTACCTCTACTGTGCTCCACTGCACTCTACCTCTACTGTACTCCACTGTACTCTATCTCTACTGTGCTCCACTGTACTCTACCTCTACTGTACTCCACTGTACTCTATCTCTACTGTTCTCCACTGTACTCTACCTCTACTGTGCTCCACTGTACTCCACTGTACTCTATCTCTACTGTGATCCACTGTACTCTACCTCTGCTGTGCTCCACTGTACTCTATCTCTACTCTACTCCACTGTACTCTATCTCTATTTTACTCCACTGTACTCTACCTCTAGTGTACTCTACTGTACTCCACCTCTACTGTGCTCCACTGTACTCCAATGTACTCTTCCTCTACTGTACTCCACTGTACTCTATCTCTACTGTGCTCCACTGTACTCTACCTCTACTGTGCTCTACTGTACTCTACTCTACTGTGCTCCACTGTACTCTATTTCTACTGTACCCCACTGTACTCTACCTCTACTGTGCTCCACTGTACTCTACCTCTACTGTGCTCCACTGTACACTACCTCTACTGTGCTCCACTGTACTCTACCTCTACTGTACTCCTCTGTAGTCTACCTCAACTATACTCCACTGTACTCTACCTCTACTGTGCTCCACTGTACTCTACCTCTACTGTACTCCACTGTACTCTATCTCTACTGTTCTCCACTGTACTCTACCTCTACTGTGCTCCACTGTACTTCACTGTACTCTATCTCTACTGTGATCCACTGTACTCTACCTCTGCTGTGCTCCACTGTACTCTATCTCTACTCTACTCCACTGTACTCTATCTCTATTGTACTCCACTTTACTCTACCTCTACTGTACTCTACTGTACTCCACCTCTAGTGTGCTCCACTGTACTCCACTGTACTCTTACTCTACTGTACTCCACTGTACTCTATCTCTACTGTGCTCCACTGTACTCTACCTCTACTGTGCTCTACTGTACTCTACTTTATTGTGCTCCACTGTACTCTATTTCTACTGTACCCCACTGTACTCTACCTATACTGTGCTCCACTGTACTCTACCTCTACTGTGCTCCACTGTACACTACCTCTACTGTACTCCACTCTACTCTACCTCTACTGTGCTCCACTGTACTCTACCTCTACTGTGCTCCACTGTACTCTACCTCTACTGTGCTCCACTGTGCTCTATCTCTACTGTACTCCACTGTACTCTACCTCTACAGTGATCCACTGTGCTCTACCTCTACTGTACTCCACTTTACTCTACCTCTACTCTGCTTTACTGTGCTCTACCTATACTGTGCTCCACTGTACTCTACCTCTACTTTACTCCACTGTAGTCCACCTCAACTATACTCCACTGTACTCTACCTCCACTGTGCTCCACTGTACTCTACCTCTACTGTACTCCACTGTACTCTATCTCTACTGTACTCCACTGTAATCTATCTCTACTGTGCTCCACTGTACTATACCTCTACTGTGCTCCACTGTACTCCACTGTACTCTATCTCTACTGTGATCCACTGTACTCTACCTCTGCTGTGCTCCACTGTACTCTATCTCTACTCTACTCCACTGTACTCTACCTCTACTGTACTCCACTGTACTCTACCTCTAATGTACTCCACTCTACTCTACCTCTACTCTGCTCCACTGTACTTTACCTCTAATGTACTCCACTGTACTCTACCTCTACTGTACTCTTCTCTACTCCACCTCTAATGTGCTCCACTCTACTCTACCTCTACTGTACTCCACTGTACTCTACCTCTACTGTACTCCACTGTACTCTACCTCTACTATACTCCACTGCACTTATCTCTACTGTGTTCGACTGTACTCTATCTCTACTTTACTCCACTGTACTCTATCTCTACTGTACTACACTGTACTCTTCCTCTACTGTGCTCCACTGTACTCTATCTCTACTGTGCTCTACTGTACTCTATCTTTACTGTGCTCTACTGTACTCTACCTCTACTATACTCCACTGTACTCTACCTCTACTGTGCTCCACTCTACTCTACCTCTACTGTGCTCCACTGTACTCTACCTCTACTGTGCTCCACTGTACTCTATCTCTACTGTACTCCACTGTACTCTACCTCTACTGTGCTCTACTGTACTCTACTCTATTGTGCTCCACTGTACTCTATTTCTACTGTACCCCACTGTACTCTACCTCTACTGTGCTCCACTGTACTCTACCTCTACTGTACTCCACTGTACACTACCTCTACTGTAGTCCACTGTACTCTACCTCTACTGTGCTCCACTGTACTCTACCTCTACTGTGCTCCACTGTACTCTACCTCTACTGTGCTCCACTGTACTCTATCTCTACTGTACTCCACTGTATTCTACCTTTACAGTGATCCACTGTGCTCTACCTCTACTGTACTCCACTGTACTCTACCTCTACTCTGCTCTACTGTGCTCTACCTATACTGTACTTCACTGTACTCTACCTCTACTTTACTCCACTGTAGTCCACCTCAACTATACTCCACTGTACTCTACCTCTACTGTGCCCCACTGTACTCTACCTCTACTGTGCTCCACTGTACTCTACCTCTACTGTACTCCACTGTACTATACCTCTACTGTACTCCACTGTACCCTACCTCTACTGTACTCCACTGTATTCTACCTCTACTGTGCTCTACTGTACTCTACCTCTACTGTACTCCACTGTACTCTACCTCTACTGTACTGTACGGTTCTCTACCTCTACTGTACTCTACTGTACTCCACCTCTACTGTGCTCCACTGTACTCCACTGTACTCTACCTCTACTGTACTCCACTGTAATCTATCTCTACTGTTCTCCACTGTACTCTACCTCTACTGTGCTCCACTGTACTACACTGTACTCTATCTCTACTGTGATCCACTGTACTCTACCTCTGCTGTGCTCCACTTTACTCTATCTCTACTCTACTCCACTGTACTCTATCTCTATTGTACTCCACTGTACTCTACCTCTACTGTACTCTACTGTACTCCACCTCTACTGTGCTCCACTGTACTCCACTGTACTCTTCCTCTACTGTACTCCACTGTACTCTATCTCTACTGTGCTCCACTGTACTCTACCTCTAATGTGCTCTACTGTACTCTACTCTACTGTGCTCCACTGTACTCTATTTCTACTGTACCCCACTGAACTCTACCTCTACTGTGCTCCACTGTACTCTACCTCTACTGTGCTCCACTGTACACTACCTCTACTGTACTCCACTGTACTCTACCTCTACTGTGCTCCACTGTACTCTACCTCTACTGTGCTCCACTGTACTCTACCTCTACTGTGCTCCACTGTACTCTATCTCTACTGTACTCCACTGTACTCTACCTCTACAGTGCTCCACTGTGCTCTACCTCTACTGTACTCCACTGTACTCTACCTCTACTCTGCTCTACTGTTCTCTACCTCTACTGTACTCCACTGTACTCTACCTCTACTCTGCTCTAATGTACTCTATCTCTACTGTGCTCCACTGTACTCTACATCTACTGCACTCCACTGTAGTCTACCTCAACTATACTCCACTGTACTCTACCTCTACTGTGCTCCACTGTAATCTACCTCTACTGTACTCCACTGTACTCTACCTCTACTATACTCCACTGTACTCTACCTCTACTGTGCTCTACTGTACTAAATCTCTACTATGCTCCATTGTACTCTACCTCTACTGTACTCCACTGTACTCTACCTCTACTCTGCTCTATTTTACTCTACCTCTACTCTGCTCTACTGTACTCTATCTCTACTGTGATCCACTGTACTCTACCTCTACTGTACTCCACTGTAGTCTACCTAAACTATACTCCACTGTACTCTACCTCCACTGTGCTCCACTGTACTCTACCTCAACTATACTCCACTGTACTCTATCTCTACTCTAATCCACTGTACTCTATCTCTACTCTACTCCACTCTACTCTATCTCTACTGTACTCCACTGTACTCTACCTCTACTCTACTCTACTGTACTCCACCTCTACTGTGCTCTACTGTACTCCACTGTACTCTAGCTCTACTGTGCTCCACTGTACTCTACCTCTACTGTACTCCACTGTACTCTACATCTACTGTGCTCCACTGTACTCTACCTCTACTGTACTCCACTGTACTCTACCTCTACTGTGCTCCACTGTACTCTACCTCTACTGTGCTCCACTGTACTCTACCTCTACTGTGCTCCACTGTACTCTATCTCTACTGTACTCCACTGTATTCTACCTTTACAGTGATCCACTGTGCTCTACCTCTACTGTACTCCACTGTACTCTACCTCTACTCTGCTCTACTGTGCTCTACCTATACTGTACTTCACTGTACTCTACCTCTACTTTACTCCACTGTAGTCCACCTCAACTATACTCCACTGTACTCTACCTCTACTGTGCCCCACTGTACTCTACCTCTACTGTGCTCCACTGTACTCTACCTCTACTGTACTCCACTGTACTATACCTCTACTGTACTCCACTGTACCCTACCTCTACTGTACTCCACTGTATTCTACCTCTACTGTGCTCTACTGTACTCTACCTCTACTGTACTCCACTGTACTCTACCTCTACTGTACTGTACGGTTCTCTACCTCTACTGTACTCTACTGTACTCCACCTCTACTGTGCTCCACTGTACTCCACTGTACTCTACCTCTACTGTACTCCACTGTAATCTATCTCTACTGTTCTCCACTGTACTCTACCTCTACTGTGCTCCACTGTACTACACTGTACTCTATCTCTACTGTGATCCACTGTACTCTACCTCTGCTGTGCTCCACTTTACTCTATCTCTACTCTACTCCACTGTACTCTATCTCTATTGTACTCCACTGTACTCTACCTCTACTGTACTCTACTGTACTCCACCTCTACTGTGCTCCACTGTACTCCACTGTACTCTTCCTCTACTGTACTCCACTGTACTCTATCTCTACTGTGCTCCACTGTACTCTACCTCTAATGTGCTCTACTGTACTCTACTCTACTGTGCTCCACTGTACTCTATTTCTACTGTACCCCACTGAACTCTACCTCTACTGTGCTCCACTGTACTCTACCTCTACTGTGCTCCACTGTACACTACCTCTACTGTACTCCACTGTACTCTACCTCTACTGTGCTCCACTGTACTCTACCTCTACTGTGCTCCACTGTACTCTACCTCTACTGTGCTCCACTGTACTCTATCTCTACTGTACTCCACTGTACTCTACCTCTACAGTGCTCCACTGTGCTCTACCTCTACTGTACTCCACTGTACTCTACCTCTACTCTGCTCTACTGTTCTCTACCTCTACTGTACTCCACTGTACTCTACCTCTACTCTGCTCTAATGTACTCTATCTCTACTGTGCTCCACTGTACTCTACATCTACTGCACTCCACTGTAGTCTACCTCAACTATACTCCACTGTACTCTACCTCTACTGTGCTCCACTGTAATCTACCTCTACTGTACTCCACTGTACTCTACCTCTACTATACTCCACTGTACTCTACCTCTACTGTGCTCTACTGTACTAAATCTCTACTATGCTCCATTGTACTCTACCTCTACTGTACTCCACTGTACTCTACCTCTACTCTGCTCTATTTTACTCTACCTCTACTCTGCTCTACTGTACTCTATCTCTACTGTGATCCACTGTACTCTACCTCTACTGTACTCCACTGTAGTCTACCTAAACTATACTCCACTGTACTCTACCTCCACTGTGCTCCACTGTACTCTACCTCAACTATACTCCACTGTACTCTATCTCTACTCTAATCCACTGTACTCTATCTCTACTCTACTCCACTCTACTCTATCTCTACTGTACTCCACTGTACTCTACCTCTACTCTACTCTACTGTACTCCACCTCTACTGTGCTCTACTGTACTCCACTGTACTCTAGCTCTACTGTGCTCCACTGTACTCTACCTCTACTGTACTCCACTGTACTCTACATCTACTGTGCTCCACTGTACTCTACCTCTACTGTACTCCACTGTACTCTACCTCTACTGTACTCCACTGTACTCTACCTCTACTGTACTCCACTGTATTCTACCTCTACTGTGCTCTACTGTACCCTACCTCTACTGTACTCCACTGTACTCTACCTCTACTGTACTGTACTGTTCTCTACCTCTACTGTACTCTACTGTACTCCACCTCTACTGTGCTCCACTGTACTCCACTGTACTCTACCTCTACTGTGCTCCACTGCACTCTACCTCTACTGTACTCCACTGTACTCTATCTCTACTGTGCTCCACTGTACTCTACCTCTACTGTACTCCACTGTACTCTATCTCTACTGTTCTCCACTGTACTCTACCTCTACTGTGCTCCACTGTACTCCACTGTACTCTATCTCTACTGTGATCCACTGTACTCTACCTCTGCTGTGCTCCACTGTACTCTATCTCTACTCTACTCCACTGTACTCTATCTCTATTTTACTCCACTGTACTCTACCTCTAGTGTACTCTACTGTACTCCACCTCTACTGTGCTCCACTGTACTCCACTGTACTCTTCCTCTACTGTACTCCACTGTACTCTATCTCTACTGTGCTCCACTGTACTCTACCTCTACTGTGCTCTACTGTACTCTACTCTACTGTGCTCCACTGTACTCTATTTCTACTGTACCCCACTGTACTCTACCTCTACTGTGCTCCACTGTACTCTACCTCTACTGTGCTCCACTGTACACTACCTCTACTGTGCTCCACTGTACTCTACCTCTACTGTACTCCTCTGTAGTCTACCTCAACTATACTCCACTGTACTCTACCTCTACTGTGCTCCACTGTACTCTACCTCTACTGTACTCCACTCTACTCTATCTCTACTGTGCTCCACTGTACTCTACCTCTACTGTACTCCACTGTACTCTATCTCTACTGTTCTCCACTGTACTCTACCTCTACTGTGCTCCACTGTACTTCACTGTACTCTATCTCTACTGTGATCCACTGTACTCTACCTCTGCTGTGCTCCACTGTACTCTATCTCTACTCTACTCCACTGTACTCTATCTCTATTGTACTCCACTTTACTCTACCTCTACTGTACTCTACTGTACTCCACCTCTAGTGTGCTCCACTGTACTCCACTGTACTCTTACTCTACTGTACTCCACTGTACTCTATCTCTACTGTGCTCCACTGTACTCTACCTCTACTGTGCTCCACTGTACTCTACTTTATTGTGCTCCACTGTACTCTATTTCTACTGTACCCCACTGTACTCTGCCTATACTGTGCTCCACTGTACTCTACCTCTACTGTGCTCCACTGTACACTACCTCTACTGTACTCCACTGTACTCTACCTCTACTGTGCTCCACTGTACTCTACCTCTACTGTGCTCCACTGTACTCTACCTCTACTGTGCTCCACTGTGCTCTATCTCTACTGTACTCCACTGTACTCTACCTCTACAGTGATCCACTGTGCTCTACCTCTACTGTACTCCACTTTACTCTACCTCTACTCTGCTCTACTGTGCTCTACCTATACTGTGCTCCACTGTACTCTACCTCTACTTTACTCCACTGTACTCTACCTCTACTGTACTCCACTGTAATCTATCTCTACTGTGCTCCACTGTACTATACCTCTACTGTGCTCCACTGTACTCCACTGTACTCTATCTCTACTGTGATCCACTGTACTCTACCTCTGCTGTGCTCCACTGTACTCTATCTCTACTCTACTCCATTGTACTCTACCTCTACTGTACTCCACTGTACTCTACCTCTAATGTACTCCACTCTACTCTACCTCTACTCTGCTCCACTGTACTCTACCTCTAATGTACTCCAATGTACTCTACCTCTACTGTACTCTTCTCTACTCCACCTCTAATGTGCTCCACTCTACTCTACCTCTACTGTACTCCACTGTACTCTACCTCTACTGTACTCCACTGTACTCTACCTCTACTATACTCCACTGCACTTATCTCTACTGTGTTCGACTGTACTCTATCTCTACTTTACTCCACTGTACTCTATCTCTACTGTACTACACTGTACTCTTCCTCTACTGTGCTCCACTGTACTCTATCTCTACTGTGCTCTACTGTACTCTATCTTTACTGTGCTCTACTGTACTCTACCTCTACTATACTCCACTGTACTCTACCTCTACTGTGCTCCACTCTACTCTACCTCTACTGTGCTCCACTGTACTCTACCTCTACTGTGCTCCACTGTACTCTATCTCTACTGTACTCCACTGTACTCTACCTCTACTGTGCTCTACTGTACTCTACTCTATTGTGCTCCACTGTACTCTATTTCTACTGTACCCCACTGTACTCTACCTCTACTGTGCTCCACTGTACTCTACCTCTACTGTACTCCACTGTACACTACCTCTACTGTACTCCACTGTACTCTACCTCTACTGTGCTCCACTGTACTCTACCTCTACTGTGCTCCACTGTACTCTACCTCTACTGTGCTCCACTGTACTCTATCTCTACTGTACTCCACTGTATTCTACCTTTACAGTGATCCACTGTGCTCTACCTCTACTGTACTCCACTGTACTCTACCTCTACTCTGCTCTACTGTGCTCTACCTATACTGTACTTCACTGTACTCTACCTCTACTTTACTCCACTGTAGTCCACCTCAACTATACTCCACTGTACTCTACCTCTACTGTGCCCCACTGTACTCTACCTCTACTGTGCTCCACTGTACTCTACCTCTACTGTACTCCACTGTACTATACCTCTACTGTACTCCACTGTACCCTACCTCTACTGTACTCCACTGTATTCTACCTCTACTGTGCTCTACTGTACTCTACCTCTACTGTACTCCACTGTACTCTACCTCTACTGTACTGTACGGTTCTCTACCTCTACTGTACTCTACTGTACTCCACCTCTACTGTGCTCCACTGTACTCCACTGTACTCTACCTCTACTGTACTCCACTGTAATCTATCTCTACTGTTCTCCACTGTACTCTACCTCTACTGTGCTCCACTGTACTACACTGTACTCTATCTCTACTGTGATCCACTGTACTCTACCTCTGCTGTGCTCCACTTTACTCTATCTCTACTCTACTCCACTGTACTCTATCTCTATTGTACTCCACTGTACTCTACCTCTACTGTACTCTACTGTACTCCACCTCTACTGTGCTCCACTGTACTCCACTGTACTCTTCCTCTACTGTACTCCACTGTACTCTATCTCTACTGTGCTCCACTGTACTCTACCTCTAATGTGCTCTACTGTACTCTACTCTACTGTGCTCCACTGTACTCTATTTCTACTGTACCCCACTGTACTCTACCTCTACTGTGCTCCACTGTACTCTACCTCTACTGTGCTCCACTGTACTCTACCTCTACTGTGCTCCACTGTACACTACCTCTACTGTACTCCACTGTACTCTACCTCTACTGTGCTCCACTGTACTCTACCTCTACTGTGCTCCACTGTACTCTACCTCTACTCTGCTCCACTGTACTCTATCTCTACTGTACTTCACTGTACTCTACCTCTACAGTGCTCCACTGTGCTCTACCTCTACTGTACTCCACTGTACTCTACCTCTACTCTGCTCTACTGTTCTCTACCTCTACTGTACTCCACTGTACTCTACCTCTACTCTGCTCTAATGTACTCTATCTCTACTGTGCTCCACTGTACTCTACCTCTACTGCACTCCACTGTAGTCTACCTCAACTATACTCCACTGTACTCTACCTCTACTGTGCTCCACTGTAATCTACCTCTACTGTACTCCACTGTACTCTACCTCTACTATACTCCACTGTACTCTACCTCTACTGTGCTCTACTGTACTAAATCTCTACTATGCTCCATTGTACTCTACCTCTACTGTACTCCACTGTACTCTACCTCTACTCTGCTCTATTTTACTCTATCTCTACTGTGCTCCACTGTACTCTACCTCTACTGTACTCCACTCTACTCCACCTCTACAGTGTTCTACTGTACTCTACCTCTACTGTACTCCACTGTACTCTACCTCTACTCTGCTCTACTGTACTCTATCTCTACTGTGCTCCACTGTACTCTACCTCTACTGTACTCCACTGTAGTCTACCTCAACTATACTCCACTGTACTCTACCTCTACTGTGCTCCACTGTACTCTACCTCAACTATACTCCACTGTACTCTATCTCTACTGTGCTCTACTGTACTCTATCTCTACTATGCTCCACTGTACTCTACCTCTACTGTACTCCACTGTACTCTACCTCTACTCTGCTCTACTGTTCTCTACCTCTACTGTACTCCACTGTACTCTACCTCTACTCTGCTCTACTGTACTCTATCTCTACTGTGCTCCACTGTACTCTACCTCTACTGCACTCCACTGTAGTCTACCTCAACTATACTCCACTGTACTCTACCTCTACTGTGCTCCACTGTAATCTACCTCTACTGTACTCCACTGTACTCTACCTTTACTATACTCCACTGTACTCTACCTCTACTGTGCTCTACTGTACTCTATCTCTACTATGCTCAACTGTACTCTACCTCTACTGTACTCCACTGTACTCTACCTCTACTCTGCTCTATTTTACTCTATCTCTACTGTGCTCAGCTGTACTCTACCTCTACTGTACTCCACTGTACTCCACCTCTACAGTGTTCTACTGTACTCTACCTCTACTGTACTCCACTGTACTCTACCTCTACTCTGCTCTACTGTACTCTATCTCTACTGTGCTCCACTGTACTCTACCTCTACTGTACTCCACTGTAGTCTACCTCAACTATACTCCACTGTTCTCTACCTCTACTGTGCTCCACTGTACTCTACCTCAACTATACTCCACTGTACTCTATCTCTACTCTAATCCACTGTACCCTATCTCTACTCTACTCCACTCTACTCTATCTCTACTGTACTCCACTGTACTCTACCTCTACTCTACTCTACTGTACTCCACCTCTACTGTGCTCCACTGTACTCCACTGTACTCTAGCTCTACTGTGCTCCACTGTACTCTACCTCTACTGTGCTCTACTGTAGTCTATCTCTACTGTGCTCCACTGTACTCTACCTCTACTGTACTCCACTGTACTCCACCTCTACAGTGCTCCACTGTACTCTACCTCTACTGTACTCCACTGTATTCTACCTCTACTCTGCTCTACTGTACTCTATCTCTACTGTGCTCTACTGTACTCTACCTCTATTATACTCCACTGTACTCTACCTCTATTGTGCTCCACTGTACTCTACCTCTACTGTGCTCCACTGTACACTACATCTACTGTAGTCCACTGTACTCTACCTCTACTGTGCTCCACTCTACTCTACCTCTACTGTGCTCAGCTGTACTCTACCTCTACTGTACTCCACTGTACTCTACCTCTACTATACTCCACTGCACTTATCTCTACTGTGCTCCACTGTACTCTATCACTACTGTAGTCCACTGTACTCTACCTCTACTATACTCTACTGTACTCCACCTCTACTGTACTCCACTGTAGTCTACCTCAACTATACTCCACTCTACTCTACCTCTACTGTGCTCCACTGTACTCTACCTCTACTCTGCTCTACTGTACTCTATCTCTACTGTGTTCCACTGTACTCTACCTTTACTGTGCTCTACTGTACTCTACTCTACTGTGCTCCACTGTACTCTATTTCTACTGTACCCCACTGTACTCTACCTCTACTGTGCTCCACTGTACTCTACCTCTACTCTGCTCCACTGTACACTACCTCTACTGTACTCCACTGTACTCTACCTCTACTGTGCTCCACTGTACTCTACCTCTACTGTACTCCACTGTACTCTACCTCTACAGTGCTCCACTCTGCTCTACCTCTACTCTACTCCACTGTACTCTATCTCTACTCTGCTCTACTGTACTCTACCTCTACTGTACTCCGCTCTACTCTACCTCTACTATACTCCACTGTACTCTACCTCTACTGTGCTCCACTGTACTCTACCTCTAATGTGCTCCACTCTACTCTACCTTTACTGTACTCCACTGTACTCTAGCTCTACTCTGCTCTACTCTACTCTATCTCTACTGTGCTCCACTGTACTCTACCTCTACTGTACTCCACTGTAGTCTACCTCAACTATACTCCACTGTACTCTACCTCTACTGTGCTCCACTGTACTCTACCTCTACTGTGCTCCACTGTACTCTACCTCTACTGTACTCCACTGTAGTCTACCTCAACTATACTCCACTGTACTCTACCTCTACTGTGCTCCACTGTACTCTACCTCTACTGTGCTCCACTGTACTCTATCTCTAATGTGCTCCACTCTACTCTACCTTTACTGTACTCCACTGTACTCTAGCTCTACTCTGCTCTACTGTACTCTATCTTTACTGTGCTCCACTGTACTCTACCTCTACTGTGCTCCACTGTACTTCACTGTACTCTATCTCTACTGTGATCCACTGTACTCTACCTCTGCTGTGCTCCACTGTACTCTATCTCTACTCTACTCCACTGTACTCTATCTCTATTGTACTCCACTTTACTCTACCTCTACTGTACTCTACTGTACTCCACCTCTAGTGTGCTCCACTGTACTCCACTGTACTCTTACTCTACTGTACTCCACTGTACTCTATCTCTACTGTGCTCCACTGTACTCTACCTCTACTGTGCTCTACTGTACTCTACTTTATTGTGCTCCACTGTACTCTATTTCTACTGTACCCCACTGTACTCTACCTATACTGTGCTCCACTGTACTCTACCTCTACTGTGCTCCACTGTACACTACCTCTACTGTACTCCACTGTACTCTACCTCTACTGTGCTCCACTGTACTCTACCTCTACTGTGCTCCACTGTACTCTACCTCTACTGTGCTCCACTGTGCTCTATCTCTACTGTACTCCACTGTACTCTACCTCTACAGTGATCCACTGTGCTCTACCTCTACTGTACTCCACTTTACTCTACCTCTACTCTGCTCTACTGTGCTCTACCTATACTGTGCTCCACTGTACTCTACCTCTACTTTACTCCACTGTACTCTACCTCTACTGTACTCCACTGTAATCTATCTCTACTGTGCTCCACTGTACTATACCTCTACTGTGCTCCACTGTACTCCACTGTACTCTATCTCTACTGTGATCCACTGTACTCTACCTCTGCTGTGCTCCACTGTACTCTATCTCTACTCTACTCCATTGTACTCTACCTCTACTGTACTCCACTGTACTCTACCTCTAATGTACTCCACTCTACTCTACCTCTACTCTGCTCCACTGTACTCTACCTCTAATGTACTCCAATGTACTCTACCTCTACTGTACTCTTCTCTACTCCACCTCTAATGTGCTCCACTCTACTCTACCTCTACTGTACTCCACTGTACTCTACCTCTACTGTACTCCACTGTACTCTACCTCTACTATACTCCACTGCACTTATCTCTACTGTGTTCGACTGTACTCTATCTCTACTTTACTCCACTGTACTCTATCTCTACTGTACTACACTGTACTCTTCCTCTACTGTGCTCCACTGTACTCTATCTCTACTGTGCTCTACTGTACTCTATCTTTACTGTGCTCTACTGTACTCTACCTCTACTATACTCCACTGTACTCTACCTCTACTGTGCTCCACTCTACTCTACCTCTACTGTGCTCCACTGTACTCTACCTCTACTGTGCTCCACTGTACTCTATCTCTACTGTACTCCACTGTACTCTACCTCTACTGTGCTCTACTGTACTCTACTCTATTGTGCTCCACTGTACTCTATTTCTACTGTACCCCACTGTACTCTACCTCTACTGTGCTCCACTGTACTCTACCTCTACTGTACTCCACTGTACACTACCTCTACTGTACTCCACTGTACTCTACCTCTACTGTGCTCCACTGTACTCTACCTCTACTGTGCTCCACTGTACTCTACCTCTACTGTGCTCCACTGTACTCTATCTCTACTGTACTCCACTGTATTCTACCTTTACAGTGATCCACTGTGCTCTACCTCTACTGTACTCCACTGTACTCTACCTCTACTCTGCTCTACTGTGCTCTACCTATACTGTACTTCACTGTACTCTACCTCTACTTTACTCCACTGTAGTCCACCTCAACTATACTCCACTGTACTCTACCTCTACTGTGCCCCACTGTACTCTACCTCTACTGTGCTCCACTGTACTCTACCTCTACTGTACTCCACTGTACTATACCTCTACTGTACTCCACTGTACCCTACCTCTACTGTACTCCACTGTATTCTACCTCTACTGTGCTCTACTGTACTCTACCTCTACTGTACTCCACTGTACTCTACCTCTACTGTACTGTACGGTTCTCTACCTCTACTGTACTCTACTGTACTCCACCTCTACTGTGCTCCACTGTACTCCACTGTACTCTACCTCTACTGTACTCCACTGTAATCTATCTCTACTGTTCTCCACTGTACTCTACCTCTACTGTGCTCCACTGTACTACACTGTACTCTATCTCTACTGTGATCCACTGTACTCTACCTCTGCTGTGCTCCACTTTACTCTATCTCTACTCTACTCCACTGTACTCTATCTCTATTGTACTCCACTGTACTCTACCTCTACTGTACTCTACTGTACTCCACCTCTACTGTGCTCCACTGTACTCCACTGTACTCTTCCTCTACTGTACTCCACTGTACTCTATCTCTACTGTGCTCCACTGTACTCTACCTCTAATGTGCTCTACTGTACTCTACTCTACTGTGCTCCACTGTACTCTATTTCTACTGTACCCCACTGTACTCTACCTCTACTGTGCTCCACTGTACTCTACCTCTACTGTGCTCCACTGTACTCTACCTCTACTGTGCTCCACTGTACACTACCTCTACTGTACTCCACTGTACTCTACCTCTACTGTGCTCCACTGTACTCTACCTCTACTGTGCTCCACTGTACTCTACCTCTACTCTGCTCCACTGTACTCTATCTCTACTGTACTTCACTGTACTCTACCTCTACAGTGCTCCACTGTGCTCTACCTCTACTGTACTCCACTGTACTCTACCTCTACTCTGCTCTACTGTTCTCTACCTCTACTGTACTCCACTGTACTCTACCTCTACTCTGCTCTAATGTACTCTATCTCTACTGTGCTCCACTGTACTCTACCTCTACTGCACTCCACTGTAGTCTACCTCAACTATACTCCACTGTACTCTACCTCTACTGTGCTCCACTGTAATCTACCTCTACTGTACTCCACTGTACTCTACCTCTACTATACTCCACTGTACTCTACCTCTACTGTGCTCTACTGTACTAAATCTCTACTATGCTCCATTGTACTCTACCTCTACTGTACTCCACTGTACTCTACCTCTACTCTGCTCTATTTTACTCTATCTCTACTGTGCTCCACTGTACTCTACCTCTACTGTACTCCACTCTACTCCACCTCTACAGTGTTCTACTGTACTCTACCTCTACTGTACTCCACTGTACTCTACCTCTACTCTGCTCTACTGTACTCTATCTCTACTGTGCTCCACTGTACTCTACCTCTACTGTACTCCACTGTAGTCTACCTCAACTATACTCCACTGTACTCTACCTCTACTGTGCTCCACTGTACTCTACCTCAACTATACTCCACTGTACTCTATCTCTACTGTGCTCTACTGTACTCTATCTCTACTATGCTCCACTGTACTCTACCTCTACTGTACTCCACTGTACTCTACCTCTACTCTGCTCTACTGTTCTCTACCTCTACTGTACTCCACTGTACTCTACCTCTACTCTGCTCTACTGTACTCTATCTCTACTGTGCTCCACTGTACTCTACCTCTACTGCACTCCACTGTAGTCTACCTCAACTATACTCCACTGTACTCTACCTCTACTGTGCTCCACTGTAATCTACCTCTACTGTACTCCACTGTACTCTACCTTTACTATACTCCACTGTACTCTACCTCTACTGTGCTCTACTGTACTCTATCTCTACTATGCTCAACTGTACTCTACCTCTACTGTACTCCACTGTACTCTACCTCTACTCTGCTCTATTTTACTCTATCTCTACTGTGCTCAGCTGTACTCTACCTCTACTGTACTCCACTGTACTCCACCTCTACAGTGTTCTACTGTACTCTACCTCTACTGTACTCCACTGTACTCTACCTCTACTCTGCTCTACTGTACTCTATCTCTACTGTGCTCCACTGTACTCTACCTCTACTGTACTCCACTGTAGTCTACCTCAACTATACTCCACTGTTCTCTACCTCTACTGTGCTCCACTGTACTCTACCTCAACTATACTCCACTGTACTCTATCTCTACTCTAATCCACTGTACCCTATCTCTACTCTACTCCACTCTACTCTATCTCTACTGTACTCCACTGTACTCTACCTCTACTCTACTCTACTGTACTCCACCTCTACTGTGCTCCACTGTACTCCACTGTACTCTAGCTCTACTGTGCTCCACTGTACTCTACCTCTACTGTGCTCTACTGTAGTCTATCTCTACTGTGCTCCACTGTACTCTACCTCTACTGTACTCCACTGTACTCCACCTCTACAGTGCTCCACTGTACTCTACCTCTACTGTACTCCACTGTATTCTACCTCTACTCTGCTCTACTGTACTCTATCTCTACTGTGCTCTACTGTACTCTACCTCTATTATACTCCACTGTACTCTACCTCTATTGTGCTCCACTGTACTCTACCTCTACTGTGCTCCACTGTACACTACATCTACTGTAGTCCACTGTACTCTACCTCTACTGTGCTCCACTCTACTCTACCTCTACTGTGCTCAGCTGTACTCTACCTCTACTGTACTCCACTGTACTCTACCTCTACTATACTCCACTGCACTTATCTCTACTGTGCTCCACTGTACTCTATCACTACTGTAGTCCACTGTACTCTACCTCTACTATACTCTACTGTACTCCACCTCTACTGTACTCCACTGTAGTCTACCTCAACTATACTCCACTCTACTCTACCTCTACTGTGCTCCACTGTACTCTACCTCTACTCTGCTCTACTGTACTCTATCTCTACTGTGTTCCACTGTACTCTACCTTTACTGTGCTCTACTGTACTCTACTCTACTGTGCTCCACTGTACTCTATTTCTACTGTACCCCACTGTACTCTACCTCTACTGTGCTCCACTGTACTCTACCTCTACTCTGCTCCACTGTACACTACCTCTACTGTACTCCACTGTACTCTACCTCTACTGTGCTCCACTGTACTCTACCTCTACTGTACTCCACTGTACTCTACCTCTACAGTGCTCCACTCTGCTCTACCTCTACTCTACTCCACTGTACTCTATCTCTACTCTGCTCTACTGTACTCTACCTCTACTGTACTCCGCTCTACTCTACCTCTACTATACTCCACTGTACTCTACCTCTACTGTGCTCCACTGTACTCTACCTCTAATGTGCTCCACTCTACTCTACCTTTACTGTACTCCACTGTACTCTAGCTCTACTCTGCTCTACTCTACTCTATCTCTACTGTGCTCCACTGTACTCTACCTCTACTGTACTCCACTGTAGTCTACCTCAACTATACTCCACTGTACTCTACCTCTACTGTGCTCCACTGTACTCTACCTCTACTGTGCTCCACTGTACTCTACCTCTACTGTACTCCACTGTAGTCTACCTCAACTATACTCCACTGTACTCTACCTCTACTGTGCTCCACTGTACTCTACCTCTACTGTGCTCCACTGTACTCTATCTCTAATGTGCTCCACTCTACTCTACCTTTACTGTACTCCACTGTACTCTAGCTCTACTCTGCTCTACTGTACTCTATCTCTACTGTGCTCCACTGTACTCTACCTCTACTGTACTCTACTGTAGTCTACCTCAACTATACTCCACTGTACTCTACCTCTACTGTGCTCCACTGTACTCTACCTCTACTGTGCTCTACTGTACTCTATCTCTACTGTGCTCCACTGTACTCTACATCTACTGTACTCCACTGTAGTCTACCTAAACTATACTCCACTCTAATCTACCTCCACTGTGCTCCACTGTACTCCACCTCAACTATACTCCACTGTACTCTATCTCTACTCTAATCCACTGTACTCTATCTCTACTCTACTCCACTGTGCTCTATCTCTACTGTGCTCCACTGTACTCTACCTCTACTGTGCTCCACTGTACTCTACATCTACTGTGCTCCACTGTACTCTACCTCTACTCTACTGCACTGTACTCTACCTCTACTATACTCCACTGTACTCTACCTCTACAGTGCTCCACTGTACTCTACCTCTACTGTACTCCAATGTACTCTACCTCTACTGTGCTCCACTGTACTCTACCTCTACTGTGCTCCACTGTACAATACCTCTATTGTAGTCCACTGTACTCTACCTCTACTGTGCTCCACTCTACTCTACCTCTACAGTGCTCCACTGTACTCTATCTCTACTCTAATCCACTGTACTCTATCTCTACTCTACTCCACTCTACTCTATCTCTACTGTACTCCACTGTACTCTACCTCTACTCTACTCTACTGTACTCCACCTCTACTGTGCTCCACTGTACTCCACTGTACTCTAGCTCTACTGTGCTCCACTGTACTCTACCTCTACTGTAGTCCACTGTACTCTACCTCTACTGTGCTCCACTCTACTCTACCTCTACTGTGCTCAGCTGTACTCTACCTCTACTGTACTCCACTGTACTCTATCTCTTCTGTACTACACTGTACTCTTCCTCTACTGTGCTCCACTGTACTCTACCTCTACTGTGCTCTACTGTACTCTATCTCTACTGTGCTCTACTGTACTCTACCTCTACTATACTCCACTGTACTCTACCTCTACTGTACTCCACTCTACTCTACCTCTACTGTGCTCCACTGTACACTACCTCAACTGTACTCCACTGTACTCTACCTCTACTGTGCTCCACTCTACTCTACCTCTACTGTGCTCCACTGTACTCTACCTCTACTGTGCTCTACTGTACTCTATCTCTACTGTGCTCCACTGTACTCTACCTCTACTGTACTCTACTCTACTCCACCTCTAATGTGCTCCACTCTACTCTACCTCTACTGTACTCCACTGTACTCTACCTCTACTCTGCTCTACTGTACTCTATCTCTACTGTGCTCCACTGTACTCTACCTCTACTGTACTCTACTGTAGTCTACCTCAACTATACTCCACTGTATTCTACCTCTACTGTGCTCCACTGTACTCTACCTCTACTGTGCTCTATTGTACTCTATCTCTACTGTGCTCCACTGTACTCTACCTCTACTGTACTCCACTGTAGTCTACCTAAACTATACTCCACTCTACTCTACCTCCACTGTGCTCCACTGTACTCTACCTCAACTATACTCCACTGTACTCTATCTCTACTCTAATCCACTGTACTCTATCTCTACTCTACTCCACTCTACTCTATCTCTACTGTACTCCACTGTACTCTACCTCTACTCTACTCTACTGTACTCCACCTCTACTGTGCTCCACTGTACTCCACTGTACTCCAGCTCTACTGTGCTCCACTGTACTCTACATCTACTGTGCTCCACTGTACTCTACCTCTACTGTACTCCACTGT
The DNA here is from genome assembly GCA_030578255.1 of Tiaroga cobitis. Classification (NCBI taxonomy): domain Eukaryota; kingdom Metazoa; phylum Chordata; class Actinopteri; order Cypriniformes; family Leuciscidae; genus Tiaroga; species Tiaroga cobitis. Next base: position 208,968 of record JAROOI010000042.1, on the reverse strand, counting down.
ACTCTACCTCTACTGTACTCCACTGTACTCTACCTCTACTGTACTCCACTGTATTCTACCTCTACTGTGCTCTACTGTACTCTATCTCTACTGTACTCCACTGTACTCTACCTCTACTCTAATCCACTGTACTCTATCTCTACTCTACTCCACTCTACTCTATCTCTACTGTACTCCACTGTACTCTACCTCTACTCTACTCTACTCTACTGTACTCCACCTCTAAAGTGCTCCACTGTACTCCACTGTACTCCAGCTCTACTGTGCTCCACTGTACTCTACATCTACTGTGCTCCATTGTACTCTACCTCTACTGTACTCCACTCTACTCCACCTCTACAGTGTTCTATTGTACTCTACCTCTACTGTACTCCACTGTACTCTACCTCTACTCTGCTCTACTGTACTCTATCTCTACTGTGCTCCACTGTACTCTACCTCTACTGTACTCCACTGTAGTCTACCTCAACTATACTCCACTGTACTCTACCTCTACTGTGCTCCACTGTACTCTACCGCAACTATACTCCACTGTACTCTATCTCTACTCTAATCCACTGTACTCTACCTCTACTGTACTCTACTGTAGTCTACCTCAACTATACTCCACTGTATTCTACCTCTACTGTGCTCCACTGTACTCTACCTCTACTGTGCTCTATTGTACTCTATCTCTACTGTGCTCCACTGTACTCTACCTCTACTGTACTCCACTGTAGTCTACCTAAACTATACTCCACTCTACTCTACCTCCACTGTGCTCCACTGTACTCTACCTCAACTATACTCCACTGTACTCTATCTCTACTCTAATCCACTGTACTCTATCTCTACTCTACTCCACTCTACTCTATCTCTACTGTACTCCACTGTACTCTACCTCTACTCTACTCTACTGTACTCCACCTCTACTGTGCTCCACTGTACTCCACTGTACTCCAGCTCTACTGTGCTCCACTGTACTCTACATCTACTGTGCTCCACTGTACTCTACCTCTACTGTACTCCACTGTACTCTACCTCTACTGTACTCCACTGTACTCTACCTCTACTGTACTCCACTGTATTCTACCTCTACTGTGCTCTACTGTACTCTATCTCTACTGTACTCCACTGTACTCTACCTCTACTCTAATCCACTGTACTCTATCTCTACTCTACTCCACTCTACTCTATCTCTACTGTACTCCACTGTACTCTACCTCTACTCTACTCTACTCTACTGTACTCCACCTCTACTGTGCTCCACTGTACTCCACTGTACTCCAGCTCTACTGTGCTCCACTGTACTCTACATCTACTGTGCTCCATTGTACTCTACCTCTACTGTACTCCACTCTACTCCACCTCTACAGTGTTCTATTGTACTCTACCTCTACTGTACTCCACTGTACTCTACCTCTACTCTGCTCTACTGTACTCTATCTCTACTGTGCTCCACTGTACTCTACCTCTACTGTACTCCACTGTAGTCTACCTCAACTATACTCCACTGTACTCTACCTCTACTGTGCTCCACTGTACTCTACCGCAACTATACTCCACTGTACTCTATCTCTACTCTAATCCACTGTACTCTACCTCTACTGTACTCTACTGTAGTCTACCTCAACTATACTCCACTGTATTCTACCTCTACTGTGCTCCACTGTACTCTACCTCTACTGTGCTCTATTGTACTCTATCTCTACTGTGCTCCACTGTACTCTACCTCTACTGTACTCCACTGTAGTCTACCTAAACTATACTCCACTCTACTCTACCTCCACTGTGCTCCACTGTACTCTACCTCAACTATACTCCACTGTACTCTATCTCTACTCTAATCCACTGTACTCTATCTCTACTCTACTCCACTCTACTCTATCTCTACTGTACTCCACTGTACTCTACCTCTACTCTACTCTACTGTACTCCACCTCTACTGTGCTCCACTGTACTCCACTGTACTCCAGCTCTACTGTGCTCCACTGTACTCTACATCTACTGTGCTCCACTGTACTCTACCTCTACTGTACTCCACTGTACTCTACCTCTACTGTACTCCACTGTACTCTACCTCTACTGTACTCCACTGTATTCTACCTCTACTGTGCTCTACTGTACTCTATCTCTACTGTACTCAACTGTACTCTACCTCTACTCTAATCCACTGTACTCTATCTCTACTCTACTCCACTCTACTCTATCTCTACTGTACTCCACTGTACTCTACCTCTACTCTACTCTACTCTACTGTACTCCACCTCTACTGTGCTCCACTGTACTCCACTGTACTCCAGCTCTACTGTGCTCCACTGTACTCTACATCTACTGTGCTCCATTGTACTCTACCTCTACTGTACTCCACTCTACTCCACCTCTACAGTGTTCTATTGTACTCTACTCCACCTCTACAGTGTTCTATTGTACTCTACCTCTACTGTACTCCACTGTACTCTACCTCTACTCTGCTCTACTGTACTCTATCTCTACTGTGCTCCACTGTACTCTACCTCTACTGTACTCTACTGTAGTCTACCTCAACTATACTCCACTGTACTCTACCTCTACTGTGCTCCACTGTACTCTACCGCAACTATACTCCACTGTACTCTATCTCTACTCTAATCCACTGTACTCTATCTCTACTCTACTCCACTGTGCTCTATCTCTACTGTACTCCACTGTACTCTACCTCTACTTTGCTCCACTGTACTCTACCTCTATTGTGCTCCAATGTACACTACCTCTACTGTACTCCACTGTACTCTACCTCTACTGTGCTCCACTCTACTCTACCTCTACTGTGCTCCACTGTACTCTACCTCTACTGTGCTCTACTGTACTCTATCTCTACTGTGCTCCACTGTACTCTACCTCTACTGTACTCTACTCTACTCCACCTCTAATGTGCTCCACTGTACTCTACCTCTACTGTACTCCACTGTACTCTACCTCTACTCTGCTCTACTGTACTCTATCTCTACTGTGCTCCACTGTACTCTACCTCTACTGTACTCTACTGTAGTCTACCTCAACTATACTCCACTGTACTCTACCTCTACTGTGCTCCACTGTACTCTACCTCTACTGTGCTCTACTGTACTCTATCTCTACTGTGCTCCACTGTACTCTACCTCTACTGTACTCCACTGTAGTCTACCTAAACTATACTCCACTCTACTCTACCTCCACTGTGCTCCACTGTACTCTACCTCAACTATACTCCACTGTACTCTATCTCTACTCTAATCCACTGTACTCTATCTCTACTCTACTCCACTCTACTCTATCTCTACTGTACTCCACTGTACTCTACCTCTACTTTACTCTACTGTACTCCACCTCTACTGTGCTCCACTGTACTCCACTGTACTCTAGCTCTACTGTGCTCCACTGTACTCTACCTCTACTGTGCTCTACTGTACTCTATCTCTACTGTGCTCCACTGTACTCTACCTCTACTGTACTCCACTGTACTCCACCTCTACAGTGCTCCACTGTACTCTACCTCTACTGTACTCCAATGTACTCTACCTCTACTCTGCTCTACTGTACTCTATCTCTACTGTGCTCTACTGTACTCTACCTCTACTATACTCCACTGTACTCACCCCTCTACTGTGCTCCACTGTACTCTACCTCTACTGTGCTCCACTGTACACTACCTCTACTGTAGTCCAATGTACTCTACCTCTACTGTGCTCCACTCTACTCTACCTCTACTGTGCTCAGCTGTACTCTACCTCTACTGTACTCCACTGTACTCTATCTCTTCTGTACTACACTGTACTCTTCCTCTACTGTGCTCCACTGTACTCTACCTCTACTGTGCTCTACTGTACTCTATCTCTACTGTGCTCTACTGTACTCTACCTCTACTATACTCCACTGTACTCTACCTCTACTCTGCTCCACTGTACTCTACCTCTACTGTGCTCCACTGTACACTACCTCTACTGTACTCCACTGTACTCTACCTCTACTGTGCTCCACTCTACTCTACCTCTACTGTGCTCCACTGTACTCTACCTCTACTGTGCTCTACTGTACTCTATCTCTACTGTGCTCCACTGTACTCTACCTCTACTGTACTCTACTCTACTCCACCTCTAATGTGCTCCACTCTACTCTACCTCTACTGTACTCCACTGTACTCTACCTCTACTCTGCTCTACTGTACTCTATCTCTACTGTGCTCCACTGTACTCTACCTCTACTGTACTCTACTGTAGTCTACCTCAACTATACTCCACTGTACTCTACCTCTACTGTGCTCCACTGTACTCTACCTCTACTGTGCTCTACTGTACTCTATCTCTACTGTGCTCCACTGTACTCTACCTCTACTGTACTCCACTGTAGTCTACCTAAACTATACTCCACTCTACTCTACCTCCACTGTGCTCCACTGTACTCTACCTCAACTATACTCCACTGTACTCTATCTCTACTCTAATTCACTGTACTCTATCTCTACTCTACTCCACTGTGCTCTATCTCTACTGTACTCCACTGTACTCTACCTCTACTCTACTCTACTGTACTCCATCTCTACTGTGCTCCACTGTACTCCACTGTACTCCAGCTCTACTGTGCTCCACTGTACTCTACATCTACTGTGCTCCACTGTACTCTACCTCTACTGTACTCCACTGTACTCTACCTCTACTGTACTCCACTGTACTCTACCTCTACTATACTCCACTGTACTCTACCTCTACTGTGCTCTACTGTACTCTATCTCTACTGTACTCCACTGTACTCTACCTCTACTGTACTGTACTGTTCTCTAAGTCTACTGTACTCTACTGTACTCCACCTCTACTGTGCTCCACTGTACTCCACTGTACTCTACCTCTACTGTGCTCCACTGTACTCTACCTCTACTGTACTCCACTGTACTCTATCTCTACTGTGCTCCACTGTACTCTACCTCTACTGTACTCTACTGTACTCTATCTCTACTATGCTCCATTGTACTCTACCTCTACTGTACTCCACTGTACTCCACCTCTACAGTGCTCCACTGTACTCTACCTCTACTGTACTCCAATGTACTCTACCTCTACTCTAATCTACTGTACTCAATCTCTACTGTGCTCTACTGTACTCTACCTCTATTATACTCCACTGTACTCTACCTCTACTGTGCTCCACTGTACTCTACCTCTACTGTGCTCCACTGTACACTACCTCTACTGTAGTCCAATGTACTCTACCTCTACTGTGCTCCACTCTACTCTACCTCTACTGTGCTCAGCTGTACTCTACCTCTACTGTACTCCACTGCACTCTATCTCTTCTGTACTACACTGTACTCTTCCTCTACTGTGCTCCACTGTACTCTACCTCTACTGTGCTCTACTGTACTCTATCTCTACTGTGCTCTACTGTACTCTACCTCTACTATACTCCACTGTACTCTACCTCTACTGTGCTCCACTGTACTCTACCTCTACTGTGCTCCACAGTACTCTACCTCTACTGTGCTCTACTGTACTCTATCTCTACTGTGCTCCACTGTACTCTACCTCTACTGTACTCTACTCTACTCCACCTCTAATGTGCTCCACTCTACTCTACCTCTACTGTACTCCACTGTACTCTACCTCTACTCTGCTCTACTGTACTCTATCTCTACTGTGCTCCACTGTACTCTACCTCTACTGTACTCTACTGTAGTCTACCTCAACTATACTCCACTGTACTCTACCTCTACTGTGCTCCACTGTACTCTACCTCTACTGTACTCCACTGTACTCTACCTCTACTGTACTCCACTGTAGTCTACCTAAACTATACTCCACTCTACTCTACCTCCACTGTGCTCCACTGTACTCTACCTCAACTATACTCCACTGTACTCTATCTCTACTCTAATCCACTGTACTCTATCTCTACTCTACTCCACTGTGCTCTATCTCTACTGTACTCCACTGTACTCTACCTCTACTCTACTCTACTGTACTCCACCTCTACTGTGCTCCACTGTACTCCACTGTACTCCAGCTCTACTGTGCTCCACTGTACTCTACATCTACTGTGCTCCACTGTACTCTACCTCTACTGTACTCCACTGTACTCTACCTCTACTGTACTCCACTGTACTCTACCTCTACTATACTCCACTGTACTCTACCTCTACTGTGCTCTACTGTACTCTATCTCTACTGTACTCCACTGTACTCTACCTCTACTGTACTGTACTGTTCTCTAAGTCTACTGTACTCTACTGTACTCCACCTCTACTGTGCTCCACTGTACTCTACCTCTACTGTACTCCACTGTACTCTATCTCTACTGTGCTCCACTGTACTCTACCTCTACTGTACTCTACTGTACTCTATCTCTACTGTGCTCCATTGTACTCTACCTCTACTGTACTCCACTGTACTCCACCTCTACAGTGCTCCACTGTACTCTACCTCTACTGTACTCCAATGTACTCTACCTCTACTGTGCTCCACTGTACTCTACCTCTACTGTGCTCCACTGTACAATACCTCTATTGTAGTCCACTGTACTCTACCTCTACTTTGCTCCACTCTACTCTACCTCTACTGTGCTCCACTGTACTCTATCTCTACTCTAATCCACTGTACTCTATCTCTACTCTACTCCACTCTACTCTATCTCTACTGTACTCCACTGTACTCTACCTCTACTCTACTCTACTGTACTCCACCTCTACTGTGCTCCACTGTACTCCACTGTACTCTAGCTCTACTGTGCTCCACTGTACTCTACCTCTACTGTAGTCCACTGTACTCTACCTCTACTGTGCTCCACTCTACTCTACCTCTACTGTGCTCAGCTGTACTCTACCTCTACTGTACTCCACTGTACTCTATCTCTTCTGTACTACACTGTACTCTTCCTCTACTGTGCTCCACTGTACTCTACCTCTACTGTGCTCTACTGTACTCTATCTCTACTGTGCTCTACTGTACTCTACCTCTACTATACTCCACTGTACTCTACCTCTACTGTACTCCACTCTACTCTACCTCTACTGTGCTCCACTGTACACTACCTCTACTGTACTCCACTGTACTCTACCTCTACTGTGCTCCACTCTACTCTACCTCTACTGTGCTCCACTGTACTCTACCTCTACTGTGCTCTACTGTACTCTATCTCTACTGTGCTCCACTGTACTCTACCTCTACTGTACTCTACTCTTCTCCACCTCTAATGTGCTCCACTCTACTCTACCTCTACTGTACTCCACTGTACTCTACCTCTACTCTGCTCTACTGTACTCTATCTCTACTGTGCTCCACTGTACTCTACCTCTACTGTACTCTACTGTAGTCTACCTCAACTATACTCCACTGTACTCTACCTCTACTGTGCTCCACTGTACTCTACCTCTACTCTGCTCTATTGTACTCTATCTCTACTGTGCTCCACTGTACTCTACCTCTACTGTACTCCACTGTAGTCTACCTAAACTATACTCCACTCTACTCTACCTCCACTGTGCTCCACTGTACTCTACCTCAACTATACTCCACTGTACTCTATCTCTACTCTAATCCACTGTACTCTATCTCTACTCTACTCCACTCTACTCTATCTCTACTGTACTCCACTGTACTCTACCTCTACTCTACTCTACTGTACTCCACCTCTACTGTGCTCCACTGTACACCACTGTACTCCAGCTCTACTGTGCTCCACTGTACTCTACATCTACTGTGCTCCACTGTACTCTACCTCTACTGTACTCCACTGTACTCTACCTCTACTGTACTCCACTGTACTCTACCTCTACTGTACTCCACTGTATTCTACCTCTACTGTGCTCTACTGTACTCTATCTCTACTGTACTCCACTGTACTCTACCTCTACTCTAATCCACTGTACTCTATCTCTACTCTACTCCACTCTACTCTATCTCTACTGTACTCCACTGTACTCTACCTCTACTCTACTCTACTCTACTGTACTCCACCTCTACTGTGCTCCACTGTACTCCACTGTACTCCAGCTCTACTGTTCTCCACTGTACTCTACATCTACTGTGCTCCATTGTACTCTACCTCTACTGTACTCCACTCTACTCCACCTCTACAGTGTTCTATTGTACTCTACCTCTACTGTACTCCACTGTACTCTACCTCTACTCTGCTCTACTGTACTCTATCTCTACTGTGCTCCACTGTACTCTACCTCTACTGTACTCCACTGTAGTCTACCTCAACTATACTCCACTGTACTCTACCTCTACTGTGCTCCACTGTACTCTACCGCAACTATACTCCACTGTACTCTATCTCTACTCTAATCCACTGTACTCTATCTCTACTCTACTCCACTGTGCTCTATCTCTACTGTACTCCACTGTACTCTACCTCTACTTTGCTCCACTGTACTCTACCTCTACTGTGCTCCAATGTACACTACCTCTACTGTACTCCACTGTACTCTACCTCTACTGTGCTCCACTCTACTCTACCTCTACTGTGCTCCACTGTACTCTACCTCTACTGTGCTCTACTGTACTCTATCTCTACTGTGCTCCACTGTACTCTACCTCTACTGTACTCTACTCTACTCCACCTCTAATGTGCTCCACTCTACTCTACCTCTACTGTACTCCACTGTACTCTACCTCTACTCTGCTCTACTGTACTCTATCTCTACTGTGCTCCACTGTACTCTACCTCTACTGTACTCTACTGTAGTCTACCTCAACTATACTCCACTGTACTCTACCTCTACTGTGCTCCACTGTACTCTACCTCTACTGTGCTCTACTGTACTCTATCTCTACTGTGCTCCACTGTACTCTACCTCTACTGTACTCCACTGTAGTCTACCTAAACTATACTCCACTCTACTCTACCTCCACTGTGCTCCACTGTACTCTACCTCAACTATACTCCACTGTACTCTATCTCTACTCTAATCCACTGTACTCTATCTCTACTCTACTCCACTCTACTCTATCTCTACTGTACTCCACTGTACTCTACCTCTACTCTACTCTACTGTACTCCACCTCTACTGTGCTCCACTGTACTCCACTGTACTCTAGCTCTACTGTGCTCCACTGTACTCTACCTCTACTGTTCTCTACTGTACTCTATCTCTACTGTGCTCCACTGTACTCTACCTCTACTGTACTCCACTGTACTCCACCTCTACAGTGCTCCACTGTACTCTACCTCTACTGTACTCCAATGTACTCTACCTCTACTCTGCTCTACTGTACTCTATCTCTACTGTGCTCTACTGTACTCTACCTCTATTATACTCCCCTGTACTCACCCCTCTACTGTGCTCCACTGTACTCTACCTCTACTGTGCTCCACTGTACACTACCTCTACTGTAGTCCAATGTACTCTACCTCTACTGTGCTCCACTCTACTCTACCTCTACTGTGCTCAGCTGTACTCTACCTCTACTGTACTCCACTGTACTCTATCTCTTCTGTACTACACTGTACTCTTCCTCTACTTTGCTCCACTGTACTCTACCTCTACTGTGCTCTACTGTACTCTATCTCTACTGTGCTCTACTGTACTCTACCTCTACTATACTCCACTGTACTCTACCTCTACTGTGCTCCACTGTACTCTACCTCTACTGTGCTCCACTGTACACTACCTCTACTGTACTCCACTGTACTCTACCTCTACTGTGCTCCACTCTACTCTACCTCTACTGTGCTCCACTGTACTCTACCTCTACTGTGCTCTACTGTACTCTATCTCTACTGTGCTCCACTGTACTCTACCTCTACTGTACTCTACTCTACTCCACCTCTAATGTGCTCCACTCTACTCTACCTCTACTGTACTCCACTGTACTCTACCTCTACTCTGCTCTACTGTACTCTATCTCTACTGTGCTCCACTGTACTCTACCTCTACTGTACTCTACTGTAGTCTACCTCAACTATACTCCACTGTACTCTACCTCTACTGTGCTCCACTGTACTCTACCTCTTCTGTGCTCTACTGTACTCTATCTCTACTGTGCTCCACTGTACTCTACCTCTACTGTACTCCACTGTAGTCTACCTAAACTATACTCCACTCTACTCTACCTCCACTGTGCTCCACTGTACTCTACCTCAACTATACTCCACTGTACTCTATCTCTACTCTAATCCACTGTACTCTATCTCTACTCTACTCCACTGTGCTCTATCTCTACTGTACTCCACTGTACTCTACCTCTACTCTACTCTACTGTACTCCATCTCTACTGTGCTCCACTGTACTCCACTGTACTCCAGCTCTACTGTGCTCCACTGTACTCTACATCTACTGTGCTCCACTGTACTCTACCTCTACTGTACTCCACTGTACTCTACCTCTACTGTACTCCACTGTACTCTACCTCTACTATACTCCACTGTACTCTACCTCTACTGTGCTCTACTGTACTCTATCTCTACTGTACTCCACTGTACTCTACCTCTACTGTACTGTACTGTTCTCTAAGTCTACTGTACTCTACTGTACTCCACCTCTACTGTGCTCCACTGTACTCCACTGTACTCTACCTCTACTGTGCTCCACTGTACTCTACCTCTACTGTACTCCACTGTACTCCACCTCTACAGTGCTCCACTGTACTCTACCTCTACTGTACTCCAATGTACTCTACCTCTACTCTGCTCTACTGTACTCTATCTCTACTGTGCTCTACTGTACTCTACCTCTATTATACTCCCCTGTACTCACCCCTCTACTGTGCTCCACTGTACTCTACCTCTACTGTGCTCCACTGTACACTACCTCTACTGTAGTCCAATGTACTCTACCTCTACTGTGCTCCACTCTACTCTACCTCTACTGTGCTCAGCTGTACTCTACCTCTACTGTACTCCACTGTACTCTATCTCTTCTGTACTACACTGTACTCTTCCTCTACTTTGCTCCACTGTACTCTACCTCTACTGTGCTCTACTGTACTCTATCTCTACTGTGCTCTACTGTACTCTACCTCTACTATACTCCACTGTACTCTACCTCTACTGTGCTCCACTGTACTCTACCTCTACTGTGCTCCACTGTACACTACCTCTACTGTACTCCACTGTACTCTACCTCTACTGTGCTCCACTCTACTCTACCTCTACTGTGCTCCACTGTACTCTACCTCTACTGTGCTCTACTGTACTCTATCTCTACTGTGCTCCACTGTACTCTACCTCTACTGTACTCTACTCTACTCCACCTCTAATGTGCTCCACTCTACTCTACCTCTACTGTACTCCACTGTACTCTACCTCTACTCTGCTCTACTGTACTCTATCTCTACTGTGCTCCACTGTACTCTACCTCTACTGTACTCTACTGTAGTCTACCTCAACTATACTCCACTGTACTCTACCTCTACTGTGCTCCACTGTACTCTACCTCTTCTGTGCTCTACTGTACTCTATCTCTACTGTGCTCCACTGTACTCTACCTCTACTGTACTCCACTGTAGTCTACCTAAACTATACTCCACTCTACTCTACCTCCACTGTGCTCCACTGTACTCTACCTCAACTATACTCCACTGTACTCTATCTCTACTCTAATCCACTGTACTCTATCTCTACTCTACTCCACTGTGCTCTATCTCTACTGTACTCCACTGTACTCTACCTCTACTCTACTCTACTGTACTCCATCTCTACTGTGCTCCACTGTACTCCACTGTACTCCAGCTCTACTGTGCTCCACTGTACTCTACATATACTGTGCTCCACTGTACTCTACCTCTACTGTACTCCACTGTACTCTACCTCTACTGTACTCCACTGTACTCTACCTCTACTATACTCCACTGTACTCTACCTCTACTGTGCTCTACTGTACTCTATCTCTACTGTACTCCACTGTACTCTACCTCTACTGTACTGTACTGTTCTCTAAGTCTACTGTACTCTACTGTACTCCACCTCTACTGTGCTCCACTGTACTCCACTGTACTCTACCTCTACTGTGCTCCACTGTACTCTACCTCTACTGTACTCCACTGTACTCTATCTCTACTGTGCTCCACTGTACTCTACCTCTACTGTACTCCACTGTACTCTATCTCTACTGTGCTCCACTGTACTCTACCTCTACTGTACTCTACTCTACTCCACCTCTAATGTGCTCCACTGTACTCTACCTCTACTGTACTCCACTGTACTCTACCTCTACTCTGCTCTACTGTACTCTATCTCTACTGTGCTCCACTGTACTCTACCTCTACTGTACTCTACTGTAGTCTACCTCAACTATACTCCACTGTACTCTACCTCTACTGTGCTCCACTGTACTCTACCTCTACTGTGCTCTACTGTACTCTATCTCTACTGTGCTCCACTGTACTCTACCTCTACTGTACTCCACTGTAGTCTACCTAAACTATACTCCACTCTACTCTACCTCCACTGTGCTCCACTGTACTCTACCTCAACTATACTCCACTGTACTCTATCTCTACTCTAATCCACTGTACTCTATCTCTACTCTACTCCACTCTACTCTATCTCTACTGTACTCCACTGTACTCTACCTCTACTTTACTCTACTGTACTCCACCTCTACTGTGCTCCACTGTACTCCACTGTACTCTAGCTCTACTGTGCTCCACTGTACTCTACCTCTACTGTGCTCTACTGTACTCTATCTCTACTGTGCTCCACTGTACTCTACCTCTACTGTACTCCACTGTACTCCACCTCTACAGTGCTCCACTGTACTCTACCTCTACTGTACTCCAATGTACTCTACCTCTACTCTGCTCTACTGTACTCTATCTCTACTGTGCTCTACTGTACTCTACCTCTACTATACTCCACTGTACTCACCCCTCTACTGTGCTCCACTGTACTCTACCTCTACTGTGCTCCACTGTACACTACCTCTACTGTAGTCCAATGTACTCTACCTCTACTGTGCTCCACTCTACTCTACCTCTACTGTGCTCAGCTGTACTCTACCTCTACTGTACTCCACTGTACTCTATCTCTTCTGTACTACACTGTACTCTTCCTCTACTGTGCTCCACTGTACTCTACCTCTACTGTGCTCTACTGTACTCTATCTCTACTGTGCTCTACTGTACTCTACCTCTACTATACTCCACTGTACTCTACCTCTACTCTGCTCCACTGTACTCTACCTCTACTGTGCTCCACTGTACACTACCTCTACTGTACTCCACTGTACTCTACCTCTACTGTGCTCCACTCTACTCTACCTCTACTGTGCTCCACTGTACTCTACCTCTACTGTGCTCTACTGTACTCTATCTCTACTGTGCTCCACTGTACTCTACCTCTACTGTACTCTACTCTACTCCACCTCTAATGTGCTCCACTCTACTCTACCTCTACTGTACTCCACTGTACTCTACCTCTACTCTGCTCTACTGTACTCTATCTCTACTGTGCTCCACTGTACTCTACCTCTACTGTACTCTACTGTAGTCTACCTCAACTATACTCCACTGTACTCTACCTCTACTGTGCTCCACTGTACTCTACCTCTACTGTGCTCTACTGTACTCTATCTCTACTGTGCTCCACTGTACTCTACCTCTACTGTACTCCACTGTAGTCTACCTAAACTATACTCCACTCTACTCTACCTCCACTGTGCTCCACTGTACTCTACCTCAACTATACTCCACTGTACTCTATCTCTACTCTAATTCACTGTACTCTATCTCTACTCTACTCCACTGTGCTCTATCTCTACTGTACTCCACTGTACTCTACCTCTACTCTACTCTACTGTACTCCATCTCTACTGTGCTCCACTGTACTCCACTGTACTCCAGCTCTACTGTGCTCCACTGTACTCTACATCTACTGTGCTCCACTGTACTCTACCTCTACTGTACTCCACTGTACTCTACCTCTACTGTACTCCACTGTACTCTACCTCTACTATACTCCACTGTACTCTACCTCTACTGTGCTCTACTGTACTCTATCTCTACTGTACTCCACTGTACTCTACCTCTACTGTACTGTACTGTTCTCTAAGTCTACTGTACTCTACTGTACTCCACCTCTACTGTGCTCCACTGTACTCCACTGTACTCTACCTCTACTGTGCTCCACTGTACTCTACCTCTACTGTACTCCACTGTACTCTATCTCTACTGTGCTCCACTGTACTCTACCTCTACTGTACTCTACTGTACTCTATCTCTACTATGCTCCATTGTACTCTACCTCTACTGTACTCCACTGTACTCCACCTCTACAGTGCTCCACTGTACTCTACCTCTACTGTACTCCAATGTACTCTACCTCTACTCTAATCTACTGTACTCAATCTCTACTGTGCTCTACTGTACTCTACCTCTATTATACTCCACTGTACTCTACCTCTACTGTGCTCCACTGTACTCTACCTCTACTGTGCTCCACTGTACACTACCTCTACTGTAGTCCAATGTACTCTACCTCTACTGTGCTCCACTCTACTCTACCTCTACTGTGCTCAGCTGTACTCTACCTCTACTGTACTCCACTGCACTCTATCTCTTCTGTACTACACTGTACTCTTCCTCTACTGTGCTCCACTGTACTCTACCTCTACTGTGCTCTACTGTACTCTATCTCTACTGTGCTCTACTGTACTCTACCTCTACTATACTCCACTGTACTCTACCTCTACTGTGCTCCACTGTACTCTACCTCTACTGTGCTCCACAGTACTCTACCTCTACTGTGCTCTACTGTACTCTATCTCTACTGTGCTCCACTGTACTCTACCTCTACTGTACTCTACTCTACTCCACCTCTAATGTGCTCCACTCTACTCTACCTCTACTGTACTCCACTGTACTCTACCTCTACTCTGCTCTACTGTACTCTATCTCTACTGTGCTCCACTGTACTCTACCTCTACTGTACTCTACTGTAGTCTACCTCAACTATACTCCACTGTACTCTACCTCTACTGTGCTCCACTGTACTCTACCTCTACTGTACTGCACTGTACTCTACCTCTACTGTACTCCACTGTAGTCTACCTAAACTATACTCCACTCTACTCTACCTCCACTGTGCTCCACTGTACTCTACCTCAACTATACTCCACTGTACTCTATCTCTACTCTAATCCACTGTACTCTATCTCTACTCTACTCCACTGTGCTCTATCTCTACTGTACTCCACTGTACTCTACCTCTACTCTACTCTACTGTACTCCACCTCTACTGTGCTCCACTGTACTCCACTGTACTCCAGCTCTACTGTGCTCCACTGTACTCTACATCTACTGTGCTCCACTGTACTCTACCTCTACTGTACTCCACTGTACTCTACCTCTACTGTACTCCACTGTACTCTACCTCTACTATACTCCACTGTACTCTACCTCTACTGTGCTCTACTGTACTCTATCTCTACTGTACTCCACTGTACTCTACCTCTACTGTACTGTACTGTTCTCTAAGTCTACTGTACTCTACTGTACTCCACCTCTACTGTGCTCCACTGTACTCTACCTCTACTGTACTCCACTGTACTCTATCTCTACTGTGCTCCACTGTACTCTACCTCTACTGTACTCTACTGTACTCTATCTCTACTGTGCTCCATTGTACTCTACCTCTACTGTACTCCACTGTACTCCACCTCTACAGTGCTCCACTGTACTCTACCTCTACTGTACTCCAATGTACTCTACCTCTACTGTGCTCCACTGTACTCTACCTCTACTGTGCTCCACTGTACAATACCTCTATTGTAGTCCACTGTACTCTACCTCTACTTTGCTCCACTCTACTCTACCTCTACTGTGCTCCACTGTACTCTATCTCTACTCTAATCCACTGTACTCTATCTCTACTCTACTCCACTCTACTCTATCTCTACTGTACTCCACTGTACTCTACCTCTACTCTACTCTACTGTACTCCACCTCTACTGTGCTCCACTGTACTCCACTGTACTCTAGCTCTACTGTGCTCCACTGTACTCTACCTCTACTGTAGTCCACTGTACTCTACCTCTACTGTGCTCCACTCTACTCTACCTCTACTGTGCTCAGCTGTACTCTACCTCTACTGTACTCCACTGTACTCTATCTCTTCTGTACTACACTGTACTCTTCCTCTACTGTGCTCCACTGTACTCTACCTCTACTGTGCTCTACTGTACTCTATCTCTACTGTGCTCTACTGTACTCTACCTCTACTATACTCCACTGTACTCTACCTCTACTGTACTCCACTCTACTCTACCTCTACTGTGCTCCACTGTACACTACCTCTACTGTACTCCACTGTACTCTACCTCTACTGTGCTCCACTCTACTCTACCTCTACTGTGCTCCACTGTACTCTACCTCTACTGTGCTCTACTGTACTCTATCTCTACTGTGCTCCACTGTACTCTACCTCTACTGTACTCTACTCTTCTCCACCTCTAATGTGCTCCACTCTACTCTACCTCTACTGTACTCCACTGTACTCTACCTCTACTCTGCTCTACTGTACTCTATCTCTACTGTGCTCCACTGTACTCTACCTCTACTGTACTCTACTGTAGTCTACCTCAACTATACTCCACTGTACTCTACCTCTACTGTGCTCCACTGTACTCTACCTCTACTCTGCTCTATTGTACTCTATCTCTACTGTGCTCCACTGTACTCTACCTCTACTGTACTCCACTGTAGTCTACCTAAACTATACTCCACTCTACTCTACCTCCACTGTGCTCCACTGTACTCTACCTCAACTATACTCCACTGTACTCTATCTCTACTCTAATCCACTGTACTCTATCTCTACTCTACTCCACTCTACTCTATCTCTACTGTACTCCACTGTACTCTACCTCTACTCTACTCTACTGTACTCCACCTCTACTGTGCTCCACTGTACACCACTGTACTCCAGCTCTACTGTGCTCCACTGTACTCTACATCTACTGTGCTCCACTGTACTCTACCTCTACTGTACTCCACTGTACTCTACCTCTACTGTACTCCACTGTACTCTACCTCTACTGTACTCCACTGTATTCTACCTCTACTGTGCTCTACTGTACTCTATCTCTACTGTACTCCACTGTACTCTACCTCTACTCTAATCCACTGTACTCTATCTCTACTCTACTCCACTCTACTCTATCTCTACTGTACTCCACTGTACTCTACCTCTACTCTACTCTACTCTACTGTACTCCACCTCTACTGTGCTCCACTGTACTCCACTGTACTCCAGCTCTACTGTTCTCCACTGTACTCTACATCTACTGTGCTCCATTGTACTCTACCTCTACTGTACTCCACTCTACTCCACCTCTACAGTGTTCTATTGTACTCTACCTCTACTGTACTCCACTGTACTCTACCTCTACTCTGCTCTACTGTACTCTATCTCTACTGTGCTCCACTGTACTCTACCTCTACTGTACTCCACTGTAGTCTACCTCAACTATACTCCACTGTACTCTACCTCTACTGTGCTCCACTGTACTCTACCGCAACTATACTCCACTGTACTCTATCTCTACTCTAATCCACTGTACTCTATCTCTACTCTACTCCACTGTGCTCTATCTCTACTGTACTCCACTGTACTCTACCTCTACTTTGCTCCACTGTACTCTACCTCTACTGTGCTCCAATGTACACTACCTCTACTGTACTCCACTGTACTCTACCTCTACTGTGCTCCACTCTACTCTACCTCTACTGTGCTCCACTGTACTCTACCTCTACTGTGCTCTACTGTACTCTATCTCTACTGTGCTCCACTGTACTCTACCTCTACTGTACTCTACTCTACTCCACCTCTAATGTGCTCCACTCTACTCTACCTCTACTGTACTCCACTGTACTCTACCTCTACTCTGCTCTACTGTACTCTATCTCTACTGTGCTCCACTGTACTCTACCTCTACTGTACTCTACTGTAGTCTACCTCAACTATACTCCACTGTACTCTACCTCTACTGTGCTCCACTGTACTCTACCTCTACTGTGCTCTACTGTACTCTATCTCTACTGTGCTCCACTGTACTCTACCTCTACTGTACTCCACTGTAGTCTACCTAAACTATACTCCACTCTACTCTACCTCCACTGTGCTCCACTGTACTCTACCTCAACTATACTCCACTGTACTCTATCTCTACTCTAATCCACTGTACTCTATCTCTACTCTACTCCACTCTACTCTATCTCTACTGTACTCCACTGTACTCTACCTCTACTCTACTCTACTGTACTCCACCTCTACTGTGCTCCACTGTACTCCACTGTACTCTAGCTCTACTGTGCTCCACTGTACTCTACCTCTACTGTTCTCTACTGTACTCTATCTCTACTGTGCTCCACTGTACTCTACCTCTACTCTACTCTACTGTACTCCACCTCTACTGTGCTCCACTGTACTCCACTGTACTCTAGCTCTACTGTGCTCCACTGTACTCTACCTCTACTGTTCTCTACTGTACTCTATCTCTACTGTGCTCCACTGTACTCTACCTCTACTGTACTCCACTGTACTCCACCTCTACAGTGCTCCACTGTACTCTACCTCTACTGTACTCCAATGTACTCTACCTCTACTCTGCTCTACTGTACTCTATCTCTACTGTGCTCTACTGTACTCTACCTCTATTATACTCCCCTGTACTCACCCCTCTACTGTGCTCCACTGTACTCTACCTCTACTGTGCTCCACTGTACACTACCTCTACTGTAGTCCAATGTACTCTACCTCTACTGTGCTCCACTCTACTCTACCTCTACTGTGCTCAGCTGTACTCTACCTCTACTGTACTCCACTGTACTCTATCTCTTCTGTACTACACTGTACTCTTCCTCTACTTTGCTCCACTGTACTCTACCTCTACTGTGCTCTACTGTACTCTATCTCTACTGTGCTCTACTGTACTCTACCTCTACTATACTCCACTGTACTCTACCTCTACTGTGCTCCACTGTACTCTACCTCTACTGTGCTCCACTGTACACTACCTCTACTGTACTCCACTGTACTCTACCTCTACTGTGCTCCACTCTACTCTACCTCTACTGTGCTCCACTGTACTCTACCTCTACTGTGCTCTACTGTACTCTATCTCTACTGTGCTCCACTGTACTCTACCTCTACTGTACTCTACTCTACTCCACCTCTAATGTGCTCCACTCTACTCTACCTCTACTGTACTCCACTGTACTCTACCTCTACTCTGCTCTACTGTACTCTATCTCTACTGTGCTCCACTGTACTCTACCTCTACTGTACTCTACTGTAGTCTACCTCAACTATACTCCACTGTACTCTACCTCTACTGTGCTCCACTGTACTCTACCTCTTCTGTGCTCTACTGTACTCTATCTCTACTGTGCTCCACTGTACTCTACCTCTACTGTACTCCACTGTAGTCTACCTAAACTATACTCCACTCTACTCTACCTCCACTGTGCTCCACTGTACTCTACCTCAACTATACTCCACTGTACTCTATCTCTACTCTAATCCACTGTACTCTATCTCTACTCTACTCCACTGTGCTCTATCTCTACTGTACTCCACTGTACTCTACCTCTACTCTACTCTACTGTACTCCATCTCTACTGTGCTCCACTGTACTCCACTGTACTCCAGCTCTACTGTGCTCCACTGTACTCTACATCTACTGTGCTCCACTGTACTCTACCTCTACTGTACTCCACTGTACTCTACCTCTACTGTACTCCACTGTACTCTACCTCTACTATACTCCACTGTACTCTACCTCTACTGTGCTCTACTGTACTCTATCTCTACTGTACTCCACTGTACTCTACCTCTACTGTACTGTACTGTTCTCTAAGTCTACTGTACTCTACTGTACTCCACCTCTACTGTGCTCCACTGTACTCCACTGTACTCTACCTCTACTGTGCTCCACTGTACTCTACCTCTACTGTACTCCACTGTACTCCACCTCTACAGTGCTCCACTGTACTCTACCTCTACTGTACTCCAATGTACTCTACCTCTACTCTGCTCTACTGTACTCTATCTCTACTGTGCTCTACTGTACTCTACCTCTATTATACTCCCCTGTACTCACCCCTCTACTGTGCTCCACTGTACTCTACCTCTACTGTGCTCCACTGTACACTACCTCTACTGTAGTCCAATGTACTCTACCTCTACTGTGCTCCACTCTACTCTACCTCTACTGTGCTCAGCTGTACTCTACCTCTACTGTACTCCACTGTACTCTATCTCTTCTGTACTACACTGTACTCTTCCTCTACTTTGCTCCACTGTACTCTACCTCTACTGTGCTCTACTGTACTCTATCTCTACTGTGCTCTACTGTACTCTACCTCTACTATACTCCACTGTACTCTACCTCTACTGTGCTCCACTGTACTCTACCTCTACTGTGCTCCACTGTACACTACCTCTACTGTACTCCACTGTACTCTACCTCTACTGTGCTCCACTCTACTCTACCTCTACTGTGCTCCACTGTACTCTACCTCTACTGTGCTCTACTGTACTCTATCTCTACTGTGCTCCACTGTACTCTACCTCTACTGTACTCTACTCTACTCCACCTCTAATGTGCTCCACTCTACTCTACCTCTACTGTACTCCACTGTACTCTACCTCTACTCTGCTCTACTGTACTCTATCTCTACTGTGCTCCACTGTACTCTACCTCTACTGTACTCTACTGTAGTCTACCTCAACTATACTCCACTGTACTCTACCTCTACTGTGCTCCACTGTACTCTACCTCTTCTGTGCTCTACTGTACTCTATCTCTACTGTGCTCCACTGTACTCTACCTCTACTGTACTCCACTGTAGTCTACCTAAACTATACTCCACTCTACTCTACCTCCACTGTGCTCCACTGTACTCTACCTCAACTATACTCCACTGTACTCTATCTCTACTCTAATCCACTGTACTCTATCTCTACTCTACTCCACTGTGCTCTATCTCTACTGTACTCCACTGTACTCTACCTCTACTCTACTCTACTGTACTCCATCTCTACTGTGCTCCACTGTACTCCACTGTACTCCAGCTCTACTGTGCTCCACTGTACTCTACATATACTGTGCTCCACTGTACTCTACCTCTACTGTACTCCACTGTACTCTACCTCTACTGTACTCCACTGTACTCTACCTCTACTATACTCCACTGTACTCTACCTCTACTGTGCTCTACTGTACTCTATCTCTACTGTACTCCACTGTACTCTACCTCTACTGTACTGTACTGTTCTCTAAGTCTACTGTACTCTACTGTACTCCACCTCTACTGTGCTCCACTGTACTCCACTGTACTCTACCTCTACTGTGCTCCACTGTACTCTACCTCTACTGTACTCCACTGTACTCTATCTCTACTGTGCTCCACTGTACTCTACCTCTACTGTACTCTACTGTACTCTATCTCTACTGTGCTCCATTGTACTCTACCTCTACTGTACTCCACTGTACTCCACCTCTACAGTGCTCCACTGTACTCTACCTCTACTGTACTCCAATGTACTCTACCTCTACTCTGCTCTACTGTACTCTATCTCTACTGTGCTCTACTGTACTCTACCTCTATTATACTCCACTGTACTCTACCTCTACTGTGCTCCACTGTACTCTACCTCTACTGTGCTCCACTGTACACTACCTCTACTGTAGTCCAATGTACTCTACCTCTACTGTGCTCCACTCTACTCTACCTCTACTGTGCTCAGCTGTACTCTACCTCTACTGTACTCCACTGCACTCTATCTCTTCTGTACTACACTGTACTCTTCCTCTACTGTGCTCCACTGTACTCTACCTCTACTGTGCTCTACTGTACTCTATCTCTACTGTGCTCTACTGTACTCTACCTCTACTATACTCCACTGTACTCTACCTCTACTGTGCTCCACTGTACTCTACCTCTACTGTGCTCCACTGTACTCTACCTCTACTGTGCTCTACTGTACTCTATCTCTACTGTGCTCCACTGTACTCTACCTCTACTGTACTCTACTCTACTCCACCTCTAATTTGCTCCACTCTACTCTACCTCTACTGTACTCCACTGTACTCTACCTCTACTCTGCTCTACTGTACTCTATCTCTACTGTGCTCCACTGTACTCTACCTCTACTGTACTCCACTGTAGTCTACCTAAACTATACTCCACTCTACTCTACCTCCACTGTGCTCCACTGTACTCTACCTCAACTATACTCCACTGTACTCTATCTCTACTCTAATCCACTGTACTCTATCTCTACTCTACTCCACTGTGCTCTATCTCTACTGTACTCCACTGTACTCTACCTCTACTCTACTCTACTGTACTCCACCTCTACTGTGCTCCACTGTACTCCACTGTACTCCAGCTCTACTGTGCTCCACTGTACTCTACATCTACTGTGCTCCACTGTACTCTACCTCTACTGTACTCCACTGTACTCTACCTCTACTGTACTCCACTGTACTCTACCTCTACTATACTCTACTGTACTCTACCTCTACTGTGCTGTACTGTACTCTATCTCTACTGTACTCCACTGTACTCTACCTCTACTGTACTGTACTGTTCTCTAAGTCTACTGTACTCTACTGTACTCCACCTCTACTGTGCTCCACTGTACTCCACTGTACTCTACCTCTACTGTGCTCCACTGTACTCTACCTCTACTGTACTCCACTGTACTCTTTCTCTACTGTGCTCCACTGTACTCTACCTCTACTGTACTCTACTGTACTCTATCTCTACTGTGCTCTACTGTACTCTACCTCTATTATACTCCACTGTACTCTACCTCTACTGTGCTCCACTGTACTCTACCTCTACTGTGCTCCACTGTACACTACCTCTACTGTAGTCCAATGTACTCTACCTCTACTGTGCTCCACTCTACTCTACCTCTACTGTGCTCAGCTGTACTCTACCTCTACTGTACTCCACTGCACTCTATCTCTTCTGTACTACACTGTACTCTTCCTCTACTGTGCTCCACTGTACTCTACCTCTACTGTGCTCTACTGTACTCTATCTCTACTGTGCTCTACTGTACTCTACCTCTACTATACTCCAATGTACTCTACCTCTACTGTGCTCCACTGTACTCTACCTCTACTGTGCTCCACTGTACACTACCTCTACTGTACTCCACTGTACTCTACCTCTACTGTGCTCCACTCTACTCTACCTCTACTGTGCTCCACTGTACTCTACCTCTACTGTGCTCTACTGTACTCTATCTCTACTCTGCTCCACTGTACTCTACCTCTACTGTACTCTACTCTACTCCACCTCTAATGTGCTCCACTCTACTCTACCTCTACTGTACTCCACTGTACTCTACCTCTACTGTGCTCTACTGTACTCTATCTCTACTGTGCTCCACTGTACTCTACATCTACTGTACTCCACTGTAGTCTACCTAAACTATACTCCACTCTACTCTACCTCCACTGTGCTCCACTGTACTCTACCTCAACTATACTCATCTGTACTCTATCTCTACTCTAATCCACTGTACTCTATCTCTACTCTACTCCACTGTGCTCTATCTCTACTGTACTCCACTGTACTCTACCTCTACTCTACTCTACTGTACTCCACCTCTACTGTGTTCCACTGTACTCCACTGTACTCCAGCTCTACTGTGCTCCACTGTACTCTACATCTACTGTGCTCCACTGTACTCTACCTCTACTGTACTCCACTGTACTCTACCTCTACTGTACTCCACTGTACTCTACCTCTACTATACTCCACTGTACTCTACCTCTACTGTGCTCTACTGTACTCTATCTCTACTGTACTCCACTGTACTCTACCTCTACTGTTCTCCACTGTACTCTACCTCTACTGTACTCCACTCTACTCTACCTCTACTGTGCTCCACTGTACTCTACCTCTAATGTACTCCACTGTACACTACCTCTACTGTGCTCCACTGTACTCTATCTCTACTCTAATCCACTGTACTCTATCTCTACTCTACTCCACTCTACTCTATCTCTACTGTACTCCACTGTACTCTACCTCTACTCTACTCTACTGTACTCCACCTCTACTGTGCTCCACTGTACTCCACTGTACTCTAGCTCTACTGTGCTCCACTGTACTCTACCTCTACTGTAGTCCACTGTACTCTACCTCTACTGTGCTCCACTCTACTCTACCTCTACTGTGCTCAGCTGTACTCTACCTCTACTGTACTCCACTGTACTCTATCTCTTCTGTACTACACTGTACTCTTCCTCTACTGTGCTCCACTGTACTCTACCTCTACTGTGCTCTACTGTACTCTATCTCTACTGTGCTCTACTGTACTCTACCTCTACTATACTCCACTGTACTCTACCTCTACTGTACTCCACTCTACTCTACCTCTACTGTGCTCCACTGTACACTACCTCTACTGTACTCCACTGTACTCTACCTCTACTGTGCTCCACTCTACTCTACCTCTACTGTGCTCCACTGTACTCTACCTCTACTGTGCTCTACTGTACTCTATCCCTACTGTGCTCCACTGTACTCTACCTCTACTGTACTCTACTCTACTCCACCTCTAATGTGCTCCACTCTACTCTACCTCTACTGTACTCCACTGTACTCTACCTCTACTCTGCTCTACTGTACTCTATCTCTACTGTGCTCCACTGTACTCTACCTCTACTGTACTCTACTGTAGTCTACCTCAACTATACTCCACTGTACTCTACCTCTACTGTGCTCCACTGTACTCTACCTCTACTGTGCTCTATTGTACTCTATCTCTACTGTGCTCCACTGTACTCTACCTCTACTGTACTCCACTGTAGTCTACCTAAACTATACTCCACTCTACTCTACCTCCACTGTGCTCCACTGTACTCTACCTCAACTATACTCCACTGTACTCTATCTCTACTCTAATCCACTGTACTCTATCTCTACTCTACTCCACTCTACTCTATCTCTACTGTACTCCACTGTACTCTACCTCTACTCTACTCTACTGTACTCCACCTCTACTGTGCTCCACTGTACTCCACTGTACTCCAGCTCTACTGTGCTCCACTGTACTCTACATCTACTGTGCTCCACTGTACTCTACCTCTACTGTACTCCACTGTACTCTACCTCTACTGTACTCCACTGTACTCTACCTCTACTGTACTCCACTGTATTCTACCCCTACTGTGCTCTACTGTACTCTATCTCTACTGTACTCCACTGTACTCTACCTCTACTCTAATCCACTGTACTCTATCTGTACTCTACTCCACTCTACTCTATCTCTACTGTACTCCACTGTACTCTACCTCTACTCTGCTCTACTCAACTGTACTCCACCTCTACTGTGCTCCACTGTACTCCACTGTACTCCAGCTCTACTGTGCTCCACTGTACTCTACATCTACTGTGCTCCATTGTACTCTACCTCTACTGTACTCCACTCTACTCCACCTCTACAGTGTTCTATTGTACTCTACCTCTACTGTACTCCACTGTACTCTACCTCTACTCTGCTCTACTGTACTCTATCTCTACTGTGCTCCACTGTACTCTACCTCTACTGTACTCCACTGTCGTCTACCTCAACTATACTCCACTGTACTCTACCTCTACTGTGCTCCACTGTACTCTACCGCAACTATACTCCACTGTACTCTATCTCTACTCTAATCCACTGTACTCTATCTCTACTCTACTCCACTGTGCTCTATCTCTACTGTACTCCACTGTACTCTACCTCTACTTTGCTCCACTGTACTCTACCTCTACTGTGCTCCAATGTACACTACCTCTACTGTACTCCACTGTACTCTACCTCTACTGTGCTCCACTCTACTCTACCTCTACTGTGCTCCACTGTACTCTACCTCTACTGTGCTCTACTGTACTCTATCTCTACTGTGCTCCACTGTACTCTACCTCTACTGTACTCTACTCTACTCCACCTCTAATGTGCTCCACTCTACTCTACCTCTACTGTACTCCACTGTACTCTACCTCTACTCTGCTCTACTGTACTCTATCTCTACTGTGCTCCACTGTACTCTACCTCTACTGTACTCTACTGTAGTCTACCTCAACTATACTCCACTGTACTCTACCTCTACTGTGCTCCACTGTACTCTACCTCTACTGTGCTCTACTGTACTCTATCTCTACTGTGCTCCACTGTACTCTACCTCTACTGTACTCCACTGTAGTCTACCTAAACTATACTCCACTCTACTCTACCTCCACTGTGCTCCACTGTACTCTACCTCAACTATACTCCACTGTACTCTATCTCTACTCTAATCCACTGTACTCTATCTCTACTCTACTCCACTCTACTCTATCTCTACTGTACTCCACTGTACTCTACCTCTACTCTACTCTACTGTACTCCACCTCTACTGTGCTCCACTGTACTCCACTGTACTCTAGCTCTACTGTGCTCCACTGTACTCTACCTCTACTGTGCTCTACTGTACTCTATCTCTACTGTGCTCCACTGTACTCTACCTCTACTGTACTCCACTGTACTCCACCTCTACAGTGCTCCACTGTACTCTACCTCTACTGTACTCCAATGTACTCTACCTCTACTCTACTCTACTGTACTCTATCTCTACTGTGCTCTACTGTACTCTACCTCTATTATACTCCACTGTACTCACCCCTCTACTGTGCTCCACTGTACTCTACCTCTACTGTGCTCCACTGTACACTACATCTACTGTAGTCCAATGTACTCTACCTCTACTGTACTCCACTGTACTCTACCTCTACTGTGCTCCACTGTACTCTACCTCTACTGTGCTCCACTGTACACTACCTCTACTGTACTCCACTGTACTCTACCTCTACTGTGCTCCACTCTACTCTACCTCTACTGTGCTCCACTGTACTCTACCTCTACTGTGCTCTACTGTACTCTATCTCTACTGTGCTCCACTGTACTCTACCTCTACTGTACTCTACTCTACTCCACCTCTAATGTGCTCCACTCTACTCTACCTCTACTGTACTCCACTGTACTCTACCTCTACTCTGCTCTACTGTACTCTATCTCTACTGTGCTCCACTGTACTCTACCTCTACTGTACTCTACTGTAGTCTACCTCAACTATACTCCACTGTACTCTACCTCTACTGTGCTCCACTGTACTCTACCTCTACTGTGCTCTACTGTACTCTATCTCTACTGTGCTCCACTGTACTCTACCTCTACTGTACTCCACTGTAGTCTACCTAAACTATACTCCACTCTACTCTACCTCCACTGTGCTCCACTGTACTCTACCTCAACTATACTCCACTGTACTCTATCTCTACTCTAATCCACTGTACTCTATCTCTACTCTATTCCACTGTGCTCTATCTCTACTGTACTCCACTGTACTCTACCTCTACTCTACTCTACTCTACTCCATCTCTACTGTGCTCCACTGTACTCCACTGTACTCCAGCTCTACTGTGCTCCACTGTACTCTACATCTACTGTGCTCCACTGTACTCTACCTCTACTGTACTCCACTGTACTCTACCTCTACTGTACTCCACTGTACTCTACCTCTACTATACTCCACTGTACTCTATCTCTACTGTACTCCACTGTACTCTACCTCTACTGTACTGTACTGTTCTCTAAGTCTACTGTACTCTACTGTACTCCACCTCTACTGTGCTCCACTGTACTCCACTGTACTCTACCTCTACTGTGCTCCACTG
The DNA here is from genome assembly GCA_030578255.1 of Tiaroga cobitis. Classification (NCBI taxonomy): domain Eukaryota; kingdom Metazoa; phylum Chordata; class Actinopteri; order Cypriniformes; family Leuciscidae; genus Tiaroga; species Tiaroga cobitis. Next base: position 181,315 of record JAROOI010000042.1, on the reverse strand, counting down.
TACTCTACCTCTACTGTACTCCACTGTACTCTATCTCTACTGTGCTCCACTGTACTCTACCTCTACTGTACTCTACTGTACTCTATCTCTACTGTGCTCCATTGTACTCTACCTCTACTGTACTCCACTGTACTCCACCTCTACAGTGCTCCACTGTACTCTACCTCTACTGTACTCCAATGTACTCTACCTCTACTCTGCTCTACTGTACTCTCTCTCTACTGTGCTCTACTGTACTCTACCTCTATTATACTCCACTGTACTCTACCTCTACTGTGCTCCACTGTACTCTACCTCTACTGTGCTCCACTGTACACTACCTCTACTGTAGTCCAATTTACTCTACCTCTACTGTGCTCCACTCTACTCTACCTCTACTGTGCTCAGCTGTACTCTACCTCTACTGTACTCCACTGCACTCTATCTCTTCTGTACTACACTGTACTCTTCCTCTACTGTGCTCCACTGTACTCTACCTCTACTGTGCTCTACTGTACTCTATCTCTACTGTGCTCTACTGTACTCTACCTCTACTATACTCCACTGTACTCTACCTCTACTGTGCTCCACTGTACTCTACCTCTACTGTGCTCCACTGTACTCTACCTCTACTGTGCTCTACTGTACTCTATCTCTACTGTGCTCCACTGTACTCTACCTCTACTGTACTCTACTCTACTCCACCTCTAATGTGCTCCACTCTACTCTACCTCTACTGTACTCCACTGTACTCTACCTCTACTCTGCTCTACTGTACTCTATCTCTACTGTGCTCCACTGTACTCTACCTCTACTGTACTCTACTGTAGTCTACCTCAACTATACTCCACTGTACTCTACCTCTACTGTGCTCCACTGTACTCTACCTCTACTGTGCTCTACTGTACTCTATCTCTACTGTGCTCCACTGTACTCTACCTCTACTGTACTCCACTGTAGTCTACCTAAACTATACTCCACTCTACTCTACCTCCACTGTGCTCCACTGTACTCTACCTCAACTATACTCCACTGTACTCTATCTCTACTCTAATCCGCTGTACTCTATCTCTACTCTACTCCACTGTGCTCTATCTCTACTGTACTCCACTGTACTCTACCTCTACTCTACTCTACTGTACTCCACCTCTACTGTGTTCCACTGTACTCCACTGTACTCCAGCTCTACTGTGCTCCACTGTACTCTACATCTACTGTGCTCCACTGTACTCTACCTCTACTGTACTCCACTGTACTCTATCTCTACTGTACTCCACTGTACTCTACCTCTACTGTACTGTACTGTTCTCTAAGTCTACTGTACTCTACTGTACTCCACCTCTACTGTGCTCCACTGTACTCCACTGTACTCTACCTCTACTGTGCTCCACTGTACTCTACCTCTACTGTACTCCACTGTACTCTATCTCTACTGTGCTCCACTGTACTCTACCTCTACTGTACTCCACTGTACTCTATCTCTACTGTTCTCCACTGTACTCTACCTCTACTGTGCACCACTGTACTCCACTGTACTCTATCTCTACTGTGATCCACTGTACTCTACCTCTGCTGTGCTCCACTGTACTCTATCTCTACTCTACTCCACTGTACTCTCTCTATTTTACTCCACTGTACTCTACCTCTACTGTACTCTACTGTACTCCACCTCTACTGTGCTCCACTGTACTCCACTGTACTCTTCCTCTACTGTACTCCACTGTACTCTATCTCTACTGTGCTCCACTTTACTCTACCTCTACTGTGCTCTACTGTACTCTTCTCTACTGTGCTCCACTGTACTCTATTTCTACTGTGCCCCACTGTACTCTACATCTACTGTGCTCCACTGTACTCTACCTCTACTGTGCTCCACTGTACACTACCTCTACTGTACTCCACTGTACTCTACCTCTACTGTGCTCCACTGTACTCTACCTCTACTGTGCTCCACTGTACTCTACCTCTACTCTGCTCCACTGTACTTTATCTCTACTGTACTCTACCTCCACAGTGCTCCACTGTGCTCTACCTCTACTGTACTCCACTGTACTCTACCTCTACTCTGCTCTACTATGCTCTACCTCTACTGTACTCCACTGTACTCTATCTCTACTGTACTCTACTGTAATCTATCTCTACTGTGCTCCACTGTACTATTCCTCTACTGTGCTCCACTGTACTCCACTGTCATCTATCTCTACTGTGATCCAATGTACTCTACCTCTGCTGTGCTCCACTGTACTCTATCTCTACTCTACTCCACTGTACTCTACCTCTACTGTTCTCCACTGTACTCTACCTCTACTGTACTCCACTCTACTCTACCTCTACTGTGCTCCACTGTACTCTACCTCTAATGTACTCCACTGTACTCTACCTCTACTGTACTCTTCTCTACTCCACCTCTAATGTGCTCCACTCTACTCTACCTCTACTGTACTCCACTGTACTCTACCTCTACTGTACTCCACTGTACTCTACCTCTACTATACTCCACTGCACTTATCTCTACAGTGTTCTACTGTACTCTACCTCTACTGTACTCCACTGTACTCTACCTCTACTCTGCTCTACTGTACTCTATCTCTACTGTGCTCCACTGTACTCTACCTCTACTCTGCTCCACTGTACTCTATCTCTACTGTACTCCACTGTACACTACCTCTACAGTGCTCCACTGTGCTCTACCTCTACTGTACTCCACTGTACTCTACCTCTACTCCGCTCTACTCTACTCAATCTCTACTGTACTCCACTGTACTCTACCTCTACTGTGCTCCACTCTACTCTACCTCTACTGTGCTCTACTGTACTCTATCTCTACTGTGCTCCACTGTACTCTACCTCTACTGTACTCTACTCTACTCCACCTCTAATGTGCTCCACTCTACTCTACCTCTACTGTACTCCACTGTACTCTACCTCTACTCTGCTCTACTGTACTCTATCTCTACTGTGCTCCACTGTACTCTACCTCTACTGTACTCTACTGTAGTCTACCTCAACTATACTCCACTGTACTCTACCTCTACTGTGCTCCACTGTACTCTACCTCTACTGTGCTCTATTGTACTCTATCTCTACTGTGCTCCACTGTACTCTACCTCTACTGTACTCCACTGTAGTCTACCTAAACTATACTCCACTCTACTCTACCTCCACTGTGCTCCACTGTACTCTACCTCAACTATACTCCACTGTACTCTATCTCTACTCTAATCCACTGTACTCTATCTCTACTCTACTCCACTCTACTCTATCTCTACTGTACTCCACTGTACTCTACCTCTACTCTACTCTACTGTACTCCACCTCTACTGTGCTCCACTGTACTCCACTGTACTCCAGCTCTACTGTGCTCCACTGTACTCTACATCTACTGTGCTCCACTGTACTCTACCTCTACTGTACTCCACTGTACTCTACCTCTACTGTACTCCACTGTACTCTACCTCTACTATACTCTACTGTACTCTACCTCTACTGTGCTCTACTGTACTCTATCTCTACTGTACTCCACTGTACTCTACCTCTACTGTACTGTACTGTTCTCTAAGTCTACTGTACTCTACTGTACTCCACCTCTACTGTGCTCCACTGTACTCCACTGTACTCTACCTCTACTGTGCTCCACTGTACTCTACCTCTACTGTACTCCACTGTACTCTTTCTCTACTGTGCTCCACTGTACTCTACCTCTACTGTACTCTACTGTACTCTATCTCTACTGTGCTCCATTGTATTCTACCTCTACTGTACTCCACTGTACTCCACCTCTACAGTGCTCCACTGTACTCTACCTCTACTGTACTCCAATGTACTCTACCTCTACTCTGCTCTACTGTACTCTATCTCTACTGTGCTCTACTGTACTCTACCTCTATTATACTCCACTGTACTCTACCTCTACTGTGCTCCACTGTACTCTACCTCTACTGTGCTCCACTGTACACTACCTCTACTGTAGTCCAATGTACTCTACCTCTACTGTGCTCCACTCTACTCTACCTCTACTGTGCTCAGCTGTACTCTACCTCTACTGTACTCCACTGCACTCTATCTCTTCTGTACTACACTTTACTCTTCCTCTACTGTGCTCCACTGTACTCTACCTCTACTGTGCTCTACTGTACTCTATCTCTACTGTGCTCTACTGTACTCTACCTCTACTATACTCCAATGTACTCTACCTCTACTGTGCTCCACTGTACTCTACCTCTACTGTGCTCCACTGTACACTACCTCTACTGTACTCCACTGTACTCTACCTCTACTGTGCTCCACTCTACTCTACCTCTACTGTGCTCCACTGTACTCTACCTCTACTGTGCTCTACTGTACTCTATCTCTACTGTGCTCCACTGTACTCTACCTCTACTGTACTCTACTCTACTCCACCTCTAATGTGCTCCACTCTACTCTACCTCTACTGTACTCCACTGTACTCTACCTCTACTCTGCTCTACTGTACTCTATCTCTACTGTGCTCCACTGTACTCTACCTCTACTGTACTCTACTGTAGTCTACCTCAACTATACTCCACTGTACTCTACCTCTACTGTGCTCCACTGTACTCTACCTCTACTGTGCTCTACTGTACTCTATCTCTACTGTGCTCCACTGTACTCTACATCTACTGTACTCCACTGTAGTCTACCTAAACTATACTCCACTCTACTCTACCTCCACTGTGCTCCACTGTACTCTACCTCAACTATACTCATCTGTACTCTATCTCTACTCTAATCCACTGTACTCTATCTCTACTCTACTCCACTGTGCTCTATCTCTACTGTACTCCACTGTACTCTACCTCTACTCTACTCTACTGTACTCCACCTCTACTGTGTTCCACTGTACTCCACTGTACTCCAGCTCTACTGTGCTCCACTGTACTCTACATCTACTGTGCTCCACTGTACTCTACCTCTACTGTACTCCACTGTACTCTACCTCTACTGTACTCCACTGTACTCTACCTCTACTATACTCCACTGTACTCTACCTCTACTGTGCTCTACTGTACTCTATCTCTACTGTACTCCACTGTTCTCTACCTCTACTGTTCTCCACTGTACTCTACCTCTACTGTACTCCACTCTACTCTACCTCTACTGTGCTCCACTGTACTCTACCTCTAATGTACTCCACTGTACTCTACCTCTACTGTGCTCCACTGTACTCTATCTCTACTCTAATCCACTGTACTCTATCTCTACTCTACTCCACTCTACTCTATCTCTACTGTACTCCACTGTACTCTACCTCTACTCTACTCTACTGTACTCCACCTCTACTGTGCTCCACTGTACTCCACTGTACTCTAGCTCTACTGTGCTCCACTGTACTCTACCTCTACTGTAGTCCACTGTACTCTACCTCTACTGTGCTCCACTCTACTCTACCTCTACTGTGCTCAGCTGTACTCTACCTCTACTGTACTCCACTGTACTCTATCTCTTCTGTACTACACTGTACTCTTCCTCTACTGTGCTCCACTGTACTCTACCTCTACTGTGCTCTACTGTACTCTATCTCTACTGTGCTCTACTGTACTCTACCTCTACTATACTCCACTGTACTCTACCTCTACTGTACTCCACTCTACTCTACCTCTACTGTGCTCCACTGTACACTACCTCTACTGTACTCCACTGTACTCTACCTCTACTGTGCTCCACTCTACTCTACCTCTACTGTGCTCCACTGTACTCTACCTCTACTGTGCTCTACTGTACTCTATCTCTACTGTGCTCCACTGTACTCTACCTCTACTGTACTCTACTCTACTCCACCTCTAATGTGCTCCACTCTACTCTACCTCTACTGTACTCCACTGTACTCTACATCTACTCTGCTCTACTGTACTCTATCTCTACTGTGCTCCACTGTACTCTACCTCTACTGTACTCTACTGTAGTCTACCTCAACTATACTCCACTGTACTCTACCTCTACTGTGCTCCACTGTACTCTACCTCTACTGTGCTCTATTGTACTCTATCTCTACTGTGCTCCACTGTACTCTACCTCTACTGTACTCCACTGTAGTCTACCTAAACTATACTCCACTCTACTCTACCTCCACTGTGCTCCACTGTACTCTACCTCAACTATACTCCACTGTACTCTATCTCTACTCTAATCCACTGTACTCTATCTCTACTCTACTCCACTCTACTCTATCTCTACTGTACTCCACTGTACTCTACCTCTACTCTACTCTACTGTACTCCACCTCTACTGTGCTCCACTGTACTCCACTGTACTCCAGCTCTACTGTGCTCCACTGTACTCTACATCTACTGTGCTCCACTGTACTCTACCTCTACTGTACTCCACTGTACTCTACCTCTACTGTACTCCACTGTACTCTACCTCTACTGTACTCCACTGTATTCTACCCCTACTGTGCTCTACTGTACTCTATCTCTACTGTACTCCACTGTACTCTACCTCTACTCTAATCCACTGTACTCTATCTGTACTCTACTCCACTCTACTCTATCTCTACTGTACTCCACTGTACTCTACCTCTACTCTACTCTACTCTACTGTACTCCACCTCTACTGTGCTCCACTGTACTCCACTGTACTCCAGCTCTACTGTGCTCCACTGTACTCTACATCTACTGTGCTCCATTGTACTCTACCTCTACTGTACTCCACTCTACTCCACCTCTACAGTGTTCTATTGTACTCTACCTCTACTGTACTCCACTGTACTCTACCTCTAATCTGCTCTACTGTACTCTATCTCTACTGTGCTCCACTGTACTCTACCTCTACTGTACTCCACTGTAGTCTACCTCAACTATACTCCACTGTACTCTACCTCTACTGTGCTCCACTGTACTCTACCGCAACTATACTCCACTGTACTCTATCTCTACTCTAATCCACTGTACTCTATCTCTACTCTACTCCACTGTGCTCTATCTCTACTGTACTCCACTGTACTCTACCTCTACTTTGCTCCACTGTACTCTACCTCTACTGTGCTCCAATGTACACTACCTCTACTGTACTCCACTGTACTCTACCTCTACTGTGCTCCACTCTACTCTACCTCTACTGTGCTCCACTGTACTCTACCTCTACTGTGCTCTACTGTACTCTATCTCTACTGTGCTCCACTGTACTCTACCTCTACTGTACTCTACTCTACTCCACCTCTAATGTGCTCCACTCTACTCTACCTCTACTGTACTCCACTGTACTCTACCTCTACTCTGCTCTACTGTACTCTATCTCTACTGTGCTCCACTGTACTCTACCTCTACTGTACTCTACTGTAGTCTACCTCAACTATACTCCACTGTACTCTACCTCTACTGTGCTCCACTGTACTCTACCTCTACTGTGCTCTACTGTACTCTATCTCTACTGTGCTCCACTGTACTCTACCTCTACTGTACTCCACTGTAGTCTACCTAAACTATACTCCACTCTACTCTACCTCCACTGTGCTCCACTGTACTCTACCTCAACTATACTCCACTGTACTCTATCTCTACTCTAATCCACTGTACTCTATCTCTACTCTACTCCACTCTACTCTATCTCTACTGTACTCCACTGTACTCTACCTCTACTCTACTCTACTGTACTCCACCTCTACTGTGCTCCACTGTACTCCACTGTACTCTAGCTCTACTGTGCTCCACTGTACTCTACCTCTACTGTGCTCTACTGTACTCTATCTCTACTGTGCTCCACTGTACTCTACCTCTACTGTACTCCACTGTACTCCACCTCTACAGTGCTCCACTGTACTCTACCTCTACTGTACTCCAATGTACTCTACCTCTACTCTACTCTACTGTACTCTATCTCTACTGTTCTCTACTGTACTCTACCTCTATTATACTCCACTGTACTCACCCCTCTACTGTGTTCCACTGTACTCTACCTCTACTGTGCTCTACTGTACTCTATCTCTACTGTGCTCTACTGTACTCTACCTCTACTATACTCCACTGTACTCTACCTCTACTGTGCTCCACTGTACTCTACCTCTACTGTGCTCCACTGTACACTACCTCTACTGTACTCCACTGTACTCTACCTCTACTGTGCTCCACTCTACTCTACCTCTACTGTGCTCCACTGTACTCTACCTCTACTGTGCTCTACTGTACTCTATCTCTACTGTGCTCCACTGTACTCTACCTCTACTGTACTCTACTCTACTCCACCTCTAATGTGCTCCACTCTACTCTACCTCTACTGTACTCCACTGTACTCTACCTCTACTCTGCTCTACTGTACTCTATCTCTACTGTGCTCCACTGTACTCTACCTCTACTGTACTCCACTGTAGTCTACCTCAACTATACTCCACTGTACTCTACCTCTACTGTGCTCCACTGTACTCTACCGCAACTATACTCCACTGTACTCTATCTCTACTCTAATCCACTGTACTCTATCTCTACTCTACTCCACTGTGCTCTATCTCTACTGTACTCCACTGTACTCTACCTCTACTTTGCTCCACTGTACTCTACATCTACTGTGCTCCAATGTACACTACCTCTACTGTACTCCACTGTACTCTACCTCTACTGTGCTCCACTCTACTCTACCTCTACTGTGCTCCACTGTACTCTACCTCTACTGTGCTCTACTGTACTCTATCTCTACTGTGCTCCACTGTACTCTACCTCTACTGTACTCTACTCTACTCCACCTCTAATGTGCTCCACTCTACTCTACCTCTACTGTACTCCACTGTACTCTACCTCTACTCTGCTCTACTGTACTCTATCTCTACTGTGCTCCACTGTACTCTACCTCTACTGTACTCTACTGTAGTCTACCTCAACTATACTCCACTGTACTCTACCTCTACTGTGCTCCACTGTACTCTACCTCTACTGTGCTCCACTGTACACTACATCTACTGTAGTCCAATGTACTCTACCTCTACTGTGCTCCACTCTACTCTACCTCTACTGTGCTCAGCTGTACTCTACCTCTACTGTACTCCACTGTACTCTATCTCTTCTGTACTACACTGTACTCTTCCTCTACTGTGCTCCACTGTACTCTACCTCTACTGTGCTCTACTGTACTCTATCTCTACTGTGCTCTACTGTACTCTACCTCTACTATACTCCACTGTACTCTACCTCTACTGTGCTCCACTGTACTCTACCTCTACTGTGCTCCACTGTACACTACCTCTACTGTACTCCACTGTACTCTACCTCTACTGTGCTCCACTCTACTCTACCTCTACTGTGCTCCACTGTACTCTACCTCTACTGTGCTCTACTGTACTCTATCTCTACTGTGCTCCACTGTACTCTACCTCTACTGTACTCTACTCTACTCCACCTCTAATGTGCTCCACTCTACTCTACCTCTACTGTACTCCACTGTACTCTACCTCTACTCTGCTCTACTGTACTCTATCTCTACTGTGCTCCACTGTACTCTACCTCTACTGTACTCTACTGTAGTCTACCTCAACTATACTCCACTGTACTCTACCTCTACTGTGCTCCACTGTACTCTACCTCTACTGTGCTCTACTGTACTCTATCTCTACTGTGCTCCACTGTACTCTACCTCTACTGTACTCCACTGTAGTCTACCTAAACTATACTCCACTGTACTCTACCTCTACTGTGCTCCACTGTACACTACCTCTACTGTACTCCACTGTACTCTACCTCTACTGTGCTCCACTCTACTCTACCTCTACTGTGCTCCACTGTACTCTACCTCTACTGTGCTCTACTGTACTCTATCTCTACTGTGCTCCACTGTACTCTACCTCTACTGTACTCTACTCTACTCCACCTCTAATGTGCTCCACTCTACTCTACCTCTACTGTACTCCACTGTACTCTACCTCTACTGTGCTCCACTGTACTCTACCTCTAATGTACTCCACTGTACTCTACCTCTACTGTACTCTTCTCTACTCCACCTCTAATGTGCTCCACTCTACTCTACCTCTACTGTACTCCACTGTACTCTACCTCTACTGTACTCCACTGTACTCTACCTCTACTATACTCCACTGCACTTATCTCTACAGTGTTCTACTGTACTCTACCTCTACTGTACTCCACTGTACTCTACCTCTACTCTGCTCTACTGTACTCTATCTCTACTGTGCTCCACTGTACTCTACCTCTACTCTGCTCCACTGTACTCTATCTCTACTGTACTCCACTGTACACTACCTCTACAGTGCTCCACTGTGCTCTACCTCTACTGTACTCCACTGTACTCTACCTCTACTCCGCTCTACTCTACTCAATCTCTACTGTACTCCACTGTACTCTACCTCTACTGTGCTCCACTCTACTCTACCTCTACTGTGCTCCACTGTACTCTACCTCTACTGTGCTCTACTGTACTCTATCTCTACTGTGCTCCACTGTACTCTACCTCTACTGTACTCTACTCTACTCCACCTCTAATGTGCTCCACTCTACTCTACCTCTACTGTACTCCACTGTACTCTACCTCTACTCTGCTCTACTGTACTCTATCTCTACTGTGCTCCACTGTACTCTACCTCTACTGTACTCTACTGTAGTCTACCTCAACTATACTCCACTGTACTCTACCTCTACTGTGCTCCACTGTACTCTACCTCTACTGTGCTCTATTGTACTCTATCTCTACTGTGCTCCACTGTACTCTACCTCTACTGTACTCCACTGTAGTCTACCTAAACTATACTCCACTCTACTCTACCTCCACTGTGCTCCACTGTACTCTACCTCAACTATACTCCACTGTACTCTATCTCTACTCTAATCCACTGTACTCTATCTCTACTCTACTCCACTCTACTCTATCTCTACTGTACTCCACTGTACTCTACCTCTACTCTACTCTACTGTACTCCACCTCTACTGTGCTCCACTGTACTCCACTGTACTCCAGCTCTACTGTGCTCCACTGTACTCTACATCTACTGTGCTCCACTGTACTCTACCTCTACTGTACTCCACTGTACTCTACCTCTACTGTACTCCACTGTACTCTACCTCTACTATACTCTACTGTACTCTACCTCTACTGTGCTCTACTGTACTCTATCTCTACTGTACTCCACTGTACTCTACCTCTACTGTACTGTACTGTTCTCTAAGTCTACTGTACTCTACTGTACTCCACCTCTACTGTGCTCCACTGTACTCCACTGTACTCTACCTCTACTGTGCTCCACTGTACTCTACCTCTACTGTACTCCACTGTACTCTTTCTCTACTGTGCTCCACTGTACTCTACCTCTACTGTACTCTACTGTACTCTATCTCTACTGTGCTCCATTGTATTCTACCTCTACTGTACTCCACTGTACTCCACCTCTACAGTGCTCCACTGTACTCTACCTCTACTGTACTCCAATGTACTCTACCTCTACTCTGCTCTACTGTACTCTATCTCTACTGTGCTCTACTGTACTCTACCTCTATTATACTCCACTGTACTCTACCTCTACTGTGCTCCACTGTACTCTACCTCTACTGTGCTCCACTGTACACTACCTCTACTGTAGTCCAATGTACTCTACCTCTACTGTGCTCCACTCTACTCTACCTCTACTGTGCTCAGCTGTACTCTACCTCTACTGTACTCCACTGCACTCTATCTCTTCTGTACTACACTTTACTCTTCCTCTACTGTGCTCCACTGTACTCTACCTCTACTGTGCTCTACTGTACTCTATCTCTACTGTGCTCTACTGTACTCTACCTCTACTATACTCCAATGTACTCTACCTCTACTGTGCTCCACTGTACTCTACCTCTACTGTGCTCCACTGTACACTACCTCTACTGTACTCCACTGTACTCTACCTCTACTGTGCTCCACTCTACTCTACCTCTACTGTGCTCCACTGTACTCTACCTCTACTGTGCTCTACTGTACTCTATCTCTACTGTGCTCCACTGTACTCTACCTCTACTGTACTCTACTCTACTCCACCTCTAATGTGCTCCACTCTACTCTACCTCTACTGTACTCCACTGTACTCTACCTCTACTCTGCTCTACTGTACTCTATCTCTACTGTGCTCCACTGTACTCTACCTCTACTGTACTCTACTGTAGTCTACCTCAACTATACTCCACTGTACTCTACCTCTACTGTGCTCCACTGTACTCTACCTCTACTGTGCTCTACTGTACTCTATCTCTACTGTGCTCCACTGTACTCTACATCTACTGTACTCCACTGTAGTCTACCTAAACTATACTCCACTCTACTCTACCTCCACTGTGCTCCACTGTACTCTACCTCAACTATACTCATCTGTACTCTATCTCTACTCTAATCCACTGTACTCTATCTCTACTCTACTCCACTGTGCTCTATCTCTACTGTACTCCACTGTACTCTACCTCTACTCTACTCTACTGTACTCCACCTCTACTGTGTTCCACTGTACTCCACTGTACTCCAGCTCTACTGTGCTCCACTGTACTCTACATCTACTGTGCTCCACTGTACTCTACCTCTACTGTACTCCACTGTACTCTACCTCTACTGTACTCCACTGTACTCTACCTCTACTATACTCCACTGTACTCTACCTCTACTGTGCTCTACTGTACTCTATCTCTACTGTACTCCACTGTTCTCTACCTCTACTGTTCTCCACTGTACTCTACCTCTACTGTACTCCACTCTACTCTACCTCTACTGTGCTCCACTGTACTCTACCTCTAATGTACTCCACTGTACTCTACCTCTACTGTGCTCCACTGTACTCTATCTCTACTCTAATCCACTGTACTCTATCTCTACTCTACTCCACTCTACTCTATCTCTACTGTACTCCACTGTACTCTACCTCTACTCTACTCTACTGTACTCCACCTCTACTGTGCTCCACTGTACTCCACTGTACTCTAGCTCTACTGTGCTCCACTGTACTCTACCTCTACTGTAGTCCACTGTACTCTACCTCTACTGTGCTCCACTCTACTCTACCTCTACTGTGCTCAGCTGTACTCTACCTCTACTGTACTCCACTGTACTCTATCTCTTCTGTACTACACTGTACTCTTCCTCTACTGTGCTCCACTGTACTCTACCTCTACTGTGCTCTACTGTACTCTATCTCTACTGTGCTCTACTGTACTCTACCTCTACTATACTCCACTGTACTCTACCTCTACTGTACTCCACTCTACTCTACCTCTACTGTGCTCCACTGTACACTACCTCTACTGTACTCCACTGTACTCTACCTCTACTGTGCTCCACTCTACTCTACCTCTACTGTGCTCCACTGTACTCTACCTCTACTGTGCTCTACTGTACTCTATCTCTACTGTGCTCCACTGTACTCTACCTCTACTGTACTCTACTCTACTCCACCTCTAATGTGCTCCACTCTACTCTACCTCTACTGTACTCCACTGTACTCTACATCTACTCTGCTCTACTGTACTCTATCTCTACTGTGCTCCACTGTACTCTACCTCTACTGTACTCTACTGTAGTCTACCTCAACTATACTCCACTGTACTCTACCTCTACTGTGCTCCACTGTACTCTACCTCTACTGTGCTCTATTGTACTCTATCTCTACTGTGCTCCACTGTACTCTACCTCTACTGTACTCCACTGTAGTCTACCTAAACTATACTCCACTCTACTCTACCTCCACTGTGCTCCACTGTACTCTACCTCAACTATACTCCACTGTACTCTATCTCTACTCTAATCCACTGTACTCTATCTCTACTCTACTCCACTCTACTCTATCTCTACTGTACTCCACTGTACTCTACCTCTACTCTACTCTACTGTACTCCACCTCTACTGTGCTCCACTGTACTCCACTGTACTCCAGCTCTACTGTGCTCCACTGTACTCTACATCTACTGTGCTCCACTGTACTCTACCTCTACTGTACTCCACTGTACTCTACCTCTACTGTACTCCACTGTACTCTACCTCTACTGTACTCCACTGTATTCTACCCCTACTGTGCTCTACTGTACTCTATCTCTACTGTACTCCACTGTACTCTACCTCTACTCTAATCCACTGTACTCTATCTGTACTCTACTCCACTCTACTCTATCTCTACTGTACTCCACTGTACTCTACCTCTACTCTACTCTACTCTACTGTACTCCACCTCTACTGTGCTCCACTGTACTCCACTGTACTCCAGCTCTACTGTGCTCCACTGTACTCTACATCTACTGTGCTCCATTGTACTCTACCTCTACTGTACTCCACTCTACTCCACCTCTACAGTGTTCTATTGTACTCTACCTCTACTGTACTCCACTGTACTCTACCTCTAATCTGCTCTACTGTACTCTATCTCTACTGTGCTCCACTGTACTCTACCTCTACTGTACTCCACTGTAGTCTACCTCAACTATACTCCACTGTACTCTACCTCTACTGTGCTCCACTGTACTCTACCGCAACTATACTCCACTGTACTCTATCTCTACTCTAATCCACTGTACTCTATCTCTACTCTACTCCACTGTGCTCTATCTCTACTGTACTCCACTGTACTCTACCTCTACTTTGCTCCACTGTACTCTACCTCTACTGTGCTCCAATGTACACTACCTCTACTGTACTCCACTGTACTCTACCTCTACTGTGCTCCACTCTACTCTACCTCTACTGTGCTCCACTGTACTCTACCTCTACTGTGCTCTACTGTACTCTATCTCTACTGTGCTCCACTGTACTCTACCTCTACTGTACTCTACTCTACTCCACCTCTAATGTGCTCCACTCTACTCTACCTCTACTGTACTCCACTGTACTCTACCTCTACTCTGCTCTACTGTACTCTATCTCTACTGTGCTCCACTGTACTCTACCTCTACTGTACTCTACTGTAGTCTACCTCAACTATACTCCACTGTACTCTACCTCTACTGTGCTCCACTGTACTCTACCTCTACTGTGCTCTACTGTACTCTATCTCTACTGTGCTCCACTGTACTCTACCTCTACTGTACTCCACTGTAGTCTACCTAAACTATACTCCACTCTACTCTACCTCCACTGTGCTCCACTGTACTCTACCTCAACTATACTCCACTGTACTCTATCTCTACTCTAATCCACTGTACTCTATCTCTACTCTACTCCACTCTACTCTATCTCTACTGTACTCCACTGTACTCTACCTCTACTCTACTCTACTGTACTCCACCTCTACTGTGCTCCACTGTACTCCACTGTACTCTAGCTCTACTGTGCTCCACTGTACTCTACCTCTACTGTGCTCTACTGTACTCTATCTCTACTGTGCTCCACTGTACTCTACCTCTACTGTACTCCACTGTACTCCACCTCTACAGTGCTCCACTGTACTCTACCTCTACTGTACTCCAATGTACTCTACCTCTACTCTACTCTACTGTACTCTATCTCTACTGTTCTCTACTGTACTCTACCTCTATTATACTCCACTGTACTCACCCCTCTACTGTGTTCCACTGTACTCTACCTCTACTGTGCTCTACTGTACTCTATCTCTACTGTGCTCTACTGTACTCTACCTCTACTATACTCCACTGTACTCTACCTCTACTGTGCTCCACTGTACTCTACCTCTACTGTGCTCCACTGTACACTACCTCTACTGTACTCCACTGTACTCTACCTCTACTGTGCTCCACTCTACTCTACCTCTACTGTGCTCCA
The DNA here is from genome assembly GCA_030578255.1 of Tiaroga cobitis. Classification (NCBI taxonomy): domain Eukaryota; kingdom Metazoa; phylum Chordata; class Actinopteri; order Cypriniformes; family Leuciscidae; genus Tiaroga; species Tiaroga cobitis. The sequence goes on along the minus strand of JAROOI010000042.1, from coordinate 165,661 downwards.
CTGTACTCTACCTCTACTGTGCTCTACTGTACTCTATCTCTACTGTGCTCCACTGTACTCTACCTCTACTGTACTCTACTCTACTCCACCTCTAATGTGCTCCACTCTACTCTACCTCTACTGTACTCCACTGTACTCTACCTCTACTCTGCTCTACTGTACTCTATCTCTACTGTGCTCCACTGTACTCTACCTCTACTGTACTCCACTGTAGTCTACCTCAACTATACTCCACTGTACTCTACCTCTACTGTGCTCCACTGTACTCTACCGCAACTATACTCCACTGTACTCTATCTCTACTCTAATCCACTGTACTCTATCTCTACTCTACTCCACTGTGCTCTATCTCTACTGTACTCCACTGTACTCTACCTCTACTTTGCTCCACTGTACTCTACATCTACTGTGCTCCAATGTACACTACCTCTACTGTACTCCACTGTACTCTACCTCTACTGTGCTCCACTCTACTCTACCTCTACTGTGCTCCACTGTACTCTACCTCTACTGTGCTCTACTGTACTCTATCTCTACTGTGCTCCACTGTACTCTACCTCTACTGTACTCTACTCTACTCCACCTCTAATGTGCTCCACTCTACTCTACCTCTACTGTACTCCACTGTACTCTACCTCTACTCTGCTCTACTGTACTCTATCTCTACTGTGCTCCACTGTACTCTACCTCTACTGTACTCTACTGTAGTCTACCTCAACTATACTCCACTGTACTCTACCTCTACTGTGCTCCACTGTACTCTACCTCTACTGTGCTCCACTGTACACTACATCTACTGTAGTCCAATGTACTCTACCTCTACTGTGCTCCACTCTACTCTACCTCTACTGTGCTCAGCTGTACTCTACCTCTACTGTACTCCACTGTACTCTATCTCTTCTGTACTACACTGTACTCTTCCTCTACTGTGCTCCACTGTACTCTACCTCTACTGTGCTCTACTGTACTCTATCTCTACTGTGCTCTACTGTACTCTACCTCTACTATACTCCACTGTACTCTACCTCTACTGTGCTCCACTGTACTCTACCTCTACTGTGCTCCACTGTACACTACCTCTACTGTACTCCACTGTACTCTACCTCTACTGTGCTCCACTCTACTCTACCTCTACTGTGCTCCACTGTACTCTACCTCTACTGTGCTCTACTGTACTCTATCTCTACTGTGCTCCACTGTACTCTACCTCTACTGTACTCTACTCTACTCCACCTCTAATGTGCTCCACTCTACTCTACCTCTACTGTACTCCACTGTACTCTACCTCTACTCTGCTCTACTGTACTCTATCTCTACTGTGCTCCACTGTACTCTACCTCTACTGTACTCTACTGTAGTCTACCTCAACTATACTCCACTGTACTCTACCTCTACTGTGCTCCACTGTACTCTACCTCTACTGTGCTCTACTGTACTCTATCTCTACTGTGCTCCACTGTACTCTACCTCTACTGTACTCCACTGTAGTCTACCTAAACTATACTCCACTCTACTCTACCTCCACTGTGCTCCACTGTACTCTACCTCAACTATACTCCACTGTACTCTATCTCTACTCTAATCCACTGTACTCTATCTCTACTCTACTCCACTGTGCTCTATCTCTACTGTACTCCACTGTACTCTACCTCTACTCTACTCTACTGTACTCCATCTCTACTGTGCTCCACTGTACTCCACTGTACTCCAGCTCTACTGTGCTCCACTGTACTCTACATCTACTGTGCTCCACTGTACTCTACCTCTACTGTACTCCACTGTACTCTACCTCTACTGTACTCCACTGTACTCTACCTCTACTATACTCCACTGTACTCTACCTCTACTGTGCTCCACTGTACTCTATCTCTACTGTACTCCACTGTACTCTACCTCTACTGTACTGTACTGTTCTCTAAGTCTACTGTACTCTACTGTACTCCACCTCTACTGTGCTCCACTGTACTCTACTGTACTCTACCTCTACTGTGCTCCACTGTACTCTACCTCTACTGTACTCCACTGTACTCTATCTCTACTGTGCTCCACTGTACTCTACCTCTACTGTACTCTACTGTACTCTATCTCTACTGTGCTCCATTGTACTCTACCTCTACTGTACTCCACTGTACTCCACCTCTACAGTGCTCCACTGTACTCTACCTCTACTGTACTCCAATGTACTCTACCTCTACTCTGCTCTACTGTACTCTATCTCTACTGTGCTCTACTGTACTCTACCTCTATTATACTCCACTGTACTCTACCTCTACTGTGCTCCACTGTACTCTACCTCTACTGTGCTCCACTGTACACTACCTCTACTGTAGTCCAATTTACTCTACCTCTACTGTGCTCCACTCTACTCTACCTCTACTGTGCTCAGCTGTACTCTACCTCTACTGTACTCCACTGCACTCTATCTCTTCTGTACTACACTGTACTCTTCCTCTACTGTGCTCCACTGTACTCTACCTCTACTGTGCTCTACTGTACTCTATCTCTACTGTGCTCTACTGTACTCTACCTCTACTATACTCCACTGTACTCTACCTCTACTGTGCTCCACTGTACTCTACCTCTACTGTGCTCCACTGTACTCTACCTCTACTGTGCTCTACTGTACTCTATCTCTACTGTGCTCCACTGTACTCTACCTCTACTGTACTCTACTCTACTCCACCTCTAATGTGCTCCACTCTACTCTACCTCTACTGTACTCCACTGTACTCTACCTCTACTCTGCTCTACTGTACTCTATCTCTACTGTGCTCCACTGTACTCTACCTCTACTGTACTCTACTGTAGTCTACCTCAACTATACTCCACTGTACTCTACCTCTACTGTGCTCCACTGTACTCTACCTCTACTGTGCTCTACTGTACTCTATCTCTACTGTGCTCCACTGTACTCTACCTCTACTGTACTCCACTGTAGTCTACCTAAACTATACTCCACTCTACTCTACCTCCACTGTGCTCCACTGTACTCTACCTCAACTATACTCCACTGTACTCTATCTCTACTCTACTCCACTGTGCTCTATCTCTACTGTACTCCACTGTACTCTACCTCTACTCTACTCTACTGTACTCCACCTCTACTGTGTTCCACTGTACTCCACTGTACTCCAGCTCTACTGTGCTCCACTGTACTCTACATCTACTGTGCTCCACTGTACTCTACCTCTACTGTACTCCACTGTACTCTATCTCTACTGTACTCCACTGTACTCTACCTCTACTGTACTGTACTGTTCTCTAAGTCTACTGTACTCTACTGTACTCCACCTCTACTGTGCTCCACTGTACTCCACTGTACTCTACCTCTACTGTGCTCCACTGTACTCTACCTCTACTGTACTCCACTGTACTCTATCTCTACTGTGCTCCACTGTACTCTACCTCTACTGTACTCCACTGTACTCTATCTCTACTGTTCTCCACTGTACTCTACCTCTACTGTGCACCACTGTACTCCACTGTACTCTATCTCTACTGTGATCCACTCTACTCTACCTCTGCTGTGCTCCACTGTACTCTATCTCTACTCTACTCCACTGTACTTTCTCTATTTTACTCCACTGTACTCTACCTCTACTGTATTCTACTGTACTCCACCTCTACTGTGCTCCACTGTACTCCACTGTACTCTTCCTCTACTGTACTCCACTGTACTCTATCTCTACTGTGCTCCACTTTACTCTACCTCTACTGTGCTCTACTGTACTCTTCTCTACTGTGCTCCACTGTACTCTATTTCTACTGTGCCCCACTGTACTCTACATCTACTGTGCTCCACTGTACTCTACCTCTACTGTGCTCAACTGTACACTACCTCTACTGTACTCCACTGTACTCTACCTCTACTGTGCTCCACTGTACTCTACCTCTACTGTGCTCCACTGTACTCTACCTCTACTCTGCTCCACTGTACTTTATCTCTACTGTACTCCACTGTACTCTACCTCCACAGTGCTCCACTGTGCTCTACCTCTACTGTACTCCACTGTACTCTACCTCTACTCTGCTCTACTATGCTCTACCTCTACTGTACTCCACTGTACTCTATCTCTACTGTACTCTACTGTAATCTATCTCTACTGTGCTCCACTGTACTATTCCTCTACTGTGCTCCACTGTACTCCACTGTCATCTATCTCTACTGTGATCCAATGTACTCTACCTCTGCTGTGCTCCACTGTACTCTATCTCTACTCTACTCCACTGTACTCTACCTCTACTGTTCTCCACTGTACTCTACCTCTACTGTACTCCACTCTACTCTACCTCTACTGTGCTCCACTGTACTCTACCTCTAATGTACTCCACTGTACTCTACCTCTACTGTACTCTTCTCTACTCCACCTCTAATGTGCTCCACTCTACTCTACCTCTACTGTACTCCACTGTACTCTACCTCTACTGTACTCCACTGTACTCTACCTCTACTATACTCCACTGCACTTATCTCTACAGTGTTCTACTGTACTCTACCTCTACTGTACTCCACTGTACTCTACCTCTACTCTGCTCTACTGTACTCTATCTCTACTGTGCTCCACTGTACTCTACCTCTACTCTGCTCCACTGTACTCTATCTCTACTGTACTCCACTGTACACTACCTCTACAGTGCTCCACTGTGCTCTACCTCTACTGTACTCCACTGTACTCTACCTCTACTCCGCTCTACTCTACTCAATCTCTACTGTACTCCACTGTACTCTACCTCTACTGTGCTCCACTCTACTCTACCTCTACTGTGCTCCACTGTACTCTACCTCTACTGTGCTCTACTGTACTCTATCTCTACTGTGCTCCACTGTACTCTACCTCTACTGTACTCTACTCTACTCCACCTCTAATGTGCTCCACTCTACTCTACCTCTACTGTACTCCACTGTACTCTACCTCTACTCTGCTCTACTGTACTCTATCTCTACTGTGCTCCACTGTACTCTACCTCTACTGTACTCTACTGTAGTCTACCTCAACTATACTCCACTGTACTCTACCTCTACTGTGCTCCACTGTACTCTACCTCTACTGTGCTCTATTGTACTCTATCTCTACTGTGCTCCACTGTACTCTACCTCTACTGTACTCCACTGTAGTCTACCTAAACTATACTCCACTCTACTCTACCTCCACTGTGCTCCACTGTACTCTACCTCAACTATACTCCACTGTACTCTATCTCTACTCTAATCCACTGTACTCTATCTCTACTCTACTCCACTCTACTCTATCTCTACTGTACTCCACTGTACTCTACCTCTACTCTACTCTACTGTACTCCACCTCTACTGTGCTCCACTGTACTCCACTGTACTCCAGCTCTACTGTGCTCCACTGTACTCTACATCTACTGTGCTCCACTGTACTCTACCTCTACTGTACTCCACTGTACTCTACCTCTACTGTACTCCACTGTACTCTACCTCTACTGTACTCCACTGTATTCTACCTCTACTGTGCTCTACTGTACTCTATCTCTACTGTACTCCACTGTACTCTACCTCTACTCTAATCCACTGTACTCTATCTCTACTCTACTCCACTCTACTCTATCTCTACTGTACTCCACTGTACTCTACCTCTACTCTACTCTACTGTACTCCACCTCTACTGTGCTCCACTGTACTCCACTGTACTCCAGCTCTACTGTGCTCCATTGTACTCTACATCTACTGTGCTCCATTGTACTCTACCTCTACTGTACTCCACTCTACTCCACCTCTACAGTGTTCTATTGTACTCTACCTCTACTGTACTCCACTGTACTCTACCTCTACTCTGCTCTACTGTACTCTATCTCTACTGTGCTCCACTGTACTCTACCTCTACTGTACTCCACTGTAGTCTACCTCAACTATACTCCACTGTACTCTACCTCTACTGTGCTCCACTGTACTCTACCGCAACTATACTCCACTGTACTCTATCTCTACTCTAATCCACTGTACTCTATCTCTACTCTACTCCACTGCAGGGGCGTCGATTTCGGTGGGGACGGTGGGGACGCGTACCCACCAGATTTCGTGATGAGTCATTTTGTACCCACCACTTTTTTTTGGCATGATGCTGGATGCTGGTTTTATTCTCGCTGACTATCGCGCTTCTTTATTTAACCCTTGGCTTTCACACAAGTTTAAAATATTCTGGCTGACCACCCAGTGTGAATATTTCTAGGCGACCGTTATTTAGAAATGTTACACTCTGGTTTCCATGGTGACGTGTCATCGCTTGTCACGTGAGACACCGCAGCCACAACAGCACTGAATAATGAATGATCTGCTTTTGTCATTTTCCCTTTTTATTCAAAATATTCACAAATTTGTTTGCTATAGCATGACATATCTGATATTCCGATTGTCAAATATATGCAAGTGGATGTGTTTTGTTGTTTAAACTCCTTTATTTTTTAAATGAGCTGACACTGACAGCTTAGCATGGACAGTGAACGAGCGGGAACTACATAGTCTGCTGGGATGAGCCGAGGCAGAGAATTTCCGGCCAAGGTTCCGCATTTTAAGGGGGCTCCCGAGGGCTGATCATTCAAACAATCAGGAATGTTAATATAAAGACGCAGCAAATATCTCTGCATCCCAGACCCCCCTCTCTCGCTACGCGATCGCTGGCTAACGTCATGCTTTTACCGTCTCGCCTTTTTCAAACTGGAGCAGCGCTTACTCGCAGGTATGTAGACAAATTACAATGCATGATTTGATTTGTTAAACGTGAAAAGGACTTATCCGTCTAAACGCTCGCTCTCTAACGTAAACCTAGATATATATGTTCACTGTTGTTAGGCGCATATCCAAGTGTTTGTGCGGAGTGTGGACATGGAGGCGCCGACGCGATTACTTGCATTTTCTATAAACAGTGGAAAGTTAAAACAATGTTTATTACTTAAGTTTTGCTGGTATTGTGGCTATAGTCTTGTGCATTTGTACACAACGGATCAGCTGTTTTAACTCTTCTCTTGCAATACATCATGTTAGCCTTGCCTTAGCCACCAACTTACTCAGCTAACTTAGTTACGGTTTGCGTTCGTACAGCAAGCATTGGTGGAGTCGGAGATGATCGTGGAGTAGTCAGTATCTTGTTTAATTATTGCTTGAATCTATTGCTGAATTCTGGAATAGTTGTGATGAGGATGATGATGGAGGCGGGGTGCTTTCAAGTTTTGGTCAAAATGGTGATACGATTGGATGGATGCAGTGTTAGATCATGGTGTGATCATCGTTCATCTGTGCGACACATATTTTTGCTTTTTCAATCTTGGCAAAATTGTAGTGCAGAACGCAGAAGTTGTGTTGTCAATTGGCGATTTTTTTTGGACAGTTTTCAGTTGTTATGAGGAGCAATATGAGAGAGAAATTTGGTAATCATTGTTTACATTAAACCACGTCATGTCATATTGTCAATGTTACTTATCTTATGAAGCAGAATAGTGGGTCATAGGCTACTCGTATGTCTAATGCTTTTTAAAAACCTAAGGCATTCAAGTTCAACATAAAACGAGTCAGACATCATCACATGTTTGTATACATTTTTATTTATTTACATTAAGCGACAGTAACGTTACATCGTCTTTCAAAACATGATCTGCGCGAAAGAGAGAGAAAAAAATAATGTCATTCATTGTACCCAGCACTTTTGAAAATGCACTTCCGAATACGTCTCTGTCCCCAGCACATTTCAAACCAAACTGACGCCCATGCTCCACTGTGCTCTATCTCTACTGTACTCCACTGTACTCTACCTCTACTTTGCTCCACTGTACTCTACCTCTACTGTGCTCCAATGTACACTACCTCTACTGTACTCCACTGTACTCTACCTCTACTGTGCTCCACTCTACTCTACCTCTACTGTGCTCCACTGTACTCTACCTCTACTGTGCTCTACTGTACTCTATCTCTACTGTGCTCCACTGTACTCTACCTCTACTGTACTCTACTCTACTCCACCTCTAATGTGCTCCACTCTACTCTACCTCTACTGTACTCCACTGTACTCTACCTCTACTCTGCTCTACTGTACTCTATCTCTACTGTGCTCCACTGTACTCTACCTCTACTGTACTCTACTGTAGTCTACCTCAACTATACTCCACTGTACTCTACCTCTACTGTGCTCCACTGTACTCTACCTCTACTGTGCTCTACTGTACTCTATCTCTACTGTGCTCCACTGTACTCTACCTCTACTGTACTCCACTGTAGTCTACCTAAACTATACTCCACTCTACTCTACCTCCACTGTGCTCCACTGTACTCTACCTCAACTATACTCCACTGTACTCTATCTCTACTCTAATCCACTGTACTCTATCTCTACTCTACTCCACTCTACTCTATCTCTACTGTACTCCACTGTACTCTACCTCTACTCTACTCTACTGTACTCCACCTCTACTGTGCTCCACTGTACTCCACTGTACTCTAGCTCTACTGTGCTCCACTGTACTCTACCTCTACTGTGCTCTACTGTACTCTATCTCTACTGTGCTCCACTGTACTCTACCTCTACTGTACTCCACTGTACTCCACCTCTACAGTGCTCCACTGTACTCTACCTCTACTGTACTCCAATGTACTCTACCTCTACTCTGCTCTACTGTACTCTATCTCTACTGTGCTCTACTGTACTCTACCTCTATTATACTCCACTGTACTCACCCCTCTACTGTGCTCCACTGTACTCTACCTCTACTGTGCTCCACTCTACTCTACCTCTACTGTGCTCAGCTGTACTCTACCTCTACTGTACTCCACTGTACTCTATCTCTTCTGTACTACACTGTACTCTTCCTCTACTGTGCTCCACTGTACTCTACCTCTACTGTGCTCTACTGTACTCTATCTCTACTGTGCTCTACTGTACTCTACCTCTACTATACTCCACTGTACTCTACCTCTACTGTGCTCCACTGTACTCTACCTCTACTGTGCTCCACTGTACACTACCTCTACTGTACTCCACTGTACTCTACCTCTACTGTGCTCCACTGTACTCTACCTCTACTGTGCTCCACTGTACACTACCTCTACTGTACTCCACTGTACTCTACCTCTACTGTGCTCCACTCTACTCTACCTCTACTGTACTCCACTGTACTCTACCTCTACTCTGCTCTACTGTACTCTATCTCTACTGCGCTCCACTGTACTCTACCTCTACTGTACTCTACTGTAGTCTACCTCAACTATACTCCACTGTACTCTACCTCTACTGTGCTCCACTGTACTCTACCTCTACTGTGCTCTACTGTACTCTATCTCTACTGTGCTCCACTGTACTCTACCTCTACTGTACTCCACTGTAGTCTACCTAAACTATACTCCACTCTACTCTACCTCCACTGTGCTCCACTGTACTCTACCTCAACTATACTCCACTGTACTCTATCTCTACTCTAATCCACTGTACTCTATCTCTACTCTACTCCACTGTGCTCTATCTCTACTGTACTCCACTGTACTCTACCTCTACTCTACTCTACTGTACTCCACCTCTACTGTGCTCCACTGTACTCCACTGTACTCCAGCTCTACTGTGCTCCACTGTACTCTACATCTACTGTGCTCCACTGTACTCTACCTCTACTGTACTCCACTGTACTCTACCTCTACTGTACTCCACTGTACTCTACCTCTACTATACTCCACTGTACTCTACCTCTACTGTGCTCTACTGTACTCTATCTCTACTGTACTCCACTGTACTCTACCTCTACTGTACTGTACTGTTCTCTAAGTCTACTGTACTCTACTGTACTCCACCTCTACTGTGCTCCACTGTACTCCACTGTACTCTACCTCTACTGTGCTCCACTGTACTCTACCTCTACTGTACTCCACTGTACTCTATCTCTACTGTGCTCCACTGTACTCTACCTCTACTGTACTCTATCTCTACTGTGCTCCATTGTACTCTACCTCTACTGTACTCCACTGTACTCCACCTCTACAGTGCTCCACTGTACTCTACCTCTACTGTACTCCAATGTACTCTACCTCTACTCTGCTCTACTGTACTCTATCTCTACTGTGCTCTAATGTACTCTACCTCTATTATACTCCACTGTACTCTACCTCTACTGTGCTCCACTGTACTCTACCTCTACTGTGCTCCACTGTACACTACCTCTACTGTAGTCCAATGTACTCTACCTCTACTGTGCTCCACTCTACTCTACCTCTACTGTGCTCAGCTGTACTCTACCTCTACTGTACTCCACTGCACTCTATCTCTTCTGTACTACACTGTACTCTTCCTCTACTGTGCTCCACTGTACTCTACCTCTACTGTGCTCTACTGTACTCTATCTCTACTGTGCTCTACTGTACTCTACCTCTACTATACTCCACTGTACTCTACCTCTACTGTGCTCCACTGTACTCTACCTCTACTGTGCTCCACTGTACACTACCTCTACTGTACTCCACTGTACTCTACCTCTACTGTGCTCCACTCTACTCTACCTCTACTGTGCTCCACTGTACTCTACCTCTACTGTGCTCTACTGTACTCTATCTCTACTGTGCTCCACTGTACTCTACCTCTACTGTACTCTACTCCACCTCTAATGTGCTCCACTCTACTCTACCTCTACTGTACTCCACTGTACTCTACCTCTACTCTGCTCTAATGTACTCTATCTCTACTGTGCTCCACTGTACTCTACCTCTACTGTACTCTACTGTAGTCTACCTCAACTATACTCCACTGTACTCTACCTCTACTGTGCTCCACTGTACTCTACCTCTACTGTGCTCTACTGTACTCTATCTCTACTGTGCTCCACTGTACTCTACCTCTACTGTACTCCACTGTAGTCTACCTAAACTATACTCCACTCTACTCTACCTCCACTGTGCTCCACTGTACTCTACCTCAACTATACTCCACTGTACTCTATCTCTACTCTAATCCACTGTACTCTATCTCTACTCTACTCCACTGTGCTCTATCTCTACTGTACTCCACTGTACTCTACCTCTACTCTACTCTACTGTGCTCCACTGTACTCTACCTCTACTGTGCTCTACTGTACTCTATCTCTACTGTGCTCCACTGTACTCTACCTCTACTGTACTCTACTGTACTCTATCTCTACTGTGCTCCACTGTACTCTACCTCTACTGTACTCTACTCTACTCCACCTCTAATGTGCTCCACTCTACTCTACCTCTACTGTACTCCACTGTACTCTACCTCTACTCTGCTCTACTGTACTCTATCTCTACTGCGCTCCACTGTACTCTACCTCTACTGTACTCTACTGTAGTCTACCTCAACTATACTCCACTGTACTCTACCTCTACTGTGCTCCACTGTACTCTACCTCTACTGTGCTCTACTGTACTCTATCTCTACTGTGCTCCACTGTACTCTACCTCTACTGTACTCCACTGTAGTCTACCTAAACTATACTCCACTCTACTCTACCTCCACTGTGCTCCACTGTACTCTACCTCAACTATACTCCACTGTACTCTATCTCTACTCTAATCCACTGTACTCTATCTCTACTCTACTCCACTGTGCTCTATCTCTACTGTACTCCACTGTACTCTACCTCTACTCTACTCTACTGTACTCCACCTCTACTGTGCTCCACTGTACTCCACTGTACTCCAGCTCTACTGTGCTCCACTGTACTCTACATCTACTGTGCTCCACTGTACTCTACCTCTACTGTACTCCACTGTACTCTACCTCTACTGTACTCCACTGTACTCTACCTCTACTATACTCCACTGTACTCTACCTCTACTGTGCTCTACTGTACTCTATCTCTACTGTACTCCACTGTACTCTACCTCTACTGTACTGTACTGTTCTCTAAGTCTACTGTACTCTACTGTACTCCACCTCTACTGTGCTCCACTGTACTCCACTGTACTCTACCTCTACTGTGCTCCACTGTACTCTACCTCTACTGTACTCCACTGTACTCTATCTCTACTGTGCTCCACTGTACTCTACCTCTACTGTACTCTATCTCTACTGTGCTCCATTGTACTCTACCTCTACTGTACTCCACTGTACTCCACCTCTACAGTGCTCCACTGTACTCTACCTCTACTGTACTCCAATGTACTCTACCTCTACTCTGCTCTACTGTACTCTATCTCTACTGTGCTCTAATGTACTCTACCTCTATTATACTCCACTGTACTCTACCTCTACTGTGCTCCACTGTACTCTACCTCTACTGTGCTCCACTGTACACTACCTCTACTGTAGTCCAATGTACTCTACCTCTACTGTGCTCCACTCTACTCTACCTCTACTGTGCTCAGCTGTACTCTACCTCTACTGTACTCCACTGCACTCTATCTCTTCTGTACTACACTGTACTCTTCCTCTACTGTGCTCCACTGTACTCTACCTCTACTGTGCTCTACTGTACTCTATCTCTACTGTGCTCTACTGTACTCTACCTCTACTATACTCCACTGTACTCTACCTCTACTGTGCTCCACTGTACTCTACCTCTACTGTGCTCCACTGTACACTACCTCTACTGTACTCCACTGTACTCTACCTCTACTGTGCTCCACTCTACTCTACCTCTACTGTGCTCCACTGTACTCTACCTCTACTGTGCTCTACTGTACTCTATCTCTACTGTGCTCCACTGTACTCTACCTCTACTGTACTCTACTCTACTCCACCTCTAATGTGCTCCACTCTACTCTACCTCTACTGTACTCCACTGTACTCTACCTCTACTCTGCTCTAATGTACTCTATCTCTACCGTGCTCCACTGTACTCTACCTCTACTGTACTCTACTGTAGTCTACCTCAACTATACTCCACTGTACTCTACCTCTACTGTGCTCCACTGTACTCTACCTCTACTGTGCTCTACTGTACTCTATCTCTACTGTGCTCCACTGTACTCTACCTCTACTGTACTCCACTGTAGTCTACCTAAACTATACTCCACTCTACTCTACCTCCACTGTGCTCCACTGTACTCTACCTCAACTATACTCCACTGTACTCTATCTCTACTCTAATCCACTGTACTCTATCTCTACTCTACTCCACTGTGCTCTATCTCTACTGTACTCCACTGTACTCTACCTCTACTCTACTCTACTGTGCTCCACTGTACTCTACCTCTACTGTGCTCTACTGTACTCTATCTCTACTGTGCTCCACTGTACTCTACCTCTACTGTACTCTACTGTACTCTATCTCTACTGTGCTCCACTGTACTCTACCTCTACTGTACTCTACTCTACTCCACCTCTAATGTGCTCCACTCTACTCTACCTCTACTGTACTCCACTGTACTCTACCTCTACTCTGCTCTACTGTACTCTATCTCTACTGCGCTCCACTGTACTCTACCTCTACTGTACTCTACTGTAGTCTACCTCAACTATACTCCACTGTACTCTACCTCTACTGTGCTCCACTGTACTCTACCTCTACTGTGCTCTACTGTACTCTATCTCTACTGTGCTCCACTGTACTCTACCTCTACTGTACTCCACTGTAGTCTACCTAAACTATACTCCACTCTACTCTACCTCCACTGTGCTCCACTGTACTCTACCTCAACTATACTCCACTGTACTCTATCTCTACTCTAATCCACTGTACTCTATCTCTACTCTACTCCACTGTGCTCTATCTCTACTGTACTCCACTGTACTCTACCTCTACTCTACTCTACTGTACTCCACCTCTACTGTGCTCCACTGTACTCCACTGTACTCCAGCTCTACTGTGCTCCACTGTACTCTACATCTACTGTGCTCCACTGTACTCTACCTCTACTGTACTCCACTGTACTCTACCTCTACTGTACTCCACTGTACTCTACCTCTACTATACTCCACTGTACTCTACCTCTACTGTGCTCTACTGTACTCTATCTCTACTGTACTCCACTGTACTCTACCTCTACTGTACTGTACTGTTCTCTAAGTCTACTGTACTCTACTGTACTCCACCTCTACTGTGCTCCACTGTACTCCACTGTACTCTACCTCTACTGTGCTCCACTGTACTCTACCTCTACTGTACTCCACTGTACTCTATCTCTACTGTGCTCCACTGTACTCTACCTCTACTGTACTCTATCTCTACTGTGCTCCATTGTACTCTACCTCTACTGTACTCCACTGTACTCCACCTCTACAGTGCTCCACTGTACTCTACCTCTACTGTACTCCAATGTACTCTACCTCTACTCTGCTCTACTGTACTCTATCTCTACTGTGCTCTACTGTACTCTACCTCCATTATACTCCACTGTACTCTACCTCTACTGTGCTCCACTGTACTCTACCTCTACTGTGCTCCACTGTACACTACCTCTACTGTAGTCCAATGTACTCTACCTCTACTGTGCTCCACTCTACTCTACCTCTACTGTGCTCAGCTGTACTCTACCTCTACTGTACCCCACTGCACTCTATCTCTTCTGTACTACACTGTACTCTTCCTCTACTGTGCTCCACTGTACTCTACCTCTACTGTACCAAGCTGTACTCTACCTCTACTGTACTCCACTGTACTCCACCTCTACAGTGCTCCACTGTACTCTACCTCTACTGTACTCCAATGTACTCTACCTCTACTCTGCTCTACTGTACTCTATCTCTACTGTGCTCTACTGTACTCTACCTCTATTATACTCCACTGTACTCTACCTCTACTGTGCTCCACTGTACTCTACCTCTACTGTGCTCCACTCTACACTACCTCTACTGTACTCCACTGTACTCTACCTCTACTGTGCTCCACTCTACTCTACTTCTACTGTGCTCCACTGTACTCTACCTCTACTGTGCTCTACTGTACTCTATCTCTACTGTGCTCCACTGTACTCTACCTCTACTGTACTCTACTCTACTCCACCTCTAATGTGCTCCACTCTACTCTACCTCTACTGTGCTCTACTGTACTCTATCTCTACTGTGCTCCAATGTACACTACCTCTACTGTACTCCACTGTACTCTACCTCTACTGTGCTCCACTCTACTCTACCTCTACTGTGCTCCACTGTACTCTACCTCTACTGTGCTCTACTGTACTCTATCTCTACTGTGCTCCACTGTACTCTACCTCTACTGTACTCTACTGTACTCCACCTCTAATGTGCTCCACTCTACTCTACCTCTACTGTACTCCACTGTACTCTACCTCTACTCTGCTCTACTGTACTCTATCTCTACTGTGCTCCACTGTACTCTACCTCTACTGTACTCTACTGTAGTCTACCTCAACTATACTCCACTGTACTCTACCTCTACTGTGCTCCAGTGTACTCTACCTCTACTGTGCTCTACTGTACTCTATCTCTACTGTGCTCCACTGTACTCTACCTCTACTGTACTCCACTGTAGTCTACCTAAACTATACTCCACTCTACTCTACCTCCACTGTGCTCCACTGTACTCTACCTCAACTATACTCCACTGTACTCTATCTCTACTCTAATCCACTGTACTCTATCTCTACTCTACTCCACTCTACTCTATCTCTACTGTACTCCACTGTACTCTACCTCTACTCTACTCTACTGTACTCCACCTCTACTGTGCTCCACTGTACTCCACTGTACTCTAGCTCTACTGTGCTCCACTGTACTCTACCTCTACTGTGCTCTACTGTACTCTATCTCTACTGTGCTCCACTGTACTCTACCTCTACTGTACTCCACTGTACTCCACCTCTACAGTGCTCCACTGTACTCTACCTCTACTGTACTCCAATGTACTCTACCTCTACTCTGCTCTACTGTACTCTATCTCTACTGTGCTCTACTGTACTCTACCTCTATTATACTCCACTGTACTCACCCCTCTACTGTGCTCCACTGTACTCTACCTCTACTGTGCTCCACTGTACACTACCTCTACTGTAGTCCAATGTACTCTACCTCTACTGTGCTCCACTCTACTCTACCTCTACTGTGCTCAGCTGTACTCTACCTCTACTGTACTCCACTGTACTCTATCTCTTCTGTACTACACTGTACTCTTCCTCTACTGTGCTCCACTGTACTCTACCTCTACTGTGCTCTACTGTACTCTATCTCTACTGTGCTCTACTGTACTCTACCTCCACTATACTCCACTGTACTCTACCTCTACTGTGCTCCACTGTACTCTACCTCTACTGTGCTCCACTGTACACTACCTCTACTGTACTCCACTGTACTCTACCTCTAATGTGCTCCACTCTACTCTACCTCCACTGTGCTCCACTGTACTCTACCTCTACTGTGCTCTACTGTACTCTATCTCTACTGTGCTCCACTGTACTCTACCTCTACTGTACTCTACTCTACTCCACCTCTAATGTGCTCCACTCTACTCTACCTCTACTGTACTCCACTGTACTCTACCTCTACTCTGCTCTACTGTACTCTATCTCTACTGTGCTCCACTGTACTCTACTTCTACTGTACTCTACTGTAGTCCACCTCAACTATACTCCACTGTACTCTACCTCTACTGTGCTCCACTGTACTCTACCTCTACTGTGCTCTACTGTACTCTATCTCTACTGTGCTCCACTGTACTCTACCTCTACTGTACTCCACTGTAGTCTACCTAAACTATACTCCACTCTACTCTACCTCCACTGTGCTCCACTGTACTCTACCTCAACTATACTCCACTGTACTCTATCTCTACTCTAATCCACTGTACTCTATCTCTACTCTACTCCACTGTGCTCTATCTCTACTGTACTCCACTGTACTCTACCTCTACTCTACTCTACTGTACTCCATCTCTACTGTGCTCCACTGTACTCCACTGTACTCCAGCTCTACTGTGCTCCACTGTACTCTACATCTACTGTGCTCCACTGTACTCTACCTCTACTGTACTCCACTGTACTCTACCTCTACTGTACTCCACTGTACTCTACCTCTACTATACTCCACTGTACTCTACCTCTACTGTGCTCTACTGTACTCTATCTCTACTGTACTCCACTGTACTCTACCTCTACTGTACTGTACTGTTCTCTAAGTCTACTGTACTCTACTGTACTCCACCTCTACTGTGCTCCACTGTACTCCACTGTACTCTACCTCGACTGTGCTCCACTGTACTCTACCTCTACTGTACTCCACTGTACTCTATCTCTACTGTGCTCCACTGTACTCTACCTCTACTGTACTCTACTGTACTCTATCTCTACTGTGCTCCATTGTACTCTACCTCTACTGTACTCCACTGTACTCCACCTCTACAGTGCTCCACTGTACTCTACCTCTACTGTACTCCAATGTACTCTACCTCTACTCTGCTCTACTGTACTCTATCTCTACTGTGCTCTACTGTACTCTACCTCCATTATACTCCACTGTACTCTACCTCTACTGTGCTCCACTGTACTCTACCTCTACTGTGCTCCACTGTACACTACCTCTACTGTAGTCCAATGTACTCTACCTCTACTGTGCTCCACTCTACTCTACCTCTACTGTGCTCAGCTGTACTCTACCTCTACTGTACCCCACTGCACTCTATCTCTTCTGTACTACACTGTACTCTTCCTCTACTGTGCTCCACTGTACTCTACCTCTACTGTACCAAGCTGTACTCTACCTCTACTGTACTCCACTGTACTCCACCTCTACAGTGCTCCACTGTACTCTACCTCTACTGTACTCCAATGTACTCTACCTCTACTCTGCTCTACTGTACTCTATCTCTACTGTGCTCTACTGTACTCTACCTCTATTATACTCCACTGTACTCTACCTCTACTGTGCTCCACTGTACTCTACCTCTACTGTGCTCCACTCTACACTACCTCTACTGTACTCCACTGTACTCTACCTCTACTGTGCTCCACTCTACTCTACCTCTACTGTGCTCCACTGTACTCTACCTCTACTGTGCTCTACTGTACTCTATCTCTACTGTGCTCCACTGTACTCTACCTCTACTGTACTCTACTCTACTCCACCTCTAATGTGCTCCACTCTACTCTACCTCTACTGTACTCCACTGTACTCTACCTCTACTCTGCTCTACTGTACTCTATCTCTACTGTGCTCCACTGTACTCTACCTCTACTGTACTCTACTGTAGTCTACCTCAACTATACTCCACTGTACTCTACCTCTACTGTGCTCCACTGTACTCTACCTCTACTGTGCTCTACTGTACTCTATCTCTACTGTGCTCCACTGTACTCTACCTCTACTGTACTCCACTGTAGTCTACCTAAACTATACTCCACTCTACTCTACCTCCACTGTGCTCCACTGTACTCTACCTCAACTATACTCCACTGTACTCTATCTCTACTCTAATCCACTGTACTCTATCTCTACTCTACTCCACTGTGCTCTATCTCTACTGTACTCCACTGTACTCTACCTCTACTCTACTCTACTGTACTCCACCTCTACTGTGTTCCACTGTACTCCACTGTACTCCAGCTCTACTGTGCTCCACTGTACTCTACATCTACTGTGCTCCACTGTACTCTACCTCTTCTGTACTCCACTGTACTCTACCTCTACTGTACTCCACTGTACTCTACCTCTACTATACTCCACTGTACTCTACCTCTACTGTGCTCTACTGTACTCTATCTCTACTGTACTCCACTGTACTCTACCTCTACTGTACTGTACTGTTCTCTAAGTCTACTGTACTCTACTGTACTCCACCTCTACTGTGCTCTACTGTACTCCACTGTACTCTACCTCTACTGTGCTCCACTGTACTCTACCTCTACTGTACTCCACTGTACTCTATCTCTACTGTGCTCCACTGTACTCTACCTCTACTGTACTCCACTGTACTCTATCTCTACTGTTCTCCACTGTACTCTACCTCTACTGTGCACCACTGTAATCCACTGTACTCTATCTCTACTGTGATCCACTGTACTCTACCTCTGCTGTGCTCCACTGTACTCTATCTCTACTCTACTCCACTGTACTCTCTCTATTTTACTCCACTGTACTCTACCTCTACTGTACTCTACTGTACTCCACCTCTACTGTGCTCCACTGTACTCCACTGTACTCTTCCTCTACTGTACTCCACTGTACTCTATCTCTACTGTGCTCCACTGTACTCTACCTCTACTGTGCTCTACTGTACTCTTCTCTACTGTGCTCCACTGTACTCTATTTCTACTGTGCCCCACTGTACTCTACATCTACTGTGCTCCACTGTACTCTACCTCTACTGTGCTCCACTGTACAATACCTCTACTGTACTCCACTGTACTCTACCTCTACTGTGCTCCACTGTACTCTACCTCTACTGTGCTCCACTGTACTCTACCTCTACTCTGCTCCACTGTACTTTATCTCTACTGTACTCCACTGTACTCTACCTCCACAGTGCTCCACTGTGCTCTACCTCTAGTGTACTCCACTGTACTCTACCTCTACTCTGCTCTACTGTGCTCTACCTCTACTGTACTCCACTGTACTCTATCTCTACTGTACTCCACTGTAATCTATCTCTACTGTGCTCCACTGTACTATTCCTCTACTGTGCTCCACTGTACTCCACTGTCATCTATCTCTACTGTGATCCAATGTACTCTACCTCTGCTGTGCTCCACTGTACTCTATCTCTACTCTACTCCACTGTACTCTACCTCTACTGTTCTCCACTGTACTCTACCTCTACTGTACTCCACTCTACTCTACCTCTACTGTGCTCCACTGTACTCTACCTCTAATGTACTCCACTGTACTCTACCTCTACTGTACTCTTCTCTACTCCACCTCTAATGTGCTCCACTCTACTCTACCTCTACTGTACTCCACTGTACTCTACCTCTACTGTACTCCACTGTCATCTACCTCTACTATACTCCACTGCACTTATCTCTACAGTGTTCTACTGTACTCTACCTCTACTGTACTCCACTGTACTCTACCTCTACTCTGCTCTATTGTACTCTATCTCTACTGTGCTCCACTGTACTCTACCTCTACTGTACTCCACTGTAGTCTACCTAAACTATACTCCACTCTACTCTACCTCCACTGTGCTCCACTGTACTCTACCTCAACTATACTCCACTGTACTCTATCTCTACTCTAATCCACTGTACTCTATATCTACTCTACTCCACTCTACTCTATCTCTACTGTACTCCACTGTACTCTACCTCTACTCTACTCTACTGTACTCCACCTCTACTGTGCTCCACTGTACTCCACTGTACTCCAGCTCTACTGTGCTCCACTGTACTCTACATCTACTGTGCTCCACTGTACTCTACCTCTACTGTACTCCACTGTACTCTACCTCTACTGTACTCCACTATACTCTACCTCTACTGTACTCCACTGTATTCTACCTCTACTGTGCTCTACTGTACTCTATCTCTACTGTACTCCACTGTACTCTACCTCTACTCTAATCCACTGTACTCTATCTCTACTCTACTCCACTCTACTCTATCTCTACTGTACTCCACTGTACTCTACCTCTACTCTACTCTACTCCACCTCTACTGTGCTCCACTGTACTCCACTGTACTCCAGCTCTACTGTGCTCCACTGTACTCTACATCTACTGTGCTCCATTGTACTCTACCTCTACTGTACTCCACTCTACTCCACCTCTACAGTGTTCTATTGTACTCTACCTCTACTGTACTCCACTGTACTCTACCTCTACTCTGCTCTACTGTACTCTATCTCTACTGTGCTCCACTGTACTCTACCTCTACTGTACTCCACTGTAGTCTACCTCAACTATACTCCACTGTACTCTACCTCTACTGTGCTCCACTGTACTCTACCGCAACTATACTCCACTGTACTCTATCTCTACTCTAATCCACTGTACTCTATCTCTACTCTACTCCACTGTGCTCTATCTCTACTGTACTCCACTGTACTCTACCTCTACTGTGCTCCACTGTACTCTACCTCTACTGTGCTCCAATGTACACTACCTCTACTGTACTCCACTGTACTCTACCTCTACTGTGCTCCACTCTACTCTACCTCTACTGTGCTCCACTGTACTCTACCTCTACTGTGCTCTACTGTACTCTATCTCTACTGTGCTCCACTGTACTCTACCTCTACTGTACTCTACTCTACTCCACCTCTAATGTGCTCCACTCTACTCTACCTCTACTGTACTCCACTGTACTCTACCTCTACTCTGCTCTACTGTACTCTATCTCTACTGTGCTCCACTGTACTCTACCTCTACTGTACTCTACTGTAGTCTACCTCAACTATACTCCACTGTACTCTACCTCTACTGTGCTCCAGTGTACTCTACCTCTACTGTGCTCTACTGTACTCTATCTCTACTGTGCTCCACTGTACTCTACCTCTACTGTACTCCACTGTAGTCTACCTAAACTATACTCCACTCTACTCTACCTCCACTGTGCTCCACTGTACTCTACCTCAACTATACTCCGCTGTACTCTATCTCTACTCTAATCCACTGTACTCTATCTCTACTCTACTCCACTCTACTCTATCTCTACTGTACTCCACTGTACTCTACCTCTACTCTACTCTACTGTACTCCACCTCTACTGTGCTCCACTGTACTCCACTGTACTCTAGCTCTACTGTGCTCCACTGTACTCTACCTCTACTGTGCTCCACTGTACTCTATCTCTACTGTGCTCCACTGTACTCTACCTCTACTGTACTCCACTGTACTCCACCTCTACAGTGCTCCACTGTACTCTACCTCTACTGTACTCCAATGTACTCTACCTCTACTCTGCTCTACTGTACTCTATCTCTACTGTGCTCTACTGTACTCTACCTCTATTATACTCCACTGTACTCACCCCTCTACTGTGCTCCACTGTACTCTACCTCTACTGTGCTCCACTGTACACTACCTCTACTGTAGTCCAATGTACTCTACCTCTACTGTGCTCCACTCTACTCTACCTCTACTGTGCTCAGCTGTACTCTACCTCTACTGTACTCCACTGTACTCTATCTCTTCTGTACTACACTGTACTCTTCCTCTACTGTGCTCCACTGTACTCTACCTCTACTGTGCTCTACTGTACTCTATCTCTACTGTGCTCTACTGTACTCTACCTCTACTATACTCCACTGTACTCTACCTCTACTGTGCTCCACTGTACTCTACCTCTACTGTGCTCCACTGTACACTACCTCTACTGTACTCCACTGTACTCTACCTCTACTGTGCTCCACTCTACTCTACCTCTACTGTGCTCCACTGTACTCTACCTCTACTGTGCTCTACTGTACTCTATCTCTACTGTGCTCCACTGTACTCTACCTCTACTGTACTCTACTCTACTCCACCTCTAATGTGCTCCACTCTACTCTACCTCTACTGTACTCCACTGTACTCTACCTCTACTCTGCTCTACTGTACTCTATCTCTACTGTGCTCCACTGTACTCTACCTCTACTGTACTCTACTGTAGTCTACCTCAACTATACTCCACTGTACTCTACCTCTACTGTGCTCCACTGTACTCTACCTCTACTGTGCTCTACTGTACTCTATCTCTACTGTGCTCCACTGTACTCTACCTCTACTGTACTCCACTGTAGTCTACCTAAACTATACTCCACTCTACTCTACCTCCACTGTGCTCCACTGTACTCTACCTCAACTATACTCCACTGTACTCTATCTCTACTCTAATCCACTGTACTCTATCTCTACTCTACTCCACTGTGCTCTATCTCTACTGTACTCCACTGTACTCTACCTCTACTCTACTCTACTGTACTCCACCTCTACTGTGCTCCACTGTACTCCACTGTACTCCAGCTCTACTGTGCTCCACTGTACTCTACATCTACTGTGCTCCACTGTACTCTACCTCTACTGTACTCCACTGTACTCTACGTCTACTGTACTCCACTGTACTCTACCTCTACTATACTCCACTGTACTCTACCTCTACTGTGCTCTACTGTACTCTATCTCTACTGTACTCCACTGTACTCTACCTCTACTGTACTGTACTGTTCTCTAAGTCTACTGTACTCTACTGTACTCCACCTCTACTGTGCTCCACTGTAC
Organism: Tiaroga cobitis; assembly: GCA_030578255.1. NCBI lineage: Eukaryota > Metazoa > Chordata > Actinopteri > Cypriniformes > Leuciscidae > Tiaroga > Tiaroga cobitis. The sequence goes on along the minus strand of JAROOI010000042.1, from coordinate 142,621 downwards.
TCCACTGTACTCTACCTCTACTGTGCTCCACTGTACTCTACCTCTACTGTACTCCACTGTACTCTATCTCTACTGTGCTCCACTGTACTCTACCTCTACTGTACTCTACTGTACTCTATCTCTACTGTGCTCCATTGTACTCTACCTCTACTGTACTCCACTGTACTCCACCTCTACAGTGCTCCACTGTACTCTACCTCTACTGTACTCCAATGTACTCTACCTCTACTCTGCTCTACTGTACTCTATCTCTACTGTGCTCTACTGTACTCTACCTCTATTATACTCCACTGTACTCTACCTCTACTGTGCTCCACTGTACTCTACCTCTACTGTGCTCCACTGTACACTACCTCCACTGTACTCCACTGTACTCCAGCTCTACTGTGCTCCACTGTACTCTACATCTATTGTGCTCCACTGTACTCTACCTCTACTGTACTCCACTGTACTCTACGTCTACTGTACTCCACTGTACTCTACCTCTACTATACTCCACTGTACTCTACCTCTACTGTGCTCTACTGTACTCTATCTCTACTGTACTCCACTGTACTCTACCTCTACTGTACTGTACTGTTCTCTAAGTCTACTGTACTCTACTGTACTCCACCTCTACTGTGCTCCACTGTACTCCACTGTACTCTACCTCTACTGTGCTCCACTGTACTCTACCTCTACTGTACTCCACTGTACTCTATCTCTACTGTGCTCCACTGTACTCTACCTCTACTGTACTCTACTGTACTCTATCTCTACTGTGCTCCATTGTACTCTACCTCTACTGTACTCCACTGTACTCCACCTCTACAGTGCTCCACTGTACTCTACCTCTACTGTACTCCAATGTACTCTACCTTTACTCTGCTCTACTGTACTCTATCTCTACTGTGCTCTACTGTACTCTACCTCTATTATACTCCACTGTACTCTACCTCTACTGTGCTCCACTGTACTCTACCTCTACTGTGCTCCACTGTACACTACCTCTACTGTAGTCCAATGTACTCTACCTCTACTATGCTCCACTCTACTCTACCTCTACTGTGCTCAGCTGTACTCTACCTCTACTGTACTCCACTGCACTCTATCTCTTCTGTACTACACTGTACTCTTCCTCTACTGTGCTCCACTGTACTCTACCTCTACTGTGCTCTACTGTACTCTATCTCTACTGTGCTCTACTGTACTCTACCTCTACTATACTCCACTGTACTCTACCTCTACTGTGCTCCACTGTACTCTACCTCTACTGTGCTCCACTGTACACTACCTCTACTGTACTCCACTGTACTCTACCTCTACTGTGCTCCACTGTACTCTACCTCTACTGTGCTCTACTGTACTCTATCTCTACTGTGCTCCACTGTACTCTACCTCTACTGTACTCTACTCTACTCCACCTCTAATGTGCTCCACTCTACTCTACCTCTACTGTACTCCACTGTACTCTACCTCTACTCTGCTCTACTGTACTCTATCTCTACTGTGCTCCACTGTACTCTACCTCTACTGTACTCTACTGTAGTCTACCTCAACTATACTCCACTGTACTCTACCTCTACTGTGCTCCACTGTACTCTACCTCTACTCTGCTCTACTGTACTCTATCTCTACTGTGCTCTACTGTACTCTACCTCTATTATACTCCACTGTACTCACCCCTCTACTGTGCTCCACTGTACTCTACCTCTACTGTGCTCCACTGTACACTACCTCTACTGTAGTCCAATGTACTCTACCTCTACTGTGCTCCACTCTACTCTACCTCTACTGTGCTCAGCTGTACTCTACCTCTACTGTACTCCACTGTACTCTATCTCTTCTGTACTACACTGTACTCTTCCTCTACTGTGCTCCACTGTACTCTACCTCTACTGTGCTCTACTGTACTCTATCTCTACTGTGCTCTACTGTACTCTACCTCTACTATACTCCACTGTACTCTACCTCTACTGTGCTCCACTGTACTCTACCTCTACTGTGCTCCACTGTACACTACCTCTACTGTACTCCACTGTACTCTACCTCTACTGTGCTCCACTCTACTCTACCTCTACTGTGCTCCACTGTACTCTACCTCTACTGTGCTCTACTGTACTCTATCTCTACTGTGCTCCACTGTACTCTACCTCTACTGTACTCTACTCTACTCCACCTCTAATGTGCTCCACTCTACTCTACCTCTACTGTACTCCACTGTACTCTACCTCTACTCTGCTCTACTGTACTCTATCTCTACTGTGCTCCACTGTACTCTACCTCTACTGTACTCTACTGTAGTCTACCTCAACTATACTCCACTGTACTCTACCTCTACTGTGCTCCACTGTACTCTACCTCTACTGTGCTCTACTGTACTCTATCTCTACTGTGCTCCACTGTACTCTACCTCTACTGTACTCCACTGTAGTCTACCTAAACTATACTCCACTCTACTCTACCTCCACTGTGCTCCACTGTACTCTACCTCAACTATACTCCACTGTACTCTATCTCTACTCTAATCCACTGTACTCTATCTCTACTCTACTCCACTGTGCTCTATCTCTACTGTACTCCACTGTACTCTACCTCTACTCTACTCTACTGTACTCCACCTCTACTGTGCTCCACTGTACTCCACTGTACTCCAGCTCTACTGTGCTCCACTGTACTCTACATCTACTGTGCTCCACTGTACTCTACCTCTACTGTACTCCACTGTACTCTACGTCTACTGTACTCCACTGTACTCTACCTCTACTATACTCCACTGTACTCTACCTCTACTGTGCTCTACTGTACTCTATCTCTACTGTACTCCACTGTACTCTACCTCTACTGTACTGTACTGTTCTCTAAGTCTACTGTACTCTACTGTACTCCACCTCTACTGTGCTCCACTGTACTCCACTGTACTCTACCTCTACTGTGCTCCACTGTACTCTACCTCTACTGTACTCCACTGTACTCTATCTCTACTGTGCTCCACTGTACTCTACCTCTACTGTACTCTACTGTACTCTATCTCTACTGTGCTCCATTGTACTCTACCTCTACTGTACTCCACTGTACTCCACCTCTACAGTGCTCCACTGTACTCTACCTCTACTGTACTCCAATGTACTCTACCTCTACTCTGCTCTACTGTACTCTATCTCTACTGTGCTCTACTGTACTCTACCTCTATTATACTCCACTGTACTCTACCTCTACTGTGCTCCACTGTACTCTACCTCTACTGTGCTCCACTGTACACTACCTCCACTGTACTCCACTGTACTCCAGCTCTACTGTGCTCCACTGTACTCTACATCTACTGTGCTCCACTGTACTCTACCTCTACTGTACTCCACTGTACTCTACCTCTACTGTACTCCACTGTACTCTACCTCTACTATACTCCACTGTACTCTACCTCTACTGTGCTCTACTGTACTCTATCTCTACTGTACTCCACTGTACTCTACCTCTACTGTACTGTACTGTTCTCTAAGTCTACTGTACTCTACTGTACTCCACCTCTACTGTGCTCCACTGTACTCCACTGTACTCTACCTCTACTGTGCTCCACTGTACTCTACCTCTACTGTACTCCACTGTACTCTATCTCTACTGTGCTCCACTGTACTCTACCTCTACTGTACTCTACTGTACTCTATCTCTACTGTGCTCCACTGTACTCCACCTCTACAGTGCTCCACTGTACTCTACCTCTACTGTACTCCAATGTACTCTACCTTTACTCTGCTCTATTGTACTCTATCTCTACTGTGCTCTACTGTACTCTACCTCTATTATACTCCACTGTACTCTACCTCTACTGTGCTCCACTGTACTCTACCTCTACTGTGCTCCACTGTACACTACCTCTACTGTAGTCCAATGTACTCTACCTCTACTATGCTCCACTCTACTCTACCTCTACTGTGCTCAGCTGTACTCTACCTCTACTGTACTCCACTGCACTCTATCTCTTCTGTACTACACTGTACTCTTCCTCTACTGTGCTCCACTGTACTCTACCTCTACTGTGCTCTACTGTACTCTATCTCTACTGTGCTCTACTGTACTCTACCTCTACTATACTCCACTGTACTCTACCTCTACTGTGCTCCACTGTACTCTACCTCTACTGTGCTCCACTGTACACTACCTCTACTGTACTCCACTGTACTCTACCTCTACTGTGCTCCACTGTACTCTACCTCTACTGTGCTCTACTGTACTCTATCTCTACTGTGCTCCACTGTACTCTACCTCTACTGTACTCTACTCTACTCCACCTCTAATGTGCTCCACTCTACTCTACCTCTACTGTACTCCACTGTACTCTACCTCTACTCTGCTCTACTGTACTCTATCTCTACTGTGCTCCACTGTACTCTACCTCTACTGTACTCTACTGTAGTCTACCTCAACTATACTCCACTGTACTCTACCTCTACTGTGCTCCACTGTACTCTACCTCTACTGTGCTCTACTGTACTCTATCTCTACTGTGCTCCACTGTACTCTACCTCTACTGTACTCCACTGTAGTCTACCTAAACTATACTCCACTCTACTCTACCTCCACTGTGCTCCACTGTACTCTACCTCAACTATACTCCACTGTACTCTATCTCTACTCTAATCCACTGTACTCTATCTCTACTCTACTCCACTCTACTCTATCTCTACTGTACTCCACTGTACTCTACCTCTACTCTACTCTACTGTACTCCACCTCTACTGTACTCCACTGTACTCCACTGTACTCTAGCTCTACTGTGCTCCACTGTACTCTACCTCTACTGTGCTCTACTGTACTCTATCTCTACTGTGCTCCACTGTACTCTACCTCTACTGTACTCCACTGTACTCCACCTCTACAGTGCTCCACTGTACTCGACCTTTACTGTACTCCAATGTACTCTACCTCTACTCTGCTCTACTGTACTCTATCTCTACTGTGCTCTACTGTACTCTACCTCTATTATACTCCACTGTACTCTACCTCTACTGTGCTCCACTGTACTCTACCTCTACTGTGCTCCACTGTACACTACCTCTACTGTAGTCCAATGTACTCTACCTCTACTGTGCTCCACTCTACTCTACCTCTACTGTGCTCAGCTGTACTCTACCTCTACTGTACTCCGCTGTACTCTATCTCTTCTGTACTACACTGTACTCTTCCTCTACTGTGCTCCACTGTACTCTACCTCTACTGTGCTCTATTGTACTCTATCTCTACTGTGCTCTACTGTACTCTACCTCTACTATACTCCACTGTACTCTACCTCTACTGTGCTCCACTGTACTCTACCTCTACTGTGCTCCACTGTACACTACCTCTACTGTACTCCACTGTACTCTACCTCTACTGTGCTCCACTCTACTCTACCTCTACTGTGCTCCACTGTACTCTACCTCTACTGTGCTCTACTGTACTCTATCTCTACTGTGCTCCACTGTACTCTACCTCTACTGTACTCTACTCTACTCCACCTCTAATGTGCTCCACTCTACTCTACCTCTACTGTACTCCACTGTACTCTACCTCTACTCTGCTCTACTGTACTCTATCTCAACTGTGCTCCACTGTACTCTACCTCTACTGTACTCTACTGTAGTCTACCTCAACTATACTCCACTGTACTCTACCTCTACTGTGCTCCACTGTACTCTACCTCTACTGTGCTCTACTGTACTCTATCTTTACTGTGCTCCACTGTACTCTACCTCTACTGTACTCCACTGTAGTCTACCTAAACTATACTCCACTCTACTCTACCTCCACTGTGCTCCACTGTACTCTACCTCAACTATACTCCACTGTACTCTATCTCTACTCTAATCCACTGTACTCTATCTCTACTCTACTCCACTGTGCTCTATCTCTACTGTACTCCACTGTACTCTACCTCTACTCTACTCTACTGTACTCCACCTCTACTGTGCTCCACTGTACTCCACTGTACTCCAGCTCTACTGTGCTCCACTGTACTCTACATCTACTGTGCTCCACTGTACTCTACCTCTACTGTACTCCACTGTACTCTACGTCTACTGTACTCCACTGTACTCTACCTCTACTATACTCCACTGTACTCTACCTCTACTGTGCTCTACTGTACTCTATCTCTACTGTACTCCACTGTACTCTACCTCTACTGTACTGTACTGTTCTCTAAGTCTACTGTACTCTACTGTACTCCACCTCTACTGTGCTCCACTGTACTCCACTGTACTCTACCTCTACTGTGCTCCACTGTACTCTACCTCTACTGTACTCCACTGTACTCTATCTCTACTGTGCTCCACTGTACTCTACCTCTACTGTACTCTACTGTACTCTATCTCTACTGTGCTCCATTGTACTCTACCTCTACTGTACTCCACTGTACTCCACCTCTACAGTGCTCCACTGTACTCTACCTCTACTGTACTCCAATGTACTCTACCTCTACTCTGCTCTACTGTACTCTATCTCTACTGTGCTCTATTGTACTCTACCTCTATTATACTCCACTGTACTCTACCTCTACTGTGCTCCACTGTACTCTACCTCTACTGTGCTCCACTGTACACTACCTCCACTGTACTCCACTGTACTCCAGCTCTACTGTGCTCCACTGTACTCTACATCTACTGTGCTCCACTGTACTCTACCTCTACTGTACTCCACTGTACTCTACGTCTACTGTACTCCACTGTACTCTACCTCTACTATACTCCACTGTACTCTACCTCTACTGTGCTCTACTGTACTCTATCTCTACTGTACTCCACTGTACTCTACCTCTACTGTACTGTACTGTTCTCTAAGTCTACTGTACTCTACTGTACTCCACCTCTACTGTGCTCCACTGTACTCCACTGTACTCTACCTCTACTGTGCTCCACTGTACTCTACCTCTACTGTACTCCACTGTACTCTATCTCTACTGTGCTCCACTGTACTCTACCTCTACTGTACTCTACTGTACTCTATCTCTACTGTGCTCCATTGTACTCTACCTCTACTGTACTCCACTGTACTCCACCTCTACAGTGCTCCACTTTACTCTACCTCTACTGTACTCCAATGTACTCTACCTTTACTCTGCTCTACTGTACTCTATCTCTACTGTGCTCTACTGTACTCTACCTCTATTATACTCCACTGTACTCTACCTCTACTGTGCTCCACTGTACTCTACCTCTACTGTGCTCCACTGTACACTACCTCTACTGTAGTCCAATGTACTCTACCTCTACTATGCTCCACTCTACTCTACCTCTACTGTGCTCAGCTGTACTCTACCTCTACTGTACTCCACTGCACTCTATCTCTTCTGTACTACACTGTACTCTTCCTCTACTGTGCTCCACTGTACTCTACCTCTACTGTGCTCTACTGTACTCTATCTCTACTGTGCTCTACTGTACTCTACCTCTACTATACTCCACTGTACTCTACCTCTACTGTGCTCCACTGTACTCTACCTCTACTGTGCTCCACTGTACACTACCTCTACTGTACTCCACTGTACTCTACCTCTACTGTGCTCCACTGTACTCTACCTCTACTGTGCTCTACTGTACTCTATCTCTACTGTGCTCCACTGTACTCTACCTCTACTGTACTCTACTCTACTCCACCTCTAATGTGCTCCACTCTACTCTACCTCTACTGTACTCCACTGTACTCTACCTCTACTCTGCTCTACTGTACTCTATCTCTACTGTGCTCCACTGTACTCTACCTCTACTGTACTCTACTGTAGTCTACCTCAACTATACTCCACTGTACTCTACCTCTACTGTGCTCCACTGTACTCTACCTCTACTCTGCTCTACTGTACTCTATCTCTACTGTGCTCTACTGTACTCTACCTCTATTATACTCCACTGTACTCACCCCTCTACTGTGCTCCACTGTACTCTACCTCTACTGTGCTCCACTGTACACTACCTCTACTGTAGTCCAATGTACTCTACCTCTACTGTGCTCCACTCTACTCTACCTCTACTGTGCTCAGCTGTACTCTACCTCTACTGTACTCCACTGTACTCTATCTCTTCTGTACTACACTGTACTCTTCCTCTACTGTGCTCCACTGTACTCTACCTCTACTGTGCTCTACTGTACTCTATCTCTACTGTGCTCTACTGTACTCTACCTCTACTATACTCCACTGTACTCTACCTCTACTGTGCTCCACTGTACTCTACCTCTACTGTGCTCCACTGTACACTACCTCTACTGTACTCCACTGTACTCTACCTCTACTGTGCTCCACTCTACTCTACCTCTACTGTGCTCCACTGTACTCTACCTCTACTGTGCTCTACTGTACTCTATCTCTACTGTGCTCCACTGTACTCTACCTCTACTGTACTCTACTCTACTCCACCTCTAATGTGCTCCACTCTACTCTACCTCTACTGTACTCCACTGTACTCTACCTCTACTCTGCTCTACTGTACTCTATCTCTACTGTGCTCCACTGTACTCTACCTCTACTGTACTCTACTGTAGTCTACCTCAACTATACTCCACTGTACTCTACCTCTACTGTGCTCCACTGTACTCTACCTCTACTGTGCTCTACTGTACTCTATCTCTACTGTGCTCCACTGTACTCTACCTCTACTGTACTCCACTGTAGTCTACCTAAACTATACTCCACTCTACTCTACCTCCACTGTGCTCCACTGTACTCTACCTCAACTATACTCCACTGTACTCTATCTCTACTCTAATCCACTGTACTCTATCTCTACTCTACTCCACTGTGCTCTATCTCTACTGTACTCCACTGTACTCTACCTCTACTCTACTCTACTGTACTCCACCTCTACTGTGCTCCACTGTACTCCACTGTACTCCAGCTCTACTGTGCTCCACTGTACTCTACATCTACTGTGCTCCACTGTACTCTACCTCTACTGTACTCCACTGTACTCTACGCCTACTGTACTCCACTGTACTCTACCTCTACTATACTCCACTGTACTCTACCTCTACTGTGCTCTACTGTACTCTATCTCTACTGTACTCCACTGTACTCTACCTCTACTGTACTGTACTGTTCTCTAAGTCTACTGTACTCTACTGTACTCCACCTCTACTGTGCTCCACTGTACTCCACTGTACTCTACCTCTACTGTGCTCCACTGTACTCTACCTCTACTGTACTCCACTGTACTCTATCTCTACTGTGCTCCACTGTACTCTACCTCTACTGTACTCTACTGTACTCTATCTCTACTGTGCTCCATTGTACTCTACCTCTACTGTACTCCACTGTACTCCACCTCTACAGTGCTCCACTGTACTCTAACTCTACTGTACTCCAATGTACTCTACCTCTACTCTGCTCTACTGTACTCTATCTCTACTGTGCTCTACTGTACTCTACCTCTATTATACTCCACTGTACTCTACCTCTACTGTGCTCCACTGTACTCTACCTCTACTGTGCTCCACTGTACACTACCTCTACTGTAGTCCAATGTAATCTACCTCTACTGTGCTCCACTCTACTCTACCTCTACTGTGCTCAGCTGTACTCTACCTCTACTGTACTCCACTGCACTCTATCTCTTCTGTACTACACTGTACTCTTCCTCTACTGTGCTCCACTGTACTCTACCTCTACTGTGCTCTACTGTACTCTATCTCTACTGTGCTCTACTGTACTCTACCTCTACTATACTCCACTGTACTCTACCTCTACTGTGCTCCACTGTACTCTACCTCTACTGTGCTCCACTGTACACTACCTCTACTGTACTCCACTGTACTCTACCTCTACTGTGCTCCACTCTACTCTACCTCTACTGTGCTCCACTGTACTCTACCTCTACTGTGCTCTACTGTACTCTATCTTTACTGTGCTCCACTGTACTCTACCTCTACTGTACTCTACTCTACTCCACCTCTAATGTGCTCCACTCTACTCTACCTCTACTGTACTCCACTGTACTCTACCTCTACTCTGCTCTACTGTACTCTATCTCTACTGTGCTCCACTGTACTCTACCTCTACTGTACTCTACTGTAGTCTACCTCAACTATACTCCACTGTACTCTACCTCTACTGTGCTCCACTGTACTCTACCTCTACTGTGCTCTACTGTACTCTATCTCTACTGTGCTCCACTGTACTCTACCTCTACTGTACTCCACTGTAGTCTACCTAAACTATACTCCACTCTACTCTACCTCCACTGTGCTCCACTGTACTCTACCTCAACTATACTCCACTGTACTCTATCTCTACTCTAATCCACTGTACTCTATCTCTACTCTACTCCACTGTGCTCTATCTCTACTGTACTCCACTGTACTCTACCTCTACTCTACTCTACTGTACTCCACCTCTACTGTGTTCCACTGTACTCCACTGTACTCCAGCTCTACTGTGCTCCACTGTACTCTACATCTACTGTACTCCACTGTACTCTACCTCTACTGTACTCCACTGTACTCTACCTCTACTATACTCCACTGTACTCTACCTCTACTGTGCTCTACTGTACTCTATCTCTACTGTACTCCACTGTACTCTACCTCTACTGTACTGTACTGTTCTCTAAGTCTACTGTACTCTACTGTACTCCACCTCTACTGTGCTCCACTGTACTCCACTGTACTCTACCTCTACTGTGCTCCACTGTACTCTACCTCTACTGTACTCCACTGTACTCTATCTCTACTGTGCTCCACTGTACTCTACCTCTACTGTACTCCACTGTACTCTATCTCTACTGTTCTCCACTGTACTCTACCTCTACTGTGCACCACTGTACTCCACTGTACTCTATCTCTACTGTGATCCACTGTACTCTACCTCTGCTGTGCTCCACTGTACTCTATCTCTACTCTACTCCACTGTACTCTCTCTATTTTACTCCACTGTACTCTACCTCTACTGTACTCTACTGTACTCCACCTCTACTGTGCTCCACTGTACTCCACTGTACTCTTCCTCTACTGTACTCCACTGTACTCTATCTCTACTGTGCTCCACTGTACTCTACCTCTACTGTGCTCTACTGTACTCTTCTCTACTGTGCTCCACTGTACTCTATTTCTACTGTGCCCCACTGTACTCTACCTCTACTGTACTCCACTGTACTCTATCTCTACTGTGCTCCACTGTACTCTACCTCTACTGTACTCTACTGTACTCTATCTCTACTGTGCTCCATTGTACTCTACCTCTACTGTACTCCACTGTACTCCACCTCTACAGTGCTCCACTGTACTCTACCTCTACTGTACTCCAATGTACTCTACCTCTACTCTGCTCTACTGTACTCTATCTCTACTGTGCTCTACTGTACTCTACCTCTATTATACTCCACTGTACTCTACCTCTACTGTGCTCCACTGTACTCTACCTCTACTGTGCTCCACTGTACACTACCTCTACTGTAGTCCAATGTACTCTACCTCTACTGTGCTCCACTCTACTCTACCTTTACTGTGCTCAGCTGTACTCTACCTCTACTGTACTCCACTGCACTCTATCTCTTCTGTACTACACTGTACTCTTCCTCTACTGTGCTCCACTGTACTCTACCTCTACTGTGCTCTACTGTACTCTATCTCTACTGTGCTCTACTGTACTCTACCTCTACTATACTCCACTGTACTCTACCTCTACTGTGCTCCACTGTACTCTACCTCTACTGTGCTCCACTGTACACTACCTCTACTGTACTCCACTGTACTCTACCTCTACTGTGCTCCACTGTACTCTACCTCTACTGTGCTCTACTGTACTCTATCTCTACTGTGCTCCACTGTACTCTACCTCTACTGTACTCTACTCTACTCCACCTCTAATGTGCTCCACTCTACTCTACCTCTACTGTACTCCACTATACTCTACCTCTACTCTGCTCTACTGTACTCTATCTCTACTGTGCTCCACTGTACTCTACCTCTACTGTACTCTACTGTAGTCTACCTCAACTATACTCCACTGTACTCTACCTCTACTGTGCTCCACTGTACTCTACCTCTACTGTGCTCTACTGTACTCTATCTCTACTGTGCTCTACTGTACTCTACCTCTACTATACTCCACTGTACTCTACCTCTACTGTACTCCACTGTACTCTACCTCTACTGTGCTCCACTGTACACTACCTCTACTGTACTCCACTGTACTCTACCTCTACTGTGCTCCACTCTACTCTACCTCTACTGTGATCCACTGTACTCTACCTCTACTGTGCTCTACTGTACTCTATCTCTACTGTGCTCCACTGTACTCTACCTCTACTGTACTCTACTCTACTCCACCTCTAATGTGCTCCACTCTACTCTACCTCTACTGTACTCCACTGTACTCTACCTCTACTCTGCTCTACTGTACTCTATCTCTACTGTGCTCCACTGTACTCTACCTCTACTGTGCTCTATTGTACTCTATCTCTACTGTGCTCCACTGTACTCTACCTCTACTGTACTCCACTGTAGTCTACCTAAACTATACTCCACTCTACTCTACCTCCACTGTGCTCCACTGTACTCTACCTCAACTATACTCCACTGTACTCTATCTCTACTCTAATCCACTGTACTCTATCTCTACTCTACTCCACTCTACTCTATCTCTACTGTACTCCACTGTACTCTACCTCTACTCTACTCTACTGTACTCCACCTCTACTGTGCTCCACTGTACTCCACTGTACTCCAGCTCTACTGTGCTCCACTGTACTCTACATCTACTGTGCTCCACTGTACTCTATCTCTACTGTACTCCACTGTACTCTACCTCTACTGTACTGTACTGTTCTCTAAGTCTACTGTACTCTACTGTACTCTATCTCTTCTGTACTACACTGTACTCTTCCTCTACTGTGCTCCACTGTACTCTACCTCTACTGTGCTCTACTGTACTCTATCTCTACTGTGCTCTACTGTACTCTACCTCTACTATACTCCACTGTACTATACCTCTACTGTACTCCACTGTACTCTACCTCTACTGTGCTCCACTGTACACTACCTCTACTGTACTCCACTGTACTCTATCTCTACTCTAATCCACTGTACTCTATCTCTACTCTACTCCACTGTGCTCTATCTCTACTGTACTCCACTGTACTCTACCTCTACTCTACTCTACTGTACTCCACCTCTACTGTGCTCCACTGTACTCCACTGTACTCCAGCTCTACTGTGCTCCACTGTACTCTACATCTACTGTGCTCCACTGTACTCTACCTCTACTGTACTCCACTGTACTCTACGTCTACTGTACTCCACTGTACTCTACCTCTACTATACTCCACTGTACTCTACCTCTACTGTGCTCTACTGTACTCTATCTCTACTGTACTCCACTGTACTCTACCTCTACTGTACTGTACTGTTCTCTAAGTCTACTGTACTCTACTGTACTCCACCTCTACTGTCCTCCACTGTACTCCACTGTACTCTACCTCTACTGTGCTCCACTGTACTCTACCTCTACTGTACTCCACTGTACTCTATCTCTACTGTGCTCCACTGTACTCTACCTCTACTGTACTCTACTGTACTCTATCTCTACTCTAATCCACTGTACTCTATCTCTACTCTACTCCACTGTGCTCTATCTCTACTGTACTCCACTGTACTCTACCTCTACTCTACTCTACTGTACTCCACCTCTACTGTGCTCCACTGTGCTCCACTGTACTCCAGCTCTACTGTGCTCCACTGTACTCTACATCTACTGTGCTCCACTGTACTCTACCTCTACTGTACTCCACTGTACTCTACGTCTACTGTACTCCACTGTACTCTACCTCTACTATACTCCACTGTACTCTACCTCTACTGTGCTCTACTGTACTCTATTTCTACTGTACTCCACTGTACTCTACCTCTACTGTACTGTACTGTTCTCTAAGTCTACTGTACTCTACTGTACTCCACCTCTACTGTGCTCCACTGTACTCCACTGTACTCTACCTCTACTGTGCTCCACTGTACTCTACCTCTACTGTACTCGACTGTACTCTATCTCTACTGTGCTCCACTGTACTCTACCTCTACTGTACTCTACTGTACTCTATCTCTACTGTGCTCCATTGTACTCTACCTATACTGTACTCCACTGTACTCCACCTCTACAGTGCTCCACTGTACTCTACCTCTACTGTACTCCAATGTACTCTACCTCTACTCTGATCTACTGTACTCTATCTCTACTGTGCTCCACTGTGCTCTATCTCTACTGTTCTCCACTGTACTCTACCTCTACTCTGCACCACTGTACTCCACTGTACTCTACCTCTACTGTGATCCACTGTACTCTACCTCTGCTGTGCTCCACTGTACTCTATCTCTACTCTACTCCACTGTACTCTCTCTATTTTACTCCACTGTACTCTACCTCTACTGTACTCTACTGTACTCCACCTCTACTGTGCTCCACTGTACTCCACTGTACTCTTCCTCTACTGTACTCCACTGTACTCTATCTCTACTGTGCTCCACTGTACTCTACCTCTACTGTGCTCTACTGTACTCTTCTCTACTGTGCTCCACTGTACTCTATTTCTACTGTGCCCCACTGTACTCTACCTCTACTGTACTCCACTGTACTCTATCTCTACTGTGCTCCACTGTACTCTACCTCTACTGTACTCTACTGTACTCTATCTCTACTGTGCTCCATTGTACTCTACCTCTACTGTACTCCACTGTACTCCACCTCTACAGTGCTCCACTGTACTCTACCTCTACTGTACTCCAATGTACTCTACCTCTACTCTGCTCTACTGTACTCTATCTCTACTGTGCTCTACTGTACTCTACCTCTATTATACTCCACTGTACTCTACCTCTACTGTGCTCCACTGTACTCTACCTCTACTGTGCTCCACTGTACACTACCTCTACTGTAGTCCAATGTACTCTACCTCTACTGTGCTCCACTCTACTCTACCTCTACTGTGCTCAGCTGTACTCTACCTCTACTGTACTCCACTGCACTCTATCTCTTCTGTACTACACTGTACTCTTCCTCTACTGTGCTCCACTGTACTCTACCTCTACTGTGCTCTACTGTACTCTATCTCTACTGTGCTCTACTGTACTCTACCTCTACTATACTCCACTGTACTCTACCTCTACTGTGCTCCACTGTACTCTACCTCTACTGTGCTCCACTGTACACTACCTCTACTGTACTCCACTGTACTCTACCTCTACTGTGCTCCACTGTACTCTACCTCTACTGTGCTCTACTGTACTCTATCTCTACTGTGCTCCACTGTACTCTACCTCTACTGTACTCTACTCTACTCCACCTCTAATGTGCTCCACTCTACTCTACCTCTACTGTACTCCACTATACTCTACCTCTACTCTGCTCTACTGTACTCTATCTCTACTGTGCTCCACTGTACTCTACCTCTACTGTACTCTACTGTAGTCTACCTCAACTATACTCCACTGTACTCTACCTCTACTGTGCTCCACTGTACTCTACCTCTACTGTGCTCTACTGTACTCTATCTCTACTGTGCTCTACTGTACTCTACCTCTACTATACTCCACTGTACTCTACCTCTACTGTACTCCACTGTACTCTACCTCTACTGTGCTCCACTGTACACTACCTCTACTGTACTCCACTGTACTCTACCTCTACTGTGCTCCACTCTACTCTACCTCTACTGTGATCCACTGTACTCTACCTCTACTGTGCTCTACTGTACTCTATCTCTACTGTGCTCCACTGTACTCTACCTCTACTGTACTCTACTCTACTCCACCTCTAATGTGCTCCACTCTACTCTACCTCTACTGTACTCCACTGTACTCTACCTCTACTCTGCTCTACTGTACTCTATCTCTACTGTGCTCCACTGTACTCTACCTCTACTGTGCTCTATTGTACTCTATCTCTACTGTGCTCCACTGTACTCTACCTCTACTGTACTCCACTGTAGTCTACCTAAACTATACTCCACTCTACTCTACCTCCACTGTGCTCCACTGTACTCTACCTCAACTATACTCCACTGTACTCTATCTCTACTCTAATCCACTGTACTCTATCTCTACTCTACTCCACTCTACTCTATCTCTACTGTACTCCACTGTACTCTACCTCTACTCTACTCTACTGTACTCCACCTCTACTGTGCTCCACTGTACTCCACTGTACTCCAGCTCTACTGTGCTCCACTGTACTCTACATCTACTGTGCTCCACTGTACTCTATCTCTACTGTACTCCACTGTACTCTACCTCTACTGTACTGTACTGTTCTCTAAGTCTACTGTACTCTACTGTACTCTATCTCTTCTGTACTACACTGTACTCTTCCTCTACTGTGCTCCACTGTACTCTACCTCTACTGTGCTCTACTGTACTCTATCTCTACTGTGCTCTACTGTACTCTACCTCTACTATACTCCACTGTACTATACCTCTACTGTACTCCACTGTACTCTACCTCTACTGTGCTCCACTGTACACTACCTCTACTGTACTCCACTGTACTCTATCTCTACTCTAATCCACTGTACTCTATCTCTACTCTACTCCACTGTGCTCTATCTCTACTGTACTCCACTGTACTCTACCTCTACTCTACTCTACTGTACTCCACCTCTACTGTGCTCCACTGTACTCCACTGTACTCCAGCTCTACTGTGCTCCACTGTACTCTACATCTACTGTGCTCCACTGTACTCTACCTCTACTGTACTCCACTGTACTCTACGTCTACTGTACTCCACTGTACTCTACCTCTACTATACTCCACTGTACTCTACCTCTACTGTGCTCTACTGTACTCTATCTCTACTGTACTCCACTGTACTCTACCTCTACTGTACTGTACTGTTCTCTAAGTCTACTGTACTCTACTGTACTCCACCTCTACTGTCCTCCACTGTACTCCACTGTACTCTACCTCTACTGTGCTCCACTGTACTCTACCTCTACTGTACTCCACTGTACTCTATCTCTACTGTGCTCCACTGTACTCTACCTCTACTGTACTCTACTGTACTCTATCTCTACTCTAATCCACTGTACTCTATCTCTACTCTACTCCACTGTGCTCTATCTCTACTGTACTCCACTGTACTCTACCTCTACTCTACTCTACTGTACTCCACCTCTACTGTGCTCCACTGTGCTCCACTGTACTCCAGCTCTACTGTGCTCCACTGTACTCTACATCTACTGTGCTCCACTGTACTCTACCTCTACTGTACTCCACTGTACTCTACGTCTACTGTACTCCACTGTACTCTACCTCTACTATACTCCACTGTACTCTACCTTTACTGTGCTCTACTGTACTCTATCTCTACTGTACTCCACTGTACTCTACCTCTACTGTACTGTACTGTTCTCTAAGTCTACTGTACTCTACTGTACTCCACCTCTACTGTGCTCCACTGTACTCCACTGTACTCTACCTCTACTGTGCTCCACTGTACTCTACCTCTACTGTACTCCACTGTACTCTATCTCTACTGTGCTCCACTGTACTCTACCTCTACTGTACTCTACTGTACTCTATCTCTACTGTGCTCCATTGTACTCTACCTATACTGTACTCCACTGTACTCCACCTCTACAGTGCTCCACTGTACTCTACCTCTACTGTACTCCAATGTACTCTACCTCTACTCTGATCTACTGTACTCTATCTCTACTGTGCTCCACTGTGCTCTATCTCTACTGTTCTCCACTGTACTCTACCTCTACTCTGCACCACTGTACTCCACTGTACTCTACCTCTACTGTGATCCACTGTACTCTACCTCTGCTGTGCTCCACTGTACTCTATCTCTACTCTACTCCACTGTACTCTCTCTATTTTACTCCACTGTACTCTACCTCTACTGTACTCTACTGTACTCCACCTCTACTGTGCTCCACTGTACTCCACTGTACTCTTCCTCTACTGTACTCCACTGTACTCTATCTCTACTGTGCTCCACTGTACTCTACCTCTACTGTGCTCTACTGTACTCTTCTCTACTGTGCTCCACTGTACTCTATTTCTACTGTGCCCCACTGTACTCTACATCTACTGTGCTCCACTGTACTCTACCTCTACTGTGCTCCACTGTACACTACCTCTACTGTACTCCACTGTACTCTACCTCTACTGTGCTCCACTGTACTCTACCTCTACTGTGCTCCACTGTACTCTACCTCTACTCTGCTCCACGGTACTTTATCTCTACTGTACTCCACTGTACTCTACCTCCACAGTGCTCCACTGTGCTCTACCTCTACTGTACTCCACTGTACTCTACCTCTACTCTGCTCTAATGTGCTCTACCTCTACTGTACTCCACTGTACTCTATCTCTACTGTACTCCACTGTAATCTATCTCTACTGTGCTCCACTGTACTATTCCTCTACTGTGCTCCACTGTACTCCACTGTCATCTATCTCTACTGTGATCCAATGTACTCTACCTCTGCTGTGCTCCACTGTACTCTATCTCTACTCTACTCCACTGTACTCTACCTCTACTGTTCTCCACTGTACTCTACCTCTACTGTACTCCACTCTACTCTACCTCTACTGTGCTCCACTGTACTCTACCTCTAATGTACTCCACTGTACTCTACCTCTACTGTACTCTTCTCTACTCCACCTCTAATGTGCTCCACTCTACTCTACCTCTACTGTACTCCACTGTACTCTACCTCTACTGTACTCCACTGTACTCTACCTCTACTATACTCCACTGCACTTATCTCTACAGTGTTCTACTGTACTCTACCTCTACTGTACTCCACTGTACTCTACCTCTACTCTGCTCTACTGTACTCTATCTCTACTGTGCTCCACTGTACTCTACCTCTACTGTGCTCCACTGTACTCTATCTCTACTGTACTCCACTGTAAACTACCTCTACAGTGCTCCACTGTGCTCTACCTCTACTGTACTCCACTTTACTCTACCTCTACTCCGCTCTACTCTACTCAATCTCTACTGTACTCCACTGTACGCTATCTCTACTGTACTCCACTGTAGTCTACCTCAACTATACTCCCCTGTACTCTACCTCTACTGTGCTCCACTGTACTCTACATCTACTGTGCTCCACTGTACTCTACCTCTACTCTACTGCACTGTACTCTACCTCTACTATACTCCACTGTACTCTACCTCTACAGTGCTCCACTGTACTCTACCTCTACTGTACTCCAATGTACTCTACCTCTACTGTGCTCCACTGTACTCTACCTCTACTGTGCTCCACTGTACAATACCTCTATTGTAGTCCACTGTACTCTACCTCTACTGTGCTCCACTCTACTCTACCTCTACTGTGCTCCACTGTACTCTATCTCTACTCTAATCCACTGTACTCTATCTCTACTCTACTCCACTCTACTCTATCTCTACTGTACTCCACTGTACTCTACCTCTACTCTACTCTACTGTACTCCACCTCTACTGTGCTCCACTGTACTCCACTGTACTCTAGCTCTACTGTGCTCCACTGTACTCTACCTCTACTGTAGTCCACTGTACTCTACCTCTACTGTGCTCCACTCTACTCTACCTCTACTGTGCTCAGCTGTACTCTACCTCTACTGTACTCCACTGTACTCTATCTCTTCTGTACTACACTGTACTCTTCCTCTACTGTGCTCCACTGTACTCTACCTCTACTGTGCTCTACTGTACTCTATCTCTACTGTGCTCTACTGTACTCTACCTCTACTATACTCCACTGTACTCTACCTCTACTGTACTCCACTGTACTCTACCTCTACTGTGCTCCACTGTACACTACCTCTACTGTACTCCACTGTACTCTACCTCTACTGTGCTCCACTCTACTCTACCTCTACTGTGCTCCACTGTACTCTACCTCTACTGTGCTCTACTGTACTCTATCTCTACTGTGCTCCACTGTACTCTACCTCTACTGTACTCTACTCTACTCCACCTCTAATGTGCTCCACTCTACTCTACCTCTACTGTACTCCACTGTACTCTACCTCTACTCTGCTCTACTGTACTCTATCTCTACTGTGCTCCACTGTACTCTACCTCTACTGTACTCTACTGTAGTCTACCTCAACTATACTCCACTGTACTCTACCTCTACTGTGCTCCACTGTACTCTACCTCTACTGTGCTCTATTGTACTCTATCTCTACTGTGCTCCACTGTACTCTACCTCTACTGTACTCCACTGTAGTCTACCTAAACTATACTCCACTCTACTCTACCTCCACTGTGCTCCACTGTACTCTACCTCAACTATACTCCACTGTACTCTATCTCTACTCTAATCCACTGTACTCTATCTCTACTCTACTCCACTCTACTCTATCTCTACTGTACTCCACTGTACTTTACCTCTACTCTACTCTACTGTACTCCACCTCTACTGTGCTCCACTGTACTCCACTGTACTCCAGCTCTACTGTGCTCCACTGTACTCTACATCTACTGTGCTCCACTGTACTCAACCTCTACTGTACTCCACTGTACTCTACCTCTACTGTACTCCACTGTACTCTACCTCTACTGTACTCCACTGTATTCTACCTCTACTGTGCTCTACTGTACTCTATCTCTACTGTACTCCACTGTACTCTACCTCTACTCTAATCCACTGTACTCTATCTCTACTCTACTCCACTCTACTCTATCTCTACTGTACTCCACTGTACTCTACCTCTACTCTACTCTACTGTACTCCACCTCTACTGTGCTCCACTGTACTCCACTGTACTCCAGCTCTACTGTGCTCCACTGTACTCTACATCTACTGTGCTCCATTGTACTCTACCTCTACTGTACTCCACTCTACTCCACCTCTACAGTGTTCTATTGTACTCTACCTCTACTGTACTCCACTGTACTCTACCTCTACTCTGCTCTACTGTACTCTATCTCTACTGTGCTCCACTGTACTCTACCTCTACTGTACTCCACTGTAGTCTACCTCAACTATACTCCACTGTACTCTACCTCTACTGTGCTCCACTGTACTCTACTGCAACTATACTCCACTGTACTCTATCTCTACTCTAATCCACTGTACTCTATCTCTACTCTACTCCACTGTGCTCTATCTCTACTGTACTCCACTGTACTCTACCTCTACTTTGCTCCACTGTACTCTACCTCTACTGTGCTCCAATGTACACTACCTCTACTGTACTCCACTGTACTCTACCTCTACTGTGCTCCACTCTACTCTACCTCTACTGTGCTCCACTGTACTCTACCTCTACTGTGCTCTACTGTACTCTATCTCTAATGTGCTCCACTGTACTCTACCTCTACTGTACTCTACTCTACTCCACCTCTAATGTGCCCCACTCTACTCTACCTCTACTGTACTCCACTGTACTCTACCTCTACTCTGCTCTACTGTACTCTATCTCTACTGTGCTTTACTGTACTCTACCTCTACTGTACTCTACTGTAGTCTACCTCAACTATACTCCACTGTACTCTACCTCTACTGTGCTCCACTGTACTCTACCTCTACTGTGCTCTACTGTACTCTATCTCTACTGTGCTCCACTGTACTCTACCTCTACTGTACTCCACTGTAGTCTACCTAAACTATACTCCACTCTACTCTACCTCCACTGTGCTCCACTGTACTCTACCTCAACTATACTCCACTGTACTCTATCTCTACTCTAATCCACTGTACTCTATCTCTACTCTACTCCACTGTGCTCTATCTCTACTGTACTCCACTGTACTCTACCTCTACTCTACTCTACTGTACTCCACCTCTACTGTGCTCCACTGTACTCCACTGTACTCCAGCTCTACTGTGCTCCACTGTACTCTACATCTACTGTGCTCCACTGTACTCTACCTCTACTGTACTCCACTGTACTCTACCTCTACTGTACTCCACTGTACTCTACCTCTACTATACTCCACTGTACTCTACCTCTACTGTGCTCTACTGTACTCTATCTCTACTGTACTCCACTGTACTCTACCTCTACTGTACTGTACTGTTCTCTAAGTCTACTGTACTCTACTGTACTCCACCTCTACTGTGCTCCACTGTACTCCACTGTACTCTACCTCTACTGTGCTCCACTGTACTCTACCTCTACTGTACTATACTGTACTCTATCTCTACTGTGCTCCACTGTACTCTACCTCTACTGTACTCTACTGTACTCTATCTCTACTGTGCTCCATTGTACTCTACCTCTACTGTACTCCACTGTACTCCACCTCTACAGTGCTCCACTGTACTCTACCTCTACTGTACTCCAATGTACTCTACCTCTACTCTGCTCTACTGTACTCTATCTCTACTGTGCTCTACTGTACTCTACCTCTATTATACTCCACTGTACTCTACCTCTACTGTGCTCCACTGTACTCTACCTCTACTGTGCTCCACTGTACACTACCTCTACTGTAGTCCAATGTACTCTACCTCTACTGTGCTCCACTCTACTCTACCTCTACTGTGCTCAGCTGTACTCTACCTCTACTGTACTCCACTGCACTCTATCTCTTCTGTACTACACTGTACTCTTCCTCTACTGTGCTCCACTGTACTCTACCTCTACTGTGCTCTACTGTACTCTATCTCTACTGTGCTCTACTGTACTCTACCTCTACTGTACTCCACTGTACTCTACCTCTACTGTGCTCCACTGTACTCTACCTCTACTGTGCTCCACTGTACACTACCTCTACTGTACTCCACTGTACTCTACCTCTACTGTGCTCCACTCTACTCTACCTCTACTGTGCTCCACTGTACTCTACCTCTACTTTGCTCTACTGTACTCTATCTCTACTGTGCTCCACTGTACTCTACCTCTACTGTACTCTACTCTACTCCACCTCTAATGTGCTCCACTCTACTCTACCTCTACTGTACTCCACTGTACTCTACCTCTACTCTGCTCTACTGTACTCTATCTCTACTGTGCTCCACTGTACTCTACCTCTACTGTACTCTACTGTAGTCTACCTCAACTATACTCCACTGTACTCTACCTCTACTGTGCTCCACTGTACTCTACCTCTACTGTGCTCTACTGTACTCTATCTCTACTGTGCTCCACTGTACTCTACCTCTACTGTACTCCACTGTAGTCTACCTAAACTATACTCCACTCTACTCTACCTCCACTGTGCTCCACTGTACTCTACCTCAACTATACTCCACTGTACTCTATCTCTACTCTAATCCACTGTACTCTATCTCTACTCTACTCCACTGTGCTCTATCTCTACTGTACTCCACTGTACTCTACCTCTACTCTACTCTACTGTACTCCACCTCTACTGTGTTCCACTGTACTCCACTGTACTCCAGCTCTACTGTGCTCCACTGTACTCTACATCTACTGTGCTCCACTGTACTCTACCTCTACTGTACTCCACTGTACTCTACCTCTACTGTACTCCACTGTACTCTACCTCTACTATACTCCACTGTACTCTACCTCTACTGTGCTCTACTGTACTCTATCTCTACTGTACTCCACTGTACTCTACCTCTACTGTACTGTACTGTTCTCTAAGTCTACTGTACTCTACTGTACTCCACCTCTACTGTGGTCCACTGTACTCCACTGTACTCTACCTCTACTGTGCTCCACTGTACTCTACCTCTACTGTACTCCACTGTACTCTATCTCTACTGTGCTCCACTGTACTCTACCTCTACTGTACTCCACTGTACTCTATCTCTACTGTTCTCCACTGTACTCTACCTCTACTGTGCACCACTGTACTCCACTGTACTCTATCTCTACTGTGATCCACTGTACTCTACCTCTGCTGTGCTCCACTGTACTCTATCTCTACTCTACTCCACTGTACTCTCTCTATTTTACTCCACTGTACTCTACCTCTACTGTACTCTACTGTACTCCACCTCTACTGTGCTCCACTGTACTCCACTGTACTCTTCCTCTACTGTACTCCACTGTACTCTATCTCTACTGTGCTCCACTGTACTATACCTCTACTGTGCTCTACTGTACTCTTCTCTACTGTGCTCCACTGTACTCTATTTCTACTGTGCCCCACTGTACTCTACATCTACTGTGCTCCACTGTACTCTACCTCTACTGTGCTCCACTGTACACTACCTCTACTGTACTCCACTGTACTCTACCTCTACTGTGCTCCACTGTACTCTACCTCTACTGTGCTCCACTGTACTCTACCTCTACTCTGCTCCACGGTACTTTATCTCTACTGTACTCCACTGTACTCTACCTCCACAGTGCTCCACTGTGCTCTACCTCTACTGTACTCCACTGTACTCTACCTCTACTCTGCTCTACTGTGCTCTACCTCTACTGTACTCCACTGTACTCTATCTCTACTGTACTCCACTGTAATCTATCTCTACTGTGCTCCACTTTACTATTCCTCTACTGTGCTCCACTGTACTCCACTGTCATCTATCTCTACTGTGATCCAATGTACTCTACCTCTGCTGTGCTCCACTGTACTCTATCTCTACTCTACTCCACTGTACTCTACCTCTACTGTTCTCCACTGTACTCTACCTCTACTGTACTCCACTCTACTCTACCTCTACTGTGCTCCACTGTACTCTACCTCTAATGTACTCCACTGTACTCTACCTCTACTGTACTCTTCTCTACTCCACCTCTAATGTGCTCCACTCTACTCTACCTCTACTGTACTCCACTGTACTCTACCTCTACTGTACTCCACTGTACTCTACCTCTACTATACTCCACTGCACTTATCTCTACAGTGTTCTACTGTACTCTACCTCTACTGTACTCCACTGTACTCTACCTCTACTCTGCTCTACTGTACTCTATCTCTACTGTGCTCCACTGTACTCTACCTCTACTGTGCTCCACTGTACTCTATCTCTACTGTACTCCACTGTACACTACCTCTACAGTGCTCCACTGTGCTCTACCTCTACTGTACTCCACTTTACTCTACCTCTACTCCGCTCTACTCTACTCAATCTCTACTGTACTCCACTGTACGCTATCTCTACTGTACTCCACTGTAGTCTACCTCAACTATACTCCCCTGTACTCTACCTCTACTGTGCTCCACTGTACTCTACATCTACTGTGCTCCACTGTACTCTACCTCTACTCTACTGCACTGTACTCTACCTCTACTATACTCCACTGTACTCTACCTCTACAGTGCTCCACTGTACTCTACCTCTACTGTACTCCAATGTACTCTACCTCTACTGTGCTCCACTGTACTCTACCTCTACTGTGCTCCACTGTACAATACCTCTATTGTAGTCCACTGTACTCTACCTCTACTGTGCTCCACTCTACTCTACCTCTACTGTGCTCCACTGTACTCTATCTCTACTCTAATCCACTGTACTCTATCTCTACTCTACTCCACTCTACTCTATCTCTACTGTACTCCACTGTACTCTACCTCTACTCTACTCTACTGTACTCCACCTCTACTGTGCTCCACTGTACTCCACTGTACTCTAGCTCTACTGTGCTCCACTGTACTCTAC
This sequence comes from Tiaroga cobitis, assembly GCA_030578255.1. Lineage (NCBI taxonomy): Eukaryota > Metazoa > Chordata > Actinopteri > Cypriniformes > Leuciscidae > Tiaroga > Tiaroga cobitis. Next base: position 117,154 of record JAROOI010000042.1, on the reverse strand, counting down.
CTCTACTGTAGTCCACTGTACTCTACCTCTACTGTGCTCCACTCTACTCTACCTCTACTGTGCTCAGCTGTACTCTACCTCTACTGTACTCCACTGTACTCTATCTCTTCTGTACTACACTGTACTCTTCCTCTACTGTGCTCCACTGTACTCTACCTCTACTGTGCTCTACTGTACTCTATCTCTACTGTGCTCTACTGTACTCTACCTCTACTATACTCCACTGTACTCTACCTCTACTGTACTCCACTGTACTCTACCTCTAATGTGCTCCACTGTACACTACCTCTACTGTACTCCACTGTACTCTACCTCTACTGTGCTCCACTCTACTCTACCTCTACTGTGCTCCACTGTACTCTACCTCTACTGTGCTCTACTGTACTCTATCTCTACTGTGCTCCACTGTACTCTACCTCTACTGTACTGTACTCTACTCCACCTCTAATGTGCTCCACTCTACTCTACCTCTACTGTACTCCACTGTACTCTACCTCTACTCTGCTCTACTGTACTCTATCTCTACTGTGCTCCACTGTACTCTACCTCTACTGTACTCTACTGTAGTCTACCTCAACTATACTCCACTGTACTCTACCTCTACTGTGCTCCACTGTACTCTACCTCTACTGTGCTCTATTGTACTCTATCTCTACTGTGCTCCACTGTACTCTACCTCTACTGTACTCCACTGTAGTCTACCTAAACTATACTCCACTCTACTCTACCTCCACTGTGCTCCACTGTACTCTACCTCAACTATACTCCACTGTACTCTATCTCTACTCTAATCCACTGTACTCTATCTCTACTCTACTCCACTCTACTCTATCTCTACTGTACTCCACTGTACTCTACCTCTACTCTACTCTACTGTACTCCACCTCTACTGTGCTCCACTGTACTCCACTGTACTCCAGCTCTACTGTGCTCCACTGTACTCTACATCTACTGTGCTCCACTGTACTCTATCTCTACTGTACTCCACTGTACTCTACCTCTACTGTACTGTACTGTTCTCTAAGTCTACTGTACTCTACTGTACTCTATCTCTTCTGTACTACACTGTACTCTTCCTCTACTGTGCTCCACTGTACTCTACCTCTACTGTGCTCTACTGTACTCTATCTCTACTGTGCTCTACTGTACTCTACCTCTACTATACTCCACTGTACTATACCTCTACTGTACTCCACTGTACTCTACCTCTACTGTGCTCCACTGTACACTACCCTTACTGTACTCCACTGTACTCTATCTCTACTCTAATCCACTGTACTCTATCTCTACTCTACTCCACTGTGCTCTATCTCTACTGTACTCCACTGTACTCTACCTCTACTCTACTCTACTGTACTCCACCTCTACTGTGCTCCACTGTACTCCACTGTACTCTACCTCTACTGTGCTCCACTGTACTCTACCTCTACTGTACTCCACTGTACTCTATCTCTACTGTGCTCCACTGTACTCTACCTCTACTGTACTCTACTGTACTCTATCTCTACTATGCTCCATTGTACTCTACCTCTACTGTACTCCACTGTACTCCACCTCTACAGTGCTCCACTGTACTCTACCTCTACTGTACTCCAATGTACTCTACCTCTACTCTGATCTACTGTACTCTATCTCTACTGTGCTCCACTGTGCTCTATCTCTACTGTTCTCCACTGTACTCTACCTCTACTGTGCACCACTGTACTCCACTGTACTCTGTCTCTACTGTGATCCACTGTACTCTACCTCTGCTGTGCTCCACTGTACTCTATCTCTACTCTACTCCACTGTACTCTCTCTATTTTACTCCACTGTACTCTACCTCTACTGTACTCTACTGTACTCCACCTCTACTGTGCTCCACTGTACTCCACTGTACTCTTCCTCTACTGTACTCCACTGTACTCTATCTCTACTGTGCTCCACTGTACTCTACCTCTACTGTGCTCTACTGTACTCTTCTCTACTGTGCTCCACTGTACTCTATTTCTACTGTGCCCCACTGTACTCTACATCTACTGTGCTCCACTGTACTCTACCTCTACTGTGCTCTACTGTACTCTATCTCTACTGTGCTCCACTGTACTCTACCTCTACTGTACTCCACTGTAGTCTACCTAAACTATACTCCACTCTACTCTACCTCCACTGTGCTCCACTGTACTCTACCTCAACTATACTCCACTGTACTCTATCTCTACTCTAATCCACTGTACTCTATCTCTACTCTACTCCACTGTGCTCTATCTCTACTGTACTCCACTGTACTCTACCTCTACTCTACTCTACTGTACTCCACCTCTACTGTGCTCCACTGTACTCCACTGTACTCCAGCTCTACTGTGCTCCACTGTACTCTACATCTACTGTGCTCCACTGTACTCTACCTCTACTGTACTCCACTGTACTCTACCTCTACTGTACTCCACTGTACTCTACCTCTACTATACTCCACTGTACTCTACCTCTACTGTGCTCTACTGTACTCTATCTCTACTGTACTCCACTGTACTCTACCTCTACTGTACTGTACTGTTCTCTAAGTCTACTGTACTCTACTGTACTCCACCTCTACTGTGCTCCACTGTACTCCACTGTACTCTACCTCTACTGTGCTCCACTGTACTCTACCTCTACTGTACTATACTGTACTCTATCTCTACTGTGCTCCACTGTACTCTACCTCTACTGTACTCTACTGTACTCTATCTCTACTGTGCTCCATTGTACTCTACCTCTACTGTACTCCACTGTACTCCACCTCTACAGTGCTCCACTGTACTCTACCTCTACTGTACTCCAATGTACTCTACCTCTACTCTGCTCTACTGTACTCTATCTCTACTGTGCTCTACTGTACTCTACCTCTATTATACTCCACTGTACTCTACCTCTACTGTGCTCCACTGTACTCTACCTCTACTGTGCTCCACTGTACACTACCTCTACTGTAGTCCAATGTACTCTACCTCTACTGTGCTCCACTCTACTCTACCTCTACTGTGCTCAGCTGTACTCTACCTCTACTGTACTCCACTGCACTCTATCTCTTCTGTACTACACTGTACTCTTCCTCTACTGTGCTCCACTGTACTCTACCTCTACTGTGCTCTACTGTACTCTATCTCTACTGTGCTCTACTGTACTCTACCTCTACTGTACTCCACTGTACTCTACCTCTACTGTGCTCCACTGTACTCTACCTCTACTGTGCTCCACTGTACACTACCTCTACTGTACTCCACTGTACTCTACCTCTACTGTGCTCCACTCTACTCTACCTCTACTGTGCTCCACTGTACTCTACCTCTACTTTGCTCTACTGTACTCTATCTCTACTGTGCTCCACTGTACTCTACCTCTACTGTACTCTACTCTACTCCACCTCTAATGTGCTCCACTCTACTCTACCTCTACTGTACTCCACTGTACTCTACCTCTACTCTGCTCTACTGTACTCTATCTCTACTGTGCTCCACTGTACTCTACCTCTACTGTACTCTACTGTAGTCTACCTCAACTATACTCCACTGTACTCTACCTCTACTGTGCTCCACTGTACTCTACCTCTACTGTGCTCTACTGTACTCTATCTCTACTGTGCTCCACTGTACTCTACCTCTACTGTACTCCACTGTAGTCTACCTAAACTATACTCCACTCTACTCTACCTCCACTGTGCTCCACTGTACTCTACCTCAACTATACTCCACTGTACTCTATCTCTACTCTAATCCACTGTACTCTATCTCTACTCTACTCCACTGTGCTCTATCTCTACTGTACTCCACTGTACTCTACCTCTACTCTACTCTACTGTACTCCACCTCTACTGTGTTCCACTGTACTCCACTGTACTCCAGCTCTACTGTGCTCCACTGTACTCTACATCTACTGTGCTCCACTGTACTCTACCTCTACTGTACTCCACTGTACTCTACCTCTACTGTACTCCACTGTACTCTACCTCTACTATACTCCACTGTACTCTACCTCTACTGTGCTCTACTGTACTCTATCTCTACTGTACTCCACTGTACTCTACCTCTACTGTACTGTACTGTTCTCTAAGTCTACTGTACTCTACTGTACTCCACCTCTACTGTGGTCCACTGTACTCCACTGTACTCTACCTCTACTGTGCTCCACTGTACTCTACCTCTACTGTACTCCACTGTACTCTATCTCTACTGTGCTCCACTGTACTCTACCTCTACTGTACTCCACTGTACTCTATCTCTACTGTTCTCCACTGTACTCTACCTCTACTGTGCACCACTGTACTCCACTGTACTCTATCTCTACTGTGATCCACTGTACTCTACCTCTGCTGTGCTCCACTGTACTCTATCTCTACTCTACTCCACTGTACTCTCTCTATTTTACTCCACTGTACTCTACCTCTACTGTACTCTACTGTACTCCACCTCTACTGTGCTCCACTGTACTCCACTGTACTCTTCCTCTACTGTACTCCACTGTACTCTATCTCTACTGTGCTCCACTGTACTCTACCTCTACTGTGCTCTACTGTACTCTTCTCTACTGTGCTCCACTGTACTCTATTTCTACTGTGCCCCACTGTACTCTACATCTACTGTGCTCCACTGTACTCTACCTCTACTGTGCTCCACTGTACACTACCTCTACTGTACTCCACTGTACTCTACCTCTACTGTGCTCCACTGTACTCTACCTCTACTGTGCTCCACTGTACTCTACCTCTACTCTGCTCCACGGTACTTTATCTCTACTGTACTCCACTGTACTCTACCTCCACAGTGCTCCACTGTGCTCTACCTCTACTGTACTCCACTGTACTCTACCTCTACTCTGCTCTACTGTGCTCTACCTCTACTGTACTCCACTGTACTCTATCTCTACTGTACTCCACTGTAATCTATCTCTACTGTGCTCCACTGTACTATTCCTCTACTGTGCTCCACTGTACTCCACTGTCATCTATCTCTACTGTGATCCAATGTACTCTACCTCTGCTGTGCTCCACTGTACTCTATCTCTACTCTACTCCACTGTACTCTACCTCTACTGTTCTCCACTGTACTCTACCTCTACTGTACTCCACTCTACTCTACCTCTACTGTGCTCCACTGTACTCTACCTCTAATGTACTCCACTGTACTCTACCTCTACTGTACTCTTCTCTACTCCACCTCTAATGTGCTCCACTCTACTCTACCTCTACTGTACTCCACTGTACTCTACCTCTACTGTACTCCACTGTACTCTACCTCTACTATACTCCACTGCACTTATCTCTACAGTGTTCTACTGTACTCTACCTCTACTGTACTCCACTGTACTCTACCTCTACTCTGCTCTACTGTACTCTATCTCTACTGTGCTCCACTGTACTCTACCTCTACTGTGCTCCACTGTACTCTATCTCTACTGTACTCCACTGTACACTACCTCTACAGTGCTCCACTGTGCTCTACCTCTACTGTACTCCACTTTACTCTACCTCTACTCCGCTCTACTCTACTCAATCTCTACTGTACTCCACTGTACGCTATCTCTACTGTACTCCACTGTAGTCTACCTCAACTATACTCCCCTGTACTCTACCTCTACTGTGCTCCACTGTACTCTACATCTACTGTGCTCCACTGTACTCTACCTCTACTCTACTGCACTGTACTCTACCTCTACTATACTCCACTGTACTCTACCTCTACAGTGCTCCACTGTACTCTACCTCTACTGTACTCCAATGTACTCCACCTCTACTGTGCTCCACTGTACTCTACCTCTACTGTGCTCCACTGTACAATACCTCTATTGTAGTCCACTGTACTCTACCTCTACTGTGCTCCACTCTACTCTACCTCTACTGTGCTCCACTGTACTCTATCTCTACTCTAATCCACTGTACTCTATCTCTACTCTACTCCACTCTACTCTATCTCTACTGTACTCCACTGTACTCTACCTCTACTCTACTCTACTGTACTCCACCTCTACTGTGCTCCACTGTACTCCACTGTACTCTAGCTCTACTGTGCTCCACTGTACTCTACCTCTACTGTAGTCCACTGTACTCTACCTCTACTGTGCTCCACTCTACTCTACCTCTACTGTGCTCAGCTGTACTCTACCTCTACTGTACTCCACTGTACTCTATCTCTTCTGTACTACACTGTACTCTTCCTCTACTGTGCTCCACTGTACTCTACCTCTACTGTGCTCTACTGTACTCTATCTCTACTGTGCTCTACTGTACTCTACCTCTACTATACTCCACTGTACTCTACCTCTACTGTACTCCACTGTACTCTACCTCTACTGTGCTCCACTGTACACTACCTCTACTGTACTCCACTGTACTCTACCTCTACTGTGCTCCACTCTACTCTACCTCTACTGTGCTCCACTGTACTCTACCTCTACTCTGCTCTACTGTACTCTATCTCTACTGTGCTCCACTGTACTCTACCTCTACTGTACTCTACTGTAGTCTACCTCAACTATACTCCACTGTACTCTACCTCTACTGTGCTCCACTGTACTCTACCTCTACTGTGCTCTATTGTACTCTATCTCTACTGTGCTCCACTGTACTCTACCTCTACTGTACTCCACTGTAGTCTACCTAAACTATACTCCACTCTACTCTACCTCCACTGTGCTCCACTGTACTCTACCTCAACTATACTCCACTGTACTCTATCTCTACTCTAATCCACTGTACTCTATCTCTACTCTACTCCACTCTACTCTATCTCTACTGTACTCCACTGTACTCTACCTCTACTCTACTCTACTGTACTCCACCTCTACTGTGCTCCACTGTACTCCACTGTACTCCAGCTCTACTGTGCTCCACTGTACTCTACATCTACTGTGCTCCACTGTACTCTATCTCTACTGTACTCCACTGTACTCTACCTCTACTGTACTGTACTGTTCTCTAAGTCTACTGTACTCTACTGTACTCTATCTCTTCTGTACTACACTGTACTCTTCCTCTACTGTGCTCCACTGTACTCTACCTCTACTGTGCTCTACTGTACTCTATCTCTACTGTGCTCTACTGTACTCTACCTCTACTATACTCCACTGTACTATACCTCTACTGTACTCCACTGTACTCTACCTCTACTGTGCTCCACTGTACACTACCTCTACTGTACTCCACTGTACTCTATCTCTACTCTAATCCACTGTACTCTATCTCTACTCTACTCCACTGTGCTCTATCTCTACTGTACTCCACTGTACTCTACCTCTACTCTACTCTACTGTACTCCACCTCTACTGTGCTCCACTGTACTCCACTGTACTCTACCTCTACTGTGCTCCACTGTACTCTACCTCTACTGTACTCCACTGTACTCTATCTCTACTGTGCTCCACTGTACTCTACCTCTACTGTACTCTACTGTACTCTATCTCTACTATGCTCCATTGTACTCTACCTCTACTGTACTCCACTGTACTCCACCTCTACAGTGCTCCACTGTACTCTACCTCTACTGTACTCCAATGTACTCTACCTCTACTCTGATCTACTGTACTCTATCTCTACTGTGCTCCACTGTGCTCTATCTCTACTGTTCTCCACTGTACTCTACCTCTACTGTGCACCACTGTACTCCACTGTACTCTGTCTCTACTGTGATCCACTGTACTCTACCTCTGCTGTGCTCCACTGTACTCTATCTCTACTCTACTCCACTGTACTCTCTCTATTTTACTCCACTGTACTCTACCTCTACTGTACTCTACTGTACTCCACCTCTACTGTGCTCCACTGTACTCCACTGTACTCTTCCTCTACTGTACTCCACTGTACTCTATCTCTACTGTGCTCCACTGTACTCTACCTCTACTGTGCTCTACTGTACTCTTCTCTACTGTGCTCCACTGTACTCTATTTCTACTGTGCCCCACTGTACTCTACATCTACTGTGCTCCACTGTACTCTACCTCTACTGTGCTCCACTGTACACTACCTCTACTGTACTCCACTGTACTCTACCTCTACTGTGCTCCACTGTACTCTACCTCTACTGTGCTCCACTGTACTCTACCTCTACTCTGCTCCACGGTACTTTATCTCTACTGTACTCCACTGTACTCTACCTCCACAGTGCTCCACTGTGCTCTACCTCTACTGTACTCCACTGTACTCTACCTCTACTCTGCTCTACTGTGCTCTACCTCTACTGTACTCCACTGTACTCTATCTCTACTGTACTCCACTGTAATCTATCTCTACTGTGCTCCACTGTACTATTCCTCTACTGTGCTCCACTGTACTCCACTGTCATCTATCTCTACTGTGATCCAATGTACTCTACCTCTGCTGTGCTCCACTGTACTCTATCTCTACTCTACTCCACTGTACTCTACCTCTACTGTTCTCCACTGTACTCTACCTCTACTGTACTCCACTCTACTCTACCTCTACTGTGCTCCACTGTACTCTACCTCTAATGTACTCCACTGTACTCTACCTCTACTGTACTCTTCTCTACTCCACCTCTAATGTGCTCCACTCTACTCTACCTCTACTGTACTCCACTGTACTCTACCTCTACTGTACTCCACTGTACTCTACCTCTACTATACTCCACTGCACTTATCTCTACAGTGTTCTACTGTACTCTACCTCTACTGTACTCCACTGTACTCTACCTCTACTCTGCTCTACTGTACTCTATCTCTACTGTGCTCCACTGTACTCTACCTCTACTGTGCTCCACTGTACTCTATCTCTACTGTACTCCACTGTAAACTACCTCTACAGTGCTCCACTGTGCTCTACCTCTACTGTACTCCACTTTACTCTACCTCTACTCCGCTCTACTCTACTCAATCTCTACTGTACTCCACTGTACGCTATCTCTACTGTACTCCACTGTAGTCTACCTCAACTATACTCCCCTGTACTCTACCTCTACTGTGCTCCACTGTACTCTACATCTACTGTGCTCCACTGTACTCTACCTCTACTCTACTGCACTGTACTCTACCTCTACTATACTCCACTGTACTCTACCTCTACAGTGCTCCACTGTACTCTACCTCTACTGTACTCCAATGTACTCTACCTCTACTGTGCTCCACTGTACTCTACCTCTACTGTGCTCCACTGTACAATACCTCTATTGTAGTCCATTGTACTCTACCTCTACTGTGCTCCACTCTACTCTACCTCTACTGTGCTCCACTGTACTCTATCTCTACTCTAATCCATTGTACTCTATCTCTACTCTACTCCACTCTACTCTATCTCTACTGTACCCCACTGTACTCTACCTCTACTCTACTCTACTGTACTCCACCTCTACTGTGCTCCACTGTACTCCACTGTACTCTAGCTCTGCTGTGCTCCACTGTACTCTACCTCTACTGTAGTCCACTGTACTCTACCTCTACTGTGCTCCACTCTACTCTACCTCTACTGTGCTCAGCTGTACTCTACCTCTACTGTACTCCACTGTACTCTATCTCTTCTGTACTACACTGTACTCTTCCTCTACTGTGCTCCACTGTACTCTACCTCTACTGTGCTCTACTGTACTCTATCTCTACTGTGCTCTACTGTACTCTACCTCTACTATACTCCACTGTACTCTACCTCTACTGTACTCCACTGTACTCTACCTCTACTGTGCTCCACTGTACACTACCTCTACTGTACTCCACTGTACTCTACCTCTACTGTGCTCCACTCTACTCTACCTCTACTGTGCTCCACTGTACTCTACCTCTACTGTACTCTACTCTACTCCACCTCTAATGTGCTCCACTCTACTCTACCTCTACTGTACTCCACTGTACTCTACCTCTACTCTGCTCTACTGTACTCTATCTCTACTGTGCTCCACTGTACTCTACCTCTACTATACTCTACTGTAGTCTACCTCAACTATACTCCACTGTACTCTACCTCTACTGTGCTCCACTGTACTCTACCTCTACTGTGCTCTATTGTACTCTATCTCTACTGTGCTCCACTGTACTCTACCTCTACTGTACTCCACTGTAGTCTACCTAAACTATACTCCACTCTACTCTACCTCCACTGTGCTCCACTGTACTCTACCTCAACTATACTCCACTGTACTCTATCTCTACTCTAATCCACTGTACTCTATCTCTACTCTACTCCACTCTACTCTATATCTACTGTACTCCACTGTACTCTACCTCTACTCTACTCTACTGTACTCCACCTCTACTGTGCTCCACTGTACTCCACTGTACTCCAGCTCTACTGTGCTCCACTGTACTCTACATCTACTGTGCTCCACTGTACTCTACCTCTACTCTACTCCACTGTACTCTACCTCTACTGTACTCCACTGTACTCTACCTCTACTGTACTCCACTGTATTCTACCTCTACTGTGCTCTACTGTACTCTATCTCTACTGTACTCCACTGTACTCTACCTCTACTCTAATCCACTGTACTCTATCTCTACTCTACTCCACTCTACTCTATCTCTACTGTACTCCACTGTACTCTACCTCTACTCTACTCTACTGTACTCCACCTCTACTGTGCTCCACTGTACTCCACTGTACTCCAGCTCTACTGTGCTCCACTGTACTCTACATCTACTGTGCTCCATTGTACTCTACCTCTACTGTACTCCACTCTACTCCACCTCTACAGTGTTCTATTGTACTCTACCTCTACTGTACTCCACTGTACTCTACCTCTACTCTGCTCTACTGTACTCTATCTCTACTGTGCTCCACTGTACTCTACCTCTACTGTACTCCACTGTAGTCTACCTCAACTATACTCCACTGTACTCTACCTCTACTGTGCTCCACTGTACTCTACCGCAACTATACTCCACTGTACTCTATCTCTACTCTAATCCACTGTACTCTATCTCTACTCTACTCCACTGTGCTCTATCTCTACTGTACTCCACTGTACTCTACCTCTACTTTGCTCCACTGTACTCTACCTCTACTGTGCTCCAATGTACACTACCTCTACTGTACTCCACTGTACTCTACCTCTACTGTGCTCCACTCTACTCTACCTCTACTGTGCTCCACTGTACTCTACCTCTACTGTGCTCTACTGTACTCTATCTCTACTGTGCTCCACTGTACTCTACCTCTACTGTACTCTACTCTACTCCACCTCTAATGTGCTCCACTCTACTCTACCTCTACTGTACTCCACTGTACTCTACCTCTACTCTGCTCTACTGTACTCTATCTCTACTGTGCTTTACTGTACTCTACATCTACTGTACTCTACTGTAGTCTACCTCAACTATACTCCACTGTACTCTACCTCTACTGTGCTCCACTGTACTCTACCTCTACTGTGCTCTACTGTACTCTATCTCTACTGTGCTCCACTGTACTCTACCTCTACTGTACTCCACTGTAGTCTACCTAAACTATACTCCACTCTACTCTACCTCCACTGTGCTCCACTGTACTCTACCTCAACTATACTCCACTGTACTCTATCTCTACTCTAATCCACTGTACTCTATCTCTACTCTACTCCACTCTACTCTATCTCTACTGTACTCCACTGTACTCTACCTCTACTCTACTCTACTGTACTACACCTCTACTGTGCTCCACTGTACTCCACTGTACTCTAGCTCTACTGTGCTCCACTGTACTCTACCTCTACTGTTCTCTACTGTACTCTATCTCTACTGTGCTCCACTGTACTCTACCTCTACTGTACTCCACTGTACTCCACCTCTACAGTGCTCCACTGTACTCTACCTCTACTGTACTCCAATGTACTCTACCTCTACTCTGCTCTACTGTACTCTATCTCTACTGTGCTCTACTGTACTCTACCTCTATTATACTCCACTGTACTCACCCCTCTACTGTGCTCCACTGTACTCTACCTCTACTGTGCTCCACTGTACACTACCTCTACTGTAGTCCAATGTACTCTACCTCTACTGTGCTCCACTGTACTCTACCTCTACTGTGCTCCACTGTACAATACCTCTATTGTAGTCCATTGTACTCTACCTCTACTGTGCTCCACTCTACTCTACCTCTACTGTGCTCCACTGTACTCTATCTCTACTCTAATCCATTGTACTCTATCTCTACTCTACTCCACTCTACTCTATCTCTACTGTACCCCACTGTACTCTACCTCTACTCTACTCTACTGTACTCCACCTCTACTGTGCTCCACTGTACTCCACTGTACTCTAGCTCTGCTGTGCTCCACTGTACTCTACCTCTACTGTAGTCCACTGTACTCTACCTCTACTGTGCTCCACTCTACTCTACCTCTACTGTGCTCAGCTGTACTCTACCTCTACTGTACTCCACTGTACTCTATCTCTTCTGTACTACACTGTACTCTTCCTCTACTGTGCTCCACTGTACTCTACCTCTACTGTGCTCTACTGTACTCTATCTCTACTGTGCTCTACTGTACTCTACCTCTACTATACTCCACTGTACTCTACCTCTACTGTACTCCACTGTACTCTACCTCTACTGTGCTCCACTGTACACTACCTCTACTGTACTCCACTGTACTCTACCTCTACTGTGCTCCACTCTACTCTACCTCTACTGTGCTCCACTGTACTCTACCTCTACTGTACTCTACTCTACTCCACCTCTAATGTGCTCCACTCTACTCTACCTCTACTGTACTCCACTGTACTCTACCTCTACTCTGCTCTACTGTACTCTATCTCTACTGTGCTCCACTGTACTCTACCTCTACTATACTCTACTGTAGTCTACCTCAACTATACTCCACTGTACTCTACCTCTACTGTGCTCCACTGTACTCTACCTCTACTCCGCTCTACTCTACTCAATCTCTACTGTACTCCACTGTACGCTATCTCTACTGTACTCCACTGTAGTCTACCTAAACTATACTCCACTCTACTCTACCTCCACTGTGCTCCACTGTACTCTACCTCAACTATACTCCACTGTACTCTATCTCTACTCTAATCCACTGTACTCTATCTCTACTCTACTCCACTCTACTCTATATCTACTGTACTCCACTGTACTCTACCTCTACTCTACTCTACTGTACTCCACCTCTACTGTGCTCCACTGTACTCCACTGTACTCCAGCTCTACTGTGCTCCACTGTACTCTACATCTACTGTGCTCCACTGTACTCTACCTCTACTCTACTCCACTGTACTCTACCTCTACTGTACTCCACTGTACTCTACCTCTACTGTACTCCACTGTATTCTACCTCTACTGTGCTCTACTGTACTCTATCTCTACTGTACTCCACTGTACTCTACCTCTACTCTAATCCACTGTACTCTATCTCTACTCTACTCCACTCTACTCTATCTCTACTGTACTCCACTGTACTCTACCTCTACTCTACTCTACTGTACTCCACCTCTACTGTGCTCCACTGTACTCCACTGTACTCCAGCTCTACTGTGCTCCACTGTACTCTACATCTACTGTGCTCCATTGTACTCTACCTCTACTGTACTCCACTCTACTCCACCTCTACAGTGTTCTATTGTACTCTACCTCTACTGTACTCCACTGTACTCTACCTCTACTCTGCTCTACTGTACTCTATCTCTACTGTGCTCCACTGTACTCTACCTCTACTGTACTCCACTGTAGTCTACCTCAACTATACTCCACTGTACTCTACCTCTACTGTGCTCCACTGTACTCTACCGCAACTATACTCCACTGTACTCTATCTCTACTCTAATCCACTGTACTCTATCTCTACTCTACTCCACTGTGCTCTATCTCTACTGTACTCCACTGTACTCTACCTCTACTTTGCTCCACTGTACTCTACCTCTACTGTGCTCCAATGTACACTACCTCTACTGTACTCCACTGTACTCTACCTCTACTGTGCTCCACTCTACTCTACCTCTACTGTGCTCCACTGTACTCTACCTCTACTGTGCTCTACTGTACTCTATCTCTACTGTGCTCCACTGTACTCTACCTCTACTGTACTCTACTCTACTCCACCTCTAATGTGCTCCACTCTACTCTACCTCTACTGTACTCCACTGTACTCTACCTCTACTCTGCTCTACTGTACTCTATCTCTACTGTGCTTTACTGTACTCTACATCTACTGTACTCTACTGTAGTCTACCTCAACTATACTCCACTGTACTCTACCTCTACTGTGCTCCACTGTACTCTACCTCTACTGTGCTCTACTGTACTCTATCTCTACTGTGCTCCACTGTACTCTACCTCTACTGTACTCCACTGTAGTCTACCTAAACTATACTCCACTCTACTCTACCTCCACTGTGCTCCACTGTACTCTACCTCAACTATACTCCACTGTACTCTATCTCTACTCTAATCCACTGTACTCTATCTCTACTCTACTCCACTCTACTCTATCTCTACTGTACTCCACTGTACTCTACCTCTACTCTACTCTACTGTACTACACCTCTACTGTGCTCCACTGTACTCCACTGTACTCTAGCTCTACTGTGCTCCACTGTACTCTACCTCTACTGTTCTCTACTGTACTCTATCTCTACTGTGCTCCACTGTACTCTACCTCTACTGTACTCCACTGTACTCCACCTCTACAGTGCTCCACTGTACTCTACCTCTACTGTACTCCAATGTACTCTACCTCTACTCTGCTCTACTGTACTCTATCTCTACTGTGCTCTACTGTACTCTACCTCTATTATACTCCACTGTACTCACCCCTCTACTGTGCTCCACTGTACTCTACCTCTACTGTGCTCCACTGTACACTACCTCTACTGTAGTCCAATGTACTCTACCTCTACTGTGCTCCACTCTACTCTACCTCTACTGTGCTCAGCTGTACTCTACCTCTACTGTACTCCACTGTACTCTATCTCTTCTGTACTACACTGTACTCTTCCTCTACTGTGCTCCACTGTACTCTACCTCTACTGTGCTCTACTGTACTCTATCTCTACTGTGCTCTACTGTACTCTACCTCTACTATACTCCACTGTACTCTACCTCTACTGTGCTCCACTGTACTCTACCTCTACTGTGCTCCACTTTACACTACCTCTACTGTACTCCACTGTACTCTACCTCTACTGTGCTCCACTCTACTCTACCTCTACTGTGCTCCACTGTACTCTACCTCTACTGTGCTCTACTGTACTCTATCTCTACTGTGCTCCACTGTACTCTACCTCTACTGTACTCTACTCTACTCCACCTCTAATGTGCTCCACTCTACTCTACCTCTACTGTACTCCACTGTACTCTACCTCTACTCTGCTCTACTGTACTCTATCTCTACTGTGCTCCACTGTACTCTACCTCTACTGTACTCTACTGTAGTCTACCTCAACTATACTCCACTGTACTCTACCTCTACTGTGCTCCACTGTACTCTACCTCTACTGTGCTCTACTGTACTCTATCTCTACTGTGCTCCACTGTACTCTACCTCTACTGTACTCCACTGTAGTCTACCTAAACTATACTCCACTCTACTCTACCTCCACTGTGCTCCACTGTACTCTACCTCAACTATACTCCACTGTACTCTATCTCTACTCTAATCCACTGTACTCTATCTCTACTCTACTCCACTGTGCTCTATCTCTACTGTACTCCACTGTACTCTACCTCTACTCTACTCTACTGTACTCCACCTCTACTGTGCTCCACTGTACTCCACTGTACTCCAGCTCTACTGTGCTCCACTGTACTCTACATCTACTGTGCTCCACTGTACTCTACCTCTACTGTACTCCACTGTACTCTACGTCTACTGTACTCCACTGTACTCTACCTCTACTATACTCCACTGTACTCTACCTCTACTGTGCTCTACTGTACTCTATCTCTACTGTACTCCACTGTACTCTACCTCTACTGTACTGTACTGTTCTCTAAGTCTACTGTACTCTACTGTACTCCACCTCTACTGTGCTCCACTGTACTCCACTGTACTCTACCTCTACTGTGCTCCACTGTACTCTACCTCTACTGTACTCCACTGTACTCTATCTCTACTGTGCTCCACTGTACTCTACCTCTACTGTACTCTACTGTACTCTATCTCTACTGTGCTCCATTGTACTCTACCTCTACTGTACTCCACTGTACTCCACCTCTACAGTGCTCCACTGTACTCTACCTCTACTGTACTCCAATGTACTCTACCTCTACTCTGATCTACTGTACTCTATCTCTACTGTGCTCTACTGTACTCTACCTCTATTATACTCCACTGTACTCTACCTCTACTGTGCTCCACTGTACTCTACCTCTACTGTGCTCCACTGTACACTACCTCTACTGTAGTCCAATGTACTCTACCTCTACTGTGCTCCACTCTACTCTACCTCTACTGTGCTCAGCTGTACTCTACCTCTACTGTACTCCACTGCACTCTATCTCTTCTGTACTACACTGTACTCTTCCTCTACTGTGCTCCACTGTACTCTACCTCTACTGTGCTCTACTGTACTCTATCTCTACTGTGCTCTACTGTACTCTACCTCTACTATACTCCACTGTACTCTACCTCTACTGTGCTCCACTGTACTCTACCTCTACTGTGCTCCACTGTACACTACCTCTACTGTACTCCACTGTACTCTACCTCTACTGTGCTCCACTCTACTCTACCTCTACTGTGCTCCACTGTACTCTACCTCTACTGTGCTCTACTGTACTCTATCTTTACTGTGCTCCACTGTACTCTACCTCTACTGTACTCTACTCTACTCCACCTCTAATGTGCTCCACTCTACTCTACCTCTACTGTACTCCACTGTACTCTACCTCTACTCTGCTCCACTGTACTCTATCTCTACTCTACTCCACTGTACTCTCTCTATTGTACTCCACCGTACTCTACCTCTACTGTACTCTACTGTACTCCACCTCTACTGTGCTCCACTGTACTCCACTGTACTCTATCTCTACTGTGCTCCACTGTACTCTACCTCTACTGTGCTCTACTGTACTCTTCTCTACTGTGCTCCACTGTACTCTATTTCTACTGTGCCCCACTGTACTCTACATCTACTGTGCTCCACTGTACTCTACCTCTACTGTGCTCCACTGTACACTACCTCTACTGTACTCCACTGTACTCTACCTCTACTGTGCTCCACTGTACTCTACCTCTACTGTGCTCCACTGTACTCTACCTCTACTCTGCTCCACTGTACTTTATCTCCACTAAACTCCACTGTACTCTACCTCCACAGTGCTCCACTGTGCTCTACCTCTACTGTACTCCACTGTACTCTACCTCTACTCTGCTCTACTGTGCTCTACCTCTACTGTACTCCACTGTACTCTATCTCTACTGTACTCCACTGTAATCTATCTCTACTGTGCTCCACTGTACTATTCCTCTACTGTGCTCCACTGTACTCCACTGTCATCTATCTCTACTGTGATCCACTGTACTCTACCTCTGCTGTGCTCCACTGTACTCTATCTCTACTCTACTCCACTGTACTCTACCTCTTCTGTTCTCCACTGTACTCTACCTCTACTGTACTCCACTCTACTCTACCTCTACTGTGCTCTACTGTACTCTACCTCTACTGTGCTCTACTGTACTCTATCTCTACTGTGCTCCACTGTACTCTACCTCTACTGTACTCTACTCTACTCCACCTCTAATGTGCTCCACTCTACTCTACCTCTACTGTACTCCACTGTACTCTACCTCTACTGTACTCTTCTCTACTCCACCTCTAATGTGCTCCACTCTACTCTACCTCTACTGTACTCCACTGTACTCTACCTCTACTGTACTCCACTGTACTCTACCTCTACTATACTCCACTGCACTTATCTCTACAGTGTTCTACTGTACTCTACCTCTACTGTACTCCACTGTACTCTACCTCTACTCTACTCTACTGTACTCTATCTCTACTGTGCTCCACTGTACTCTACCTCTACTGTGCTCCACTGTACTCTATCTCTACTGTACTCCACTGTACCCTACCTCTACAGTGCTCCACTGTACTCTACCTCTACTGTGCTCCACTGTACTCTACCTCTACTTTACTCCACTGTACTCTATCTCTACTGTGCTCCACTGTACTCTACCTCTACTGTACTCTACTGTACTCTATCTCTACTGTGCTCCATTGTACTCTACCTCTACTGTACTCCACTGTACTCTACCTCTACTGTGCTCCACTGTACACTACCTCTACTGTAGTCCAATGTACTCTACCTCTACTGTGCTCCACTCTACTCTACCTCTACTGTGCTCAGCTGTACTCTACCTCTACTGTACTCCACTGCACTCTATCTCTTCTGTACTACACTGTACTCTTCCTCTACTGTGCTCCACTGTACTCTACCTCTACTGTGCTCTACTGTACTCTATCTCTACTGTGCTCTACTGTACTCTACCTCTACTATACTCCACTGTACTCTACCTCTACTGTGCTCCACTGTACTCTACCTCTACTGTGCTCCACTGTACACTACCTCTACTGTACTCCACTATACTCTACCTCTACTGTGCTCCACTCTACTCTACCTCTACTGTGCTCCACTGTACTCTACCTCTACTGTGCTCTACTGTACTCTATCTCTACTGTGCTCCACTGTACTCTACCTCTACTGTGCTCCACTGTACTCTATCTCTACTGTACTCCACTGTATTCTACCTTTACAGTGATCCACTGTGCTCTACCTCTACTGTACTCCACTGTACTCTACCTCTACTCTGCTCTACTGTGCTCTACCTATACTGTACTTCACTGTACTCTACCTCTACTTTACTCCTCTGTAGTCCACCTCAACTATACTCCACTGTACTCTACCTCTACTGTGCCCCACTGTACTCTACCTCTACTGTGATCCACTGTACTCTACCTCTACTGTACTCCACTGTACTATACCTCTACTGTACTCCACTGTACCCTACCTCTACTGTACTCCACTGTATTCTACCTCTACTGTGCTCTACTGTACTCTACCTCTACTGTACTCCACTGTACTCTACCTCTACTGTACTGTACGGTTCTATACCTCTACTGTACTCTACTGTACTCCACCTCTACTGTGCTCCACTGTACTCCACTGTACTCTACCTCTACTGTACTCCACTGTAATCTATCTCTACTGTTCTCCACTGTACTCTACCTCTACTGTGCTCCACTGTACTACACTGTACTCTATCTCTACTGTGATCCACTGTACTCTACCTCTGCTGTGCTCCACTTTACTCTATCTCTACTCTACTCCACTGTACTCTATCTCTATTGTACTCCACTGTACTCTACCTCTACTGTACTCTACTGTACTCCACCTCTACTGTGCTCCACTGTACTCCACTGTACTCTTCCTCTACTGTACTCCACTGTACTCTATCTCTACTGTGCTCCACTGTACTCTACCTCTAATGTGCTCTACTGTACTCTACTCTACTGTGCTCCACTGTACTCTATTTCTACTGTACCCCACTGTACTCTACCTCTACTGTGCTCCACTGTACTCTACCTCTACTTGGCTCCACTGTACACTACCTCTACTGTACTCCACTGTACTCTACCTCTACTGTGCTCCACTGTACTCTACCTCTACTGTGCTCCACTGTACTCTACCTCTACTCTGCTCCACTGTACTCTATCTCTACTGTACTCCACTGTACTCTACCTCTACAGTGCTCCACTGTGCTCTACCTCTACTGTACTCCACTGTACTCTACCTCTACTCTGCTCTACTGTTCTCTACCTCTACTGTACTCCACTGTACTCTACCTCTACTCTGCTCTAATGTACTCTATCTCTACTGTGCTCCACTGTACTCTACCTCTACTGCACTCCACTGTAGTCTACCTCAACTATACTCCACTGTACTCTACCTCTACTGTGCTCCACTGTAATCTACCTCTACTGTACTCCACTGTACTCTACCTCTACTATACTCCACTGTACTCTACCTCTACTGTGCTCTACTGTACTAAATCTCTACTATGCTCCATTGTACTCTACCTCTACTGTACTCCACTGTACTCTAACTCTACTCTGCTCTATTTTACTCTATCTCTACTGTGCTCCACTGTACTCTACCTCTACTGTACTCCACTCTACTCCACCTCTACAGTGTTCTACTGTACTCTACCTCTACTGTACTCCACTGTACTCTACCTCTACTCTGCTCTACTGTACTCTATCTCTACTGTGCTCCACTGTACTCTACCTCTACTGTACTCCACTGTAGTCTACCTCAACTATACTCCACTGTACTCTACCTCTACTGTGCTCCACTGTACTCTACCTCAACTATACTCCACTGTACTCTATCTCTACTGTGCTCTACTGTACTCTATCTCTACTATGCTCCACTGTACTCTACCTCTACTGTACTCCAATGTACTCTACCTCTACTCTGCTCTACTGTTCTCTACCTCTACTGTACTCCACTGTACTCTACCTCTACTCTGCTCTACTGTACTCTATCTCTACTGTGCTCCACTGTACTCTACCTCTACTGCACTCCACTGTAGTCTACCTCAACTATACTCCACTGTACTCTACCTCTACTGTGCTCCACTGTAATCTACCTCTACTGTACTCCACTGTACTCTACCTTTACTATACTCCACTGTACTCTACCTCTACTGTGCTCTACTGTACTCTATCTCTACTATGCTCAACTGTACTCTACCTCTACTGTACTCCACTGTACTCTACCTCTACTCTGCTCTACTGTACTCTATCTCTACTGTGCTCCACTGTACTCTACCTCTACTGTACTCCACTGTAGTCTACCTCAACTATACTCCACTGTTCTCTACCTCTACTGTGCTCCACAGTACTCTACCTCAACTATACTCCACTGTACTCTATCTCTACTCTAATCCACTGTACCCTATCTCTACTCTACTCCACTCTACTCTATCTCTACTGTACTCCACTGTACTCTACCTCTACTCTACTCTACTGTACTCCACCTCTACTGTGCTCCACTGTACTCCACTGTACTCTAGCTCTACTGTGCTCCACTGTACTCTACCTCTACTGTGCTCTACTGTAGTCTATCTCTACTGTGCTCCACTGTACTCTACCTCTACTGTACTCCACTGTACTCCACCTCTACAGTGCTCCACTGTACTCTACCTCTACTGTACTCCACTGTATTCTACCTCTACTCTGCTCTACTGTACTCTATCTCTACTGTGCTCTACTGTACTCTACCTCTATTATACTCCACTGTACTCTACCTCTATTGTGCTCCACTGTACTCTACCTCTACTGTACTCTACTGTACTCTATCTCTACTGTGCTCCATTGTACTCTACCTCTACTGTACTCCACTGTACTCCACCTCTACAGTGCTCCACTGTACTCTACCTCTACTGTACTCTACTCTACTCCACCTCTAATGTGCTCCACTCTACTCTACCTCTACTGTACTCCACTGTACTCTACCTCTACTCTGCTCCACTGTACTCTATCTCTACTCTACTCCACTGTACTCTCTCTATTTTACTCCACTGTACTCTACCTCTACTGTACTCTACTGTACTCCACCTCTACTGTGCTCCACTGTACTCCACTGTACTCTTCCTCTACTGTACTCCACTGTACTCTATCTCTACTGTGCTCCACTGTACTCTACCTCTACTGTGCTCTACTGTACTCTTCTCTACTGTGCTCCACTGTACTCTATTTCTACTGTGCCCCACTGTACTCTACCTCTACTGTGCTCCACTGTACTCTACCTCTACTGTACTCCACTGTACTCTATCTCTACTGTTCTCCACTGTACTCTACCTCTACTGTGCTCCACTGTACTTCACTGTACTCTATCTCTACTGTGATCCACTGTACTCTACCTCTGCTGTGCTCCACTGTACTCTATCTCTACTCTACTCCACTGTACTCTATCTCTATTGTACTCCACTTTACTCTACCTCTACTGTACTCTACTGTACTCCACCTCTAGTGTGCTCCACTGTACTCCACTGTACTCTTACTCTACTGTACTCCACTGTACTCTATCTCTACTGTGCTCCACTGTACTCTACCTCTACTGTGCTCTACTGTACTCTACTTTATTGTGCTCCACTGTACTCTATTTCTACTGTACCCCACTGTACTCTACCTATACTGTGCTCCACTGTACTCTACCTCTACTGTGCTCCACTGTACACTACCTCTACTGTACTCCACTGTACTCTACCTCTACTGTGCTCCACTGTACTCTACCTCTACTGTGCTCCACTGTACTCTACCTCTACTCTGCTCCACTGTACTTTATCTCTACTGTACTCCACTGTACTCTACCTCCACAGTGCTCCACTGTGCTCTACCTCTACTGTACTCCACTGTACTCTACCTCTACTCTGCTCTACTGTGCTCTACCTCTACTGTACTCCACTGTACTCTATCTCTACTGTACTCCACTGTAATCTATCTCTACTGTGCTCCACTGTACTATTCCTCTACTGTGCTCCACTGTACTCCACTGTCATCTATCTCTACTGTGATCCACTGTACTCTACCTCTGCTGTGCTCCACTGTACTCTATCTCTACTCTACTCCACTGTACTCTACCTCTACTGTTCTCCACTGTACTCTACCTCTACTGTACTCCACTCTACTCTACCTCTACTGTGCTCCACTGTACTCTACCTCTACTGTGCTCTACTGTACTCTATCTCTACTGTGCTCCACTGTACTCTACCTCTACTGTACTCTACTCTACTCCACCTCTAATGTGCTCCACTCTACTCTACCTCTACTGTACTCCACTGTACTCTACCTCTACTGTACTCTTCTCTACTCCACCTCTAATGTGCTCCACTCTACTCTACCTCTACTGTACTCCACTGTACTCTACCTCTACTGTACTCCACTGTACTCTACCTCTACTATACTCCACTGCACTTATCTCTACAGTGTTCTACTGTACTCTACCTCTACTGTACTCCACTGTACTCTACCTCTACTCTACTCTACTGTACTCTATCTCTACTGTGCTCCACTGTACTCTACCTCTACTGTGCTCCACTGTACTCTATCTCTACTGTACTCCACTGTACCCTACCTCTACAGTGCTCCACTCTACTCT
Organism: Tiaroga cobitis; assembly: GCA_030578255.1. Taxonomy (NCBI): domain Eukaryota; kingdom Metazoa; phylum Chordata; class Actinopteri; order Cypriniformes; family Leuciscidae; genus Tiaroga; species Tiaroga cobitis. The sequence goes on along the minus strand of JAROOI010000042.1, from coordinate 94,107 downwards.
ACCTCTACTGTGCTCAGCTGTACTCTACCTCTACTGTACTCCACTGCACTCTATCTCTTCTGTACTACACTGTACTCTTCCTCTACTGTGCTCCACTGTACTCTACCTCTACTGTGCTCTACTGTACTCTATCTCTACTGTGCTCTACTGTACTCTACCTCTACTATACTCCACTGTACTCTACCTCTACTGTGCTCCACTGTACTCTACCTCTACTGTGCTCCACTGTACACTACCTCTACTGTACTCCACTATACTCTACCTCTACTGTGCTCCACTCTACTCTACCTCTACTGTGCTCCACTGTACTCTACCTCTACTGTGCTCTACTGTACTCTATATCTACTGTGCTCCACTGTACTCTACCTCTACTGTGCTCCACTGTACTCTATCTCTACTGTACTCCACTGTATTCTACCTTTACAGTGATCCACTGTGCTCTACCTCTACTGTACTCCACTGTACTCTACCTCTACTCTGCTCTACTGTGCTCTACCTATACTGTACTTCACTGTACTCTACCTCTACTTTACTCCTCTGTAGTCCACCTCAACTATACTCCACTGTACTCTACCTCTACTGTGCCCCACTGTACTCTACCTCTACTGTGCTCCACTGTACTCTACCTCTACTGTACTCCACTGTACTATACCTCTACTGTACTCCACTGTACCCTACCTCTACTGTACTCCACTGTATTCTACCTCTACTGTGCTCTACTGTACTCTACCTCTACTGTACTCCACTGTACTCTACCTCTACTGTACTGTACGGTTCTCTACCTCTACTGTACTCTACTGTACTCCACCTCTACTGTGCTCCACTGTACTCCACTGTACTCTACCTCTACTGTACTCCACTGTAATCTATCTCTACTGTTCTCCACTGTACTCTACCTCTACTGTGCTCCACTGTACTACACTGTACTCTATCTCTACTGTGATCCACTGTACTCTACCTCTGCTGTGCTCCACTTTACTCTATCTCTACTCTACTCCACTGTACTCTATCTCTATTGTACTCCACTGTACTCTACCTCTACTGTACTCTACTGTACTCCACCTATACTGTGCTCCACTGTACTCCACTGTACTCTTCCTCTACTGTACTCCACTGTACTCTATCTCTACTGTGCTCCACTGTACTCTACCTCTAATGTGCTCTACTGTACTCTACTCTACTGTGCTCCACTGTACTCTATTTCTACTGTACCCCACTGTACTCTACCTCTACTGTGCTCCACTGTACTCTACCTCTACTTGGCTCCACTGTACACTACCTCTACTGTACTCCACTGTACTCTACCTCTACTGTGCTCCACTGTACTCTACCTCTACTCTGCTCCACTGTACTCTACCTCTACTCTGCTCCACTGTACTCTATCTCTACTGTACTCCACTGTACTCTACCTCTACAGTGCTCCACTGTGCTCTACCTCTACTGTACTCCACTGTACTCTACCTCTACTCTGCTCTACTGTTCTCTACCTCTACTGTACTCCACTGTACTCTACCTCTACTCTGCTCTAATGTACTCTATCTCTACTGTGCTCCACTGTACTCTACCTCTACTGCACTCCACTGTAGTCTACCTCAACTATACTCCACTGTACTCTACCTCTACTGTGCTCCACTGTAATCTACCTCTACTGTACTCCACTGTACTCTACCTCTACTATACTCCACTGTACTCTACCTCTACTGTGCTCTACTGTACTAAATCTCTACTATGCTCCATTGTACTCTACCTCTACTGTACTCCACTGTACTCTACCTCTACTCTGCTCTATTTTACTCTATCTCTACTGTGCTCCACTGTACTCTACCTCTACTGTACTCCACTCTACTCCACCTCTACAGTGTTCTACTGTACTCTACCTCTACTGTACTCCACTGTACTCTACATCTACTCTGCTCTACTGTACTCTATCTCTACTGTGCTCCACTGTACTCTACCTCTACTGTACTCCACTGTAGTCTACCTCAACTATACTCCACTGTACTCTACCTCTACTGTGCTCCACTGTACTCTACCTCAACTATACTCCACTGTACTCTATCTCTACTGTGCTCTACTGTACTCTATCTCTACTATGCTCCACTGTACTCTACCTCTACTGTACTCCACTGTACTCTACCTCTACTCTGCTCTACTGTTCTCTACCTCTACTGTACTCCACTGTACTCTACCTCTACTCTGCTCTACTGTACTCTATCTCTACTGTGCTCCACTGTACTCTACCTCTACTGCACTCCACTGTAGTCTACCTCAACTATACTCCACTATACTCTACCTCTACTGTGCTCCACTGTAATCTACCTCTACTGTACTCCACTGTACTCTACCTTTACTATACTCCACTGTACTCTACCTCTACTGTGCTCTACTGTACTCTATCTCTACTATGCTCAACTGTACTCTACCTCTACTGTACTCCACTGTACTCTACCTCTACTCTGCTCTATTTTACTCTATCTCTACTGTGCTCCACTGTACTCTACCTCTACTGTACTCCACTGTACTCCACCTCTACAGTGTTCTACTGTACTCTACCTCTACTGTACTCCACTGTACTCTACCTCTACTCTGCTCTACTGTACTCTATCTCTACTGTGCTCCACTGTACTCTACCTCTACTGTACTCCACTGTAGTCTACCTCAACTATACTCCACTGTTCTCTACCTCTACTGTGCTCCACTGTACTCTACCTCAACTATACTCCACTGTACTCTATCTCTACTCTAATCCACTGTACCCTATCTCTACTCTACTCCACTCTACTCTATCTCTACTGTACTCCACTGTACTCTACCTCTACTCTACTCTACTGTACTCCACCTCTACTGTGCTCCACTGTACTCCACTGTACTCTAGCTCTACTGTGCTCCACTGTACTCTACCTCTACTGTGCTCTACTGTAGTCTATCTCTACTGTGCTCCACTGTACTCTACCTCTACTGTACTCCACTGTACTCCACCTCTACAGTGCTCCACTGTACTCTACCTCTACTGTACTCCACTGTATTCTACCTCTACTCTGCTCTACTGTACTCTATCTCTACTGTGCTCTACTGTACTCTACCTCTATTATACTCCACTGTACTCTACCTCTATTGTGCTCCACTGTACTCTACCTCTACTGTACTCTACTGTACTCTATCTCTACTGTGCTCCATTGTACTCTACCTCTACTGTACTCCACTGTACTCCACCTCTACAGTGCTCCACTGTACTCTACCTCTACTGTACTCTACTCTACTCCACCTCTAATGTGCTCCACTCTACTCTACCTCTACTGTACTCCACTGTACTCTACCTCTACTCTGCTCCACTGTACTCTATCTCTACTCTACTCCACTGTACTCTCTCTATTTTACTCCACTGTACTCTACCTCTACTGTACTCTACTGTACTCCACCTCTACTGTGCTCCACTGTACTCCACTGTACTCTTCCTCTACTGTACTCCACTGTACTCTATCTCTACTGTGCTCCACTGTACTCTACCTCTACTGTGCTCTACTGTACTCTTCTCTACTGTGCTCCACTGTACTCTATTTCTACTGTGCCCCACTGTACTCTACATCTACTGTGCTCCACTGTACTCTACCTCTACTGTGCTCCACTGTACACTACCTCTACTGTACTCCACTGTACTCTACCTCTACTGTGCTCCACTGTACTCTACCTCTACTGTGCTCCACTGTACTCTACCTCTACTCTGCTCCACTGTACTTTATCTCTACTGTACTCCACTGTACTCTACCTCCACAGTGCTCCACTGTGCTCTACCTCTACTGTACTCCACTGTACTCTACCTCTACTCTGCTCTACTGTGCTCTACCTCTACTGTACTCCACTGTACTCTATCTCTACTGTACTCCACTGTAATCTATCTCTACTGTGCTCCACTGTACTATTCCTCTACTGTGCTCCACTGTACTCCACTGTCATCTATCTCTACTGTGATCCACTGTACTCTACCTCTGCTGTGCTCCACTGTACTCTATCTCTACTCTACTCCACTGTACTCTACCTCTACTGTTCTCCACTGTACTCTACCTCTACTGTACTCCACTCTACTCTACCTCTACTGTGCTCCACTGTACTCTACCTCTACTGTGCTCTACTGTACTCTATCTCTACTGTGCTCCACTGTACTCTACCTCTACTGTACTCTACTCTACTCCACCTCTAATGTGCTCCACTCTACTCTACCTCTACTGTACTCCACTGTACTCTACCTCTACTGTACTCTTCTCTACTCCACCTCTAATGTGCTCCACTCTACTCTACCTCTACTGTACTCCACTGTACTCTACCTCTACTGTACTCCACTGTACTCTACCTCTACTATACTCCACTGCACTTATCTCTACAGTGTTCTACTGTACTCTACCTCTACTGTACTCCACTGTACTCTACCTCTACTCTACTCTACTGTACTCTATCTCTACTGTGCTCCACTGTACTCTACCTCTACTGTGCTCCACTGTACTCTATCTCTACTGTACTCCACTGTACCCTACCTCTACAGTGCTCCACTGTACTCTACCTCTACTGTGCTCCACTGTACTCTACCTCTACTGTACTCCACTGTACTCTATCTCTACTGTGCTCCACTGTACTCTACCTCTACTGTACTCTACTGTACTCTATCTCTACTGTGCTCCATTGTACTCTACCTCTACTGTACTCCACTGTACTCTACCTCTACTGTGCTCCACTGTACACTACCTCTACTGTAGTCCAATGTACTCTACCTCTACTGTGCTCCACTCTACTCTACCTCTACTGTGCTCAGCTGTACTCTACCTCTACTGTACTCCACTGCACTCTATCTCTTCTGTACTACACTGTACTCTTCCTCTACTGTGCTCCACTGTACTTTACCTCTACTGTGCTCTACTGTACTCTATCTCTACTGTGCTCTACTGTACTCTACCTCTACTATACTCCACTGTACTCTACCTCTACTGTGCTCCACTGTACTCTACCTCTACTGTGCTCCACTGTACACTACCTCTACTGTACTCCACTATACTCTACCTCTACTGTGCTCCACTCTACTCTACCTCTACTGTGCTCCACTGTACTCTACCTCTACTGTGCTCTACTGTACTCTATATCTACTGTGCTCCACTGTACTCTACCTCTACTGTGCTCCACTGTACTCTATCTCTACTGTACTCCACTGTATTCTACCTTTACAGTGATCCACTGTGCTCTACCTCTACTGTACTCCACTGTACTCTACCTCTACTCTGCTCTACTGTGCTCTACCTATACTGTACTTCACTGTACTCTACCTCTACTTTACTCCTCTGTAGTCCACCTCAACTATACTCCACTGTACTCTACCTCTACTGTGCCCCACTGTACTCTACCTCTACTGTGCTCCACTGTACTCTACCTCTACTGTACTCCACTGTACTATACCTCTACTGTACTCCACTGTACCCTACCTCTACTGTACTCCACTGTATTCTACCTCTACTGTGCTCTACTGTACTCTACCTCTACTGTACTCCACTGTACTCTACCTCTACTGTACTGTACGGTTCTCTACCTCTACTGTACTCTACTGTACTCCACCTCTACTGTGCTCCACTGTACTCCACTGTACTCTACCTCTACTGTACTCCACTGTAATCTATCTCTACTGTTCTCCACTGTACTCTACCTCTACTGTGCTCCACTGTACTACACTGTACTCTATCTCTACTGTGATCCACTGTACTCTACCTCTGCTGTGCTCCACTTTACTCTATCTCTACTCTACTCCACTGTACTCTATCTCTATTGTACTCCACTGTACTCTACCTCTACTGTACTCTACTGTACTCCACCTATACTGTGCTCCACTGTACTCCACTGTACTCTTCCTCTACTGTACTCCACTGTACTCTATCTCTACTGTGCTCCACTGTACTCTACCTCTAATGTGCTCTACTGTACTCTACTCTACTGTGCTCCACTGTACTCTATTTCTACTGTACCCCACTGTACTCTACCTCTACTGTGCTCCACTGTACTCTACCTCTACTTGGCTCCACTGTACACTACCTCTACTGTACTCCACTGTACTCTACCTCTACTGTGCTCCACTGTACTCTACCTCTACTCTGCTCCACTGTACTCTACCTCTACTCTGCTCCACTGTACTCTATCTCTACTGTACTCCACTGTACTCTACCTCTACAGTGCTCCACTGTGCTCTACCTCTACTGTACTCCACTGTACTCTACCTCTACTCTGCTCTACTGTTCTCTACCTCTACTGTACTCCACTGTACTCTACCTCTACTCTGCTCTAATGTACTCTATCTCTACTGTGCTCCACTGTACTCTACCTCTACTGCACTCCACTGTAGTCTACCTCAACTATACTCCACTGTACTCTACCTCTACTGTGCTCCACTGTAATCTACCTCTACTGTACTCCACTGTACTCTACCTCTACTATACTCCACTGTACTCTACCTCTACTGTGCTCTACTGTACTAAATCTCTACTATGCTCCATTGTACTCTACCTCTACTGTACTCCACTGTACTCTACCTCTACTCTGCTCTATTTTACTCTATCTCTACTGTGCTCCACTGTACTCTACCTCTACTGTACTCCACTCTACTCCACCTCTACAGTGTTCTACTGTACTCTACCTCTACTGTACTCCACTGTACTCTACATCTACTCTGCTCTACTGTACTCTATCTCTACTGTGCTCCACTGTACTCTACCTCTACTGTACTCCACTGTAGTCTACCTCAACTATACTCCACTGTACTCTACCTCTACTGTGCTCCACTGTACTCTACCTCAACTATACTCCACTGTACTCTATCTCTACTGTGCTCTACTGTACTCTATCTCTACTATGCTCCACTGTACTCTACCTCTACTGTACTCCACTGTACTCTACCTCTACTCTGCTCTACTGTTCTCTACCTCTACTGTACTCCACTGTACTCTACCTCTACTCTGCTCTACTGTACTCTATCTCTACTGTGCTCCACTGTACTCTACCTCTACTGCACTCCACTGTAGTCTACCTCAACTATACTCCACTATACTCTACCTCTACTGTGCTCCACTGTAATCTACCTCTACTGTACTCCACTGTACTCTACCTTTACTATACTCCACTGTACTCTACCTCTACTGTGCTCTACTGTACTCTATCTCTACTATGCTCAACTGTACTCTACCTCTACTGTACTCCACTGTACTCTACCTCTACTCTGCTCTATTTTACTCTATCTCTACTGTGCTCCACTGTACTCTACCTCTACTGTACTCCACTGTACTCCACCTCTACAGTGTTCTACTGTACTCTACCTCTACTGTACTCCACTGTACTCTACCTCTACTCTGCTCTACTGTACTCTATCTCTACTGTGCTCCACTGTACTCTACCTCTACTGTACTCCACTGTAGTCTACCTCAACTATACTCCACTGTTCTCTACCTCTACTGTGCTCCACTGTACTCTACCTCAACTATACTCCACTGTACTCTATCTCTACTCTAATCCACTGTACCCTATCTCTACTCTACTCCACTCTACTCTATCTCTACTGTACTCCACTGTACTCTACCTCTACTCTACTCTACTGTACTCCACCTCTACTGTGCTCCACTGTACTCCACTGTACTCTAGCTCTACTGTGCTCCACTGTACTCTACCTCTACTGTGCTCTACTGTAGTCTATCTCTACTGTGCTCCACTGTACTCTACCTCTACTGTACTCCACTGTACTCCACCTCTACAGTGCTCCACTGTACTCTACCTCTACTGTACTCCACTGTATTCTACCTCTACTCTGCTCTACTGTACTCTATCTCTACTGTGCTCTACTGTACTCTACCTCTATTATACTCCACTGTACTCTACCTCTATTGTGCTCCACTGTACTCTACCTCTACTGTACTCTACTGTACTCTATCTCTACTGTGCTCCATTGTACTCTACCTCTACTGTACTCCACTGTACTCCACCTCTACAGTGCTCCACTGTACTCTACCTCTACTGTACTCTACTCTACTCCACCTCTAATGTGCTCCACTCTACTCTACCTCTACTGTACTCCACTGTACTCTACCTCTACTCTGCTCCACTGTACTCTATCTCTACTCTACTCCACTGTACTCTCTCTATTTTACTCCACTGTACTCTACCTCTACTGTACTCTACTGTACTCCACCTCTACTGTGCTCCACTGTACTCCACTGTACTCTTCCTCTACTGTACTCCACTGTACTCTATCTCTACTGTGCTCCACTGTACTCTACCTCTACTGTGCTCTACTGTACTCTTCTCTACTGTGCTCCACTGTACTCTATTTCTACTGTGCCCCACTGTACTCTACATCTACTGTGCTCCACTGTACTCTACCTCTACTGTGCTCCACTGTACACTACCTCTACTGTACTCCACTGTACTCTACCTCTACTGTGCTCCACTGTACTCTACCTCTACTGTGCTCCACTGTACTCTACCTCTACTCTGCTCCACTGTACTTTATCTCTACTGTACTCCACTGTACTCTACCTCCACAGTGCTCCACTGTGCTCTACCTCTACTGTACTCCACTGTACTCTACCTCTACTCTGCTCTACTGTGCTCTACCTCTACTGTACTCCACTGTACTCTATCTCTACTGTACTCCACTGTAATCTATCTCTACTGTGCTCCACTGTACTATTCCTCTACTGTGCTCCACTGTACTCCACTGTCATCTATCTCTACTGTGATCCACTGTACTCTACCTCTGCTGTGCTCCACTGTACTCTATCTCTACTCTACTCCACTGTACTCTACCTCTACTGTTCTCCACTGTACTCTACCTCTACTGTACTCCACTCTACTCTACCTCTACTGTGCTCCACTGTACTCTACCTCTACTGTGCTCTACTGTACTCTATCTCTACTGTGCTCCACTGTACTCTACCTCTACTGTACTCTACTCTACTCCACCTCTAATGTGCTCCACTCTACTCTACCTCTACTGTACTCCACTGTACTCTACCTCTACTGTACTCTTCTCTACTCCACCTCTAATGTGCTCCACTCTACTCTACCTCTACTGTACTCCACTGTACTCTACCTCTACTGTACTCCACTGTACTCTACCTCTACTATACTCCACTGCACTTATCTCTACAGTGTTCTACTGTACTCTACCTCTACTGTACTCCACTGTACTCTACCTCTACTCTACTCTACTGTACTCTATCTCTACTGTGCTCCACTGTACTCTACCTCTACTGTGCTCCACTGTACTCTATCTCTACTGTACTCCACTGTACCCTACCTCTACAGTGCTCCACTGTACTCTACCTCTACTGTGCTCCACTGTACTCTACCTCTACTGTACTCCACTGTACTCTATCTCTACTGTGCTCCACTGTACTCTACCTCTACTGTACTCTACTGTACTCTATCTCTACTGTGCTCCATTGTACTCTACCTCTACTGTACTCCACTGTACTCTACCTCTACTGTGCTCCACTGTACACTACCTCTACTGTAGTCCAATGTACTCTACCTCTACTGTGCTCCACTCTACTCTACCTCTACTGTGCTCAGCTGTACTCTACCTCTACTGTACTCCACTGCACTCTATCTCTTCTGTACTACACTGTACTCTTCCTCTACTGTGCTCCACTGTACTTTACCTCTACTGTGCTCTACTGTACTCTATCTCTACTGTGCTCTACTGTACTCTACCTCTACTATACTCCACTGTACTCTACCTCTACTGTGCTCCACTGTACTCTACCTCTACTGTGCTCCACTGTACACTACCTCTACTGTACTCCACTATACTCTACCTCTACTGTGCTCCACTCTACTCTACCTCTACTGTGCTCCACTGTACTCTACCTCTACTGTGCTCTACTGTACTCTATATCTACTGTGCTCCACTGTACTCTACCTCTACTGTGCTCCACTGTACTCTATCTCTACTGTACTCCACTGTATTCTACCTTTACAGTGATCCACTGTGCTCTACCTCTACTGTACTCCACTGTACTCTACCTCTACTCTGCTCTACTGTGCTCTACCTATACTGTACTTCACTGTACTCTACCTCTACTTTACTCCTCTGTAGTCCACCTCAACTATACTCCACTGTACTCTACCTCTACTGTGCCCCACTGTACTCTACCTCTACTGTGCTCCACTGTACTCTACCTCTACTGTACTCCACTGTACTATACCTCTACTGTACTCCACTGTACCCTACCTCTACTGTACTCCACTGTATTCTACCTCTACTGTGCTCTACTGTACTCTACCTCTACTGTACTCCACTGTACTCTACCTCTACTGTACTGTACGGTTCTCTACCTCTACTGTACTCTACTGTACTCCACCTCTACTGTGCTCCACTGTACTCCACTGTACTCTACCTCTACTGTACTCCACTGTAATCTATCTCTACTGTTCTCCACTGTACTCTACCTCTACTGTGCTCCACTGTACTACACTGTACTCTATCTCTACTGTGATCCACTGTACTCTACCTCTGCTGTGCTCCACTTTACTCTATCTCTACTCTACTCCACTGTACTCTATCTCTATTGTACTCCACTGTACTCTACCTCTACTGTACTCTACTGTACTCCACCTATACTGTGCTCCACTGTACTCCACTGTACTCTTCCTCTACTGTACTCCACTGTACTCTATCTCTACTGTGCTCCACTGTACTCTACCTCTAATGTGCTCTACTGTACTCTACTCTACTGTGCTCCACTGTACTCTATTTCTACTGTACCCCACTGTACTCTACCTCTACTGTGCTCCACTGTACTCTACCTCTACTTGGCTCCACTGTACACTACCTCTACTGTACTCCACTGTACTCTACCTCTACTGTGCTCCACTGTACTCTACCTCTACTCTGCTCCACTGTACTCTACCTCTACTCTGCTCCACTGTACTCTATCTCTACTGTACTCCACTGTACTCTACCTCTACAGTGCTCCACTGTGCTCTACCTCTACTGTACTCCACTGTACTCTACCTCTACTCTGCTCTACTGTTCTCTACCTCTACTGTACTCCACTGTACTCTACCTCTACTCTGCTCTAATGTACTCTATCTCTACTGTGCTCCACTGTACTCTACCTCTACTGCACTCCACTGTAGTCTACCTCAACTATACTCCACTGTACTCTACCTCTACTGTGCTCCACTGTAATCTACCTCTACTGTACTCCACTGTACTCTACCTCTACTATACTCCACTGTACTCTACCTCTACTGTGCTCTACTGTACTAAATCTCTACTATGCTCCATTGTACTCTACCTCTACTGTACTCCACTGTACTCTACCTCTACTCTGCTCTATTTTACTCTATCTCTACTGTGCTCCACTGTACTCTACCTCTACTGTACTCCACTCTACTCCACCTCTACAGTGTTCTACTGTACTCTACCTCTACTGTACTCCACTGTACTCTACATCTACTCTGCTCTACTGTACTCTATCTCTACTGTGCTCCACTGTACTCTACCTCTACTGTACTCCACTGTAGTCTACCTCAACTATACTCCACTGTACTCTACCTCTACTGTGCTCCACTGTACTCTACCTCAACTATACTCCACTGTACTCTATCTCTACTGTGCTCTACTGTACTCTATCTCTACTATGCTCCACTGTACTCTACCTCTACTGTACTCCACTGTACTCTACCTCTACTCTGCTCTACTGTTCTCTACCTCTACTGTACTCCACTGTACTCTACCTCTACTCTGCTCTACTGTACTCTATCTCTACTGTGCTCCACTGTACTCTACCTCTACTGCACTCCACTGTAGTCTACCTCAACTATACTCCACTATACTCTACCTCTACTGTGCTCCACTGTAATCTACCTCTACTGTACTCCACTGTACTCTACCTTTACTATACTCCACTGTACTCTACCTCTACTGTGCTCTACTGTACTCTATCTCTACTATGCTCAACTGTACTCTACCTCTACTGTACTCCACTGTACTCTACCTCTACTCTGCTCTATTTTACTCTATCTCTACTGTGCTCCACTGTACTCTACCTCTACTGTACTCCACTGTACTCCACCTCTACAGTGTTCTACTGTACTCTACCTCTACTGTACTCCACTGTACTCTACCTCTACTCTGCTCTACTGTACTCTATCTCTACTGTGCTCCACTGTACTCTACCTCTACTGTACTCCACTGTAGTCTACCTCAACTATACTCCACTGTTCTCTACCTCTACTGTGCTCCACTGTACTCTACCTCAACTATACTCCACTGTACTCTATCTCTACTCTAATCCACTGTACCCTATCTCTACTCTACTCCACTCTACTATATCTCTACTGTACTCCACTGTACTCTACCTCTACTCTACTCTACTGTACTCCACCTCTACTGTGCTCCACTGTACTCCACTGTACTCTAGCTCTACTGTGCTCCACTGTACTCTACCTCTACTGTGCTCTACTGTAGTCTATCTCTACTGTGCTCCACTGTACTCTACCTCTACTGTACTCCACTGTACTCCACCTCTACTGTGCTCCACTGTACTCTACCTCTACTGTACTCCACTGTATTCTACCTCTACTCTGCTCTACTGTACTCTATCTCTACTGTGCTCTACTGTACTCTACCTCTATTATACTCCACTGTACTCTACCTCTATTGTGCTCCACTGTACTCTACCTCTACTGTGCTCCACTGTACACTACATCTACTGTAGTCCACTGTACTCTACCTCTACTGTGCTCCACTCTACTCTACCTCTACTGTGCTCAGCTGTACTCTACCTCTACTGTACTCCACTGTACTCTACCTCTACTATACTCCACTGCACTTATCTCTACTGTGCTCCACTGTACTCTATCACTACTGTAGTCCACTGTACTCTACCTCTACTATACTCTACTGTACTCCACCTCTACTGTGCTCCACTGTACTCTACCTCTACTCTGCTCTACTGTACTCTATCTCTACTGTGTTCCACTGTACTCTACCTTTACTGTGCTCTACTGTACTCTACTCTACTGTGCTCCACTGTACTCTATTTCTACTGTACCCCACTGTACTCTACCTCTACTGTGCTCCACTGTACTCTACCTCTACTCTGCTCCACTGTACACTACCTCTACTGTACTCCACTGTACTCTACCTCTACTGTGCTCCACAGTACTCTACCTCTACTGTACTCCACTGTACTCTACCTCTACAGTGCTCCACTCTGCTCTACCTCTACTCTACTCCACTGTACTCTATCTCTACTCTGCTCTACTGTACTCTACCTCTACTGTACTCCGCTCTACTGTACTCCGCTCTACTCTACCTCTACTATACTCCACTGTACTCTACCTCTACTGTGCTCCACTGTACTCTACCTCTAATGTGCTCCACTCTACTCTACCTTTACTGTACTCCACTGTACTCTAGCTCTACTCTGCTCTACTCTACTCTATCTCTACTGTGCTCCACTGTACTCTACCTCTACTGTACTCCACTGTAGTCTACCTCAACTATACTCCACTGTACTCTACCTCTACTGTGCTCCACTGTACTCTACCTCTACTGTGCTCCACTGTACTCTACCTCTAATGTGCTCCACTCTACTCTACCTTTACTGTACTCCACTGTACTCTAGCTCTACTCTGCTCTACTGTACTCTATCTCTACTGTGCTCCACTGTACTCTACCTCTACTGTACTCTACTGTAGTCTACCTCAACTATACTCCACTGTAGTCTACCTAAACTATACTCCACTCTACTCTACCTCCACTGTGCTCCACTGTACTCTACCTCTACTGTGCTCCACTGTACTCTACCTCTACTGTGCTCTACTGTACTCTATCTCTACTGTGCTCCACTGTACTCTACATCTACTGTACTCCACTGTAGTCTACCTAAACTATACTCCACTCTACTCTACCTCCACTGTGCTCCACTGTACTCTACCTCAACTATACTCCACTGTACTCTATCTCTACTCTAATCCACTGTACTCTATCTCTACTCTACTCCACTGTGCTCTATCTCTACTGTACTCCACTGTACTCTACCTCTACTCTACTCTACTGTACTCCACCTCTACTGTGTTCCACTGTACTCCACTGTACTCCAGCTCTACTGTGCTCCACTGTACTCTACATCTACTGTGCTCCACTGTACTCTACCTCTACTGTACTCCACTGTACTCTACCTCTACTGTACTCCACTGTACTCTACCTCTACTATACTCCACTGTACTCTACCTCTACTGTGCTCTACTGTACTCTATCTCTACTGTACTCCACTGTACTCTACCTCTACTGTTCTCCACTGTACTCTACCTCTACTGTACTCCACTCTACTCTACCTCTACTGTGCTCCACTGTACTCTACCTCTAATGTACTCCACTGTACTCTACCTCTACTGTACTCTTCTCTACTCCACCTTTAATGTGCTCCACTCTACTCTACCTCTACTGTACTCCACTGTACTCTACCTCTACTGTACTCCACTGTACTCTACCTCTACTATACTCCACTGCACTTATCTCTACAGTGTTCTACTGTACTCTACCTCTACTGTACTCCACTGTACTCTACCTCTACTCTGCTCTACTGTACTCTATCTCTACTGTGCTCCACTGTACTCTACCTCTACTGTGCTCCACTGTACTCTATCTCTACTGTACTCCACTGTACACTACCTCTACAGTGCTCCACTGTGCTCTACCTCTACTGTACTCCACTGTACTCTACCTCTACTCCGCTCTACTCTACTCAATCTCTACTGTACTCCACTGTACGCTATCTCTACTGTACTCCACTGTAGTCTACCTCAACTATACTCCCCTGTACTCTACCTCTACTGTGCTCCACTGTACTCTACATCTACTGTGCTCCACTGTACTCTACCTCTACTCTACTGCACTGTACTCTACCTCTACTATACTCCACTGTACTCTACCTCTACAGTGCTCCACTGTACTCTACCTCTACTGTACTCCAATGTACTCTACCTCTACTGTGCTCCACTGTACTCTACCTCTACTGTGCTCCACTGTACAATACCTCTATTGTAGTCCACTGTACTCTACCTCTACTGTGCTCCACTCTACTCTACCTCTACTGTGCTCCACTGTACTCTATCTCTACTCTAATCCACTGTACTCTATCTCTACTCTACTCCACTCTACTCTATCTCTACTGTACTCCACTGTACTCTACCTCTACTCTACTCTACTGTACTCCACCTCTACTGTGCTCCACTGTACTCCACTGTACTCTAGCTCTACTGTGCTCCACTGTACTCTACCTCTACTGTAGTCCACTGTACTCTACCTCTACTGTGCTCCACTCTACTCTACCTCTACTGTGCTCAGCTGTACTCTACCTCTACTGTACTCCACTGTACTCTATCTCTTCTGTACTACACTGTACTCTTCCTCTACTGTGCTCCACTGTACTCTACCTCTACTGTGCTCTACTGTACTCTATCTCTACTGTGCTCCACTCTACTCTACCTTTACTGTACTCCACTGTACTCTACCTCTACTCTGCTCTACTCTACTCTACCTCTACTGTGCTCCACTGTACACTACCTCTACTGTACTCCACTGTACTCTACCTCTACTGTGCTCCACTCTACTCTACCTCTACTGTGCTCCACTGTACTCTACCTCTACTGTGCTCTACTGTACTCTATCTCTACTGTGCTCCACTGTACTCTACCTCTACTGTACTCTACTCTACTCCACCTCTAATGTGCTCCACTCTACTCTACCTCTACTGTACTCCACTCTACTCTACCTCTACTCTGCTCTACTGTACTCTATCTCTACTGTGCTCCACTGTACTCTACCTCTACTGTACTCTACTGTAGTCTACCTCAACTATACTCCACTGTATTCTACCTCTACTGTGCTCCACTGTACTCTACCTCTACTGTGCTCTATTGTACTCTATCTCTACTGTGCTCCACTGTACTCTACCTCTACTGTACTCCACTGTAGTCTACCTCTACTGTACTCTACTCTACTCCACCTCTAATGTGCTCCACTCTACTCTACCTCTACTGTACTCCACTGTACTCTACCTCTACTCTGCTCTACTGTACTCTATCTCTACTGTGCTCCACTGTACTCTACCTCTACTGTACTCTACTGTAGTCTACCTCAACTATACTCCACTGTATTCTACCTCTACTGTGCTCCACTGTACTCTACCTCTACTGTGCTCTATTGTACTCTACCTCTACTGTGCTCCACTCTACTCTACCTCTACTGTGCTCAGCTGTACTCTACCTCTACTGTACTCCACTGTACTCTACCTCTACTATACTCCACTGCACTTATCTCTACTGTGCTCCACTGTACTCTATCACTACTGTAGTCCACTGTACTCTACCTCTACTATACTCTACTGTACTCCACCTCTACTGTACTCCACTGTAGTCTACCTCAACTATACTCCACTCTACTCTACCTCTACTGTGCTCCACTGTACTCTACCTCTACTCTGCTCTACTGTACTCTATCTCTACTGTGTTCCACTGTACTCTACCTTTACTGTGCTCTACTGTACTCTACTCTACTGTGCTCCACTGTACTCTATTTCTACTGTACCCCACTGTACTCTACCTCTACTGTGCTCCACTGTACTCTACCTCTACTCTGCTCCACTGTACACTACCTCTACTGTACTCCACTGTACTCTACCTCTACTGTGCTCCACAGTACTCTACCTCTACTGTACTCCACTGTACTCTACCTCTACAGTGCTCCACTCTGCTCTACCTCTACTCTACTCCACTGTACTCTATCTCTACTCTGCTCTACTGTACTCTACCTCTACTGTACTCCGCTCTACTCTACCTCTACTATACTCCACTGTACTCTACCTCTACTGTGCTCCACTGTACTCTACCTCTAATGTGCTCCACTCTACTCTACCTTTACTGTACTCCACTGTACTCTAGCTCTACTCTGCTCTACTCTACTCTATCTCTACTGTGCTCCACTGTACTCTACCTCTACTGTACTCCACTGTAGTCTACCTCAACTATACTCCACTGTACTCTACCTCTACTGTGCTCCACTGTACTCTACCTCTACTGTGCTCCACTGTACTCTACCTCTAATGTGCTCCACTCTACTCTACCTTTACTGTACTCCACTGTACTCTAGCTCTACTCTGCTCTACTGTACTCTATCTCTACTGTGCTCCACTGTACTCTACCTCTACTGTACTCTACTGTAGTCTACCTCAACTATACTCCACTGTACTCTACCTCTAATGTGCTCCACTGTACTCTACCTCTACTGTGCTCTACTGTACTCTATCTCTACTGTGCTCCACTGTACTCTACATCTACTGTACTCCACTGTAGTCTACCTAAACTATACTCCACTCTACTCTACCTCCACTGTGCTCCACTGTACTCTACCTCAACTATACTCCACTGTACTCTATCTCTACTCTAATCCACTGTACTCTATCTCTACTCTACTCCACTGTGCTCTATCTCTACTGTACTCCACTGTACTCTACCTCTACTCTACTCTACTGTACTCCACCTCTACTGTGTTCCACTGTACTCCACTGTACTCCAGCTCTACTGTGCTCCACTGTACTCTACATCTACTGTGCTCCACTGTACTCTACCTCTACTGTACTCCACTGTACTCTACCTCTACTGTACTCCACTGTACTCTACCTCTACTATACTCCACTTTACTCTACCTCTACTGTGCTCTACTGTACTCTATCTCTACTGTACTCCACTGTACTCTACCTCTACTGTTCTCCACTGTACTCTACCTCTACTGTACTCCACTCTACTCTACCTCTACTGTGCTCCACTGTACTCTACCTCTAATGTACTCCACTGTACTCTACCTCTACTGTACTCTTCTCTACTCCACCTTTAATGTGCTCCACTCTACTCTACCTCTACTGTACTCCACTGTACTCTACATCTACTGTACTCCACTGTACTCTACCTCTACTATACTCCACTGCACTTATCTCTACAGTGTTCTACTGTACTCTACCTCTACTGTACTCCACTGTACTCTACCTCTACTCTGCTCTACTGTACTCTATCTCTACTGTGCTCCACTGTACTCTACCTCTACTGTGCTCCACTGTACTCTATCTCTACTGTACTCCACTGTACACTACCTCTACAGTGCTCCACTGTGCTCTACCTCTACTGTACTCCACTGTACTCTACCTCTACTCCGCTCTACTCTACTCAATCTCTACTGTACTCCACTGTACGCTATCTCTACTGTACTCCACTGTAGTCTACCTCAACTATACTCCCCTGTACTCTACCTCTACTGTGCTCCACTGTACTCTACATCTACTGTGCTCCACTGTACTCTACCTCTACTCTACTGCACTGTACTCTACCTCTACTGTGCTCCACTGTACTCTACCTCTACTGTGCTCCACTGTACAATACCTCTATTGTAGTCCACTGTACTCTACCTCTACTGTGCTCCACTCTACTCTACCTCTACTGTGCTCCACTGTACTCTATCTCTACTCTAATCCACTGTACTCTATCTCTACTCTACTCCACTCTACTCTATCTCTACTGTACTCCACTGTACTCTACCTCTACTCTACTCTACTGTACTCCACCTCTACTGTGCTCCACTGTACTCCACTGTACTCTAGCTCTACTGTGCTCCACTGTACTCTACCTCTACTGTAGTCCACTGTACTCTACCTCTACTGTGCTCCACTCTACTCTACCTCTACTGTGCTCAGCTGTACTCTACCTCTACTGTACTCCACTGTACTCTATCTCTTCTGTACTACACTGTACTCTTCCTCTACTGTGCTCCACTGTACTCTACCTCTACTGTGCTCTACTGTACTCTATCTCTACTGTGCTCTACTGTACTCTACCTCTACTATACTCCACTGTACTCTACCTCTACTCTACTCCACTCTACTCTACCTCTACTGTGCTCCACTGTACACTACCTCTACTGTACTCCACTGTACTCTACCTCTACTGTGCTCCACTCCACTCTACCTCTACTGTGCTCCACTGTACTCTACCTCTACTGTGCTCTACTGTACTCTATCTCTACTGTGCTCCACTGTACTCTACCTCTACTGTACTCTACTCTACTCCACCTCTAATGTGCTCCACTCTACTCTACCTCTACTGTACTCCACTGTACTCTACCTCTACTCTGCTCTACTGTACTCTATCTCTACTGTGCTCCACTGTACTCTACCTCTACTGTACTCTACTGTAGTCTACCTCAACTATACTCCACTGTATTCTACCTCTACTGTGCTCCACTGTACTCTACCTCTACTGTGCTCTATTGTACTCTATCTCTACTGTGCTCCACTGTACTCTACCTCTACTGTACTCCACTGTAGTCTACCTAAACTATACTCCACTCTACTCTACCTCCACTGTGCTCCACTGTACTCTACCTCAACTATACTCCACTGTACTCTATCTCTACTCTAATCCACTGTACTCTATCTCTACTCTACTCCACTCTACTCTATCTCTACTGTACTCCACTGTACTCTACCTCTACTCTACTCTACTGTACTCCACCTCTACTGTGCTCCACTGTACTCCACTGTACTCCAGCTCTACTGTGCTCCACTGTACTCTACATCTACTGTGCTCCACTGTACTCTACCTCTACTGTACTCCACTGTACTCTACCTCTACTGTACTCCACTGTACTCTACCTCTACTGTACTCCACTGTATTCTACCTCTACTGTGCTCTTCTGTACTCTATCTCTACTGTACTCCACTGTACTCTACCTCTACTCTTATCCACTGTACTCTATCTCTACTCTACTCCACTCTACTCTATCTCTACTGTACTCCACTGTACTCTACCTCTACTCTACTCTACTCTACTGTACTCCACCTCTACTGTGCTCCACTGTACTCCACTGTACTCCAGCTCTACTGTGCTCCACTGTACTCTACATCTACTGTGCTCCATTGTACTCTACCTCTACTGTACTCCACTCTACTCCACCTCTACAGTGTTCTATTGTACTCTACCTCTACTGTACTCCACTGTACTCTACCTCTACTCTGCTCTACTGTACTCTATCTCTACTGTGCTCCACTGTACTCTACCTCTACTGTGCTCCACTGTACTCTACCGCAACTATACTCCACTGTACTCTATCTCTACTCTAATCCACTGTACTCTATCTCTACTCTACTCCACTGTGCTCTATCTCTACTGTACTCCACTGTACTCTACCTCTACTTTGCTCCACTGTACTCTACCTCTACTGTGCTCCAATGTACACTACCTCTACTGTACTCCACTGTACTCTACCTCTACTGTGCTCCACTCTACTCTACCTCTACTGTGCTCCACTGTACTCTACCTCTACTGTGCTCTACTGTACTCTATCTCTACTGTGCTCCACTGTACTCTACCTCTACTGTACTCTACTCTACTCCACCTCTAATGTGCTCCACTCTACTCTACCTCTACTGTACTCCACTGTACTCTACCTCTACTCTGCTCTACTGTACTCTATCTCTACTGTGCTCCACTGTACTCTACCTCTACTGTACTCTACTGTAGTCTACCTCAACTATACTCCACTGTACTCTACCTCTACTGTGCTCCACTGTACTCTACCTCTACTGTGCTCTACTGTACTCTATCTCTACTGTGCTCCACTGTACTCTACCTCTACTGTACTCCACTGTAGTCTACCTAAACTATACTCCACTCTACTCTACCTCCACTGTGCTCCACTGTACTCTACCTCAACTATACTCCACTGTACTCTATCTCTACTCTAATCCACTGTACTCTATCTCTACTCTACTCCACTCTACTCTATCTCTACTGTACTCCACTGTACTCTACCTCTACTCTACTCTACTGTACTCCACCTCTACTGTGCTCCACTGTACTCCACTGTACTCTAGCTCTACTGTGCTCCACTGTACTCTACCTCTACTGTGCTCTACTGTACTCTATCTCTACTGTGCTCCACTGTACTCTACCTCTACTGTACTCCACTGTACTCCACCTCTACAGTGCTCCACTGTACTCTACCTCTACTGTACTCCAATGTACTCTACCTCTACTCTGCTATACTGTACTCTATCTCTACTGTGCTCTACTGTACTCTACCTCTATTATACTCCACTGTACTCACCCCTCTACTGTGCTCCACTGTACTCTACCTCTACTGTGCTCCACTGTACACTACCTCTACTGTAGTCCAATGTACTCTACCTCTACTGTGCTCCACTCTACTCTACCTCTACTGTGCTCAGCTGTACTCTACCTCTACTGTACTCCACTGTACTCTATCTCTTCTGTACTACACTGTACTCTTCCTCTACTGTGCTCCACTGTACTCTACCTCTACTGTGCTCTACTGTACTCTATCTCTACTGTGCTCTACTGTACTCTACCTCTACTATACTCCACTGTACTCTACCTCTACTGTGCTCCACTGTACTCTACCTCTACTGTGCTCCACTGTACACTACCTCTACTGTACTCCACTGTACTCTACCTCTACTGTGCTCCACTCTACTCTACCTCTACTGTGCTCCACTGTACTCTACCTCTACTGTGCTCTACTGTACTCTATCTCTACTGTGCTCCACTGTACTCTACCTCTACTGTACTCTACTCTACTCCACCTCTAATGTGCTCCACTCTACTCTACCTCTACTGTACTCCACTGTACTCTACCTCTACTCTGCTCTACTGTACTCTATCTCTACTGTGCTCCACTGTACTCTACCTCTACTGTACTCTACTGTAGTCTACCTCAACTATACTCCACTGTACTCTACCTCTACTGTGCTCCACTGTACTCTACCTCTACTGTGCTCTACTGTACTCTATCTCTACTGTGCTCCACTGTACTCTACCTCTACTGTACTCCACTGTAGTCTACCTAAACTATACTCCACTCTGCTCTACCTCCACTGTGCTCCACTGTACTCTACCTCAACTATACTCCACTGTACTCTATCTCTACTCTAATCCACTCTACTCTATCTCTACTCTACTCCACTGTGCTCTATCTCTACTGTACTCCACTGTACTCTACCTCTACTCTACTCTACTGTACTCCATCTCTACTGTGCTCCACTGTACTCCACTGTACTCCAGCTCTACTGTGCTCCACTGTACTCTACATCTACTGTGCTCCACTGTACTCTACCTCTACTGTGCTCCACTGTACTCTACCTCTACTGTACTCCACTGTACTCTACCTCTACTATACTCCACTGTACTCTACCTCTACTGTGCTCTACTGTACTCTATCTCTACTGTACTCCACTATACTCTACCTCTACTGTACTGTACTGTTCTCTAAGTCTACTGTACTCTACTGTACTCCACCTCTACTGTGCTCCACTGTACTCCACTGTACTCTACCTCTACTGTGCTCCACTGTACTCTACCTCTACTGTACTCCACTGTACTCTATCTCTACTGTGCTCCACTGTACTCTACCTCTACTGTACTCTACTGTACTCTATCTCTACTGTGCTCCATTGTACTCTACCTCTACTGTACTCCACTGTACTCCACCTCTACAGTGCTCCACTGTACTCTACCTCTACTGTACTCCAATGTACTCTACCTCTACTCTGCTCTACTGTACTCAATCTCTACTGTGCTCTACTGTACTCTACCTCTATTATACTCCACTGTACTCTACCTCTACTGTGCTCCACTGTACTCTACCTCTACTGTGCTCCACTGTACACTACCTCTACTGTAGTCCAATGTACTCTACCTCTACTGTGCTCCACTCTACTCTACCTCTACTTTGCTCAGCTGTACTCTACCTCTACTGTACTCCACTGCACTCTATCTCTTCTGTACTACACTGTACTCTTCCTCTACTGTGCTCCACTGTACTCTACCTCTACTGTGCTCTAATGTACTCTATCTCTACTGTGCTCTACTGTACTCTACCTCTACTATACTCCACTGTACTCTACCTCTACTGTGCTCCACTGTACTCTACCTCTACTGTGCTCCACTGTACTCTACCTCTACTCTGCTCTACTGTACTCTATCTCTACTGTGCTCCACTGTACTCTACCTCTACTGTACTCTACTCTACTCCACCTCTAATGTGCTCCACTCTACTCTACCTCTACTGTACTCCACTGTACTCTACCTCTACTCTGCTCTACTGTACTCTATCTCTACTGTGCTCCACTGTACTCTACCTCTACTGTACTCTACTGTAGTCTACCTCAACTATACTCCACTGTACTCTACCTCTACTGTGCTCCACTGTACTCTACCTCTAATGTGCTCTACTGTACTCTATCTCTACTGTGCTCCACTGTACTCTACCTCTACTGTACTCCACTGTAGTCTACCTAAACTATACTCCACTCTACTCTACCTCCACTGTGCTCCACTGTACTCTACCTCAACTATACTCCACTGTACTCTATCTCTACTCTAATCCACTGTACTCTATCTCTACTCTACTCCACTGTGCTCTATCTCTACTGTACTCCACTGTACTCTACCTCTACTCTACTCTACTATACTCCACCTCTACTGTGCTCCACTGTACTCCACTGTACTCCAGCTCTACTGTGCTCCACTGTACTCTACATCTACTCTGCTCCACTGTACTCTACCTCTACTGTACTCCACTGTACTCTACCTCTACTGTACTCCACTGTACTCTACCTCTACTATACTCCACTGTACTCTACCTCTACTGTGCTCTACTGTACTCTATCTCTACTGTACTCCACTGTACTCTACCTCTACTGTACTGTACTGTTCTCTAAGTCTACTGTACTCTACTGTACTCCACCTCTACTGTGCTCCACTGTACTCCACTGTACTCTACCTCTACTGTGCTCCACTGTACTCTACCTCTACTGTACTCCACTGTACTCTATCTCTACTGTGCTCCACTGTACTCTACCTCTACTGTACTCTACTGTACTCTATCTCTACTGTGCTCCATTGTACTCTACCTCTACTGTACTCCACTGTACTCCACCTCTACAGTGCTCCACTGTACTCTACCTCTACTGTACTCCAATGTACTCTACCTCTACTCTGCTCTACTGTACTCTATCTCTACTGTGCTCTACTGTACTCTACCTCTATTATACTCCACTGTACTCTACCTCTACTGTGCTCCACTGTACTCTACCTCTACTGTGCTCCACTGTACACTACCTCTACTGTAGTCCAATGTACTCTACCTCTACTGTGCTCCACTCTACTCTACCTCTACTGTGCTCAGCTGTACTCTACCTCTACTGTACTCCACTGCACTCTATCTCTTCTGTACTACACTGTACTCTTCCTCTACTGTGCTCCACTGTACTCTACCTCTACTGTGCTCTACTGTACTCTATCTCTACTGTGCTCTACTGTACTCTACCTCTACTATACTCCAATGTACTCTACCTCTACTGTGCTTCACTGTACTCTACCTCTACTGTGCTCCACTGTACACTACCTCTACTATACTCCACTGTACTCTACCTCTACTGTGCTCCACTGTACTCTACCTCTACTGTGCTCCACTGTACTCTACCTCTACTCTGCTCTACTGTACTCTATCTCTACTGTGCTCCACTGTACTCTACCTCTACTGTACTCTACTCTACTCCACCTCTAATGTGCTCCACTCTACTCTACCTCTACTGTACTCCACTGTACTCTACCTCTACTCTGCTCTACTGTACTCTATCTCTACTGTGCTCCACTGTACTCTACCTCTACTGTACTCTACTGTAGTCTACCTCAACTATACTCCACTGTACTCTACCTCTACTGTGCTCCACTGTACTCTACCTCTAATGTGCTCTACTGTACTCTATCTCTACTGTGCTCCACTGTACTCTACCTCTACTGTACTCCACTGTAGTCTACCTAAACTATACTCCACTCTACTCTACCTCCACTGTGCTCCACTGTACTCTACCTCAACTATACTCCACTGTACTCTATCTCTACTCTAATCCACTGTACTCTATCTCTACTCTACTCCACTGTGCTCTATCTCTACTGTACTCCACTGTACTCTACCTCTACTCTACTCTACTATACTCCACCTCTACTGTGCTCCACTGTACTCCACTGTACTCCAGCTCTACTGTGCTCCACTGTACTCTACATCTACTCTGCTCCACTGTACTCTACCTCTACTGTACTCCACTGTACTCTACCTCTACTGTACTCCACTGTACTCTACCTCTACTATACTCCACTGTACTCTACCTCTACTGTGCTCTACTGTACTCTATCTCTACTGTACTCCACTGTACTCTACCTCTACTGTACTGTACTGTTCTCTAAGTCTACTGTACTCTACTGTACTCCACCTCTACTGTGCTCCACTGTACTCCACTGTACTCTACCTCTACTGTGCTCCACTGTACTCTACCTCTACTGTACTCCACTGTACTCTATCTCTACTGTGCTCCACTGTACTCTACCTCTACTGTACTCTACTGTACTCTATCTCTACTGTGCTCCATTGTACTCTACCTCTACTGTACTCCACTGTACTCCACCTCTACAGTGCTCCACTGTACTCTACCTCTACTGTACTCCAATGTACTCTACCTCTACTCTGCTCTACTGTACTCTATCTCTACTGTGCTCTACTGTACTCTACCTCTATTATACTCCACTGTACTCTACCTCTACTGTGCTCCACTGTACTCTACCTCTACTGTGCTCCACTGTACACTACCTCTACTGTAGTCCAATGTACTCTACCTCTACTGTGCTCCACTCTACTCTACCTCTACTGTGCTCAGCTGTACTCTACCTCTACTGTACTCCACTGCACTCTATCTCTTCTGTACTACACTGTACTCTTCCTCTACTGTGCTCCACTGTACTCTACCTCTACTGTGCTCTACTGTACTCTATCTCTACTGTGCTCTACTGTACTCTACCTCTACTATACTCCAATGTACTCTACCTCTACTGTGCTTCACTGTACTCTACCTCTACTGTGCTCCACTGTACACTACCTCTACTGTACTCCACTGTACTCTACCTCTACTGTGCTCCACTCTACTCTACCTCTACTGTGCTCCACTGTACTCTACCTCTCCTGTGCTCTACTGTACTCTATCTCTACTGTGCTCCACTGTACTCTACCTCTACTGTACTCTACTCTACTCCACCTCTAATGTGCTCCACTCTACCTCTACTGTACTCCACTGTACTCTACCTCTACTCTGCTCTACTGTACTCTATCTCTACTGTGCTCCACTGTACTCTACCTCTACTGTACTCTACTGTAGTCTACCTCAACTATACTCCACTGTACTCTACCTCTACTGTGCTCCACTGTACTCTACCTCTACTGTGCTCTACTGTACTCTATCTCTACTGTGCTCCACTGTACTCTACATCTACTGTACTCCACTGTAGTCTACCTAAACTATACTCAACTCTACTCTACCTCCACTGTGCTCCACTGTACTCTACCTCAACTATACTCATCTGTACTCTATCTCTACTCTAATCCACTGTACTCTATCTCTACTCTACTCCACTGTGCTCTATCTCTACTGTACTCCACTGTACTCTACCTCTACTCTACTCTACTGTACTCCACCTCTACTGTGTTCCACTGTACTCCACTGTACTCCAGCTCTACTGTGCTCCACTGTACTCTACATCTACTGTGCTCCACTGTACTCTACCTCTACTGTACTCCACTGTACTCTACCTCTACTGTACTCCACTGTACTCTACCTCTACTATACTCCACTGTACTCTACCTCTACTGTGCTCTACTGTACTCTATCTCTACTGTACTCCACTGTACTCTACCTCTACTGTTCTCCACTGTACTCTACCTCTACTGTACTCCACTCTACTCTACCTCTACTGTGCTCCACTGTACTCTACCTCTAATGTACTCCACTGTACTCTACCTCTACTGTACTCTTCTCTACTCCACCTTTAATGTGCTCCACTCTACTCTACCTCTACTGTACTCCACTGTACTCTACCTCTACTGTACTCCACTGTACTCTACCTCTACTGTACTCCACTGTACTCTACCTCTACTATACTCCACTGTACTCTACCTCTACTGTGCTCTACTGTACTCTATCTCTACTGTACTCCACTGTACTCTACCTCTACTGTTCTCCACTGTACTCTACCTCTACTGTACTCCACTCTACTCTACCTCTACTGTGCTCCACTGTACTCTACCTCTAATGTACTCCACTGTACTCTACCTCTACTGTACTCTTCTCTACTCCACCTTTAATGTGCTCCACTCTACTCTACCTCTACTGTACTCCACTGTACTCTACCTCTACTGTACTCCACTGTACTCTACCTCTACTATACTCCACTGCACTTATCTCTACAGTGTTCTACTGTACTCTACCTCTACTGTACTCCACTGTACTCTACCTCTACTCTGCTCTACTGTACTCTATCTCTACTCTGCTCCACTGTACTCTACCTCTACTGTGCTCCACTGTACTCTATCTCTACTGTACTCCACTGTACACTACCTCTACAGTGCTCCACTGTGCTCTACCTCTACTGTACTCCACTGTACTCTACCTCTACTCCGCTCTACTCTACTCAATCTCTACTGTACTCCACTGTACGCTATCTCTACTGTACTCCACTGTAGTCTACCTCAACTATACTCCCCTGTACTCTACCTCTACTGTGCTCCACTGTACTCTACATCTACTGTGCTCCACTGTACTCTAACTCTACTCTACTGCACTGTACTCTACCTCTACTATACTCCACTGTACTCTACCTCTACAGTGCTCCACTGTACTCTACCTCTACTGTACTCCAATGTACTCTACCTCTACTGTGCTCCACTGTACTCTACCTCTACTGTGCTCCACTGTACAATACCTCTATTGTAGTCCACTGTACTCTACCTCTACTGTGCTCCACTCTACTCTACCTCTACTGTGCTCCACTGTACTCTATCTCTACTCTAATCCACTGTACTCTACCTCTACTCTACTCTACTGTACTCCACCTCTACTGTGCTCCACTGTACTCCACTGTACTCTAGCTCTACTGTGCTCCACTGTACTCTACCTCTACTGTAGTCCACTGTACTCTACCTCTACTGTGCTCCACTCTACTCTACCTCTACTGTGCTCAGCTGTACTCTACCTCTACTGTACTCCACTGTACTCTATCTCTTCTGTACTACACTGTACTCTTCCTCTACTGTGCTCCACTGTACTCTACCTCTACTGTGCTCTACTGTACTCTATCTCTACTGTGCTCTACTGTACTCTACCTCTACTATACTCCACTGTACTCTACCTCTACTGTACTCCACTCTACTCTACCTCTACTGTGCTCCACTGTACACTACCTCTACTGTACTCCACTGTACTCTACCTCTACTGTGCTCCACTCTACTCTACCTCTACTGTGCTCCACTGTACTCTACCTCTACTGTGCTCTACTGTACTCTATCTCTACTGTGCTCCACTGTACTCTACCTCTACTGTACTCTACTCTACTCCACCTCTAATGTGCTCCACTCTACTCTACCTCTACTGTACTCCACTGTACTCTACCTCTACTCTGCTCTACTGTACTCTATCTCTACTGTGCTCCACTGTACTCTACCTCTACTGTACTCTACTGTAGTCTACCTCAACTATACTCCACTGTACTCTACCTCTACTGTGCTCCACTGTACTCTACCTCTACTGTGCTCTATTGTACTCTATCTCTACTGTGCTCCACTGTACTCTACCTCTACTGTACTCCACTGTAGTCTACCTAAACTATACTCCACTCTACTCTACCTCCACTGTGCTCCACTGTACTCTACCTCAACTATACTCCACTGTACTCTATCTCTACTCTAATCCACTGTACTCTATCTCTACTCTACTCCATTCTACTCTATCTCTACTGTACTCCACTGTACTCTACCTCTACTCTACTCTACTATACTCCACCTCTACTGTGCTCCACTGTACTCCACTGTACTCCAGCTCTACTGTGCTCCACTGTACTCTACATCTACTGTGCTCCACTGTACTCTACCTCTACTGTACTCCACTGTACTCTACCTCTACTGTACTCCACTGTACTCTACCTCTACTGTACTCCACTGTATTCTACCTCTACTGTGCTCTACTGTACTCTATCTCTACTGTACTCCACTGTACTCTACCTCTACTCTAATCCACTGTACTCTATCTCTACTCTACTCCACTCTACTCTATCTCTACTGTACTCCACTGTACTCTACCTCTACTCTACTCTACTCTACTGTACTCCACCTCTACTGTGCTCCACTGTACTCCACTGTACTCCAGCTCTACTGTGCTCCACTGTACTCTACATCTACTGTGCTCCATTGTACTCTACCTCTACTGTACTCCACTCTACTCCACCTCTACAGTGTTCTATTGTACTCTACCTCTACTGTACTCCACTGTACTCTACCTCTACTCTGCTCTACTGTACTCTATCTCTACTGTGCTCCACTGTACTCTACCTCTACTGTACTCCACTGTAGTCTACCTCAACTATACTCCACTGTACTCTACCTCTACTGTGCTCCACTGTACTCTACCTCTACTGTGCTCCACTGTACTCTATCTCTACTGTACTCCACTGTACTCTACCTCTACAGTGCTCCACTGTGCTCTACCTCTACTGTACTCCACTGTACTCTACCTCTACTCTGCTCTACTGTTCTCTACCTCTACTGTACTCCACTGTACTCTACCTCTACTCTGCTCTAATGTACTCTATCTCTACTGTGCTCCACTGTACTCTACCTCTACTGCACTCCACTGTAGTCTACCTCAACTATACTCCACTGTACTCTACCTCTACTGTGCTCCACTGTAATCTACCTCTACTGTACTCCACTGTACTCTACCTCTACTATACTCCACTGTACTCTACCTCTACTGTGCTCTACTGTACTAAATCTCTACTTTGCTCCATTGTACTCTACCTCTACTGTACTCCACTGTACTCTACCTCTACTCTGCTCTATTTTACTCTACCTCTACTCTGCTCTACTGTACTCTATCTCTACTGTGATCCACTGTACTCTACCTCTACTGTACTCCACTGTAGTCTACCTAAACTATACTCCACTGTACTCTACCTCCACTGTGCTCCACTGTACTCTACCTCAACTATACTCCACTGTACTCTATCTCTACTCTAATCCACTGTACTCTATCTCTACTCTACTCCACTCTACTCTATCTCTACTGTACTCCACTGTACTCTACCTCTACTATACTCCACTGTACTCTACCTCTACTGTGCTCTACTGTACTCTATCTCTACTGTACTCCACTGTACTCTACCTCTACTGTTCTCCACTGTACTCTACCTCTACTGTACTCCACTCTACTCTACCTCTACTGTGCTCCACTGTACTCTACCTCTAATGTACTCCACTGTACTCTACCTCTACTGTACTCTTCTCTACTCCACCTTTAATGTGCTCCACTCTACTCTACCTCTACTGTACTCCACTGTACTCTACCTCTACTGTACTCCACTGTACTCTACCTCTACTATACTCCACTGCACTTATCTCTACAGTGTTCTACTGTACTCTACCTCTACTGTACTCCACTGTACTCTACCTCTACTCTGCTCTACTGTACTCTATCTCTACTCTGCTCCACTGTACTCTACCTCTACTGTGCTCCACTGTACTCTATCTCTACTGTACTCCACTGTACACTACCTCTACAGTGCTCCACTGTGCTCTACCTCTACTGTACTCCACTGTACTCTACCTCTACTCCGCTCTACTCTACTCAATCTCTACTGTACTCCACTGTACGCTATCTCTACTGTACTCCACTGTAGTCTACCTCAACTATACTCCCCTGTACTCTACCTCTACTGTGCTCCACTGTACTCTACATCTACTGTGCTCCACTGTACTCTAACTCTACTCTACTGCACTGTACTCTACCTCTACTATACTCCACTGTACTCTACCTCTACAGTGCTCCACTGTACTCTACCTCTACTGTACTCCAATGTACTCTACCTCTACTGTGCTCCACTGTACTCTACCTCTACTGTGCTCCACTGTACAATACCTCTATTGTAGTCCACTGTACTCTACCTCTACTGTGCTCCACTCTACTCTACCTCTACTGTGCTCCACTGTACTCTATCTCTACTCTAATCCACTGTACTCTACCTCTACTCTACTCTACTGTACTCCACCTCTACTGTGCTCCACTGTACTCCACTGTACTCTAGCTCTACTGTGCTCCACTGTACTCTAACTCTACTGTAGTCCACTGTACTCTACCTCTACTGTGCTCCACTCTACTCTACCTCTACTGTGCTCAGCTGTACTCTACCTCTACTGTACTCCACTGTACTCTATCTCTTCTGTACTACACTGTACTCTTCCTCTACTGTGCTCCACTGTACTCTACCTCTACTGTGCTCTACTGTACTCTATCTCTACTGTGCTCTACTGTACTCTACCTCTACTATACTCCACTGTACTCTACCTCTACTGTACTCCACTCTACTCTACCTCTACTGTGCTCCACTGTACACTACCTCTACTGTACTCCACTGTACTCTACCTCTACTGTGCTCCACTCTACTCTACCTCTACTGTGCTCCACTGTACTCTACCTCTACTGTGCTCTACTGTACTCTATCTCTACTGTGCTCCACTGTACTCTACCTCTACTGTACTCTACTCTACTCCACCTCTAATGTGCTCCACTCTACTCTACCTCTACTGTACTCCACTGTACTCTACCTCTACTCTGCTCTACTGTACTCTATCTCTACTGTGCTCCACTGTACTCTACCTCTACTGTACTCTACTGTAGTCTACCTCAACTATACTCCACTGTACTCTACCTCTACTGTGCTCCACTGTACTCTACCTCTACTGTGCTCTATTGTACTCTATCTCTACTGTGCTCCACTGTACTCTACCTCTACTGTACTCCACTGTAGTCTACCTAAACTATACTCCACTCTACTCTACCTCCACTGTGCTCCACTGTACTCTACCTCAACTATACTCCACTGTACTCTATCTCTACTCTAATCCACTGTACTCTATCTCTACTCTACTCCATTCTACTCTATCTCTACTGTACTCCACTGTACTCTACCTCTACTCTACTCTACTGTACTCCACCTCTACTGTGCTCCACTGTACTCCACTGTACTCCAGCTCTACTGTGCTCCACTGTACTCTACATCTACTGTGCTCCACTGTACTCTACCTCTACTGTACTCCACTGTACTCTACCTCTACTGTACTCCACTGTACTCTACCTCTACTGTACTCCACTGTATTCTACCTCTACTGTGCTCTACTGTACTCTATCTCTACTGTACTCCACTGTACTCTACCTCTACTCTAATCCACTGTACTCTATCTCTACTCTACTCCACTCTACTCTATCTCTACTGTACTCCACTGTACTCTACCTCTACTCTACTCTACTCTACTGTACTCCACCTCTACTGTGCTCCACTGTACTCCACTGTACTCCAGCTCTACTGTGCTCCACTGTACTCTACATCTACTGTGCTCCATTGTACTCTACCTCTACTGTACTCCACTCTACTCCACCTCTACAGTGTTCTATTGTACTCTACCTCTACTGTACTCCACTGTACTCTACCTCTACTCTGCTCTACTGTACTCTATCTCTACTGTGCTCCACTGTACTCTACCTCTACTGTACTCCACTGTAGTCTACCTCAACTATACTCCACTGTACTCTACCTCTACTGTGCTCCACTGTACTCTACCTCTACTGTGCTCCACTGTACTCTATCTCTACTGTACTCCACTGTACTCTACCTCTACAGTGCTCCACTGTGCTCTACCTCTACTGTACTCCACTGTACTCTACCTCTACTCTGCTCTACTGTTCTCTACCTCTACTGTACTCCACTGTACTCTACCTCTACTCTGCTCTAATGTACTCTATCTCTACTGTGCTCCACTGTACTCTACCTCTACTGCACTCCACTGTAGTCTACCTCAACTATACTCCACTGTACTCTACCTCTACTGTGCTCCACTGTAATCTACCTCTACTGTACTCCACTGTACTCTACCTCTACTATACTCCACTGTACTCTACCTCTACTGTGCTCTACTGTACTAAATCTCTACTTTGCTCCATTGTACTCTACCTCTACTGTACTCCACTGTACTCTACCTCTACTCTGCTCTATTTTACTCTACCTCTACTCTGCTCTACTGTACTCTATCTCTACTGTGATCCACTGTACTCTACCTCTACTGTACTCCACTGTAGTCTACCTAAACTATACTCCACTGTACTCTACCTCCACTGTGCTCCACTGTACTCTACCTCAACTATACTCCACTGTACTCTATCTCTACTCTAATCCACTGTACTCTATCTCTACTCTACTCCACTCTACTCTATCTCTACTGTACTCCACTGTACTCTACCTCTACTCTACTCTACTGTACTCCACCTCTACTGTGCTCTACTGTACTCCACTGTACTCTAGCTCTACTGTGCTCCACTGTACTCTACCTCTACTGTACTCCACTGTACTCTACATCTACTGTGCTCCACTGTACTCTACCTCTACTGTACTCCACTGTACTCTACCTCTACTGTACTCCACTGTACTCTACCTCTACTGTACTCCACTGTATTCTACCTCTACTGTGCTCTACTGTACCCTACCTCTACTGTGCTCCACTGTACTCTACCTCTACTGTACTCCTCTGTAGTCTACCTCAACTATACTCCACTGTACTCTACCTCTACTGTGCTCCACTGTACTCTACCTCTACTGTACTCCACTCTACTCTATCTCTACTGTGCTCCACTGTACTCTACCTCTACTGTACTCCACTGTACTCTATCTCTACTGTTCTCCACTGTACTCTACCTCTACTGTGCTCCACTGTACTTCACTGTACTCTATCTCTACTGTGATCCACTGTACTCTACCTCTGCTGTGCTCCACTGTACTCTATCTCTACTCTACTCCACTGTACTCTATCTCTATTGTACTCCACTTTACTCTACCTCTACTGTACTCTACTGTACTCCACCTCTAGTGTGCTCCACTGTACTCCACTGTACTCTTACTCTACTGTACTCCACTGTACTCTATCTCTACTTTGCTCCACTGTACTCTACCTCTACTGTGCTCTACTGTACTCTACTTTATTGTGCTCCACTGTACTCTATTTCTACTGTACCCCACTGTACTCTACCTATACTGTGCTCCACTGTACTCTACCTCTACTGTGCTCCACTGTACACTACCTCTACTGTACTCCACTGTACTCTACCTCTACTGTGCTCCACTGTACTCTACCTCTACTGTGCTCCACTGTACTCTACCTCTACTGTGCTCCACTGTGCTCTATCTCTACTGTACTCCACTGTACTTTACCTCTACAGTGATCCACTGTGCTCTACCTCTACTGTACTCCACTTTACTCTACCTCTACTCTGCTCTACTGTGCTCTACCTATACTGTGCTCCACTGTACTCGACCTCTACTTTACTCCACTGTAGTCCACCTCAACTATACTCCACTGTACTCTACCTCCACTGTGCTCCACTGTACTCTACCTCTACTGTACTCCACTGTACTCTATCTCTACTGTACTCCACTGTAATCTATCTCTACTGTGCTCCACTGTACTATACCTCTACTGTGCTCCACTGTACTCCACTGTACTCTATCTCTACTGTGATCCACTGTACTCTACCTCTGCTGTGCTCCACTGTACTCTATCTCTACTCTACTCCACTGTACTCTACCTCTACTGTACTCCACTGTACTCTACCTCTAATGTACTCCACTCTACTCTACCTCTACTCTGCTCCACTGTACTCTACCTCTAATGTACTCCAATGTACTCTACCTCTACTGTACTCTTCTCTACTCCACCTCTAATGTGCTCCACTCTACTCTACCTCTACTGTACTCCACTGTACTCTACCTCTACTGTACTCCACTGTACTCTACCTCTACTATACTCCACTGCACTTATCTCTACTGTGTTCGACTGTACTCTATCTCTACTTTACTCCACTGTACTCTATCTCTACTGTACTACACTGTACTCTTCCTCTACTGTGCTCCACTGTACTCTATCTCTACTGTGCTCTACTGTACTCTATCTTTACTGTGCTCTACTGTACTCTACCTCTACTATACTCCACTGTACTCTACCTCTACTGTGCTCCACTCTACTCTACCTCTACTGTGCTCCACTGTACTCTACCTCTACTGTGCTCCACTGTACTCTATCTCTACTGTACTCCACTGTACTCTACCTCTACTGTGCTCTACTGTACTCTACTCTATTGTGCTCCACTGTACTCTATTTCTACTGTACCCCACTGTACTCTACCTCTACTGTGCTACACTGTACTCTACCTCTACTGTGCTCCACTGTACTCTACCTCTACTGTGCTCCACTGTACTCTATCTCTACTGCACTCCACTGTATTCTACCTTTACAGTGATCCACTGTGCTCTACCTCTACTGTACTCCACTGTACTCTACCTCTACTCTGCTCTACTGTGCTCTACCTATACTGTACTTCACTGTACTCTACCTCTACTTTACTCCACTGTAGTCCACCTCAACTATACTCCACTGTACTCTACCTCTACTGTGCCCCACTGTACTCTACCTCTACTGTGCTCCACTGTACTCTACCTCTACTGTACTCCACTGTACTATACCTCTACTGTACTCCACTGTACCCTACCTCTACTGTACTCCACTGTATTCTACCTCTACTGTGCTCTACTGTACTCTACCTCTACTGTACTCCACTGTACTCTACCTCTACTGTACTGTACGGTTCTCTACCTCTACTGTACTCTACTGTACTCCACCTCTACTGTGCTCCACTGTACTCCACTGTACTCTACCTCTACTGTACTCCACTGTAATCTATCTCTACTGTTCTCCACTGTACTCTACCTCTACTGTGCTCCACTGTACTACACTGTACTCTATCTCTACTGTGATCCACTGTACTCTACCTCTGCTGTGCTCCACTTTACTCTATCTCTACTCTACTCCACTGTACTCTATCTCTATTGTACTCCACTGTACTCTACCTCTACTGTACTCTACTGTACTCCACCTCTACTGTGCTCCACTGTACTCCACTGTACTCTTCCTCTACTGTACTCCACTGTACTCTATCTCTACTGTGCTCCACTGTACTCTACCTCTAATGTGCTCTACTGTACTCTACTCTACTGTGCTCCACTGTACTCTATTTCTACTGTACCCCACTGTACTCTACCTCTACTGTGCTCCACTGTACTCTACCTCTACTGTGCTCCACTGTACACTACCTCTACTGTACTCCACTGTACTCTACCTCTACTGTGCTCCACTGTACTCTACCTCTACTGTGCTCCACTGTACTCTACCTCTACTGTGCTCCACTGTACTCTATCTCTACTGTACTCCACTGTACTCTACCTCTACAGTGCTCCACTGTGCTCTACCTCTACTGTACTCCACTGTACTCTACCTCTACTCTGCTCTACTGTTCTCTACCTCTACTGTACTCCACTGTACTCTACCTCTACTCTGCTCTAATGTACTCTATCTCTACTGTGCTCCACTGTACTCTACCTCTACTACACTCCACTGTAGTCTACCTCAACTATACTCCACTGTACTCTACCTCTACTGTGCTCCACTGTAATCTACCTCTACTGTACTCCACTGTACTCTACCTCTACTATACTCCACTGTACTCTACCTCTACTGTGCTCTACTGTACTAAATCTCTACCATGCTCCATTGTACTCTACCTCTACTGTACTCCACTGTACTCTACCTCTACTCTGCTCTATTTTACTCTATCTCTACTGTGCTCCACTGTACTCTACCTCTACTGTACTCCACTCTACTCCACCTCTACAGTGTTCTACTGTACTCTACCTCTACTGTACTCCACTGTACTCTACCTCTACTCTGCTCTACTGTACTCTATCTCTACTCTGCTCCACTGTACTCTACCTCTACTGTACTCCACTGTAGTCTACCTCAACTATACTCCACTGTACTCTACCTCTACTGTGCTCCACTGTACTCTACCTCAACTATACTCCACTGTACTCTATCTCTACTCTAATCCACTGTACTCTATCTCTAATCTACTCCACTCTACTCTATCTCTACTGTACTCCACTGTACTCTACCTCTACTCTACTCTACTGTACTCCACCTCTACTGTGCTCTACTGTGCTCCACTGTACTCTACCTCTACTGTGCTCTACTGTAGTCTATCTCTACTGTGCTCCACTGTACTCTACCTCTACTGTACTCCACTGTACTCCACCTCTACAGTGCTCCACTGTACTCTACCTCTACTCTACTCCACTGTATTCTACCTCTACTCTGCTCTAGTGTACTCTATCTCTACTGTGCTCTACTGTACTCTACCTCTATTATACTCCACTGTACTCTACCTCTATTGTGCTCCACTGTACTCTACCTCTACTGTGCTCCACTGTACACTACCTCTACTGTAGTCCACTGTGCTCTACCTCTACTGTGCTCCATTCTACTCTACCTCTACTGTGCTCAGCTGTACTCTACCTCTACTGTACTCCACTGTACTCTACCTCTACTATACTCCACTGCACTTATCTCTACTGTGCTCCACTGTACTCTATCTCTACTGTAGTCCACTGTACTCTACCACTACTATACTCTACTGTACTCCACC
The DNA here is from genome assembly GCA_030578255.1 of Tiaroga cobitis. Lineage (NCBI taxonomy): Eukaryota > Metazoa > Chordata > Actinopteri > Cypriniformes > Leuciscidae > Tiaroga > Tiaroga cobitis. The sequence goes on along the minus strand of JAROOI010000042.1, from coordinate 56,326 downwards.
TCTACTCTACTCCACTGTAGTCTACCTCAACTATACTCCACTCTATTCTACCTCTACTGTGCTCCACTGTACTCTACCTCTACTCTGCTCTACTGTACTCTATCTCTACTGTACTCCACTATACTCTACCTCCACTGTACTCCACTGTACTCTAGCTCTACTGTGCTCCCATGTACTCTACCTCTACTGTACTCCACTGTACTCTACATCTACTGTGCTCCACTGTACTCTACCTCTAATGTGCTCCACTCTACTCTACCTTTACTGTACTCCACTGTACTCTACCTCTACTCTGCTCTACTCTACTCTATCTCTACTGTGCTCCACTGTACTCTATCTCTACTGTGCTCCACTGTACTCTACCTCTACTGTACTCCACTGTACTCCACCTCTACAGTGCTCCACTGTACTCTACCTCTACTGTCCTCCACTGTACTCTACCTCTACTCTGCTCTACTGTACTCTATCTCTACTGTGCTCCACTGAACTCTACCTCTACTGTACTCCACTGTAGTCTACCTAAACTATACTCCACTGTACTCTACCTCCACTGTGCTCCACTGTACTCTACCTCAACTATACTCCACTCTACTCTATCTCTACTGTACTCCACTGTACTCTACCTCTACTCTACTCTACTGTACTCCACCTCTACTGTGCTCCACTGTACTCCACTGTACTCTAGCTCTACTGTGCTCCACTGTACTCTACCTCTACTGTACTCCACTGTACTCTACATCTACTGTGCTCCACTGTACTCTACCTCTACTGTACTCCACTGTACTCTACCTCTACTCTACTCCACTGTACTCTACCTCTACTGTACTCCACTGTAATCTACCTCTACTGTGCTCTACTGTACTCTACCTCTACTGTACTCCACTGTACTCTACCTCTACTGCACTGTACTGTTCTCTACATCTACTGTACTCTACTGTACTCCACCTCTACTGTGCTCCACTGTACTCCACTGTACTCTACCTCTACTGTGCTCCACTGTACTCTACCTCTACTGTACTCCACTGTACTCTATCTCTACTGTGCTCCACTGTACTCTACCTCTACTGTGCTCTACTGTACTCTACTCTACTGTGCTCCACTGTACTCTATTTCTACTGTACCCCACTGTACTCTACCTCTACTGTGCTCCAATGTACTCTACCTCTACTGTGCTCCACTGTACAATACCTCTACTGTACTCCACTGTACTCTACCTCTACTGTGCTCCACTGTACTCTACCTCTACTCTGCTCCACTGTACTCTACCTCTACTGTGCTCCACTGTACTCTATCTCTACTGTACTCCACTGTACTCTACCTCCACAGTGCTCCACTGTGCTCTACCTCTACTGTACTCCACTGTACTCTACCTCTACTCTGCTCTACTGTGCTCTACCTCTACTGTACTCCACTGTACTCTACCTCTACTCTGCTCTACTGTACTCTATCTCTACTGTGCTCCACTGTACTTTACCTCTACTGTACTCCTCTGTAGTGTACCTCAACTATACTCCACTGTACTCTACCTCTACTGTGCTCCACTGTACTCTACCTCTACTGTACTCCACTCTACTCTATCTCTACTGTGCTCCACTGTACTTTACCTCTACTGTACTCCACTGTACTCTATCTCTACTGTTCTCCACTGTACTCTACCTCTACTGTGCTCCACTGTACTTCACTGTACTCTATCTCTACTGTGATCCACTGTACTCTACCTCTGCTGTGCTCCACTGTACTCTATCTCTACTCTACTCCACTGTACTCTATCTCTATTGTACTCCACTGTACTCTACCTCTACTGTACTCTACTGTACTCCACCTCTAGTGTGCTCCACTGTACTCCACTGTACTCTTCCTCTACTGTACTCCACTGTACTCTATCTCTACTGTGCTCCACTGTACTCTACCTCTACTGTGCTCTACTGTACTCTACTCTATTGTGCTGCACTGTACTCTATTTCTACTGTACCCCACTGTACTCTACCTCTACTGTGCTCCACTGTACTCTACCTCTACTCTGCTCCACTGTACACTACCTCTACTGTACTCCACTGTACTCTACCTCTACGGTGCTCCACTGTACTCTACCTCTACTGTGCTCCACTGTACTCTACCTCTACTGTGCTCCACTGTACTCTATCTCTACTGTACTCCACTGTACTCTACATCTACAGTGATCCACTGTGCTCTACCTCTACTGTACTCCACTGTACTCTACCTCTACTCTTCTCTACTGTGCTCTACCTAAACTGTACTTCACTGTACTCTACCTCTACTCTGCTCTACTGTACTCTATCTCTACTGTGCTCCACTGTACTCTACCTCTACTGTACTCCACTGTAGTCCACCTCAACTATACTCAACTGTACTCTACCTCTACTGTGCTCCACTGTACTCTACCTCTAATGTGCTCTACTGTACTCTACTCTACTGTGCTCCACTGTACTCTATTTCTACTCTACCCCACTGTACTCTACCTCTACTCTGCTCCACTGTACTCTACCTCTACTGTGCTCCACTGTACACTACCTCTACTGTACTCCACTGTACTCTACCTCTACTGTGCTCCACTGTACTCTACATCTACTGTACTCCACTGTAGTCTACCTAAACTATACTCCACTGTACTCTACCTCCACTGTGCTCCACTGTACTCTACCTCAACTATACTCCACTGTACTCTATCTCTACTCTAATCCACTGTACTCTATCTCTACTCTACTCCACTCTACTCTATCTCTACTGTACTCCACTGTACTCTACCTCTACTCTACTCTACTTTACTCCACCTCTACTGTGCTCCATTGTACTCCACTGTACTCTAGCTCTACTGTGCTCCACTGTACTCTACCTCTACTGTACTCCACTGTACTCTACATCTCTTGGTTTAGTCCTCAATTGTAAGTCGCTTTGGATAAAAGCGTCTGCTAAATGACTAAATGTAAATGTAAATGTACTGTGCTCCACTGTACTCTACCTCTACTGTACTCCACTGTACTCTACCTCTAGTGTACTCCACTGTACTCTACCTCTACTGTACTCCACTGTATTCTACCTCTACTGTGCTCTACTGTACCCTACCTCTACTGTACTCCACTGTACTCTACCTCTACTGTACTGTACTGTTCTCTACCTCTACTGTACTCTACTGTACTCCACCTCTACTGTGCTCCACTGTACTCCACTGTACTCTACCTCTACTGTGCTCCACTGCACTCTACCTCTACTGTACTCCACTGTACTCTATCTCTACTGTGCTACACTGTACTCTACCTCTACTGTACTCCACTGTACTCTATCTCTACTGTTCTCATCTGTACTCTACCTCTACTGTGCTCCACTGTACTCCACTGTACTCTATCTCTACTGTGATTCACTGTACTCTACCTCTGCTGTGCTCCACTGTACTCTATCTCTACTCTACTCCACTGTACTCTATCTCTATTGTACTCCACTGTACTCTACCTCTACTGTACTCTACTGTACTCCACCTCTACTGTGCTCCACTGTACTCCACTGTACTCTTCCTCTACTGTACTCCACTGTACTCTATCTCTACTGTGCTCCACTGTACTCTACCTTTACTGTGCTCTACTGTACTCTACTCTACTGTGCTCCACTGTACTCTATTTCTACTGTACCCCACTGTACTCCAGCTCTACTGTGCTCCACTGTACTCTACCTCTACTGTGCTCCACTGTACACTACCTCTACTGTACTCCACTGTACTCTACCTCTACTGTGCTCCACTGTACTCTACCTCTACTGTACTCCACTGTACTCTACCTCTACAGTGCTCCACTCTGCTCTACCTCTACTCTACTCCACTGTACTCTACCTCTACTCTGCTCTACTGTACTCTACCTCTACTGTACTCCACTGTACTCTACCTCTACTATACTCCACTGTACTCTACCTCTACTGTGCTCCACTGTACTCTACCTCTAATATGCGCCACTCTACTCTACCTTTACTGTACTCCACTGTACTCTACCTCTACTCTGCTCTACTCTACTCTATCTCTACTGTGCTCCACTGTACTCTACCTCTACTGTACTCCACTGTAGTCTACCTCAACTATACTCCACTGTACTCTACCTCTACTGTGCTCCACTGTACTCTACCTCTACTGTGCTCTACTGTACTCTATCTCTACTGTGCTCCACTGTACTCTACCTCTACTGTACTCCACTGTACTCCACCTCTACAGTGCTCCACTGTACTCTACCTCTACTGTCCTCCACTGTACTCTACCTCTACTCTGCTCTACTGTACTCTATCTCTACTGTGCTCCACTGTACTCTACCTCTACTGTACTCCACTGTAGTCTACCTAAACTATACTCCACTGTACTCTACCTCCACTGTGCTCCACTGTACTCTACCTCAACTATACTCCACTGTACTCTATCTCTACTCTAATCCACTGTACTCTATCTCTACTCTACTCCACTCTACTCTATCTCTACTGTACTCCACTGTACTCTACCTCTACTCTACTCTACTGTACTCCACCTCTACTGTGCTCCACTGTACTCCACTGTACTCTAGCTCTACTGTGCTCCACTGTACTCTACCTCTACTGTACTCCACTGTACTCTACATCTACTGTGCTCCACTGTACTCTACCTCTACTGTACTCCACTGTACTCTACCTCTACTGTACTCCACTGTACTCTACCTCTACTGTACTCCACTGTATTCTACCTCTACTGTGCTCTACTGTACCCTACCTCTACTGTGCTCCACTGTACACTACCTCTACTGTAGTCCACTGTACTCTACCTCTACTGTGCTCCACTCTACTCTACCTCTACTGTGCTCAGCTGTACTCTACCTCTACTGTACTCCACTGTACTCTACCTCTACTATACTCCACTGCACTTATCTCTACTGTGCTCCACTGTACTCTATCTCTACTGTAGTCCACTGTACTCTACCTCTACTATACTCTACTGTACTCCACCTCTACTGTACTCCACTGTAGTCTACCTCAACTATACTCCACTGTACTCTACCTCTACTGTGCTCCACTTTACTCTACCTCTACTCTGCTCTACTGTACTCTATCTCTACTTTACTCCACTATACTCTACCTCCACTGTACTCCACTGTACTCTAGCTCTACTGTGCTCCACTGTACTCTACCTCTACTGTACTCCACTGTACTCTGCATCTACTGTGCTCCACTGTACTCTACCTCTACTGTACTCCACTGTACTCTACCTCTACTGTACTCCACTGTACTCTACCTCTACTGTACTCCACTGTATTCTACCTCTACTGTGCTCTACTGTACTCTACCTCTACTGTACTCCACTGTAATCTACCTCTAGTGTACTGTACTGTTCTCTACCTCTACTGTACTCTACTGTACTCCACCTCTACTGTGCTCCACTGTACTCCACTGTACTCTACCTCTACTGTGCTCCACTGTACTCCACCTCTACTGTACTCCACTGTACTCTATCTCTACTGTGCTCCACTGTACTCTACCTCTACTGTACTCCACTGTACTCTATCTCTACTGTTCTCCACTGTACTCTACCTCTACTGTGCTCCACTGTACTCTACTGTACTCTATCTCTACTGTGATCCACTGTACTCTACCTCTACTGTACTCCACTGTACTCTATCTCTACTGTGCTCCACTGTACTCTACCTTTACTGTGCTCTACTGTACTCTACTCTACTGTGCTCCACTGTACTCTATTTCTACTGTACCCCACTGTACTCTACCTCTACTCTGCTCCACTGTACTCTACCTCTACTGTGCTCTACTGTACTCTATCTCTACTGTGCTCCACTGTACTCTACCTCTACTGTACTCCACTGTACTCCACCTCCACAGTGCTCCACTGTACTCTACCTCTACTGTCCTCCACTGTACCCTACCTCTACTCTGCTCTACTGTACTCTATCTCTACTGTGATCCACTGTACTCTACCTCTACTGTACTCCACTGTAGTCTACCTAAACTATACTCCACTGTACTCTACCTCCACTGTGCTCCACTGTACTCTACCTCAACTATACTCCACTTTACTCTATCTCTACTCTAATCCACTGTACTCTATCTCTACTCTACTCCACTCTACTCTATCTCTACTGTACTCCACTGTACTCTACCTCTACTCTACTCTACTGTACTCCACCTCTACTGTGCTCTACTGTACTCCACTGTACTCTAGCTCTACTGTGCTCCACTGTACTCTACCTCTACTGTACTCCACTGTACTCTACATCTACTGTGCTCCACTGTACTCTACCTCTACTGTACTCCACTGTACTCTACCTCTACTGTACTCCACTGTACTCTACCTCTACTGTACTCCACTGTATTCTACCTCTACTGTGCTCTACTGTACCCTACCTCTACTGTACTCCACTGTACTCTACCTCTACTGTACTGTACTGTTCTCTACCTCTACTGTACTCTACTGTACTCCACCTCTACTGTGCTCCACTGTACTCCACTGTACTCTACCTCTACTGTGCTCCACTGTACTCCACCTCTACTGTACTCCACTGTACTCTATCTCTACTGTGCTCCACTGTACTCTACCTCTACTGTACTCCACTGTACTCTATCTCTACTGTTCTCCACTGTACTCTACCTCTACTGTGCTCCACTGTACTCTACTGTACTCTATCTCTACTGTGATCCACTGTACTCTACCTCTACTGTACTCCACTGTACTCTATCTCTACTGTGCTCCACTGTACTCTACCTTTACTGTGCTCTACTGTACTCTACTCTACTGTGCTCCACTGTACTCTATTTCTACTGTACCCCACTGTACTCTACCTCTACTCTGCTCCACTGTACTCTACCTCTACTGTGCTCTACTGTACTCTATCTCTACTGTGCTCCACTGTACTCTACCTCTACTGTACTCCACTGTACTCCACCTCCACAGTGCTCCACTGTACTCTACCTCTACTGTCCTCCACTGTACCCTACCTCTACTCTGCTCTACTGTACTCTATCTCTACTGTGATCCACTGTACTCTACCTCTACTGTACTCCACTGTAGTCTACCTAAACTATACTCCACTGTACTCTACCTCCACTGTGCTCCACTGTACTCTACCTCAACTATACTCCACTTTACTCTATCTCTACTCTAATCCACTGTACTCTATCTCTACTCTACTCCACTCTACTCTATCTCTACTGTACTCCACTGTACTCTACCTCTACTCTACTCTACTGTACACCACCTCTACTGTGCTCTACTGTACTCCACTGTACTCTAGCTCTACTGTGCTCCACTGTACTCTACATCTACTGTGCTCCACTGTACTCTACCTCTACTGTACTCCACTGTACTCTACCTCTACTGTACTCCACTGTACTCTACCTCTACTGTACTCCACTGTATTCTACCTCTACTGTGCTCTACTGTACCCTACCTCTACTGTACTCCACTGTACTCTACCTCTACTGTACTGTACTGTTCTCTACCTCTACTGTACTCTACTGTACTCCACCTCTACTGTGCTCCACTGTACTCCACTGTACTCTACCTCTACTGTGCTCCACTGCACTCTACCTCTACTGTACTCCACTGTACTCTATCTCTACTGTGCTCCACTGTACTCTACCTCTACTGTGCTCTACTGTACCCTACCTCTACTGTGCTCCACTGTACACTACCTCTACTGGAGTCCACTGTACTCTACCTCTACTGTGCTCCACTCTACTCTACCTCTACTGTGCTCAGCTGTACTCTACCTCTACTGTACTCCACTGTACTCTACCTCTACTATACTCCACTGCACTTATCTCTACTGTGCTCCACTGTACTCTATCTCTACTGTAGTCCACTGTACTCTACCTCTACTATACTCTACTGTACTCCACCTCTACTGTACTCCACTGTAGTCTACCTCAACTATACTCCACTGTACTCTACCTCTACTGTGCTCCACTTTACTCTACCTCTACTCTGCTCTACTGTACTCTATCTCTACTTTACTCCACTATACTCTACCTCCACTGTACTCCACTGTACTCTAGCTCTACTGTGCTCCACTGTACTCTACCTCTACTGTACTCCACTGTACTCTGCATCTACTGTGCTCCACTGTACTCTACCTCTACTGTACTCCACTGTACTCTACCTCTACTGTACTCCACTGTACTCTACCTCTACTGTACTCCACTGTATTCTACCTCTACTGTGCTCTACTGTACTCTACCTCTACTGTACTCCACTGTAATCTACCTCTAGTGTACTGTACTGTTCTCTACCTCTACTGTACTTTACTGTACTCCACCTCTACTGTGCTCCACTGTACTCCACTGTACTCTACCTCTACTGTGCTCCACTGTACTCCACCTCTACTGTACTCCACTGTACTCTATCTCTACTGTGCTCCACTGTACTCTACCTCTACTGTACTCCACTGTACTCTATCTCTACTGTTCTCCACTGTACTCTACCTCTACTGTGCTCCACTGTACTCTACTGTACTCTATCTCTACTGTGATCCACTGTACTCTACCTCTACTGTAGTCCACTGTACTCTATCTCTACTGTGCTCCACTGTACTCTACCTTTACTGTGCTCTACTGTACTCTACTCTACTGTGCTCCACTGTACTCTATTTCTACTGTACCCCACTGTACTCTACCTCTACTCTGCTCCACTGTACTCTACCTCTACTGTGCTCTACTGTACTCTATCTCTACTGTGCTCCACTGTACTCTACCCCTACTGTACTCCACTGTACTCCACCTCCACAGTGCTCCACTGTACTCTACCTCTACTGTCCTCCACTGTACCCTACCTCTACTCTGCTCTACTGTACTCTATCTCTACTGTGATCCACTGTACTCTACCTCTACTGTACTCCACTGTAGTCTACCTAAACTATACTCCACTGTACTCTACCTCCACTGTGCTCCACTGTACTCTACCTCAACTATACTCCACTTTACTCTATCTCTACTCTAATCCACTGTACTCTATCTCTACTCTACTCCACTCTACTCTATCTCTACTGTACTCCACTGTACTCTACCTCTACTCTACTCTACTGTACTCCACCTCTACTGTGCTCTACTGTACTCCACTGTACTCTAGCTCTACTGTGCTCCACTGTACTCTACCTCTACTGTACTCCACTGTACTCTACATCTACTGTGCTCCACTGTACTCTACCTCTACTGTACTCCACTGTACTCTACCTCTACTGTACTCCACTGTACTCTACCTCTACTGTACTCCACTGTATTCTACCTCTACTGTGCTCTACTGTACCCTACCTCTACTGTACTCCACTGTACTCTACCTCTACTGTACTGTACTGTTCTCTACCTCTACTGTACTCTACTGTACTCCACCTCTACTGTGCTCCACTGTACTCCACTGTACTCTACCTCTACTGTGCTCCACTGCACTCTACCTCTACTGTACTCCACTGTACTCTATCTCTACTGTGCTCCACTGTACTCTACCTCTACTGTACTCCACTGTACTCTATCTCTACTGTTCTCCACTGTACTCTACCTCTACTGTGCTCCACTGTACTCCACTGTACTCTATCTCTACTGTGATCCACTGTACTCTACCTCTGCTGTGCTCCACTGTACTCTATCTCTACTCTACTCCACTGTACTCTATCTCTATTTTACTCCACTTTACTCTACCTCTAGTGTACTCTACTGTACTCCACCTCTACTGTGCTCCACTGTACTCCACTGTACTCTTCCTCTACTGTACTCCACTGTACTCTATCTCTACTGTGCTCCACTGTACTCTACCTCTACTGTGCTCTACTGTACTCTACTCTACTGTGCTCCACTGTACTCTATTTCTACTGTACCCCACTGTACTCTACCTCTACTGTGCTCCACTGTACTCTACCTCTACTGTGCTCCACTGTACACTACCTCTACTGTGCTCCACTGTACTCTACCTCTACTGTACTCCTCTGTAGTCTACCTCAACTATACTCCACTGTACTCTACCTCTACTGTGCTCCACTGTACTCTACCTCTACTGTACTCCACTCTACTCTATCTCTACTGTGCTCCACTGTACTCTACCTCTACTGTACTCCACTGTACTCTATCTCTACTGTTCTCCACTGTACTCTACCTCTACTGTGCTCCACTGTACTTCACTGTACTCTATCTCTACTGTGATCCACTGTACTCTACCTCTGCTGTGCTCCACTGTACTCTTTCTCTACTCTACTACACTGTACTCTATCTCTATTGTACTCCACTTTACTCTACCTCTACTGTACTCTACTGTACTCCACCTCTAGTGTGCTCCACTGTACTCCACTGTACTCTTACTCTACTGTACTCCACTGTACTCTATCTCTACTGTGCTCCACTGTACTCTACCTCTACTGTGCTCTACTGTACTCTACTTTATTGTGCTCCACTGTACTCTATTTCTACTGTACCCCACTGTACTCTACCTATACTGTGCTCCACTGTACTCTACCTCTACTGTGCTCCACTGTACACTACCTCTACTGTACTCCACTGTACTCTACCTCTACTGTGCTCCACTGTACTCTACCTCTACTGTGCTCCACTGTACTCTACCTCTACTGTGCTCCACTGTGCTCTATCTCTACTGTACTCCACTGTACTCTACCTCTACAGTGATCCACTGTGCTCTACCTCTACTGTACTCCACTTTACTCTACCTCTACTCTGCTCTACTGTGCTCTACCTATACTGTGCTCCACTGTACTCTACCTCTACTTTACTCCACTGTAGTCCACCTCAACTATACTCCACTGTACTCTACCTCCACTGTGCTCCACTGTACTCTACCTCTACTGTACTCCACTGTACTCTATCTCTACTGTACTCCACTGTAATCTATCTCTACTGTGCTCCACTGTACTATACCTCTACTGTGCTCCACTGTACTCCACTGTACTCTATCTCTACTGTGATCCACTGTACTCTACCTCTGCTGTGCTCCACTGTACTCTATCTCTACTCTACTCCACTGTACTCTACCTCTACTGTACTCCACTGTACTCTACCTCTAATGTACTCCACTCTACTCTACCTCTACTCTGCTCCACTGTACTCTACCTCTAATGTACTCCACTGTACTCTACCTCTACTGTACTCTTCTCTACTCCACCTCTAATGTGCTCCACTCTACTCTACCTCTACTGTACTCCACTGTACTCTACCTCTACTGTACTCCACTGTACTCTACCTCTACTATACTCCACTGCACTTATCTCTACTGTGTTCGACTGTACTCTATCTCTACTTTACTCCACTGTACTCTATCTCTACTGTACTACACTGTACTCTTCCTCTACTGTGCTCCACTGTACTCTATCTCTACTGTGCTCTACTGTACTCTATCTTTACTGTGCTCTACTGTACTCTACCTCTACTATACTCCACTGTACTCTACCTCTACTGTGCTCCACTCTACTCTACCTCTACTGTGCTCCACTGTACTCTACCTCTACTGTGCTCCACTGTACTCTATCTCTACTGTACTCCACTGTACTCTACCTCTACTGTGCTCTACTGTACTCTACTCTATTGTGCTCCACTGTACTCTATTTCTACTGTACCCCACTGTACTCTACCTCTACTGTGCTCCTCTGTACTCTACCTCTACTGTACTCCACTGTACACTACCTCTACTATACTCCACTGTACTCTACCTCTACTGTGCTCCACTATACTCTACCTCTACTGTGCTCCACTGTACTCTACCTCTACTTTGCTCCACTGTACTCTATCTCTACTGTACTCCACTGTACTCTACCTCTACTGTGCTCTACTGTACTCTACTCTATTGTGCTCCACTGTACTCTATTTCTACTGTACCCCACTGTACTCTACCTCTACTGTGCTCCACTGTACTCTACCTCTACTGTACTCCACTGTACACTACCTCTACTGTACTCCACTGTACTCTACCTCTACTGTGCTCCACTGTACTCTACCTCTACTGTGCTCCACTGTACTCTACCTCTACTGTGCTCCACTGTACTCTATCTCTACTGTACTCCACTGTACTCTACCTCTACTGTGCTCTACTGTACTCTACTCTATTGTGCTCCACTGTACTCTATTTCTACTGTACCCCACTGTACTCTACCTCTACTGTGCTCCACTGTACTCTACCTCTACTGTACTCCACTGTACACTACCTCTACTGTACTCCACTGTACTCTACCTCTACTGTGCTCCACTGTACTCTACCTCTAGTGTACTCTACTGTACTCCACCTCTACTGTGCTCCACTGTACTCCACTGTACTCTTCCTCTACTGTACTCCACTGTACTCTATCTCTACTGTGCTCCACTGTACTCTACCTCTACTGTGCTCCACTGTACTCTATTTCTACTGTACCCCACTGTACTCTACCTCTACTGTGCTCCACTGTACTCTACCTCTACTGTGCTCCACTGTACACTACCTCTACTGTGCTCCACTGTACTCTACCTCTACTGTACTCCTCTGTAGTCTACCTCAACTATACTCCACTGTACTCTACCTCTACTGTGCTCCACTGTACTCTACCTCTACTGTACTCCACTCTACTCTATCTCTACTGTGCTCCACTGTACTCTACCTCTACTGTACTCCACTGTACTCTATCTCTACTGTTCTCCACTGTACTCTACCTCTACTGTGCTCCACTGTACTTCACTGTACTCTATCTCTACTGTGATCCACTGTACTCTACCTCTGCTGTGCTCCACTGTACTCTTTCTCTACTCTACTCCACTGTACTCTATCTCTATTGTACTCCACTTTACTCTACCTCTACTGTACTCTACTGTACTCCACCTCTAGTGTGCTCCACTGTACTCCACTGTACTCTTACTCTACTGTACTCCACTGTACTCTATCTCTACTGTGCTCCACTGTACTCTACCTCTACTGTGCTCTACTGTACTCTACTTTATTGTGCTCCACTGTACTCTATTTCTACTGTACCCCACTGTACTCTACCTATACTGTGCTCCACTGTACTCTACCTCTACTGTGCTCCACTGTACACTACCTCTACTGTACTCCACTGTACTCTACCTCTACTGTGCTCCACTGTACTCTACCTCTACTCTGCTCTACTGTGCTCTACCTATACTGTACTTCACTGTACTCTACCTCTACTTTACTCCACTGTAGTCCACCTCAACTATACTCCACTGTACTCTACCTCTACTGTGCCCCACTGTACTCTACCTCTACTGTGCTCCACTGTACTCTACCTCTACTGTACTCCACTGTACTATACCTCTACTGTACTCCACTGTACCCTACCTCTACTGTACTCCACTGTATTCTACCTCTACTGTGCTCTACTGTACTCTACCTCTACTGTACTCCACTGTACTCTACCTCTACTGTACTGTACGGTTCTCTACCTCTACTGTACTCTACTGTACTCCACCTCTACTGTGCTCCACTGTACTCCACTGTACTCTACCTCTACTGTACTCCACTGTAATCTATCTCTACTGTTCTCCACTGTACTCTACCTCTACTGTGCTCCACTGTACTACACTGTACTCTATCTCTACTGTGATCCACTGTACTCTACCTCTGCTGTGCTCCACTTTACTCTATCTCTACTCTACTCCACTGTACTCTATCTCTATTGTACTCCACTGTACTCTACCTCTACTGTACTCTACTGTACTCCACCTCTACTGTGTTCCACTGTACTCCACTGTACTCTTCCTCTACTGTACTCCACTGTACTCTATCTCTACTGTGCTCCACTGTACTCTACCTCTAATGTGCTCTACTGTACTCTACTCTACTGTGCTCCACTGTACTCTATTTCTACTGTACCCCACTGTACTCTACCTCTACTGTGCTCCACTGTACTCTACCTCTACTGTGCTCCACTGTACACTACCTCTACTGTACTCCACTGTACTCTACCTCTACTGTGCTCCACTGTACTCTACCTCTACTGTGCTCCACTGTACTCTACCTCTACTGTGCTCCACTGTACTCTATCTCTACTGTACTCCACTGTACTCTACCTCTACAGTGCTCCACTGTGCTCTACCTCTACTGTACTCCACTGTACTCTACCTCTACTCTGCTCTACTGTTCTCTACCTCTACTGTACTCCACTGTACACTACCTCTACTCTGTTCTAATGTACTCTATCTCTACTGTGCTCCACTGTACTCTACCTCTACTGCACTCCACTGTAGTCTACCTCAACTATACTCCACTGTACTCTACCTCTACTGTGCTCCACTGTAATCTACCTCTACTGTACTCCACTGTACTCTACCTCTACTATACTCCACTGTACTCTACCTCTACTGTGCTCTACTGTACTAAATCTCTACTATGCTCCATTGTACTCTACCTCTACTGTACTCCACTGTACTCTACCTCTACTCTGCTCTATTTTACTCTACCTCTACTCTGCTCTACTGTACTCTATCTCTACTGTGATCCACTGTACTCTACCTCTACTGTACTCCACTGTAGTCTACCTAAACTATACTCCACTGTACTCTACCTCCACTGTGCTCCACTGTACTCTACCTCAACTATACTCCACTGTACTCTATCTCTACTCTAATCCACTGTACTCTATATCTACTCTACTCCACTCTACTCTATCTCTACTGTACTCCACTGTACTCTACCTCTACTCTACTCTACTGTACTCCACCTCTACTGTGCTCTACTGTACTCCACTGTACTCTAGCTCTACTGTGCTCCACTGTACTCTACCTCTACTGTACTCCACTGTACTCTACATCTACTGTGCTCCACTGTACTCTACCTCTACTGTACTCCACTGTACTCTACCTCTACTGTACTCCACTGTACTCTACCTCTACTGTACTCCACTGTATTCTACCTCTACTGTGCTCTACTGTACACTACCTCTACTGTACTCCACTGTACTCTACCTCTACTGTACTGTACTGTTCTCTACCTCTACTGTACTCTACTGTACTCCACCTCTACTGTGCTCCACTGTACTCCACTGTACTCTACCTCTACTGTGCTCCACTGCACTCTACCTCTACTGTACTCCACTGTACTCTATCTCTACTGTGCTCCACTGTACTCTACCTCTACTGTACTCCACTGTACTCTATCTCTACTGTTCTCCACTGTACTCTACCTCTACTGTGCTCCACTGTACTCCACTGTACTCTATCTCTACTGTGATCCACTGTACTCTACCTCTGCTGTGCTCCACTGTACTCTATCTCTACTCTACTCCACTGTACTCTATCTCCATTTTACTCCACTGTACTCTACCTCTAGTGTACTCTACTGTACTCCACCTCTACTGTGCTCCACTGTACTCCACTGTACTCTTCCTCTACTGTACTCCACTGTACTCTATCTCTACTGTGCTCCACTGTACTCTACCTCTACTGTGCTCTACTGTACTCTACTCTACTGTGCTCCACTGTACTCTATTTCTACTGTACCCCACTGTACTCTACCTCTATTGTACTCCACTGTACTCTACCTCTACTGTACTCTACTGTACTCCACCTCTACTGTGTTCCACTGTACTCCACTGTACTCTTCCTCTACTGTACTCCACTGTACTCTATCTCTACTGTGCTCCACTGTACTCTACCTCTAATGTGCTCTACTGTACTCTACTCTACTGTGCTCCACTGTACTCTATTTCTACTGTACCCCACTGTACTCTACCTCTACTGTGCTCCACTGTACTCTACCTCTACTGTGCTCCACTGTACACTACCTCTACTGTACTCCACTGTACTCTACCTCTACTGTGCTCCACTGTACTCTACCTCTACTGTGCTCCACTGTACTCTACCTCTACTGTGCTCCACTGTACTCTATCTCTACTGTACTCCACTGTACTCTACCTCTACAGTGCTCCACTGTGCTCTACCTCTACTGTACTCCACTGTACTCTACCTCTACTCTGCTCTACTGTTCTCTACCTCTACTGTACTCCACTGTACTCTACCTCTACTCTGCTCTAATGTACTCTATCTCTACTGTGCTCCACTGTACTCTACCTCTACTGCACTCCACTGTAGTCTACCTCAACTATACTCCACTGTACTCTACCTCTACTGTGCTCCACTGTAATCTACCTCTACTGTACTCCACTGTACTCTACCTCTACTATACTCCACTGTACTCTACCTCTACTGTGCTCTACTGTACTAAATCTCTACTATGCTCCATTGTACTCTACCTCTACTGTACTCCACTGTACTCTACCTCTACTCTGCTCTATTTTACTCTACCTCTACTCTGCTCTACTGTACTCTATCTCTACTGTGATCCACTGTACTCTACCTCTACTGTACTCCACTGTAGTCTACCTAAACTATACTCCACTGTACTCTACCTCCACTGTGCTCCACTGTACTCTACCTCAACTATACTCCACTGTACTCTATCTCTACTCTAATCCACTGTACTCTATCTCTACTCTACTCCACTCTACTCTATCTCTACTGTACTCCACTGTACTCTACCTCTACTCTACTCTACTGTACTCCACATCTACTGTGCTCTACTGTACTCCACTGTACTCTAGCTCTACTGTGCTCCACTGTACTCTACCTCTACTGTACTCCACTGTACTCTACATCTACTGTGCTCCACTGTACTCTACCTCTACTGTACTCCACTGTACTCTACCTCTACTGTACTCCACTGTACTCTACCTCTACTGTACTCCACTGTATTCTACCTCTACTGTGCTCTACTGTACACTACCTCTACTGTACTCCACTGTACTCTACCTCTACTGTACTGTACTGTTCTCTACCTCTACTGTACTCTACTGTACTCCACCTCTACTGTGCTCCACTGTACTCCACTTTACTCTACCTCTACTGTGCTCCACTGCACTCTACCTCTACTGTACTCCACTGTACTCTATCTCTACTTTGCTCCACTGTACTCTACCTCTACTGTACTCCACTGTACTCTATCTCTACTGTTCTCCACTGTACTCTACCTCTACTGTGCTCCACTGTACTCCACTGTACTCTATCTCTACTGTGATCCACTGTACTCTACCTCTGCTGTGCTCCACTGTACTCTATCTCTACTCTACTCCACTGTACTCTATCTCCATTTTACTCCACTGTACTCTACCTCTAGTGTACTCTACTGTACTCCACCTCTACTGTGCTCCACTGTACTCCACTGTACTCTTCCTCTACTGTACTCCACTGTACTCTATCTCTACTGTGCTCCACTGTACTCTACCTCTACTGTGCTCTACTGTACTCTACTCTACTGTGCTCCACTGTACTCTATTTCTACTGTACCCCACTGTACTCTACCTCTACTGTGCTCCACTGTACTCTACCTCTACTGTGCTCCACTGTACACTACCTCTACTGTGCTCCACTGTACTCTACCTCTACTGTACTCCTCTGTAGTCTACCTCAACTATACTCCACTGTACTCTACCTCTACTGTGCTCCACTGTACTCTACCTCTACTGTACTCCACTCTACTCTATCTCTACTGTGCTCCACTGTACTCTACCTCTACTGTACTCCACTGTACTCTATCTCTACTATTCTCCACTGTACTCTACCTCTCCTGTGCTCCACTGTACTTCACTGTACTCTATCTCTACTGTGATCCACTGTACTCTACCTCTGCTGTGCTCCACTGTACTCTATCTCTACTCTACTCCACTGTACTCTATCTCTATTGTACTCCACTTTACTCTACCTCTACTGTACTCTACTGTACTCCACCTCTAGTGTGCTCCACTGTACTCCACTGTACTCTTACTCTACTGTACTCCACTGTACTCTATCTCTACTGTGCTCCACTGTACTCTACCTCTACTGTGCTCTACTGTACTCTACTTTATTGTGCTCCACTGTACTCTATTTCTACTGTACCCCACTGTACTCTACCTATACTGTGCTCCACTGTACTCTACCTCTACTGTGCTCCACTGTACTCTACCTCTACTGTGCTCCACTGTGCTCTATCTCTACTGTACTCCACTGTACTCTACCTCTACAGTGATCCACTGTGCTCTACCTCTACTGTACTCCACTTTACTCTACCTCTACTCTGCTCTACTGTGCTCTACCTATACTGTGCTCCACTGTACTCTACCTCTAATGTACTCCACTCTACTCTACCTCTACTCTGCTCCACTGTACTCTACCTCTAATGTACTCCAATGTACTCTACCTCTACTGTACTCTTCTCTACTCCACCTCTAATGTGCTCCACTCTACTCTACCTCTACTGTACTCCACTGTACTCTACCTCTACTGTACTCCACTGTACTCTACCTCTACTATACTCCACTGCACTTATCTCTACTGTGTTCGACTGTACTCTATCTCTACTTTACTCCACTGTACTCTATCTCTACTGTACTACACTGTACTCTTCCTCTACTGTGCTCCACTGTACTCTATCTCTACTGTGCTCTACTGTACTCTATCTTTACTGTGCTCTACTGTACTCTACCTTTACTATACTCCACTGTACTCTACCTCTACTGTGCTCCACTCTACTCTACCTCTACTGTGCTCCACTGTACTCTACCTCTACTGTGCTCCACTGTACTCTATCTCTACTGTACTCCACTGTACTCTACCTTTACTGTGCTCTACTGTACTCTACTCTATTGTGCTCCACTGTACTCTATTTCTACTGTACCCCACTGTACTCTACCTCTACTGTGCTCCACTGTACTCTACCTCTACTGTACTCCACTGTACACTACCTCTACTGTACTCCACTGTACTCTACCTCTACTGTGCTCCACTGTACTCTACCTCTACTGTGCTCCACTGTACTCTACCTCTACTGTGCTCCACTGTACTCTATCTCTACTGTACTCCACTGTATTCTACCTTTACAGTGATCCACTGTGCTCTACCTCTACTGTACTCCACTGTACTCTACCTCTACTCTGCTCTACTGTGCTCTACCTATACTGTACTTCACTGTACTCTACCTCTACTTTACTCCACTGTAGTCCACCTCAACTATACTCCACTGTACTCTACCTCTACTGTGCCCCACTGTACTCTACCTCTACTGTGCTCCACTGTACTCTACCTCTACTGTACTCCACTGTACTATACCTCTACTGTACTCCACTGTACCCTACCTCTACTGTACTCCACTGTATTCTACCTCTACTGTGCTCTACTGTACTCTACCTCTACTGTACTCCACTGTACTCTACCTCTACTGTACTGTACGGTTCTCTACCTGTACTGTACTCTACTGTACTCCACCTCTACTGTGCTCCACTGTACTCCACTGTACTCTACCTCTACTGTACTCCACTGTAATCTATCTCTACTGTTCTCCACTGTACTCTACCTCTACTGTGCTCCACTGTACTACACTGTACTCTATCTCTACTGTGATCCACTGTACTCTACCTCTGCTGTGCTCCACTTGACTCTATCTCTACTCTACTCCACTGTACTCTATCTCTATTGTACTCCACTGTACTCTACCTCTACTGTACTCTACTGTACTCCACCTCTACTGTGCTCCACTGTACTCCACTGTACTCTTCCTCTACTGTACTCCACTGTACTCTATCTCTACTGTGCTCCACTGTACTCTACCTCTAATGTGCTCTACTGTACTCTACTCTACTGTGCTCCACTGTACTCTATTTCTACTGTACCCCACTGTACTCTACCTCTACTCTGCTCCACTGTACTCTACCTCTACTGTGCTCCACTGTACACTACCTCTACTGTACTCCACTGTACTCTACCTCTACTGTGCTCCACTGTACTCTACCTCTACTGTGCTCCACTGTACTCTACCTCTACTGTGCTCCACTGTACTCTATCTCTACTGTACTCCACTGTACTCTACCTCTACAGTGCTCCACTGTGCTCTACCTCTACTGTACTCCACTGTACTCTACCTCTACTCTACTCTACTGTTCTCTACCTCTACTGTACTCCACTGTACTCTACCTCTACTCTGCTCTAATGTACTCTATCTCTACTGTGCTCCACTGTACTCTACCTCTACTGCACTCCACTGTAGTCTACCTCAACTATACTCCACTGTACTCTATCTCTACTGTGCTCCACTGTAATCTACCTCTACTGTACTCCACTGTACTCTACCTCTACTATACTCCACTGTACTCTACCTCTACTGTGCTCTACTGTACTAAATCTCTACTATGCTCCATTGTACTCTACCTCTACTGTACTCCACTGTACTCTACCTCTACTCTGCTCTATTTTACTCTATCTCTACTGTGCTCCACTGTACTCTACCTCTACTGTACTCCACTCTACTCCACCTCTACAGTGTTCTACTGTACTCTACCTCTACTGTACTCCACTGTACTCTACCTCTACTCTGCTCTACTGTACTCTATCTCTACTGTGCTCCACTGTACTCTACCTCTACTGTACTCCACTGTAGTCTACCTCAACTATACTCCACTGTACTCTACCTCTACTGTGCTCCACTGTACTCTACCTCAACTATACTCCACTGTACTCTATCTCTACTGTGCTCTACTGTACTCTATCTCTACTATGCTCCACTGTACTCTACCTCTACTGTACTCCACTGTACTCTACCTCTACTCTGCTCTACTGTTCTCTACCTCTACTGTACTCCACTGTACTCTACCTCTACTCTGCTCTACTGTACTCTAGGGTTAGGGTTAGGGTTAGGGTTAGGGTTAGGGTTAGGGTTAGGGTGGGTTAGGGTTAGGGTTAGGGTTAGTTAGGGTTAGGGTTAGGTTTTTGGTATTACAACGGCTCCCCCCTAACTGAAACAGTTGCTTCAAGAAGGTTTGGAATAGAGAGTCCGAGGAGATGCACGGGCCTACGTCTGTTAGATCTTACCCATACCTGTGAGTGGTACTCCGGTCCGGGAGCCCCTTAAATCTTTATGGATTTTTGTTAGACCTAGTTCTATCTGTTGTTTTGGATTCAAGAATGAGAACCTACTCCCTCAAAGTTATTTTGTGAGAGAAATATTCGAGACATTTCGTCAGTGGTGTACCTTAGGATCCTCAAGTGTTTCGGCCTTTCAACAACCAGACACTCTCCTCTAAGGCGGCCCGCCAGGGTGATCAATTCCCTGGCTAATGTCTCGTAGCCAATCACTAAACGGGTGTTGCTAGAATCTCAATGCTGTGATAGTTGGATTCTGCATTACGATTTTAAGGATTTTAGAGTGGTCGTTAATGCTCCGGTTCTCTAGATAAAAGGATTTTGGATTGTCGTGCTACGCTCTGGTTCTCCTATCTAAACATTTTTTTAGAAAGTCCTATAACGCTCCGGATCTCCTATCCCTATTAAAAGGATTGGGGCCTTCCCCGGCTAAGCCAGAGAGCGGGCCCCCCCGAAAGTCCCCGGCATCCAAGAGACCCTGGACAACCGGGGGCTCCAAGGGAGTCCTTTGCCCAAATCAACCGGATCAAAGGTCCTCGGCCACTCGGAGCCGCACCCCAATGACCATTGGTTGACTTTGCCCTATTTTTAAGAACCTAGGTCGGGGTTCTAGCTGGCGGATGCACCTGTCGATGCATCAAGCTTCTACCAGCTTTCACCCCTAGAGTGAATGCAAGAACCAGACAGACATCATCCTTACCAAGGACAACCGCTGGGAGCATCCACCCCTGAGTCTTCCCCTATTTCCCTGGGGGGTTATATTCCAAGGCTTGATTGTTTCGTTAACGGTGAGAAATTAAATTATTTTTTATTCTAAGATATTAAGTAATTTTCTTTAGGAATATTTTAGAGCCGGTTCTGGCCATTCTGGCGATATATTTTTTGTGGGTCTTTTTGCGAGGGAAAGTCTTTAATTGGTCCAATTACTGTCCTAAATTGGTTTTCTTTGATCTTTAATTGATTCTGATTGGTTCACGCCTTTATCAGGGTGTTTTAAGGGGTAGAAGGTCCCAATTGTGGGTTTTGAAACTGTTCTAATTCCTCTATCAACTTGGGATGAACTCGGATTGGGTTATAGGTAATTTAGGAAGTCTTCTGGGTTTTAATTGGTTTCCATCGGGAACTGTGTTCTGATTGGTCGATACTTTTATGAGTTTTTATTCTTGGTCTATTACTTCGTTTAGAGGCGTTATGGGAGTGAAGTCTGGTTCTTTATATGACGTTCAGGTCTTAAGATAGTCTGCTTGTGTCTTGCTGGGTCCCGATTGGTGTTTATTGTGGCGCTGCTCTCTGATTGGTTGTATCTTGATTGCAGTGTTCCCCTTTTGTTTCTGGTTTCTATAAGCTTGGGATAAACTCGGATTGGGTTATAGGTAATTTAGGAAGTCTTCCGGGTTCTAATTGGTTTCCATCGGGCACTGTGTTCTGATTGGTCGATACTTTTATGAGTTTTATTTTTGGTCTATTACTTCCTTTAGAGGCGTTATGGGAGTGAAGTCTGGTTCTTTATATGACGTTCGGGTCTTACGGTAGTCTGCTTGTGTCTTGCTGGGTCCCAATTGGTGTTTATTGTAGCGCTGCTCTCTGATTGGTTGTATCTTGATCGCAGTGTTTTCCTTTTGTTTCTAGTTCTATTAAGAATGGGTAGAATCTATATCTTTGTTTCGGATGTCTTT
The DNA here is from genome assembly GCA_030578255.1 of Tiaroga cobitis. Classification (NCBI taxonomy): domain Eukaryota; kingdom Metazoa; phylum Chordata; class Actinopteri; order Cypriniformes; family Leuciscidae; genus Tiaroga; species Tiaroga cobitis. The sequence goes on along the minus strand of JAROOI010000042.1, from coordinate 33,758 downwards.
ATGATCTAGGCTATTTTCTAGTAGGTGATCTGTGTCATTTCCGCTCTCTGATTGGTCGAGGTAATTTTTCATTTTCTAGGTGTAGTTTAAGGGTTTGGGTAGGGTAAGGGAGAGGGTAGGTTTAGGGTGTTAAGGTGGGGTGAGGTAGGGAAAGGTGTGGGAGGTAGGGTAGGGGAGAGGAGGGAGAATGGGTAGGGATAAGGGTAGGTGTTAGGGAAAGGGTTAGGGTAGGTGTTAGGGAAGGGGTGGGGTGGGTGTTAGGTGGGGATGGGGGTAGGTGTTAGGGAAGAGGTGGGTAGGGGGTAGGTTAAGGTGGGGGGTAGGGGGTAGGGGTAGGTGTTAGGTAGGGGGTGAGGTGGAGTAGGGGTGGGGAAAGGGTAGGTGTTAGGGAAGGAGTAGGGTAGGTGTTAGTTTGGGGATGGGGGTAGATGTAAGGTAGGAGGTGGGTAGGGGTAGGTTGAAGTGGGGGGTCGGGGTAGGTGTTAGGTAGGGGGTAGGGGTGGGGGGGTAGGGTTTCGGATGGTCTAATTTGTCCTAGATACCGGATAGAAATTGGTATATTTGACGAACTCGTATCTCCGGGATATTTGAATCGCATAGTTTGGGACGAGATATGCTGTAACGGATCTGAAAGTGTTAGGCCTGTCTGGGCCACCCACTTTCCTGCCTGTCTGGGCATTTGGTCCATTCCCTAAGCCCGGTCCCTCCTCCTAATGATCAGGGGAGAAAGGGACCCGGCAAGGGAGGCATATCGTGTAAGTGTGACGTATTTCAAAATCGATTATCTAATCTCCAAATTTGATGGGTCTGTCAAAGAACGGAGTAGAAAGAGGTCTATTAGTTCATTTGCAGCGGGGTAAGATAAATTCCGACAGCTCTGGCTAGGTTAGGTTTTTGGTATTACAACGGCTCCCCCCTAACTGAAACAGTTGCTTCAAGAAGGTTTGGAATAGAGAGTCCGAGGAGATGCACGGGCCTACGTCTGTTAGATCTTACCCATACCTGTGAGTGGTACTCCGGTCCGGGAGCCCCTTAAATCTTTATGGATTTTTGTTAGACCTAGTTCTATCTGTTGTTTTGGATTCAAGAATGAGAACCTACTCCCTCAAAGTTATTTTGTGAGAGAAATATTCGAGACATTTCGTCAGTGGTGTACCTTAGGATCCTCAAGTGTTTCGGCCTTTCAACAACCAGACACTCTCCTCTAAGGCGGCCCGCCAGGGTGATCAATTCCCTGGCTAATGTCTCGTAGCCAATCACTAAACGGGTGTTGCTAGAATCTCAATGCTGTGATAGTTGGATTCTGCATTACGATTTTAAGGATTTTAGAGTGGTCGTTAATGCTCCGGTTCTCTAGATAAAAGGATTTTGGATTGTCGTGCTACGCTCTGGTTCTCCTATCTAAACATTTTTTTAGAAAGTCCTATAACGCTCCGGATCTCCTATCCCTATTAAAAGGATTGGGGCCTTCCCCGGCTAAGCCAGAGAGCGGGCCCCCCCGAAAGTCCCCGGCATCCAAGAGACCCTGGACAACCGGGGGCTCCAAGGGAGTCCTTTGCCCAAATCAACCGGATCAAAGGTCCTCGGCCACTCGGAGCCGCACCCCAATGACCATTGGTTGACTTTGCCCTATTTTTAAGAACCTAGGTCGGGGTTCTAGCTGGCGGATGCACCTGTCGATGCATCAAGCTTCTACCAGCTTTCACCCCTAGAGTGAATGCAAGAACCAGACAGACATCATCCTTACCAAGGACAACCGCTGGGAGCATCCACCCCTGAGTCTTCCCCTATTTCCCTGGGGGGTTATATTCCAAGGCTTGATTGTTTCGTTAACGGTGAGAAATTAAATTATTTTTTATTCTAAGATATTAAGTAATTTTCTTTAGGAATATTTTAGAGCCGGTTCTGGCCATTCTGGCGATATATTTTTTGTGGGTCTTTTTGCGAGGGAAAGTCTTTAATTGGTCCAATTACTGTCCTAAATTGGTTTTCTTTGATCTTTAATTGATTCTGATTGGTTCACGCCTTTATCAGGGTGTTTTAAGGGGTAGAAGGTCCCAATTGTGGGTTTTGAAACTGTTCTAATTCCTCTATCAACTTGGGATGAACTCGGATTGGGTTATAGGTAATTTAGGAAGTCTTCTGGGTTTTAATTGGTTTCCATCGGGAACTGTGTTCTGATTGGTCGATACTTTTATGAGTTTTTATTCTTGGTCTATTACTTCGTTTAGAGGCGTTATGGGAGTGAAGTCTGGTTCTTTATATGACGTTCAGGTCTTAAGATAGTCTGCTTGTGTCTTGCTGGGTCCCGATTGGTGTTTATTGTGGCGCTGCTCTCTGATTGGTTGTATCTTGATTGCAGTGTTCCCCTTTTGTTTCTGGTTTCTATAAGCTTGGGATAAACTCGGATTGGGTTATAGGTAATTTAGGAAGTCTTCCGGGTTCTAATTGGTTTCCATCGGGCACTGTGTTCTGATTGGTCGATACTTTTATGAGTTTTATTTTTGGTCTATTACTTCCTTTAGAGGCGTTATGGGAGTGAAGTCTGGTTCTTTATATGACGTTCGGGTCTTACGGTAGTCTGCTTGTGTCTTGCTGGGTCCCAATTGGTGTTTATTGTAGCGCTGCTCTCTGATTGGTTGTATCTTGATCGCAGTGTTTTCCTTTTGTTTCTAGTTCTATTAAGAATGGGTAGAATCTATATCTTTGTTTCGGATGTCTTTATGATCTAGGCTATTTTCTAGTAGGTGATCTGTGTCATTTCCGCTCTCTGATTGGTCGAGGTAATTTTTCATTTTCTAGGTGTAGTTTAAGGGTTTGGGTAGGGTAAGGGAGAGGGTAGGTTTAGGGTGTTAAGGTGGGGTGAGGTAGGGAAAGGTGTGGGAGGTAGGGTAGGGGAGAGGAGGGAGAATGGGTAGGGATAAGGGTAGGTGTTAGGTAATAGGGTGAAATACGAATTTGAGCCCCCATACAATTGAGCCCCCAGGGCATTTCTCTGTGTTCCCGGGGTCCCACAGAGCTGAAACTCGGGCCATATACTAACTGGAGGGCGGGGAGTCTATTGCACACGGTTTGGTAGCTCTAGCGCCACCATGTGTCGATAAACAGTAGGTCAGCCGGCTAATGTTGGCCCCTACGGAGCTCAGGTTTTGTCCACAAACACATTAATGGGAGCACGTTCACTCGAAGGGGCTCGGCCCCGCTCCTCTGGCTCGTTCGGTTTGGTTTTGGGGCACCAGTGAATCTTGGCACAATTGGCAGGTTGAATGAATCACATGTGATGTCACTCCATATATGATGCCGTAACTCTTGTGATGTGTCCATCATATTATTAAACTCTTCTTTTCTTTTCTTATTTTTAGATTCCAGATGACATCCTGAGACGTATCCTGCTTGAGGTCGTAAAAGAAGACGGAGATGTTGCTTTTAACAGACTGTCTTTGACGTGACGCGAATTCCGAGATGTTGTTTCAAACGAATCTTTTCGAAATGATTTGGGGGATGGAAAGAAAGGAGTCCTTGGTGGATTTTACAGCACCAAAGAATTTACAGGGTACTGCTCACACCATTGCACACGGTTTTGGTAGCTCTAGCGCCACCATGTGTTGATAAACAGTAGGTAATAGGGTGAAATACCAATTTGAGCCCCCATACAATTGAGCCCCCACGGCATTTCTCTGTGTTCCCGGGGTCCCACAGAGCTGAAACTCGGCCCATATACTAATTGGGGGGCGGGAGTCGAGACTTGTGTTTTTTGGAGGCGGGACTTGTGTTTTTTTGGAGGTGCGACTTGTCTTTTTGGTGTGAATTGTGTTTTTTTTGTGAACATATAGCTCCGCCCAGGAAGCAGTCAGCGCCAAAAGCTAGGTAGCATTCGAAAGGTCTTGGCGAGGCCTTTAAAATGACACCATACTTGTATCGTTAGGACCTTTGGGGGCGGAGCTATGGGACAAAATACAATTGTGTTTCAAAAAATTATCTCGGCCTAGGAAAGTCGAAACGACTCGTGGTTGGTGTCATTGGAAAGGTCTCTGCGAGTGCTTTCCAATGACACCTTGTTTGTGTCGCTGCGACCTTCCTAGGCCGAGATAATTTTTTGATACATGAATATATTTCGTCCAATAGCTCCGCCCAGGAAGCAGCCAGCGACATGAACTAGGTATCATTCGAAAGGGTTTTCTCAGACCTTTCCAACGAGACCACTGGGATGTCTCTGTGATGTGTGAGTCATGAGAGGTTGCTTCTCGACTTTGCAGTGTTTCGAACTGATGCCGTACCACATTTGATGCCGTACCACATTTGATGCCGTACCACATTTGATGCCGTACCACTGGTGGTGTCGCGTCACTGTCTGTCTGTATGTAATAGGGTGAAATACGAATTTGAGCCCCCATACAATTGAGCCCCCAGGGCATTTCTCTGTGTTCCCGGGGTCCCACAGAGCTGAAACTCGGGCCATATACTAACTGGAGGGCGGGGAGTCTATTGCACACGGTTTGGTAGCTCTAGCGCCACCATGTGTCGATAAACAGTAGGTCAGCCGGCTAATGTTGGCCCCTACGGAGCTCAGGTTTTGTCCACAAACACATTAATGGGAGCAGGTTCACTCGAAGGGGCTCGGCCCCGCTCCTCTGGCTCGTTCGGTTTGGTTTTGGGGCACCAGTGAATCTTGGCACAATTGGCAGGTTGAATGAATCACATGTGATGTCACTCCATATATGATGCCGTAACTCTTGTGATGTGTCCATCACAGGAAGGTCAAAAAGGTCAAGGGCTTTTTCAATGATGCAGAGGTCAGTGAGAGGGTAGGTTTTGGGTAGGGGTCCGGTGGGCGGGGCTTGTTTTTAGCTGGCGTGAGAGGGTAGGTTTTGGGTAGGGGTCCGGTGGGCGGGGCTTGTTTTTAGCTGGCGTGAGAGGGTAGGTTTTGGGTAGGGGTCCGGTGGGCGGGGCTTGTTTTTAGCTGGCGTGAGAGGGTAGGTTTTGGGTAGGTGTTGTGTTTGCAAATGAATTCGCAACACATCTGATGTCGTACAGAGTGTGATGCCGTACCATATCTGATGTCGTACAGAGTGTGATGCCGTACCATATCTGATCCGTACCATATCTGATGTCGTACAGAGTTTGATGGCGTACCATATCTGATGTCGTACAGAGTGTGATGTCGTACCATATCTGATGTTGTACAGAGTTTGATGGCGTACCATATCTGATGTCGTACCATATCTGATGTTGTACAGAGTTTGATGGCGTACCATATCTGATGTCGTACAGAGTGTGATTTGGTACCATATCTGATGTCGTACAGAGTGTGATGTCGTACCATATCTGATGTCGTACAGAGTGTGATGCCGTACCATATCTGATCCGTACCACATCTGATGTAGTACAGAGTGTGATGTCGTACCATATCTGATGTCGTACAGAGTGTGATTTCGTACCACATTTGATGCCGTACCACTGGTGGTGTCGCGTCACTGTCTGTCTGTATGTAATAGGGTGAAATACGAATTTGAGCCCCCATACAATTGAGCCCCCAGGGCATTTCTCTGTGTTCCCGGGGTCCCACAGAGCTGAAACTCGGGCCATATACTAACTGGAGGGCGGGGAGTCTATTGCACACGGTTTGGTAGCTCTAGCGCCACCATGTGTCGATAAACAGTAGGTCAGCCGGCTAATGTTGGCCCCTACGGAGCTCAGGTTTTGTCCACAAACACATTAATGGGAGCACGTTCACTCGAAGGGGCTCGGCCCCGCTCCTCTGGCTCGTTCGGTTTGGTTTTGGGGCACCAGTGAATCTTGGCACAATTGGCAGGTTGAATGAATCACATGTGATGTCACTCCATATATGATGCCGTAACTCTTGTGATGTGTCCATCATATTATTAAACTCTTCTTTTCTTTTCTTATTTTTAGATTCCAGATGACATCCTGAGACGTATCCTGCTTGAGGTCGTAAAAGAAGACGGAGATGTTGCTTTTAACAGACTGTCTTTGACGTGACGCGAATTCCGAGATGTTGTTTCAAACGAATCTTTTCGAAATGATTTGGGGGATGGAAAGAAAGGAGTCCTTGGTGGATTTTACAGCACCAAAGAATTCACAGGGTACTGCTCACACCATTGCACACGGTTTTGGTAGCTCTAGCGCCACCATGTGTTGATAAACAGTAGGTAATAGGGTGAAATACCAATTTGAGCCCCCATACAATTGAGCCCCCACGGCATTTCTCTGTGTTCCCGGGGTCCCACAGAGCTGAAACTCGGCCCATATACTAATTGGGGGGCGGGAGTCGAGACTTGTGTTTTTTGGAGGCGGGACTTGTGTTTTTTTGGAGGTGCGACTTGTCTTTTTGGTGTGAATTGTGTTTTTTTTGTGAACATATAGCTCCGCCCAGGAAGCAGTCAGCGCCAAAAGCTAGGTAGCATTCGAAAGGTCTTGGCGAGGCCTTTAAAATGACACCATACTTGTATCGTTAGGACCTTTGGGGGCGGAGCTATGGGACAAAATACATTTGTGTTTCAAAAAATTATCTCGGCCTAGGAAAGTCGAAACGACTCGTGGTTGGTGTCATTGGAAAGGTCTCTGCGAGTGCTTTCCAATGACACCTTGTTTGTGTCGCTGCGACCTTCCTAGGCCGAGATAATTTTTTGATACATGAATATATTTCGTCCCATAGCTCCGCCCAGGAAGCAGCCAGCGACATGAACTAGGTATCATTCGAAAGGGTTTTCTCAGACCTTTCCAACGAGACCACTGGGATGTCTCTGTGATGTGTGAGTCATGAGAGGTTGCTTCTCGACTTTGCAGTGTTTCGAACTGATGCCGTACCACATTTGATGCCGTACCACATTTGATGCCGTACCACGTTTGATGCCGTACCACTGGTGGTGTCGCGTCACTGTCTGTCTGTATGTAATAGGGTGAAATACGAATTTGAGCCCCCATACAATTGAGCCCCCAGGGCATTTCTCTGTGTTCCCGGGGTCCCACAGAGCTGAAACTCGGGCCATATACTAACTGGAGGGCGGGGAGTCTATTGCACACGGTTTGGTAGCTCTAGCGCCACCATGTGTCGATAAACAGTAGGTCAGCCGGCTAATGTTGGCCCCTACGGAGCTCAGGTTTTGTCCACAAACACATTAATGGGAGCACGTTCACTCGAAGGGGCTCGGCCCCGCTCCTCTGGCTCGTTCGGTTTGGTTTTGGGGCACCAGTGAATCTTGGCACAATTGGCAGGTTGAATGAATCACATGTGATGTCACTCCATATATGATGCCGTAACTCTTGTGATGTGTCCATCATATTATTAAACTCTTCTTTTCTTTTCTTATTTTTAGATTCCAGATGACATCCTGAGACGTATCCTGCTTGAGGTCGTAAAAGAAGACGGAGATGTTGCTTTTAACAGACTGTCTTTGACGTGACGCGAATTCCGAGATGTTGTTTCAAACGAATCTTTTCGAAATGATTTGGGGGATGGAAAGAAAGGAGTCCTTGGTGGATTTTACAGCACCAAAGAATTTACAGGGTACTGCTCACACCATTGCACACGGTTTTGGTAGCTCTAGCGCCACCATGTGTTGATAAACAGTAGGTAATAGGGTGAAATACCAATTTGAGCCCCCATACAATTGAGCCCCCACGGCATTTCTCTGTGTTCCCGGGGTCCCACAGAGCTGAAACTCGGCCCATATACTAATTGGGGGGCGGGAGTCGAGACTTGTGTTTTTTGGAGGTGGGACTTGTGTTTTTTTGGAGGTGCGACTTGTCTTTTTGGTGTGAATTGTGTTTTTTTTGTGAACATATAGCTCCGCCCAGGAAGCAGTCAGCGCCAAAAGCTAGGTACCATTCGAAAGGTCTTGGTCAGGCCTTTAAAATGACACCATACTTGTATCGTTAGGACCTTTGGGGGCGGAGCTATGGGACAAAATACATTTGTGTTTCAAAAAATTATCTCGGCCTAGGAAAGTCGAAACGACTCGTGATTGGTGTCATTGGAAAGGTCTCTGCGAGTGCTTTCCAATGACACCTTGTTTGTGTCGCTGCGACCTTCCTAGGCCGAGATAATTTTTTGATACATGAATATATTTCGTCCCATAGCTCCGCCCAGGAAGCAGCCAGCGACATGAACTAGGTATCATTCGAAAGGGTTTTCTCAGACCTTTCCAACGAGACCACTGGGATGTCTCTGTGATGTGTGAGTCATGAGAGGTTGCTTCTCGACTTTGCAGTGTTTCGAACTGATGCCGTACCACATTTGATGCCGTACCACATTTGATGCCGTACCACATTTGATGCCGTACCACTGGTGGTGTCGCGTCACTGTCTGTCTGTATGTAATAGGGTGAAATACGAATTTGAGCCCCCATAGAATTGAGCCCCCAGGGCATTTCTCTGTGTTCCCGGGGTCCCACAGAGCTGAAACTCGGGTCATATACTAACTGGAGGGCGGGGAGTCTATTGCACACGGTTTGGTAGCTCTAGCGCCACCATGTGTCGATAAACAGTAGGTCAGCCGGCTAATGTTGGCCCCTACGGAGCTCAGGTTTTGTCCACAAACACATTAATGGGAGCACGTTCACTCGAAGGGGCTCGGCCCCGCTCCTCTGGCTCGTTCGGTTTGGTTTTGGGGCACCAGTGAATCTTGGCACAATTGGCAGGTTGAATGAATCACATGTGATGTCACTCCATATATGATGCCGTAACTCTTGTGATGTGTCCATCATATTATTAAACTCTTCTTTTCTTTTCTTATTTTTAGATTCCAGATGACATCCTGAGACGTATCCTGCTTGAGGTCGTAAAAGAAGACGGAGATGTTGCTTTTAACAGACTGTCTTTGACGTGACGCGAATTCCGAGATGTTGTTTCAAACGAATCTTTTCGAAATGATTTGTGGGATGGAAAGAAAGGAGTCCTTGGTGGATTTTACAGCACCAAAGAATTTACAGGGTACTGCTCACACCATTGCACACGGTTTTGGTAGCTCTAGCGCCACCATGTGTTGATAAACAGTAGGTAATAGGGTGAAATACCAATTTGAGCCCCCATACAATTGAGCCCCCACGGCATTTCTCTGTGTTCCCGGGGTCCCACAGAGCTGAAACTCGGCCCATATACTAATTGGGGGGCGGGAGTCGAGACTTGTGTTTTTTGGAGGTGGGACTTGTGTTTTTTTGGAGGTGCGACTTGTCTTTTTGGTGTGAATTGTGTTTTTTTTGTGAACATATAGCTCCGCCCAGGAAGCAGTCAGCGCCAAAAGCTAGGTAGCATTCGAAAGGTCTTGGCGAGGCCTTTAAAATGACACCATACTTGTATCGTTAGGACCTTTGGGGGCGGAGCTATGGGACAAAATACATTTGTGTTTCAAAAAATTATCTCGGCCTAGGAAAGTCGAAACGACTCGTGGTTGGTGTCATTGGAAAGGTCTCTGCGAGTGCTTTCCAATGACACCTTGTTTGTGTCGCTGCGACCTTCCTAGGCCGAGATAATTTTTTGATACATGAATATATTTCGTCCAATAGCTCCGCCCAGGAAGCAGCCAGCGACATGAACTAGGTATCATTCGAAAGGGTTTTCTCAGACCTTTCCAACGAGACCACTGGGATGTCTCTGTGATGTGTGAGTCATGAGAGGTTGCTTCTCGACTTTGCAGTGTTTCGAACTGATGCCGTACCACATTTGATGCCGTACCACATTTGATGCCGTACCACATTTGATGCCGTACCACTGGTGGTGTCGCGTCACTGTCTGTCTGTATGTAATAGGGTGAAATACGAATTTGAGCCCCCATACAATTGAGCCCCCAGGGCATTTCTCTGTGTTCCCGGGGTCCCACAGAGCTGAAACTCGGGCCATATACTAACTGGAGGGCGGGGAGTCTATTGCACACGGTTTGGTAGCTCTAGCGCCACCATGTGTCGATAAACAGTAGGTCAGCCGGCTAATGTTGGCCCCTACGGAGCTCAGGTTTTGTCCACAAACACATTAATGGGAGCAGGTTCACTCGAAGGGGCTCGGCCCCGCTCCTCTGGCTCGTTCGGTTTGGTTTTGGGGCACCAGTGAATCTTGGCACAATTGGCAGGTTGAATGAATCACATGTGATGTCACTCCATATATGATGCCGTAACTCTTGTGATGTGTCCATCACAGGAAGGTCAAAAAGGTCAAGGGCTTTTTCAATGATGCAGAGGTCAGTGAGAGGGTAGGTTTTGGGTAGGGGTCCGGTGGGCGGGGCTTGTTTTTAGCTGGCGTGAGAGGGTAGGTTTTGGGTAGGGGTCCGGTGGGCGGGGCTTGTTTTTAGCTGGCGTGAGAGGGTAGGTTTTGGGTAGGGGTCCGGTGGGCGGGGCTTGTTTTTAGCTGGCGTGAGAGGGTAGGTTTTGGGTAGGTGTTGTGTTTGCAAATGAATTCGCAACACATCTGATGTCGTACAGAGTGTGATGCCGTACCATATCTGATGTCGTACAGAGTGTGATGCCGTACCATATCTGATCCGTACCATATCTGATGTCGTACAGAGTTTGATGGCGTACCATATCTGATGTCGTACAGAGTGTGATGTCGTACCATATCTGATGTTGTACAGAGTTTGATGGCGTACCATATCTGATGTCGTACCATATCTGATGTTGTACAGAGTTTGATGGCGTACCATATCTGATGTCGTACAGAGTGTGATTTGGTACCATATCTGATGTCGTACAGAGTGTGATGTCGTACCATATCTGATGTCGTACAGAGTGTGATGCCGTACCATATCTGATCCGTACCACATCTGATGTAGTACAGAGTGTGATGTCGTACCATATCTGATGTCGTACAGAGTGTGATTTCGTACCACATTTGATGCCGTACCACTGGTGGTGTCGCGTCACTGTCTGTCTGTATGTAATAGGGTGAAATACGAATTTGAGCCCCCATACAATTGAGCCCCCAGGGCATTTCTCTGTGTTCCCGGGGTCCCACAGAGCTGAAACTCGGGCCATATACTAACTGGAGGGCGGGGAGTCTATTGCACACGGTTTGGTAGCTCTAGCGCCACCATGTGTCGATAAACAGTAGGTCAGCCGGCTAATGTTGGCCCCTACGGAGCTCAGGTTTTGTCCACAAACACATTAATGGGAGCACGTTCACTCGAAGGGGCTCGGCCCCGCTCCTCTGGCTCGTTCGGTTTGGTTTTGGGGCACCAGTGAATCTTGGCACAATTGGCAGGTTGAATGAATCACATGTGATGTCACTCCATATATGATGCCGTAACTCTTGTGATGTGTCCATCATATTATTAAACTCTTCTTTTCTTTTCTTATTTTTAGATTCCAGATGACATCCTGAGACGTATCCTGCTTGAGGTCGTAAAAGAAGACGGAGATGTTGCTTTTAACAGACTGTCTTTGACGTGACGCGAATTCCGAGATGTTGTTTCAAACGAATCTTTTCGAAATGATTTGGGGGATGGAAAGAAAGGAGTCCTTGGTGGATTTTACAGCACCAAAGAATTCACAGGGTACTGCTCACACCATTGCACACGGTTTTGGTAGCTCTAGCGCCACCATGTGTTGATAAACAGTAGGTAATAGGGTGAAATACCAATTTGAGCCCCCATACAATTGAGCCCCCACGGCATTTCTCTGTGTTCCCGGGGTCCCACAGAGCTGAAACTCGGCCCATATACTAATTGGGGGGCGGGAGTCGAGACTTGTGTTTTTTGGAGGCGGGACTTGTGTTTTTTTGGAGGTGCGACTTGTCTTTTTGGTGTGAATTGTGTTTTTTTTGTGAACATATAGCTCCGCCCAGGAAGCAGTCAGCGCCAAAAGCTAGGTAGCATTCGAAAGGTCTTGGCGAGGCCTTTAAAATGACACCATACTTGTATCGTTAGGACCTTTGGGGGCGGAGCTATGGGACAAAATACATTTGTGTTTCAAAAAATTATCTCGGCCTAGGAAAGTCGAAACGACTCGTGGTTGGTGTCATTGGAAAGGTCTCTGCGAGTGCTTTCCAATGACACCTTGTTTGTGTCGCTGCGACCTTCCTAGGCCGAGATAATTTTTTGATACATGAATATATTTCGTCCCATAGCTCCGCCCAGGAAGCAGCCAGCGACATGAACTAGGTATCATTCGAAAGGGTTTTCTCAGACCTTTCCAACGAGACCACTGGGATGTCTCTGTGATGTGTGAGTCATGAGAGGTTGCTTCTCGACTTTGCAGTGTTTCGAACTGATGCCGTACCACATTTGATGCCGTACCACATTTGATGCCGTACCACGTTTGATGCCGTACCACTGGTGGTGTCGCGTCACTGTCTGTCTGTATGTAATAGGGTGAAATACGAATTTGAGCCCCCATACAATTGAGCCCCCAGGGCATTTCTCTGTGTTCCCGGGGTCCCACAGAGCTGAAACTCGGGCCATATACTAACTGGAGGGCGGGGAGTCTATTGCACACGGTTTGGTAGCTCTAGCGCCACCATGTGTCGATAAACAGTAGGTCAGCCGGCTAATGTTGGCCCCTACGGAGCTCAGGTTTTGTCCACAAACACATTAATGGGAGCACGTTCACTCGAAGGGGCTCGGCCCCGCTCCTCTGGCTCGTTCGGTTTGGTTTTGGGGCACCAGTGAATCTTGGCACAATTGGCAGGTTGAATGAATCACATGTGATGTCACTCCATATATGATGCCGTAACTCTTGTGATGTGTCCATCATATTATTAAACTCTTCTTTTCTTTTCTTATTTTTAGATTCCAGATGACATCCTGAGACGTATCCTGCTTGAGGTCGTAAAAGAAGACGGAGATGTTGCTTTTAACAGACTGTCTTTGACGTGACGCGAATTCCGAGATGTTGTTTCAAACGAATCTTTTCGAAATGATTTGGGGGATGGAAAGAAAGGAGTCCTTGGTGGATTTTACAGCACCAAAGAATTTACAGGGTACTGCTCACACCATTGCACACGGTTTTGGTAGCTCTAGCGCCACCATGTGTTGATAAACAGTAGGTAATAGGGTGAAATACCAATTTGAGCCCCCATACAATTGAGCCCCCACGGCATTTCTCTGTGTTCCCGGGGTCCCACAGAGCTGAAACTCGGCCCATATACTAATTGGGGGGCGGGAGTCGAGACTTGTGTTTTTTGGAGGTGGGACTTGTGTTTTTTTGGAGGTGCGACTTGTCTTTTTGGTGTGAATTGTGTTTTTTTTGTGAACATATAGCTCCGCCCAGGAAGCAGTCAGCGCCAAAAGCTAGGTACCATTCGAAAGGTCTTGGTCAGGCCTTTAAAATGACACCATACTTGTATCGTTAGGACCTTTGGGGGCGGAGCTATGGGACAAAATACATTTGTGTTTCAAAAAATTATCTCGGCCTAGGAAAGTCGAAACGACTCGTGATTGGTGTCATTGGAAAGGTCTCTGCGAGTGCTTTCCAATGACACCTTGTTTGTGTCGCTGCGACCTTCCTAGGCCGAGATAATTTTTTGATACATGAATATATTTCGTCCCATAGCTCCGCCCAGGAAGCAGCCAGCGACATGAACTAGGTATCATTCGAAAGGGTTTTCTCAGACCTTTCCAACGAGACCACTGGGATGTCTCTGTGATGTGTGAGTCATGAGAGGTTGCTTCTCGACTTTGCAGTGTTTCGAACTGATGCCGTACCACATTTGATGCCGTACCACATTTGATGCCGTACCACATTTGATGCCGTACCACTGGTGGTGTCGCGTCACTGTCTGTCTGTATGTAATAGGGTGAAATACGAATTTGAGCCCCCATAGAATTGAGCCCCCAGGGCATTTCTCTGTGTTCCCGGGGTCCCACAGAGCTGAAACTCGGGTCATATACTAACTGGAGGGCGGGGAGTCTATTGCACACGGTTTGGTAGCTCTAGCGCCACCATGTGTCGATAAACAGTAGGTCAGCCGGCTAATGTTGGCCCCTACGGAGCTCAGGTTTTGTCCACAAACACATTAATGGGAGCACGTTCACTCGAAGGGGCTCGGCCCCGCTCCTCTGGCTCGTTCGGTTTGGTTTTGGGGCACCAGTGAATCTTGGCACAATTGGCAGGTTGAATGAATCACATGTGATGTCACTCCATATATGATGCCGTAACTCTTGTGATGTGTCCATCATATTATTAAACTCTTCTTTTCTTTTCTTATTTTTAGATTCCAGATGACATCCTGAGACGTATCCTGCTTGAGGTCGTAAAAGAAGACGGAGATGTTGCTTTTAACAGACTGTCTTTGACGTGACGCGAATTCCGAGATGTTGTTTCAAACGAATCTTTTCGAAATGATTTGTGGGATGGAAAGAAAGGAGTCCTTGGTGGATTTTACAGCACCAAAGAATTTACAGGGTACTGCTCACACCATTGCACACGGTTTTGGTAGCTCTAGCGCCACCATGTGTTGATAAACAGTAGGTAATAGGGTGAAATACCAATTTGAGCCCCCATACAATTGAGCCCCCACGGCATTTCTCTGTGTTCCCGGGGTCCCACAGAGCTGAAACTCGGCCCATATACTAATTGGGGGGCGGGAGTCGAGACTTGTGTTTTTTGGAGGTGGGACTTGTGTTTTTTTGGAGGTGCGACTTGTCTTTTTGGTGTGAATTGTGTTTTTTTTGTGAACATATAGCTCCGCCCAGGAAGCAGTCAGCGCCAAAAGCTAGGTAGCATTCGAAAGGTCTTGGCGAGGCCTTTAAAATGACACCATACTTGTATCGTTAGGACCTTTGGGGGCGGAGCTATGGGACAAAATACATTTGTGTTTCAAAAAATTATCTCGGCCTAGGAAAGTCGAAACGACTCGTGGTTGGTGTCATTGGAAAGGTCTCTGCGAGTGCTTTCCAATGACACCTTGTTTGTGTCGCTGCGACCTTCCTAGGCCGAGATAATTTTTTGATACATGAATATATTTCGTCCAATAGCTCCGCCCAGGAAGCAGCCAGCGACATGAACTAGGTATCATTCGAAAGGGTTTTCTCAGACCTTTCCAACGAGACCACTGGGATGTCTCTGTGATGTGTGAGTCATGAGAGGTTGCTTCTCGACTTTGCAGTGTTTCGAACTGATGCCGTACCACATTTGATGCCGTACCACATTTGATGCCGTACCACATTTGATGCCGTACCACTGGTGGTGTCGCGTCACTGTCTGTCTGTATGTAATAGGGTGAAATACGAATTTGAGCCCCCATACAATTGAGCCCCCAGGGCATTTCTCTGTGTTCCCGGGGTCCCACAGAGCTGAAACTCGGGCCATATACTAACTGGAGGGCGGGGAGTCTATTGCACACGGTTTGGTAGCTCTAGCGCCACCATGTGTCGATAAACAGTAGGTCAGCCGGCTAATGTTGGCCCCTACGGAGCTCAGGTTTTGTCCACAAACACATTAATGGGAGCAGGTTCACTCGAAGGGGCTCGGCCCCGCTCCTCTGGCTCGTTCGGTTTGGTTTTGGGGCACCAGTGAATCTTGGCACAATTGGCAGGTTGAATGAATCACATGTGATGTCACTCCATATATGATGCCGTAACTCTTGTGATGTGTCCATCACAGGAAGGTCAAAAAGGTCAAGGGCTTTTTCAATGATGCAGAGGTCAGTGAGAGGGTAGGTTTTGGGTAGGGGTCCGGTGGGCGGGGCTTGTTTTTAGCTGGCGTGAGAGGGTAGGTTTTGGGTAGGGGTCCGGTGGGCGGGGCTTGTTTTTAGCTGGCGTGAGAGGGTAGGTTTTGGGTAGGGGTCCGGTGGGCGGGGCTTGTTTTTAGCTGGCGTGAGAGGGTAGGTTTTGGGTAGGTAATAGGGTGAAATACGAATTTGAGCCCCCATACAATTGAGCCCCCAGGGCATTTCTCTGTGTTCCCGGGGTCCCACAGAGCTGAAACTCGGGCCATATACTAACTGGAGGGCGGGGAGTCTATTGCACACGGTTTGGTAGCTCTAGCGCCACCATGTGTCGATAAACAGTAGGTCAGCCGGCTAATGTTGGCCCCTACGGAGCTCAGGTTTTGTCCACAAACACATTAATGGGAGCAGGTTCACTCGAAGGGGCTCGGCCCCGCTCCTCTGGCTCGTTCGGTTTGGTTTTGGGGCACCAGTGAATCTTGGCACAATTGGCAGGTTGAATGAATCACATGTGATGTCACTCCATATATGATGCCGTAACTCTTGTGATGTGTCCATCACAGGAAGGTCAAAAAGGTCAAGGGCTTTTTCAATGATGCAGAGGTCAGTGAGAGGGTAGGTTTTGGGTAGGGGTCCGGTGGGCGGGGCTTGTTTTTAGCTGGCGTGAGAGGGTAGGTTTTGGGTAGGGGTCCGGTGGGCGGGGCTTGTTTTTAGCTGGCGTGAGAGGGTAGGTTTTGGGTAGGGGTCCGGTGGGCGGGGCTTGTTTTTAGCTGGCGTGAGAGGGTAGGTTTTGGGTAGGTGTTGTGTTTGCAAATGAATTCGCAACACATCTGATGTCGTACAGAGTGTGATGCCGTACCATATCTGATGTCGTACAGAGTGTGATGCCGTACCATATCTGATCCGTACCATATCTGATGTCGTACAGAGTTTGATGGCGTACCATATCTGATGTCGTACAGAGTGTGATGTCGTACCATATCTAATGTTGTACAGAGTTTGATGGCGTACCATATCTGATGTCGTACCATATCTGATGTTGTACAGAGTTTGATGGCGTACCATATCTGATGTCGTACAGAGTGTAATTTGGTACCATATCTGATGTCGTACAGAGTGTGATGTCGTACCATATCTGATGTCGTACAGAGTGTGATGCCGTACCATATCTGATCCGTACCATATCTGATGTAGTACAGAGTGTGATGTCGTACCATATCTGATGTCGTACAGAGTGTGATTTCGTACCACATTTGATGCCGTACCACTGGTGGTGTCGCGTCACTGTCTGTCTGTATGTAATAGGGTGAAATACGAATTTGAGCCCCCATACAATTGAGCCCCCAGGGCATTTCTCTGTGTTCCCGGGGTCCCACAGAGCTGAAACTCGGGCCATATACTAACTGGAGGGCGGGGAGTCTATTGCACACGGTTTGGTAGCTCTAGCGCCACCATGTGTCGATAAACAGTAGGTCAGCCGGCTAATGTTGGCCCCTACGGAGCTCAGGTTTTGTCCACAAACACATTAATGGGAGCAGGTTCACTCGAAGGGGCTCGGCCCCGCTCCTCTGGCTCGTTCGGTTTGGTTTTGGGGCACCAGTGAATCTTGGCACAATTGGCAGGTTGAATGAATCACATGTGATGTCACTCCATATATGATGCCGTAACTCTTGTGATGTGTCCATCATATTATTAAACTCTTCTTTTCTTTTCTTATTTTTAGATTCCAGATGACATCCTGAGACGTATCCTGCTTGAGGTCGTAAAAGAAGACGGAGATGTTGCTTTTAACAGACTGTCTTTGACGTGACGCGAATTCCGAGATGTTGTTTCAAACGAATCTTTTCGAAATGATTTGGGGGATGGAAAGAAAGGAGTCCTTGGTGGATTTTACAGCACCAAAGAATTCACAGGGTACTGCTCACACCATTGCACACGGTTTTGGTAGCTCTAGCGCCACCATGTGTTGATAAACAGTAGGTAATAGGGTGAAATACCAATTTGAGCCCCCATACAATTGAGCCCCCACGGCATTTCTCTGTGTTCCCGGGGTCCCACAGAGCTGAAACTCGGCCCATATACTAATTGGGGGGCGGGAGTCGAGACTTGTGTTTTTTGGAGGCGGGACTTGTGTTTTTTTGGAGGTGCGACTTGTCTTTTTGGTGTGAATTGTGTTTTTTTTGTGAACATATAGCTCCGCCCAGGAAGCAGTCAGCGCCAAAAGCTAGGTAGCATTCGAAAGGTCTTGGCGAGGCCTTTAAAATGACACCATACTTGTATCGTTAGGACCTTTGGGGGCGGAGCTATGGGACAAAATACATTTGTGTTTCAAAAAATTATCTCGGCCTAGGAAAGTCGAAACGACTCGTGGTTGGTGTCATTGGAAAGGTCTCTGCGAGTGCTTTCCAATGACACCTTGTTTGTGTCGCTGCGACCTTCCTAGGCCGAGATAATTTTTTGATACATGAATATATTTCGTCCCATAGCTCCGCCCAGGAAGCAGCCAGCGACATGAACTAGGTATCATTCGAAAGGGTTTTCTCAGACCTTTCCAACGAGACCACTGGGATGTCTCTGTGATGTGTGAGTCATGAGAGGTTGCTTCTCGACTTTGCAGTGTTTCGAACTGATGCCGTACCACATTTGATGCCGTACCACATTTGATGCCGTACCACGTTTGATGCCGTACCACTGGTGGTGTCGCGTCACTGTCTGTCTGTATGTAATAGGGTGAAATACGAATTTGAGCCCCCATACAATTGAGCCCCCAGGGCATTTCTCTGTGTTCCCGGGGTCCCACAGAGCTGAAACTCGGGCCATATACTAACTGGAGGGCGGGGAGTCTATTGCACACGGTTTGGTAGCTCTAGCGCCACCATGTGTCGATAAACAGTAGGTCAGCCGGCTAATGTTGGCCCCTACGGAGCTCAGGTTTTGTCCACAAACACATTAATGGGAGCACGTTCACTCGAAGGGGCTCGGCCCCGCTCCTCTGGCTCGTTCGGTTTGGTTTTGGGGCACCAGTGAATCTTGGCACAATTGGCAGGTTGAATGAATCACATGTGATGTCACTCCATATATGATGCCGTAACTCTTGTGATGTGTCCATCATATTATTAAACTCTTCTTTTCTTTTCTTATTTTTAGATTCCAGATGACATCCTGAGACGTATCCTGCTTGAGGTCGTAAAAGAAGACGGAGATGTTGCTTTTAACAGACTGTCTTTGACGTGACGCGAATTCCGAGATGTTGTTTCAAACGAATCTTTTCGAAATGATTTGGGGGATGGAAAGAAAGGAGTCCTTGGTGGATTTTACAGCACCAAAGAATTTACAGGGTACTGCTCACACCATTGCACACGGTTTTGGTAGCTCTAGCGCCACCATGTGTTGATAAACAGTAGGTAATAGGGTGAAATACCAATTTGAGCCCCCATACAATTGAGCCCCCACGGCATTTCTCTGTGTTCCCGGGGTCCCACAGAGCTGAAACTCGGCCCATATACTAATTGGGGGGCGGGAGTCGAGACTTGTGTTTTTTGGAGGTGGGACTTGTGTTTTTTTGGAGGTGCGACTTGTCTTTTTGGTGTGAATTGTGTTTTTTTTGTGAACATATAGCTCCGCCCAGGAAGCAGTCAGCGCCAAAAGCTAGGTACCATTCGAAAGGTCTTGGTCAGGCCTTTAAAATGACACCATACTTGTATCGTTAGGACCTTTGGGGGCGGAGCTATGGGACAAAATACATTTGTGTTTCAAAAAATTATCTCGGCCTAGGAAAGTCGAAACGACTCGTGGTTGGTGTCATTGGAAAGGTCTCTGCGAGTGCTTTCCAATGACACCTTGTTTGTGTCGCTGCGACCTTCCTAGGCCGAGATAATTTTTTGATACATGAATATATTTCGTCCAATAGCTCCGCCCAGGAAGCAGCCAGCGACATGAACTAGGTATCATTCGAAAGGGTTTTCTCAGACCTTTCCAACGAGACCACTGGGATGTCTCTGTGATGTGTGAGTCATGAGAGGTTGCTTCTCGACTTTGCAGTGTTTCGAACTGATGCCGTACCACATTTGATGCCGTACCACATTTGATGCCGTACCACATTTGATGCCGTACCACTGGTGGTGTCGCGTCACTGTCTGTCTGTATGTAATAGGGTGAAATACGAATTTGAGCCCCCATACAATTGAGCCCCCAGGGCATTTCTCTGTGTTCCCGGGGTCCCACAGAGCTGAAACTCGGGCCATATACTAACTGGAGGGCGGGGAGTCTATTGCACACGGTTTGGTAGCTCTAGCGCCACCATGTGTCGATAAACAGTAGGTCAGCCGGCTAATGTTGGCCCCTACGGAGCTCAGGTTTTGTCCACAAACACATTAATGGGAGCAGGTTCACTCGAAGGGGCTCGGCCCCGCTCCTCTGGCTCGTTCGGTTTGGTTTTGGGGCACCAGTGAATCTTGGCACAATTGGCAGGTTGAATGAATCACATGTGATGTCACTCCATATATGATGCCGTAACTCTTGTGATGTGTCCATCACAGGAAGGTCAAAAAGGTCAAGGGCTTTTTCAATGATGCAGAGGTCAGTGAGAGGGTAGGTTTTGGGTAGGGGTCCGGTGGGCGGGGCTTGTTTTTAGCTGGCGTGAGAGGGTAGGTTTTGGGTAGGGGTCCGGTGGGCGGGGCTTGTTTTTAGCTGGCGTGAGAGGGTAGGTTTTGGGTAGGGGTCCGGTGGGCGGGGCTTGTTTTTAGCTGGCGTGAGAGGGTAGGTTTTGGGTAGGTGTTGTGTTTGCAAATGAATTCGCAACACATCTGATGTCGTACAGAGTGTGATGCCGTACCATATCTGATGTCGTACAGAGTGTGATGCCGTACCATATCTGATCCGTACCATATCTGATGTCGTACAGAGTTTGATGGCGTACCATATCTGATGTCGTACAGAGTGTGATGTCGTACCATATCTGATGTTGTACAGAGTTTGATGGCGTACCATATCTGATGTCGTACCATATCTGATGTTGTACAGAGTTTGATGGCGTACCATATCTGATGTCGTACAGAGTGTGATTTGGTACCATATCTGATGTCGTACAGAGTGTGATGTCGTACCATATCTGATGTCGTACAGAGTGTGATGCCGTACCATATCTGATCCGTACCACATCTGATGTAGTACAGAGTGTGATGTCGTACCATATCTGATGTCGTACAGAGTGTGATTTCGTACCACATTTGATGCCGTACCACTGGTGGTGTCGCGTCACTGTCTGTCTGTATGTAATAGGGTGAAATACGAATTTGAGCCCCCATACAATTGAGCCCCCAGGGCATTTCTCTGTGTTCCCGGGGTCCCACAGAGCTGAAACTCGGGCCATATACTAACTGGAGGGCGGGGAGTCTATTGCACACGGTTTGGTAGCTCTAGCGCCACCATGTGTCGATAAACAGTAGGTCAGCCGGCTAATGTTGGCCCCTACGGAGCTCAGGTTTTGTCCACAAACACATTAATGGGAGCACGTTCACTCGAAGGGGCTCGGCCCCGCTCCTCTGGCTCGTTCGGTTTGGTTTTGGGGCACCAGTGAATCTTGGCACAATTGGCAGGTTGAATGAATCACATGTGATGTCACTCCATATATGATGCCGTAACTCTTGTGATGTGTCCATCATATTATTAAACTCTTCTTTTCTTTTCTTATTTTTAGATTCCAGATGACATCCTGAGACGTATCCTGCTTGAGGTCGTAAAAGAAGACGGAGATGTTGCTTTTAACAGACTGTCTTTGACGTGACGCGAATTCCGAGATGTTGTTTCAAACGAATCTTTTCGAAATGATTTGGGGGATGGAAAGAAAGGAGTCCTTGGTGGATTTTACAGCACCAAAGAATTCACAGGGTACTGCTCACACCATTGCACACGGTTTTGGTAGCTCTAGCGCCACCATGTGTTGATAAACAGTAGGTAATAGGGTGAAATACCAATTTGAGCCCCCATACAATTGAGCCCCCACGGCATTTCTCTGTGTTCCCGGGGTCCCACAGAGCTGAAACTCGGCCCATATACTAATTGGGGGGCGGGAGTCGAGACTTGTGTTTTTTGGAGGCGGGACTTGTGTTTTTTTGGAGGTGCGACTTGTCTTTTTGGTGTGAATTGTGTTTTTTTTGTGAACATATAGCTCCGCCCAGGAAGCAGTCAGCGCCAAAAGCTAGGTAGCATTCGAAAGGTCTTGGCGAGGCCTTTAAAATGACACCATACTTGTATCGTTAGGACCTTTGGGGGCGGAGCTATGGGACAAAATACATTTGTGTTTCAAAAAATTATCTCGGCCTAGGAAAGTCGAAACGACTCGTGGTTGGTGTCATTGGAAAGGTCTCTGCGAGTGCTTTCCAATGACACCTTGTTTGTGTCGCTGCGACCTTCCTAGGCCGAGATAATTTTTTGATACATGAATATATTTCGTCCCATAGCTCCGCCCAGGAAGCAGCCAGCGACATGAACTAGGTATCATTCGAAAGGGTTTTCTCAGACCTTTCCAACGAGACCACTGGGATGTCTCTGTGATGTGTGAGTCATGAGAGGTTGCTTCTCGACTTTGCAGTGTTTCGAACTGATGCCGTACCACATTTGATGCCGTACCACATTTGATGCCGTACCACGTTTGATGCCGTACCACTGGTGGTGTCGCGTCACTGTCTGTCTGTATGTAATAGGGTGAAATACGAATTTGAGCCCCCATACAATTGAGCCCCCAGGGCATTTCTCTGTGTTCCCGGGGTCCCACAGAGCTGAAACTCGGGCCATATACTAACTGGAGGGCGGGGAGTCTATTGCACACGGTTTGGTAGCTCTAGCGCCACCATGTGTCGATAAACAGTAGGTCAGCCGGCTAATGTTGGCCCCTACGGAGCTCAGGTTTTGTCCACAAACACATTAATGGGAGCACGTTCACTCGAAGGGGCTCGGCCCCGCTCCTCTGGCTCGTTCGGTTTGGTTTTGGGGCACCAGTGAATCTTGGCACAATTGGCAGGTTGAATGAATCACATGTGATGTCACTCCATATATGATGCCGTAACTCTTGTGATGTGTCCATCATATTATTAAACTCTTCTTTTCTTTTCTTATTTTTAGATTCCAGATGACATCCTGAGACGTATCCTGCTTGAGGTCGTAAAAGAAGACGGAGATGTTGCTTTTAACAGACTGTCTTTGACGTGACGCGAATTCCGAGATGTTGTTTCAAACGAATCTTTTCGAAATGATTTGGGGGATGGAAAGAAAGGAGTCCTTGGTGGATTTTACAGCACCAAAGAATTTACAGGGTACTGCTCACACCATTGCACACGGTTTTGGTAGCTCTAGCGCCACCATGTGTTGATAAACAGTAGGTAATAGGGTGAAATACCAATTTGAGCCCCCATACAATTGAGCCCCCACGGCATTTCTCTGTGTTCCCGGGGTCCCACAGAGCTGAAACTCGGCCCATATACTAATTGGGGGGCGGGAGTCGAGACTTGTGTTTTTTGGAGGTGGGACTTGTGTTTTTTTGGAGGTGCGACTTGTCTTTTTGGTGTGAATTGTGTTTTTTTTGTGAACATATAGCTCCGCCCAGGAAGCAGTCAGCGCCAAAAGCTAGGTACCATTCGAAAGGTCTTGGTCAGGCCTTTAAAATGACACCATACTTGTATCGTTAGGACCTTTGGGGGCGGAGCTATGGGACAAAATACATTTGTGTTTCAAAAAATTATCTCGGCCTAGGAAAGTCGAAACGACTCGTGATTGGTGTCATTGGAAAGGTCTCTGCGAGTGCTTTCCAATGACACCTTGTTTGTGTCGCTGCGACCTTCCTAGGCCGAGATAATTTTTTGATACATGAATATATTTCGTCCCATAGCTCCGCCCAGGAAGCAGCCAGCGACATGAACTAGGTATCATTCGAAAGGGTTTTCTCAGACCTTTCCAACGAGACCACTGGGATGTCTCTGTGATGTGTGAGTCATGAGAGGTTGCTTCTCGACTTTGCAGTGTTTCGAACTGATGCCGTACCACATTTGATGCCGTACCACATTTGATGCCGTACCACATTTGATGCCGTACCACTGGTGGTGTCGCGTCACTGTCTGTCTGTATGTAATAGGGTGAAATACGAATTTGAGCCCCCATAGAATTGAGCCCCCAGGGCATTTCTCTGTGTTCCCGGGGTCCCACAGAGCTGAAACTCGGGTCATATACTAACTGGAGGGCGGGGAGTCTATTGCACACGGTTTGGTAGCTCTAGCGCCACCATGTGTCGATAAACAGTAGGTCAGCCGGCTAATGTTGGCCCCTACGGAGCTCAGGTTTTGTCCACAAACACATTAATGGGAGCACGTTCACTCGAAGGGGCTCGGCCCCGCTCCTCTGGCTCGTTCGGTTTGGTTTTGGGGCACCAGTGAATCTTGGCACAATTGGCAGGTTGAATGAATCACATGTGATGTCACTCCATATATGATGCCGTAACTCTTGTGATGTGTCCATCATATTATTAAACTCTTCTTTTCTTTTCTTATTTTTAGATTCCAGATGACATCCTGAGACGTATCCTGCTTGAGGTCGTAAAAGAAGACGGAGATGTTGCTTTTAACAGACTGTCTTTGACGTGACGCGAATTCCGAGATGTTGTTTCAAACGAATCTTTTCGAAATGATTTGTGGGATGGAAAGAAAGGAGTCCTTGGTGGATTTTACAGCACCAAAGAATTTACAGGGTACTGCTCACACCATTGCACACGGTTTTGGTAGCTCTAGCGCCACCATGTGTTGATAAACAGTAGGTAATAGGGTGAAATACCAATTTGAGCCCCCATACAATTGAGCCCCCACGGCATTTCTCTGTGTTCCCGGGGTCCCACAGAGCTGAAACTCGGCCCATATACTAATTGGGGGGCGGGAGTCGAGACTTGTGTTTTTTGGAGGTGGGACTTGTGTTTTTTTGGAGGTGCGACTTGTCTTTTTGGTGTGAATTGTGTTTTTTTTGTGAACATATAGCTCCGCCCAGGAAGCAGTCAGCGCCAAAAGCTAGGTAGCATTCGAAAGGTCTTGGCGAGGCCTTTAAAATGACACCATACTTGTATCGTTAGGACCTTTGGGGGCGGAGCTATGGGACAAAATACATTTGTGTTTCAAAAAATTATCTCGGCCTAGGAAAGTCGAAACGACTCGTGGTTGGTGTCATTGGAAAGGTCTCTGCGAGTGCTTTCCAATGACACCTTGTTTGTGTCGCTGCGACCTTCCTAGGCCGAGATAATTTTTTGATACATGAATATATTTCGTCCAATAGCTCCGCCCAGGAAGCAGCCAGCGACATGAACTAGGTATCATTCGAAAGGGTTTTCTCAGACCTTTCCAACGAGACCACTGGGATGTCTCTGTGATGTGTGAGTCATGAGAGGTTGCTTCTCGACTTTGCAGTGTTTCGAACTGATGCCGTACCACATTTGATGCCGTACCACATTTGATGCCGTACCACATTTGATGCCGTACCACTGGTGGTGTCGCGTCACTGTCTGTCTGTATGTAATAGGGTGAAATACGAATTTGAGCCCCCATACAATTGAGCCCCCAGGGCATTTCTCTGTGTTCCCGGGGTCCCACAGAGCTGAAACTCGGGCCATATACTAACTGGAGGGCGGGGAGTCTATTGCACACGGTTTGGTAGCTCTAGCGCCACCATGTGTCGATAAACAGTAGGTCAGCCGGCTAATGTTGGCCCCTACGGAGCTCAGGTTTTGTCCACAAACACATTAATGGGAGCAGGTTCACTCGAAGGGGCTCGGCCCCGCTCCTCTGGCTCGTTCGGTTTGGTTTTGGGGCACCAGTGAATCTTGGCACAATTGGCAGGTTGAATGAATCACATGTGATGTCACTCCATATATGATGCCGTAACTCTTGTGATGTGTCCATCACAGGAAGGTCAAAAAGGTCAAGGGCTTTTTCAATGATGCAGAGGTCAGTGAGAGGGTAGGTTTTGGGTAGGGGTCCGGTGGGCGGGGCTTGTTTTTAGCTGGCGTGAGAGGGTAGGTTTTGGGTAGGGGTCCGGTGGGCGGGGCTTGTTTTTAGCTGGCGTGAGAGGGTAGGTTTTGGGTAGGGGTCCGGTGGGCGGGGCTTGTTTTTAGCTGGCGTGAGAGGGTAGGTTTTGGGTAGGTAATAGGGTGAAATACGAATTTGAGCCCCCATACAATTGAGCCCCCAGGGCATTTCTCTGTGTTCCCGGGGTCCCACAGAGCTGAAACTCGGGCCATATACTAACTGGAGGGCGGGGAGTCTATTGCACACGGTTTGGTAGCTCTAGCGCCACCATGTGTCGATAAACAGTAGGTCAGCCGGCTAATGTTGGCCCCTACGGAGCTCAGGTTTTGTCCACAAACACATTAATGGGAGCAGGTTCACTCGAAGGGGCTCGGCCCCGCTCCTCTGGCTCGTTCGGTTTGGTTTTGGGGCACCAGTGAATCTTGGCACAATTGGCAGGTTGAATGAATCACATGTGATGTCACTCCATATATGATGCCGTAACTCTTGTGATGTGTCCATCACAGGAAGGTCAAAAAGGTCAAGGGCTTTTTCAATGATGCAGAGGTCAGTGAGAGGGTAGGTTTTGGGTAGGGGTCCGGTGGGCGGGGCTTGTTTTTAGCTGGCGTGAGAGGGTAGGTTTTGGGTAGGGGTCCGGTGGGCGGGGCTTGTTTTTAGCTGGCGTGAGAGGGTAGGTTTTGGGTAGGGGTCCGGTGGGCGGGGCTTGTTTTTAGCTGGCGTGAGAGGGTAGGTTTTGGGTAGGTGTTGTGTTTGCAAATGAATTCGCAACACATCTGATGTCGTACAGAGTGTGATGCCGTACCATATCTGATGTCGTACAGAGTGTGATGCCGTACCATATCTGATCCGTACCATATCTGATGTCGTACAGAGTTTGATGGCGTACCATATCTGATGTCGTACAGAGTGTGATGTCGTACCATATCTGATGTTGTACAGAGTTTGATGGCGTACCATATCTGATGTCGTACCATATCTGATGTTGTACAGAGTTTGATGGCGTACCATATCTGATGTCGTACAGAGTGTAATTTGGTACCATATCTGATGTCGTACAGAGTGTGATGTCGTACCATATCTGATGTCGTACAGAGTGTGATGCCGTACCATATCTGATCCGTACCATATCTGATGTAGTACAGAGTGTGATGTCGTACCATATCTGATGTCGTACAGAGTGTGATTTCGTACCACATTTGATGCCGTACCACTGGTGGTGTCGCGTCACTGTCTGTCTGTATGTAATAGGGTGAAATACGAATTTGAGCCCCCATACAATTGAGCCCCCAGGGCATTTCTCTGTGTTCCCGGGGTCCCACAGAGCTGAAACTCGGGCCATATACTAACTGGAGGGCGGGGAGTCTATTGCACACGGTTTGGTAGCTCTAGCGCCACCATGTGTCGATAAACAGTAGGTCAGCCGGCTAATGTTGGCCCCTACGGAGCTCAGGTTTTGTCCACAAACACATTAATGGGAGCAGGTTCACTCGAAGGGGCTCGGCCCCGCTCCTCTGGCTCGTTCGGTTTGGTTTTGGGGCACCAGTGAATCTTGGCACAATTGGCAGGTTGAATGAATCACATGTGATGTCACTCCATATATGATGCCGTAACTCTTGTGATGTGTCCATCATATTATTAAACTCTTCTTTTCTTTTCTTATTTTTAGATTCCAGATGACATCCTGAGACGTATCCTGCTTGAGGTCGTAAAAGAAGACGGAGATGTTGCTTTTAACAGACTGTCTTTGACGTGACGCGAATTCCGAGATGTTGTTTCAAACGAATCTTTTCGAAATGATTTGGGGGATGGAAAGAAAGGAGTCCTTGGTGGATTTTACAGCACCAAAGAATTTACAGGGTACTGCTCACACCATTGCACACGGTTTTGGTAGCTCTAGCGCCACCATGTGTTGATAAACAGTAGGTAATAGGGTGAAATACCAATTTGAGCCCCCATACAATTGAGCCCCCACGGCATTTCTCTGTGTTCCCGGGGTCCCACAGAGCTGAAACTCGGCCCATATACTAATTGGGGGGCGGGAGTCGAGACTTGTGTTTTTTGGAGGCGGGACTTGTGTTTTTTTGGAGGTGCGACTTGTCTTTTTGGTGTGAATTGTGTTTTTTTTGTGAACATATAGCTCCGCCCAGGAAGCAGTCAGCGCCAAAAGCTAGGTAGCATTCGAAAGGTCTTGGCGAGGCCTTTAAAATGACACCATACTTGTATCGTTAGGACCTTTGGGGGCGGAGCTATGGGACAAAATACAATTGTGTTTCAAAAAATTATCTCGGCCTAGGAAAGTCGAAACGACTCGTGGTTGGTGTCATTGGAAAGGTCTCTGCGAGTGCTTTCCAATGACACCTTGTTTGTGTCGCTGCGACCTTCCTAGGCCGAGATAATTTTTTGATACATGAATATATTTCGTCCAATAGCTCCGCCCAGGAAGCAGCCAGCGACATGAACTAGGTATCATTCGAAAGGGTTTTCTCAGACCTTTCCAACGAGACCACTGGGATGTCTCTGTGATGTGTGAGTCATGAGAGGTTGCTTCTCGACTTTGCAGTGTTTCGAACTGATGCCGTACCACATTTGATGCCGTACCACATTTGATGCCGTACCACATTTGATGCCGTACCACTGGTGGTGTCGCGTCACTGTCTGTCTGTATGTAATAGGGTGAAATACGAATTTGAGCCCCCATACAATTGAGCCCCCAGGGCATTTCTCTGTGTTCCCGGGGTCCCACAGAGCTGAAACTCGGGCCATATACTAACTGGAGGGCGGGGAGTCTATTGCACACGGTTTGGTAGCTCTAGCGCCACCATGTGTCGATAAACAGTAGGTCAGCCGGCTAATGTTGGCCCCTACGGAGCTCAGGTTTTGTCCACAAACACATTAATGGGAGCAGGTTCACTCGAAGGGGCTCGGCCCCGCTCCTCTGGCTCGTTCGGTTTGGTTTTGGGGCACCAGTGAATCTTGGCACAATTGGCAGGTTGAATGAATCACATGTGATGTCACTCCATATATGATGCCGTAACTCTTGTGATGTGTCCATCACAGGAAGGTCAAAAAGGTCAAGGGCTTTTTCAATGATGCAGAGGTCAGTGAGAGGGTAGGTTTTGGGTAGGGGTCCGGTGGGCGGGGCTTGTTTTTAGCTGGCGTGAGAGGGTAGGTTTTGGGTAGGGGTCCGGTGGGCGGGGCTTGTTTTTAGCTGGCGTGAGAGGGTAGGTTTTGGGTAGGGGTCCGGTGGGCGGGGCTTGTTTTTAGCTGGCGTGAGAGGGTAGGTTTTGGGTAGGTGTTGTGTTTGCAAATGAATTCGCAACACATCTGATGTCGTACAGAGTGTGATGCCGTACCATATCTGATGTCGTACAGAGTGTGATGCCGTACCATATCTGATCCGTACCATATCTGATGTCGTACAGAGTTTGATGGCGTACCATATCTGATGTCGTACAGAGTGTGATGTCGTACCATATCTGATGTTGTACAGAGTTTGATGGCGTACCATATCTGATGTCGTACCATATCTGATGTTGTACAGAGTTTGATGGCGTACCATATCTGATGTCGTACAGAGTGTGATTTGGTACCATATCTGATGTCGTACAGAGTGTGATGTCGTACCATATCTGATGTCGTACAGAGTGTGATGCCGTACCATATCTGATCCGTACCACATCTGATGTAGTACAGAGTGTGATGTCGTACCATATCTGATGTCGTACAGAGTGTGATTTCGTACCACAATTGATGCCGTACCACTGGTGGTGTCGCGTCACTGTCTGTCTGTATGTAATAGGGTGAAATACGAATTTGAGCCCCCATACAATTGAGCCCCCAGGGCATTTCTCTGTGTTCCCGGGGTCCCACAGAGCTGAAACTCGGGCCATATACTAACTGGAGGGCGGGGAGTCTATTGCACACGGTTTGGTAGCTCTAGCGCCACCATGTGTCGATAAACAGTAGGTCAGCCGGCTAATGTTGGCCCCTACGGAGCTCAGGTTTTGTCCACAAACACATTAATGGGAGCACGTTCACTCGAAGGGGCTCGGCCCCGCTCCTCTGGCTCGTTCGGTTTGGTTTTGGGGCACCAGTGAATCTTGGCACAATTGGCAGGTTGAATGAATCACATGTGATGTCACTCCATATATGATGCCGTAACTCTTGTGATGTGTCCATCATATTATTAAACTCTTCTTTTCTTTTCTTATTTTTAGATTCCAGATGACATCCTGAGACGTATCCTGCTTGAGGTCGTAAAAGAAGACGGAGATGTTGCTTTTAACAGACTGTCTTTGACGTGACGCGAATTCCGAGATGTTGTTTCAAACGAATCTTTTCGAAATGATTTGGGGGATGGAAAGAAAGGAGTCCTTGGTGGATTTTACAGCACCAAAGAATTCACAGGGTACTGCTCACACCATTGCACACGGTTTTGGTAGCTCTAGCGCCACCATGTGTTGATAAACAGTAGGTAATAGGGTGAAATACCAATTTGAGCCCCCATACAATTGAGCCCCCACGGCATTTCTCTGTGTTCCCGGGGTCCCACAGAGCTGAAACTCGGCCCATATACTAATTGGGGGGCGGGAGTCGAGACTTGTGTTTTTTGGAGGCGGGACTTGTGTTTTTTTGGAGGTGCGACTTGTCTTTTTGGTGTGAATTGTGTTTTTTTTGTGAACATATAGCTCCGCCCAGGAAGCAGTCAGCGCCAAAAGCTAGGTAGCATTCGAAAGGTCTTGGCGAGGCCTTTAAAATGACACCATACTTGTATCGTTAGGACCTTTGGGGGCGGAGCTATGGGACAAAATACATTTGTGTTTCAAAAAATTATCTCGGCCTAGGAAAGTCGAAACGACTCGTGGTTGGTGTCATTGGAAAGGTCTCTGCGAGTGCTTTCCAATGACACCTTGTTTGTGTCGCTGCGACCTTCCTAGGCCGAGATAATTTTTTGATACATGAATATATTTCGTCCCATAGCTCCGCCCAGGAAGCAGCCAGCGACATGAACTAGGTATCATTCGAAAGGGTTTTCTCAGACCTTTCCAACGAGACCACTGGGATGTCTCTGTGATGTGTGAGTCATGAGAGGTTGCTTCTCGACTTTGCAGTGTTTCGAACTGATGCCGTACCACATTTGATGCCGTACCACATTTGATGCCGTACCACATTTGATGCCGTACCACTGGTGGTGTCGCGTCACTGTCTGTCTGTATGTAATAGGGTGAAATACGAATTTGAGCCCCCATACAATTGAGCCCCCAGGGCATTTCTCTGTGTTCCCGGGGTCCCACAGAGCTGAAACTCGGGTCATATACTAACTGGAGGGCGGGGAGTCTATTGCACACGGTTTGGTAGCTCTAGCGCCACCATGTGTCGATAAACAGTAGGTCAGCCGGCTAATGTTGGCCCCTACGGAGCTCAGGTTTTGTCCACAAACACATTAATGGGAGCACGTTCACTCGAAGGGGCTCGGCCCCGCTCCTCTGGCTCGTTCGGTTTGGTTTTGGGGCACCAGTGAATCTTGGCACAATTGGCAGGTTGAATGAATCACATGTGATGTCACTCCATATATGATGCCGTAACTCTTGTGATGTGTCCATCATATTATTAAACTCTTCTTTTCTTTTCTTATTTTTAGATTCCAGATGACATCCTGAGACGTATCCTGCTTGAGGTCGTAAAAGAAGACGGAGATGTTGCTTTTAACAGACTGTCTTTGACGTGACGCGAATTCCGAGATGTTGTTTCAAACGAATCTTTTCGAAATGATTTGGGGGATGGAAAGAAAGGAGTCCTTGGTGGATTTTACAGCACCAAAGAATTTACAGGGTACTGCTCACACCATTGCACACGGTTTTGGTAGCTCTAGCGCCACCATGTGTTGATAAACAGTAGGTAATAGGGTGAAATACCAATTTGAGCCCCCATACAATTGAGCCCCCACGGCATTTCTCTGTGTTCCCGGGGTCCCACAGAGCTGAAACTCGGCCCATATACTAATTGGGGGGCGGGAGTCGAGACTTGTGTTTTTTGGAGGTGGGACTTGTGTTTTTTTGGAGGTGCGACTTGTCTTTTTGGTGTGAATTGTGTTTTTTTTGTGAACATATAGCTCCGCCCAGGAAGCAGTCAGCGCCAAAAGCTAGGTACCATTCGAAAGGTCTTGGTCAGGCCTTTAAAATGACACCATACTTGTATCGTTAGGACCTTTGGGGGCGGAGCTATGGGACAAAATACATTTGTGTTTCAAAAAATTATCTCGGCCTAGGAAAGTCGAAACGACTCGTGGTTGGTGTCATTGGAAAGGTCTCTGCGAGTGCTTTCCAATGACACCTTGTTTGTGTCGCTGCGACCTTCCTAGGCCGAGATAATTTTTTGATACATGAATATATTTCGTCCCATAGCTCCGCCCAGGAAGCAGCCAGCGACATGAACTAGGTATCATTCGAAAGGGTTTTCTCAGACCTTTCCAACGAGACCACTGGGATGTCTCTGTGATGTGTGAGTCATGAGAGGTTGCTTCTCGACTTTGCAGTGTTTCGAACTGATGCCGTACCACATTTGATGCCGTACCACATTTGATGCCGTACCACATTTGATGCCGTACCACTGGTGGTGTCGCGTCACTGTCTGTCTGTATGTAATAGGGTGAAATACGAATTTGAGCCCCCATACAATTGAGCCCCCAGGGCATTTCTCTGTGTTCCCGGGGTCCCACAGAGCTGAAACTCGGGTCATATACTAACTGGAGGGCGGGGAGTCTATTGCACACGGTTTGGTAGCTCTAGCGCCACCATGTGTCGATAAACAGTAGGTCAGCCGGCTAATGTTGGCCCCTACGGAGCTCAGGTTTTGTCCACAAACACATTAATGGGAGCACGTTCACTCGAAGGGGCTCGGCCCCGCTCCTCTGGCTCGTTCGGTTTGGTTTTGGGGCACCAGTGAATCTTGGCACAATTGGCAGGTTGAATGAATCACATGTGATGTCACTCCATATATGATGCCGTAACTCTTGTGATGTGTCCATCATATTATTAAACTCTTCTTTTCTTTTCTTATTTTTAGATTCCAGATGACATCCTGAGACGTATCCTGCTTGAGGTCGTAAAAGAAGACGGAGATGTTGCTTTTAACAGACTGTCTTTGACGTGACGCGAATTCCGAGATGTTGTTTCAAACGAATCTTTTCGAAATGATTTGGGGGATGGAAAGAAAGGAGTCCTTGGTGGATTTTACAGCACCAAAGAATTTACAGGGTACTGCTCACACCATTGCACACGGTTTTGGTAGCTCTAGCGCCACCATGTGTTGATAAACAGTAGGTAATAGGGTGAAATACCAATTTGAGCCCCCATACAATTGAGCCCCCACGGCATTTCTCTGTGTTCCCGGGGTCCCACAGAGCTGAAACTCGGCCCATATACTAATTGGGGGGCGGGAGTCGAGACTTGTGTTTTTTGGAGGTGGGACTTGTGTTTTTTTGGAGGTGCGACTTGTCTTTTTGGTGTGAATTGTGTTTTTTTTGTGAACATATAGCTCCGCCCAGGAAGCAGTCAGCGCCAAAAGCTAGGTACCATTCGAAAGGTCTTGGTCAGGCCTTTAAAATGACACCATACTTGTATCGTTAGGACCTTTGGGGGCGGAGCTATGGGACAAAATACATTTGTGTTTCAAAAAATTATCTCGGCCTAGGAAAGTCGAAACGACTCGTGATTGGTGTCATTGGAAAGGTCTCTGCGAGTGCTTTCCAATGACACCTTGTTTGTGTCGCTGCGACCTTCCTAGGCCGAGATAATTTTTTGATACATGAATATATTTCGTCCCATAGCTCCGCCCAGGAAGCAGCCAGCGACATGAACTAGGTATCATTCGAAAGGGTTTTCTCAGACCTTTCCAACGAGACCACTGGGATGTCTCTGTGATGTGTGAGTCATGAGAGGTTGCTTCTCGACTTTGCAGTGTTTCGAACTGATGCCGTACCACATTTGATGCCGTACCACATTTGATGCCGTACCACATTTGATGCCGTACCACTGGTGGTGTCGCGTCACTGTCTGTCTGTATGTAATAGGGTGAAATAACGAA